>CAWUFW010000794.1:1860000-3060000 GCA_963921515.1 Calotriton arnoldi
TGAACAGTGATCCTGGAGCTCTGGGCGTGGTCCCGTCCTGGGCTGGACAAGGAAGTGACTAATGGATGTGTCTCTTGTAGTGTCGGCGCCACCCGGAACGCAATCGGCAATCTGTCACCCTGTGACAAAAGTCCCACAACATGAGCAACATGGACGTAAGGGGGAATCACTGACCCTACATTCATCCATACTTCCACACTTGAAAGATCATAGACATGACACATCTGTGTGAATATGAATGTTTATTGCACATTCAGTGGAGTGTTGCAGCTGGAGCAGTACAGGGCCATGCCAACCCCACTTTACATTGTTGGCCCGTGGAGGGCCAGCCAGAGTCCTTCAGGGATTGACGGGTACATCAGGAGAGGAGGAGTTCAGTCCGCAGTCTGATAGCTGTGTCATTGGTGGCCAAACAGAATATGGCAGTCCATGTCGAGGTCCAAGGTGAGTGTTGCAGAGTGCATCGGGGGACAGTGGAAAGTGATGATGCAGAGGGCAGAACCAAGCAGAAACAAACCACATGGCGGAGATGAATGCTACTGCATCCTTCTGACCACAAAGGCAGATTCATCCGCATCTTCGTCCTCTGCTGTTGCATGTGCCTCACATGTGGGTGGTGGTGTTCTGTCTCCAGCACAGTGTGGCACTGACACATCAGGGGCCGGAGATGTGGATGGGGTGGTAGCAGCAGCATGCATCAGCGCCAGGCCTTGTGGCAGCAATGCCATGAGGAGGGTCTTTAGGGCATTGAGGGACCCAGCTACCTCTCGCTGGTGTGCAGCTGTGGCAGCCGCTCTTTCCGCCTGCATCCGCTCCATGTTCTCCATGATCCTCCGCATGTGTCCCAACTCCCGGGCGAGATCGCTGGAGGCACTCTGACTAGACAGTCGTTCTTGTCGCAGAGTCAGGACTCGAGCGATGTCAGCCATGGTCCATTGGAGAGCATGGAGCGGACTGTGGGTGTCCGTTAGGGACTGTGAGTGGTCACTGATGGGACTCAGACACCCACGTATGGCGTCTAGTTTGGCTGCCATGCAGTCGAACCCCACCTGCACCTGTTCAGCCAGCTTCTCCTGGCACCCCAACACACGGCGTTGGAAGGCCATGTGTTCGTCGAGGGGGTCCTGGAGGCAGCCGTGCTGGTGGGTGCTGCCTGCTGTGTGTTCTGTGCAGGGGGTGGGTTCTCCTCGTGGCAGCTGGGCTGCCCTGCTCCTGGAAGTGGGCTGCAGAGGCTGTCCACGAGCTGTTGGAGGGCGTCGGAGTCAAAGGTGTGGTGGTCCTCTTCGTCATCAGAGAAGAGAGGTTCGGACTGCTCCGCAGGAGGTGTTGGATTTCCCCCTGCAATGTGAAGGGGAGATGCAGTGTAACATTGTGCTCACATGTATGTTGGCGCATTGTACATGTTTACATTCTGACTGCATGACAATGTACATTGTGACTGTTTGGGGGGAGCTGCCTATTTGATGCGGGACAGTGGACATTCCGACTACATCACGAATGTGTGTTTGTACTTGTACATTGCCAACTCACATTTACCTGCAATGCCAAATGTGATTGGCCAGTTTCTAGGCACATGCGGCACCAGTTGTGTCCTCTGTTCTGTTGTGGATGTGTTGCGGTTTGTACCACATCGTTGTCAATGTTGATGTGCTCTGCATGTAATGTGTGTGTGCCGCATTTTGGGGGAGTCGCCCCTGCAGCTCTGATTTAGCTGCCCCTTATCCCTTACATGCGGTGTGCCTCGGGCTTCTGTGCTTATGCTGTGCTGAGATGTTGCATACCTGTGTGCATTGGTCTCTTGGTGGGAGTTGGGGGTCTGGGGCATGGTTTGTCTGCAGATGTGCTGTGCTTAATTGTGCATGTGTGCCATTGTGCCCATCTCCCCGTCCCCCAGGCCATGGTCGTTACTCACCCTGTTGCTGTTGTGTCCGGTCATGTTGAGCAGTGTCCGGTCCCCCAACTCCTGCCACCGTCTCCCCACTGATGACTGTGGACACCATTTCCTCCATCTCGTCCAGCTCCTCCTGTGGCGCTGGACTCCCACCTCCAGTCTGCATTGCTGCCTTCCGGTTGTTTGCGAGTTTCAGCTTGATTTTGCACTTGACATCATTCCAGCGCCTCTTGACCTCTTCCATTGTCCTCCTCAGCACTCCGACTGCATTCACCTTGTCCACGATGGTCTGCCATATTCCATTTTTAGTTGCCAGTGACACAGTGGAGGTGACGAACAGTGTTTGATGGTGTTCTATCACCTCCGTTATCAGGATCCTGTTTTCCTGCGGACTGAACCACTTCTTCCTACTCTTCTTGTCCTTGCCCTTCCCTGACTACGAGGTCACAGGCTGGTCCTCCGGGGGGCTTGTGGGGTTCTGGTTGTCCTCTGTACTTGCTCCGGATGCCTCCATTGTGCTTCGCTGTTGTTTGGCTTTTGTTTGTATGTTTGTTTTCTACTTTTATGGTGCATTTACCCGCATGACGCGTGGGAATTGCAGGCCTGTGGCTGTTTTTTGCAGATTTTTGTATCGCGATTGGCGTCCTCGCTACTATTTTCGCGTTGGGGTTTTGAGTTTTTGCGGCGTCGCGTTGATTTTAACACGTTCATTTGACGCGTTATCGTGTGACTATCGCATGGTACCGCCGTGTTGGGAATACCACGTTAACACAACGTTATTTTCCCGCGATGGACTGCGATGTGAAGTGTTGCATTAAGCTGTATTTGCGTTAGTTATCACACATTCTTGAGAATATGACCCCTATATTTCTAAATGGAACCATATTTAAGACAGATGCTAGGCAGAACTTAACTGCACCCTGTCAAAGGAGGAGTGGATTGAGCTGCGAAATAATTAGGTTTATAACCCAAACCAATACAGCATAAATCTTTAGAGAAGTTAAATTACCCCCACTAAGCCACATCTGAAAAATGCTTTAAATATCCCTGGTGCTCAACAAGGCATGGAATTGTTCATCTGCTCACATACTATGGAACAAGAACTCCACTGCCAAATGTGCATGCTGTAAGTACTCAGAAGTTGAATTAAACTCAAATACCAAACTTAGGGCTGATTGACATTTTAGCAGTATAGTTACTCCATCGCACTGGTGACAGAGAATCTATATCACAAAGATAATGATCTGCCCACCAAATTTAGATGCGGGCGGACCATAGGTTTTATAATGGCAGAGACTACTCCGTCTCCGCTGTGATTAAACTGCTTCAATGGCCCTGTGGAATAAAAGCAATCGGAGGCAGACCTGCAATTCCGCCCATCTAATACCAATGGGCAGAACTCTAGGTTAGTTTTCAATGCCCGTCAATGCCATAAAAACCCTGCAGTAAAGGGCAGTGAAAACTTCTAAGTGCTCCCCTTGCCATGGGAGAGGTCTCCCATGGCAAGGGAAGCATTATCTTTTTTATTTTCAAAATGAAAATCCCATTTTGGGATTTTCTTTTTGAAAATAAAAAAGAAAACTGTTTGGTGCAGTGCTCCCTCATGTTGACTGAGCCCTGCACCAAACAGCGAACTGAATTGTCACATCAGTCCCTGGCAATGCTTTATAAATGACCACCAGTTTGGCAGTCATAAATCTGATGGGCGGTCCCTTCACCAGGGCAACGGAGTAATTTACTCCCATGCCCTGGTGGAACAAGGGGCTGTGTTTTGGAATTTAAATCAGCCCCTTTGTTATTACTATCGGTGCTGATAATTGTTAAAGTCGGATGCCTTTGGCTCTGACCTGTAAATCGATCACAAACCATTTGACTACAAATCAAATATACATCTATTGAAAAGCTGGTGAAGAGTATGTTGCTCCTCAGGGAAGATCTTTGTCTGGGCATTTGAGAGAATGCCTTTACTATGTGAAGGACCTTAATGAAAGGAACCTAAAGCAGCCCTGGCAAAAATGTTCAAGCAAGCCCCTGCTAAAATGTTCAAACAGGTACCTGCTCCTTTTCTGTCTCTTTATTTCTAATCTCTCTCCCTTGCTTTCTCTATATATCAATATCTCTATCTATTGCTCTCTCTCTCTCTCTCCTTTTGTCTACACTGTCTGTGAATGTATTTTTCTTTGACCAGGGATAAGCCATAAAAAACAACTGTTGGACCATAGAGTACGGGTAGGACACCGGAAGGCACACTGTATTGCACACTATATTGCACAAAGACAACTAATTTCCATGGTTGCTGGCTCATCCATATCCAAAATGGGCAGGTAGGTCTCAAATAAGAGGTACATCGCTTGGAACATGTGAGTCAGCCAATGAAGGTAGGACTCATCTGTTATGACACATATAGTACTGCGGGCATCAGAATAATCACATCACTATAGGTTTAGGCACTGATGGTATATAGTAGGGTTCAACCAAAAAAGGTCTCAAAGAAACGCTGCTTGACCATATGAGGCAATAGTGAAGGAAAGATGTTGACCATAGGAGAGGGATCACAGAACACTTAGGTTAAACTGGTCCTCTGTGTTTTTAATATTGCCGTAGATCCCCAGTTCCCACAAATAAAGGTCTAAAGTCCTATGGGTAGCTTTAGACAATTTTAATTCTCCAATCTATCTGAAACTATACCTACTTTTATCACTGACACAAGAACACTTAACATGGGCAGTGAAAAGATCATGTTCCAAAACCCCACCTACAAGCTGTTGTGACCCGCCTTACCCGTCCGCTAGCGCTGGGACGCCTTTGGGTAGCCATGCGCTCTACAAATACCCATAACATAACTAAAGAGCCTCCAGTGAGGGGCCTGCTGGGCATTGCACTGCCTGCCTAGAATGGGACAGAATCCTATGATGAAGCATGCCACCGAAGAATTTCGTCATTCCTTTTCTGTCGGCTGATTACACCATAGATCATAATATAAACATTTGGAGTATCAAACCAATAATTCATCTATGGCCTCTCCAGAACATCACATTTCACAATTTCACACTCAGATGGGGAGGGTATGTGACAGACAGTTAACACCTCCCAGCCCCTCACATTTTGTATATACAGAATGTAATATTCATACTCAAGCCACTTGATCCATGCCTTTATGCATTACTTAAAGCGTAGAAAATAAAAAAAATATAAAACTAATTTTAAAAACATATTTTTTCATGGAGAGCATCTACTGCCACCATTTCTTCGTTGGACTTCCTCTGCACTATGCCCTACTCATGATTCTTGCAGTGGTGAAATATGCTGTGCACGACATCACGGAGGTACCTAGGTAGCAGATTGGTGACATAAAGGGCTAATTAGTGTGCTGAGTTGAGAAAGTATTCATTAATCACATAAGAAAAGGGACAAAGAGCAGTATCAAGGTCCAGCCCCCATGCTCCTTAGTATATATTTATAGGAACAGCTACCCCATTTTGTTGATATACTGTGTTGAGAAAGAACATAGTGACAGTATCAATGCTTCTAAAACACCAAGGCCCATATTTGTGAAAATTGTTGCGCAGGGCATTTCAGCAATTCACCTTGCTGTGCTGCCCTGCATCACAGGGATAGGACAGGAATGTGCCGTATTTATCCAATATGGCACATTCTTGTCCTTTTCCCCTGTGCCAGCACTGTGTTGGCAGCCTAGCGCCAACGCAGACACCCTTCCACGATGGTGCAAGGGTGCCTCTATTGAAGGAAGGACTGTTTTGTACAGGAAGGGGCACCTTCCTGCACACAAACAATCCTTAGATGCTGTTTCCCCTTTCGATGTGTGCTGCAATATGCATCACACGTAGAAAGAGGAAAAAATGAGGAGAAATAAAGATATTTCTCTTTGTTACGTCTCACCAGAGGAGGTGTAAAATTTGGTGTATTCCCAGGTTTGCAAGTTCTTGGAAATCTGGGAATGTGTCAAAAACAATAGGAGTTGCATGGGAACGCCAATGTAACGCCCATGGAATGCCTTGCAAAGAGTAAGGCAATGCATTTAGTTTGTGCTGCGTTGGCTTACGTCAGATGTATGAAGCCATTCAAAGCCATGCAAAGTGGCCTTGCGTGGCTTCATAAATCTGACCTAGAGGCTTGCGTCATCCATGTACCACTTTGCGAGGTGCAAACATCACACAAGCCTTTCCTAAATAAACCCCCAAGTATGAGCAACTGTCTCATTAGATGCAGACCCACACATACTGCTTTAATCTCCAGCAGCATCCGCTCCCATGCTTAGCAAAGAGGGAACAACGATTCTTACAGCACTAAAACAGCCGACTCTGCAAATAATGGAACAAAAGAACACACCCTCATACATGTCAACATTCTAGAAGAGTAAAGTAGAAGATAGTGAAAAAAAATCAGGGTAATGTATTTTCCCCATTGACTTCTATTAAAGCAGACTCAATTTCAGGAGGGACTCAGCTAAAATAAAGCCATTTTTGGCTTAAAAAATCGTGAGTCTCCTGCCTGAATGGGGTTTGTTGGCACGTATGCACCATTACACAATATAAGATGATTAGGGTTCCCACTTTTGTCGTATTTTTTTTTTCCATTTCTGTGTGTGTATTCATATTTATATTTTGCTAATTTTATCTATATTGTGTTTCGTGTAAGAGTTGAGCTGCAATTAATATATTTCATCATTTAGTTACCACTTACGTACTCGCAATGTACATCTGATTGGTTTTTAACAGTTGAGTTTAGACAGTCGTCTGTAACACATTAAACTCGTCTGACAGCATTAACATTGTAGTGCAAATATGTGCTGCTTTGCAGCTAGTGAGGTTTCGTTAGGGCACACCAGCCCCCAGACTCCTGTCAGTCTGCACAACTGTTGCCCTTGCTCTGAAGATTGAAAGCACTGAGGATGTTTCAAAAGAAGCCCTTACCTCAATTTCTTCGATATTTAAAAATAAATACAGAGTGGGAAATAGATGATTTCAGAGCAGTAATTTTGCTTAAAAATCAAATCAAGATAAGTAGAAAATGGGTAGCCTTACATATGATGATGAATAGCACCTACCATCTGTTTTTGACTCGTTTTTTACGCTGGGTTATCAATGGGCAGTGAATGCCAGTATTTATTCTGCTTTTTTTATTTATATATAATATTTGAGCTTTGTCCCTTTTAGTTTTTTAATGCTGTGGTTTCATTCGTTTGTTATAGTAGCACTATTCCCTTTTTATCTATTTATATATCAATTGTAGCGGAAATCATGCTAATGATTTCCTAAACTATGGGGCATATTCTCAAGAACGTGCGATAATCATCGCAAATTTAGCTTAACGCAACTTTGCATATCGCAGTCCATCGCAAGAAAATAACACCATCTTAACGTCCAATTCCCAACCCCTCGGCACCATGCGATAGCAGCATGATAACCCTCCAAATGACTGCGTAAAAACCAACGCGATAAACATAAAATGCGAAACACTATCGCCCAAAAAGTTGAGATGCCACAAAGCGCGATACCAAAATCTGCAAAAACCAGCGACAGGCCTGCAATACCCACGCGTCATGCGTGAAAATGCACTATAAAAACAATAAAAAAACAAACCCCAAAACCAATCCAAACTGCGTAGCACCATGCATGCACCCGGACCGAGTGCAGAGGACAAGCCGAACTCCACAAGCCCCAAGGAGGACCAGCATGGAACCCCCTGTTCGGGGGAGGGCAAGGAGAAGAGGAAGAGGAAGACGGGGTTCAGTCCACAGGAAGACCAGATCACTGTCACGGAGGTGATAGAACACTACCAACAACTGTTCGTCACCTCCACTGCGTCATTGGCAACACAAACGGAAATATGGCAGTCCATCGTCACCAAAGTGAATGCAGTCGGAGTGTCGAGGAGGTCAATGGAGGATGTCAAGAGGCGCTGGCATGAAGTGCACAGCCAAACCAAACAGAAACTTGCTGCCAACATGAAGGCAGCAAAGGCGACTGGAGGTGGGAGTCCTGCGCCACAGGAGGAGCTGGATGAGCTGGAGGAAATGGTGGCCACAGTCATCAGTGTGGAGACGGTGCAAGGAGTTGGAGGTCTGGACACAGCCCGAAATGACCTGACACAACAGCAACAGGGTGAGTAACGACCAGGGACTGGGGGGATGGGGGCAGATGGGCACAATGGCACACATGCACAATCATGTGCAGCACACTGCACACCCGCAATGAGTGTGGAACATGTCCCTGATACCCTTGGCACACTGCAGCACACATAGAAACACCAAGTAGGCCCCCGTCCACAATGTGCACAAATGGGCCCCCCTCCATATCACCAATGCCACAACCTACCCATGCACATGTGCTGAATCCAGAAAAGCAGCGGCTCTGTGAGCCACACTGACAATGCAAGTGACACTGCATGACAGATAGCATGGCTGAAGTCACAATACATGACATGGTGCACGAGATGACACTGAGGTGGCTGAGTGTGGACCACATCCGTAAAGGAGCCGGTCACACTCTGACACATCCACGTGCACCTACGACCCATGACGTCAAGAACACATCTGCAGACAAACAATGCACAAGAGTACCAAATATCTCCAGTAGCACAAATGACCCAAGTCGCAAACATCCCAGCACCCAAAAAGTACACAAGTCAAATGCACACCGACTCAAAGGGATAAGGGTCCGCCAATGCAGAACTGCAGGGGCGAATCGCCAACAATGCAGCACACACACATAGCAATCACAGTACATCAACATTGACGACAATGTGGGACAGAGTGCAACCCCTACACCACAGGACAGAGGACACAACTGGTGCCTCTCGTGCATAGAAACTGGTCAATCACATCTGGCAATGCATGACACTGTGAGATGATAATGTACAAGTACAACCACACATCCGTCATGTAGTCGAAATGTCCACTGACTCCCATCAAATAGCCAGCTTCACCAAAACAGTCACAATGTACACCGTCATGCAGTCTGACTGTGAACATCTACAATGCGTCAACATACATGGAACACACTGTTAACCTGCATCTCCCCTTACATTGCAGAGGGACAATCAACACCTCCTGCAGAGCAGACCACACATCTCTTCAGTGATGATGAAGAGGACACCCTGCCCATTTGCCCAGACACACTCCAACGGCTCGTGGACAGCCTCCTCACCCCACCTTCAGGAGCAGGGCAGCCCAGCTACATCGCGGTGAGCCCACACCCTGCACAGACCACACAGCAGGAAGCACACACCACCACGGCTGCCTCCCAGGACCCCCACGACCAACACATGGATTTCAAACGCCGTGTGTTAGGGTGCCAGGAGAAGATGGCAGATCAGCTGCGGCTGGGTTTTGAGCTCATGGCAGCCAAACTCGATGCCATACATGGGGGCCTGAGTCCCATCAGGGAGCACCTACAGTCCCTAACCGATACCCACTGTCCGCACCATGCCCACCAACAATCCTTGGCTGACATCGCTGGTTCCATTACTTGGATACAAGAACTGTCTAGGCAGACAGGCTCCAGTGATGACAGCACAGAGTTGGCACAGATGCGGAGGACAATGGAGACCATGGAGCCGATGCAGGCTGGAAGTATGGTTGCCACTGCTGAACACCAGCGAGATGTAGCTGCGATCTTCCATGCCTTGCAGATCCTCATCTTGCCATTGCTGCCACTGAGCCTGTTCCAGATGACTGCTGCAGGAACCTCGACACACACATCTCCGACCCCTGATGTGTCAGTGGCACACAGTGATGCAGCCCCATCACCTTCGCACCCTGATGTATCAGTGGCACACAGTGATGCAGCCATTACACCGCCACACACACCGGACACACCCGACACAGAAGAAGTATCAGAGGAGTAAGATGTGGATGGTAATTACTGTGTGAGGAAGGAGGCAGTAGCATCCATCACCTCCATATGGCTTGCCCTGCCTGCCTCTGCACTATGCATCAGGCCCTGGGACAACACCTTCCACTGACCCCCAGAACACTCAGCGACATTCACCCGGACCCTGACACAGACTGCCATATCTCCACTGCTTGACAATTACACAGCAATCCTGCTGCGGACTGCACTCCCTCTCTTCCAAATCACTTTTCAATCCCCAAAGGACTCTGGTTGGCCCACCACTGGGCTTCCATGTTATGTGGGCTTGGATGGCCATGGACAGCTCCCTCTCCGTCATTCACCAGAATGTGAATAAAACATTCGAAATCATGCAGATGTGTCATGACTATGTTCACTCACGTTTGGAAGTATGGCTGGATGTAGGGACAATGATTGAACAAGAAGGTACACCCTGGTAAATGACATCAATGCGCATGTTCATCCCCGAGACACATGGCCAATTGGATGACTGTGAAGGTGGGTACTAGCTGTGTCCCCATTGCACATTAGCAACAATCTCTCAACCTCCCAACGTAGGCACAAGTCCATGTATTGAATAGGGTTGTGTGTAGGAATGACCAAATCGGTAGCAGGCCAGAAGTGGTGTCCTACATCACATGTGACGACAGAACTTCACGTCGCATGCCTACTCATACACATCTGTGTGGACACATTCTGTAATGATTCATAACATTGCTCAACATGGTCAGAGGTTGGACACCATACTCACATTGCTGAAGACATGTAAGAGCACAGGTCTACCAGCAACTATCCCAAAACAATGTCTGGCTCACAGAGGTGGAGCTGTCAAAAGGGACCCACCCCCATTGTACATGCGTCAGTCAGTTCCTCCCTGTGTAGGGACGATGCTCATTGTGGCACACGAGTGGTCAATCTAATCAACACCCATCACAGTAAGACACCAGTGGTGTTGCGTAGACTTTATTGGCATGTGCGTGTCTGTACGGGCAAGGCAACGGCCACAACAGGCAGGGACATGCTTAAGACACTTAAACGCAGCATGGGAACATGTCGAGGTGCAGGGAATGGGGAGGCAAAAATGAACACCAATCATCACGGATGGCAACGGTCTCAGCCCACCTTGCCTTGCTGGACGAGTCATGTGTTGTTTGGCGTCTGCCCATTGCCCCGTGTGAGGGGCACGACTCACAGCCCATGGGGTCTGCATAGTGCTCTGCCACCCGACTGCGCAGACTGTCTGCTCTGCTGACAGTGATCAGGTGAAAGGGTCCGACAAGTTCACATGTCGTGCTACATTGCCATGTGTGTACTCTCCCCCCAGCAGTGTGTCCGACTTGGTAACGTTGCCAAATGACGCTGTGCTGCTCCGACCATGGAACTGCATCACCTTGCACAGGTGTGTGTACACACGCGTAGTTCCACGCACATGCATTCAGAGTCCAGATGAAGGCAGACATGTCCTCTGTTGTGGTTGGATATGTGAGCATTCCCCACGATGCTACAAGGTGTTGGGACCAGTGCTGTGGGTGACAATCTGATGTGGCTGCAGGGACGTAGTTACTCGTCCATGAATGCCAGCGCAGCTTCATGTGCAATGTGTTCCAATAGTACGTCGTTATCGGGTTCAAGGAACACCAGGGTGAGCCAATCCATTAACTGGTCCGGGCAGATGTGCTCAGTCCATGCTGTTTCCCCAATCCACAACACAGCCCAATAGGGGAGCGCCTCGATGTGGTCACTGCACACGAGGAGTTGTGCAATCTCCCATGCGCAACTGCCAGCACATACGCCAAGGATCAGTGCATCCCATGCACGGCTATCCAGGTGACACTCCTGTTCGTGGGCCAACAGGGGGCGCACTGTCAGGTCAAAATCCAATTCAGCTACCGTTGCGTTGGATAGGCAGACCTCCATGGGCCACTCGAATGTGCATGATCGACAGTGGAACCAGGGCTGGACGCAGGTGACGTAGGCAAGACGGAAACTCAGACGGAAACTGATTCGCTACACTGCCATTGGCAGGGATCCCAACAGATGCAGCATTCGTGCACGGTACAGTTGCACGTGGCAGGGGTTGTGCATGTGCCCGGGAATGCCTGCCATTGCGTTTGTTGGTCTCGTGGCACAGGCACTCCTCTGACCGGCGGATGTTCGGTGGACGATATGCCACAGCTCTGGGCAATGAGTCTTATGTGTGTGCAACGTTTGGACGTATGGGTAGTTCTTGACTAATGTGTCAAGGGCATCCCTTGCAGGTGAAGGTCGTGCAGGGACAAGTGTGTGTGGGGTGTGGGCACGTTGGTGTTTCATTAATGCAGTTCGTGGTGTGGGAGTCGTCGGAGGCTGGTATGGTATCTCACGCAGGGTGTGCCATCCGCATTCAGGACCAAGGTCGGGGGTTTGGTTGGCCTTCGGCCTTGTGTGTTGAGACAAAGGAGCTTTCATTCCTGATTTTCGTCTGACTACTGCTTGCATGTCTTAATTGTGATGTGGAGTTCGCGCTGACTTTGATGCCAGGCCTGTGATTTGGGGTGCGCAGATTTCGAGACACACGCAGCTGTTGGCATGTTTGCATGAGCCAAGGGCCCGATTGGCCTTGCGCTCCTTGTTCAGTCTCTCTCTTTCTTTCTCTCTCTCTCTCTCTTTCTCTCTCTCCCTGTCCTTTGATGGGTGCCTGACACACCTTCTTATCTTGGATATTGTCTTGCAGGCTGTGAGTCACAGATTGTCCAGGGATTCCCCGCCATGACTCCTCAGAATAGTTGTTTGGTGACAAATTAGAATGTGACATTTTGTTTGGTCTTTCAATGGTGTATGTATGAATCAGGATTTCAGTGCTCACATGTATGTTGATTGTTGCAATTGTGCGACATCAGGCGGGTGCTTGTGTTCATGTTTCCGTGCAGTTGATGTGCTGTGTCTTGGTCCGGGGGAGGTGGGGGGTGCACAGGGTGGGGCCCGGGGGTGGGGGGTGGGGTGTGGTCCTGGGGGTGGTGGCGGTGGGTGTTGTGGCCCTCTTGGGTGTCCGGCATGCATCTTCAGTGGCTCCATCGCATGTGTTGCTCTTCAGGTGTGGCTCGGGGCTGGGCTCTCTTTTGTGGTGAAGGCTGTCGTCCGACTTTGCACCAGGTCGGAGCAGGTGTTAGTTTCCTGCTGCTAACGCACCTTATCGCATGTTTTGTGATCTTATCGCGGATCTGGCTGGTCGTTGTGAATGTTGAGGAGTGGTGTTGTCGCGGCTTTTTGCACGGGAACGCCTACTCTGCATCTCATTAGCGATAGTTGCCAGGGTCATCTGTGGCGATGTTTTTTGAGGCTGCTATCGCGGGTAAACTGGTGTTATGGGCTGTTGACACCAGCTTGTGAATGGGGCGATGAATTTATCGCAACTTTGGCTGCGATAAAGTGCCGTTAACTCGTCGATAAGTCCTTGAGAATATGCTCCTATGTATTTTATCTGCTCACTTTTGTGATTTTCGAGAAAAATCGAATAAAGTTTTTACTTACTTACACCCTTTGTGTAATCTGGCACAAAGCATGGAAGGGCAAACATTGGTGAAATGTAGTACCAAGTGACATGAGAGTGGAGATTCTAACAGATCATTTGTAGGGTGGCCTTAAATATCTAAATCGGAAAAAACGAAACTAAAGCTTTGGAATAAGGAGTCATTTAATATAAGTAGGCTCTCAAAGGGTAAGATGCACAGTTTGAGAATGAAAAAGGAAGCACTGGTGAAAGTGAGTGGCTTTTAAATGTCTAATCTTCGGTAAAATGCTAGAATAGTTTCTTGCAGCTTGCAGTGGCGATAAGGATTTGAGTTCCAGGCCAGGAACAGGAGTCGTAGATGCAGGTTAAAATAGAAACATAAATTAAATCGAGACAGCCAAGCTGAAGCCCAGGTTTTGCAGGCGCCAGCAGGAAGAGGGCATGATTTTAATCACCGTGAATCTATGAGAACAACAATACAGGGCAGCCAAGGCAATCAAGGAAACAAAACCAGTTCTTGCCAATGACAGTGGATGGATTCCAAGACCAATTAGGGGACACACATCCCACAGCTGCAGTGCTGGGTTCTTAGTATTGCGTTTGTGTTTATGAAAAGTGATCCATGTCTGTGTGCTGGGGAAACTCGTATGATAAAAGAATGATGGTTGCGTTACAGCAAAGCACAAAATAACCCTTGGTCTATGCGAGAATTAATGGTCCTGGTTTGGTCAGTTGATCAATATTTGCTAGTCAGATATCAGTTTTGCCACCCACAATGAGCTTTTTAAGCCCCGATTCTCAATAGCCTGGAGGGGCTTGAAGTAATGACCCGACCTGAAAATTACAGACACTGAGGTGTGAGGTATGTACTAAGACCAATAAATACCTCCTACCCTACGTTTTAACTCCGAAATGGGGCAAAACATCCAGAATTTGGTGCTCAGTGAACTGAGTTTTGCATGTCTCTGTAATAACTGTGTATTTTTCCCTCTCGTAAATTTTGTCAGGGTTTACTTGCCGAAAATGACCAGAGGAAAATGCAGGGGTTCAATGCTTTATCTCAATTACCACAAAAGAAATCCCCCGTGCAACAGGGTTTAGACACAGATTGGAATTTAGCACCAACTGCGGAATTGGGGTCTTAGTGGCCATTCATCTTGATCTATTTCTGAGTGAGGTGGAATTTTTATGGAGCATTGAGGCATAAGGTCAACTTCAGGGATCATAACCCGGAATAGAGAAATGACACAGGTAGTGCATAGAAAAATCTATGGAAATATAAAATACATTGTTAAACATTCACCTATAGGGGATGAAACAACGGGCCCTCTTGGCTACCAAGTTGAATGCTTTTCCTCACTATTTAACAGCACCTACATTTATCCACAAAGACTCAACACTGAAACATCACTACCTTACCTGGATATTCTTTATAATCTCTCAGCAATACATGCACAAGCATCCAATGATCTTGGTTTATGAGCCCAGTAGCAAGATTTTGTTCCATTGAAGGCATGCCCGACCTTATAAATTAGACCTTGACATACCCCTTCTTTATAAACAGGAGATCTTTACAAACAGGAGATGGTAAAATAAAAACAGAAAAGGGACTAGAAAAGGACACTTCCAAGCTGCTGCAATTGGCCAGAAATGTGGCATTTGCTGCTGAGAACTGTCAAGTAGCCTAGTATGGACAAAGTTCTGTACTGGACACTATAAACTAAAGCCATCTTTGCGGTGGGCGGGAACGTGACCCCTGTGTATGGCTCCGTCGAGGTAATACTGTTATATATGTCCATAAGTTCTCTGGACTTAGAATAAGAACTGGATAGGGAACCAGAATTCTAGTCTAAATCTCTGTACGAATAGAATTATCGGTGTTGTACATTCGCAACATGCAAAATGTTGGACCATAGTTTTATCACTATTTAGGTCCCAATTTCTATTATTATGGGTGTCATGCAGAAAACAGTGTCCATATATTGTATACGGCTGTTACACTGGCAACCTCTTTTCGAATAATGTAGACGTTGTGAACTTTTTAACAATGTTATTTTAGCAGTTTGAAAAAATGTTATACTGTGCTAAGTTGTGTTCTTACTAGCCCTATTTTACTGTACTATACAGGCATTTATATAGTGCCTCCCTACCTATTGCGCAGCCCAAAGAGCTTTCTGCCATGAAAAGCTAGTATCTACTCTGTTGATTAAGTATCACAAGACTGGCCTGATCCAATATACTTACTGTCAATACAGTGTCATTGCTGGTTGATGTTGTCATGCAGATGTTGATGTTTTCATTATGTCAAAACTTAATAAAAATTATTAAAAAAAAGTATTACAAGAGTGTTGTTTGCAGAGTTGCCTATGGAAAATATGTTTTAGTTTTGCGCACTTTATGTTATGTGATGTTATGTTATGTTATGTTATATTATGTTATGTTATGCAGATGTGTAGAGCGCACTGTCACCCAGGAGGGAATCCTGGCGCTGAGCAGGTAGGAGTCTAGCCACACCTGGGGCCTAGTGGCACTACTCAAAAAGTCAGGTCTTCAGCTTCTTATAGAATTCAAGAAGCGAGGAGAAGGCTCTTATGTGTAGTGGCAGGTTGTTCCACATTTAGGAGTGATGTATGAGGAGGCTCGACCACCAGATCTGTTTTTCTGAATGCAAGGGATGCGTGCAAGTAGCAGTCCAGACAAGCGGAGGTGTCTGGAAGGTTTGTGAAATAAGATGTGATTGTTGAGGTATGGTAGGCCCGTGTTATGATGTGCCTTGAAAGTGTATGTGAGGAGTTTGACTTGTTCTCGTTTGTGAACTGGGAGCCAGTGGAGCTTTTTCAGATGTGGAATACTCCAGTTGAAAGGGATAACTTAGTGATTCCTCTGGCCCTTTTTGCAAAATGCACTGCTAGGGGGATTTTTTTGAATTCATGTAGGGTTAAAGGTTTGTTGATGATCTGCCAGTAGAGCTAAGGTTGATTTGGTCAATAGTTTCTTTTATCAAGTCTACATTAAATGTGCAGGCTTTTTGTTGAGTAGTTTTGGCACTCAGATTCTGCTTGATATGTTTCAGATTTGTTTCAACTTGAAGTGAGTCTCTGGTCTGTTATTTATTATATAATCGTCATCCAGTGTTTTGCAGTTCTCTTAACAGTACTTCTGCCAATCTGAGTTACATTCTGGATTAGAGAATTGAAAAATGTTTTTGAAGAGCTCTTCGTTTCTATATATGCACTGTTACTGCTGTTGATTGTTCACATTCTTGTTGTGTGTTTTTTTCTTCATTGTCTATTTGAGGCTTACATTTATTTTTTCTTCTAAATATTATTTCTGGTTTGTTAGACCTGACATCTTTTGGTGTGTTTCCCTGTCTTTTTTCCTTCTGACCTCCTGTTTTTGATGGTATTCTGGGCTTCATTTTTGCTGGTTTAGTATCAATGTACACTTTTTCACTGATATTCAGTGCTAAAGTGCAAGTGTTCCTACTGTAAATTGTGTTATGATTGGTTTTCCATGATTGGCATATTTGATCAACTAGTAAGTCCGTAGTACAGTACACAGTGTGTGCCCAGGGCCTGTAAATCAAATACTACTAGTCAGCCTGCAGCACTGATTGTGCCACCCACACAAGTAGCCTTTCAGAGATGTCTCAGACCTGCCACTGCCGATTCTGCACACAGTTTTACCTGCCATGTCGACCTGGCAAGGACACCCACTTGCCAGGCCCTAACCTTCCCTCTTACTATATATAAGGTACCCCTAAGGTAGGCCCAAGGTAACCCCATGGGCAGGGTGCAGTGTATGTGAAAGTTAAGACATGTAGTGGTGTGGTTTCCATGTCCTGATAGTGAAATATAGCCAATTTCGTTTTTCACCATTGAAAGGCTGTCTCTTTCCCATAGGTGATCATTGGAGCTGCCTTGTAACATTTTACAAGTGTAACTTTCAATTGGAAAAGATAGAGAAATGGAGTTTAGGCTCCTTGAGCTTAGAATTTAATAACACATCTGTTAATAAAGGTGTTTTTAAATTGTGTGCTTGAAAATGCCACTTTTAGAAAGTGTGCATTTTCTTACTTAAGAATTCTGAGTGCCGCTGGCTGTTTGTGTATTCACTGTCTAATTTTGGAGTGAAATGAGCTGAGGATGTGCATTCACTCTAGACAGTCACAAGGGGGGTTGAGGGGTGTCCTGCCTTTCCTGGGTGACTCATTGCCAGGCTTAATAGACCATTCTGCATTTAGAGTGGTTGGAGGAGTTTTCACTAGCACCTGAATAGTCTTTGTCTGCTCTGCACAATGCTGTTTCCACCTTCTGTGGTGAAGCTGGACTAAGGAGGACAGATCTGGTTTCTAATGAGCAAGAGGGACTTGCTACCTAAAACTTCAAAGGGAAAAGTAGTATAAAAATTGGGGCCCTGAAACCAGAACTTTAGAACACTTAAAGACCCTGCCAAGACAAAGAGCCGGAAGAGCTGCCAGGAGGACTACTGCCCCTTTGCTTTTTGTTGCTTTGTTAGGTTGGCCTGTAGTTGCTGCTTTTGTCTTAGGCAGTGAAAGGACTGGATTGAACTTTCTGAAATCCTGCTGTTAAGGTTTCTCCAAGGGCTTGAAGTAGAGCTTGCCTCCTGTTGGAAGTCTCATGCACAACAAAGGCTTCACCATTCTCTAGGTACCCACATCTGGAACTGCGTGTTTCAGCTGCCACGGAGGATCAAAACAACCCAACACTGTTAACGCGGCCACCACTGGCTCTATGATCTGTTGGCACCTGGGAGAGCACTGCCCGCTTCACACCGCAACCCTAGTATCACCGAGGACGCAACCCAAAGACACCACCGAGCTGTTGCTTTCACCATGACCTGAGGGCTCCGCACTTCTCACTGCCTTGCTTCACATCACTGCCCTGGTATCCCCAATGACGATGCTCCATGCCATGATCAACACCGCTGCCTGCACCATGGCCCGGGGGGACCACTTGTAAGTTATTCAATGCACCACCCCGTCCCACACCACAGCATTGGCCCACCGATGCCAGCAACATCGACTCCAAATCGTCTACCGACAACATCGCTTTAGCAAAGACAGCGATGCTGCTTGCACCGTGACCTGCCAGCACCACAACGAGCACCACCCCACTTCATACCACAGCCCTGGTCTCGCCGACACCGCTGGATGCCATCACCTAGCTGATCTCTGCACTGCAACCTGAGGGCACTGCAGGCCGCACCGCTCCACCTCACACCGCAGCCTCGACGCCTGCCGACGCTCCTGACTTCAACCTCACAGAGTTCGATCTGCAATGTGCATGGCTTAAAGGGCCTGATGACTCCTGCACCAACCTCCAGGACCGATGCCTGCCAATGCTGCATCTTTGGAGCTCAGCGCAAGGTCCACAACACCCTGGATTTCCAAGGCACTGTTTGCGGGTCTTCCAGACACCGTAGCTGGCCCGCGACGCCGCGGTCGGCCTAAATGGTTGGATTTGTTTGTTCACAACGCCGTGATAACACCGTACAGAGCTATCGACTTCAAGGAACTGTGTTTTAAGTCTATTTTTGCAATATTCATATTTTGATTACTGTATGTTGGAGTTTTATCATTTTGGTCTTGTTTTACACAGACAAATATTGGCTATTTTTCTAAAACTGATGTGGTGTCCTTTTGTAGTGTTTTCACTATATTAGTGTGTGTTATGTGCAAATGCTTTACACACTGCCCCTGAGACAAGCCTGACTGCTCGTGCCAAGCTACCAAGGGGGTGAGCAGGGGTTATTTTAGAAGTGTATTCCCGCTTACCCTGACTAGAAGGAAGGGTCCCTACTTGGCAGGGTGTGACCCTGCCAACCAGAGACCCCAATTTCTAACATGGTTTAAGTGAGCAAACCTCGCCATGGTGCTGTCTGTTTTATGAAGTCTTGAGTAAGATCTCTTTGGCGCTCATTATGAGTTACGGGCTAAATTCCAATCCCTGTGTGTTCGACCTGTCAGCCTTAGTATGGTATTTCCCCTGACTTTTTGCCTTCCTCCTCCACTTTTTCTGACCTTGTTTTTGCTGGTATTAGGACTCTGAGCACTGTGCATGTGTTCTTTCCTCTAAACATGATAATGTTGACTTATCCACAATTGCCATATTTAATTTACTTATAAGTCCCTAGTAAAGTGCACTACATGTGCCCAGGACCTGTAAATTAAATGTTACTGGTGGGCCTGTAGCACTGATCGTGCCACCCGCTTAAGTAGCCTTTCAAATTAGACCTTGGCATAGTTCGCGGAGTTTCGCTACGCGGAACTCCGCGAAGTGACAAAAAAACTCTGCTGAGTTCTGCAAGTGACGGAGTGCAGTGCGAACTGCCCATCGCGTTGATTTTCCTGCTGCTCGAGTAGAAATTCTACCCGAGCAGCAGCTCACGCTCGCCAACTTACAACGTGGGAGCGCGAGCGGGGAAAAAACTCTGCTTCACTAGGCGGAGTGGAGTTTTCTGCACTCTGCAAGCTCCGCAGAGCAAGGAGTGCAAAAAAACTCACCAAACCCTGCGAACGGAGGAGAGTTCAGCACCCAGGCCTACTTCAAACATGTCTCAGGACTGCCATTGCAGAGCCTGTGTGTGCAGCTTAAACTGCCATTTTGACCTGGCAAAATACATCTTTTGCTAGGCCCAAACTTCCATTTTAATATATATGTCACCCCTAAGGTAGGCCCTGGAGAGCTCGGAGGGCAGGGTGCAATGTATTTGAAAAGCAGGGCATGTACTTTTACGTTTTACATGTCCTGATAGTGAAAAACTCTTACCATCATTTTTCACTACTGCAAGGCCTATATCTCCTATACGATAGCATTGGGATTACCTTATTAGATTTTATAAGTGTTATTCCCAAATTGAAAGATATACCTGGTTCAGGTTTGGTGTCTCTGGAATTCTAATTTAAAATCCTAACTTATGGTGAAGTCAGATTTTAAGTTACAATTTTGATAATGGCACTTTTAGAAAGTTGTAATTTTCTTGCCTTAGCCATTTGGTGCCAGAAGCCTATCTCTGATCACATGACTGGGTGTAGTTGGCAGTTGAGCTCTGTGTATTCCTCCTAGACAGGCACACACAATGAGTGCATAGGCATGACTGAATGTGCCATCACTGACAAGATGGGAGGGAGGAGCTGGACCCAGCCTGATTTACACCTAAATAGGCTGTTTCCTGTCCCCTCAGAAAGGGCTGCATACCCACTTCAGTTAGTCTGGAGCCAGGCCAGGGATGTCAGGGCATCTGCACACTTCAAAGGCATGCCTCTAGAAGATTTTCCCCACTTCAAAGGCACAACTGGGTGTAAATGAAGGACCTCAGACACCACCACTTTAGTAAATTTGCCAGGAAGAAGGACTGCTGTGCTACTGAACGACTGTCACTCTGCTGGACTGCACTCAGCTGGATTCTTGTTCTGCTGAACTGCTGCCTTCTTGCCTAGGCGAGAAGGACTGAGCCTGGATCTCTTGACCCCAGAACCAAGAGTGACTCCAAAGGCTAGTTGGCTGGCCTCCTGATCTGAAGCCTCAGGGACATAACAGGCTTCTAACCCCTGCACCTGGACTCTGCCATCTGTGAGTCTACACTGCCAGTCCTGGACACTTGGAAGTGGGCCTTAAGTATTTGCCAGCAGAATCAACGCATCTTCTCTGCTGAGAGACACATCCCAGAGCAGAACTGACATATCTCCTCGGCTGAGCGACACATCCCCAATCAGAACCGATGCATCACCCCTGCAGTGTGGATTGGACCATCAAAACAGACTCGCATCGGCGCCACAGCCCCCATCTTGGGTCTGATGCATCGCCTCTGGAACCGCTAATGTGCAACGTTTTCCCCAGCGCAGATCCTCACCTCTCTCATCAAAGGCAGCCTCAACGACAACACCAAAACTCCGCATCGCCGCCTCATTGCTCATCGGATTCAATGCATCGCCTTGACTGCACATCGGATCCCCGACACCGGACTTTGCATCGCAAGCCCCATTGATGGGATCCTTTATGTTGGCACAGTAGGACCTCACACCGCAGCTTTGCCACATCTCGGAACCTATCCATTGCCTAGGCTGTGTGATGCATCTTTGACGCGGATCCATGCAACACTCCGCAACTGGAATTTAAGATAATCTGTTCAGAGGGCCTAACTGGGTCCCTGTAGCCAGATCAGGGTTCCATTGCAGTCGGCTTGAGCTTGTGACTTTGTTCCTGTCCAAAGTGACCAGATATCCCCAATAGTGCTTTGTGCTTTTTGGCACTATTTCTAACTATAACATTTAAAATTTAATAACTTCAGGTCTACTAATTGGATGGTTGTTGTGTTGGTCTTGTTTTATTTATTAAACTAAGTTCTATTTTTCTAACCTGGTGTGGGATGCTTTTTGTGTGGTGTTTTCACTGTTTTACTGCTTAAAGTGTTACACAAATACTTTACACATTGCCTCTAAATTAAGCCTGGCGGCTGTGTGCCAAGCTACCAGTTTAATTTAGGGTTTGCCTGTACCTTAACCTGACTAGGATCGTGGTTGCTGCTTGACCAGGGCTCACACCTCAGTCAACCAGTAACTCGATTTATAACATGGTGAAAACATTCTTGCACAGGGATTGGAATTACGAGTTGTGTGCTAATTTTCACACAATCTCAGATTTCTCCTGATAAATTGCGATATGTCAAATCTTTTGAAAATTATTGTTGGAGAAGTTCAGGAAAAGGTCTAATCATAAGGAATTTGATGTGTTAAAATCTGGTTCTGCATGTTTTCCAGCGTTTTCCTATTAAATGCTCAGAATATGAGGTATTTACTAGGCCTGGGCGGAGCTTGCAGAGTTTCACTCTGCAGAACACAGCGGAGTTGCCAAAAAACTCAGCCAAATTCCGCTGAGTTCTCAGAGCAGGGGGCAGGGCCGGACTGGCCGTAGCGGGCACCGGGCGTTTCCCCGGTGGGCCGCCATGGTGGGGGCTGGTTTTGCACCCCTGGGGGGCCGTTTATGTTACCGCGGGCCGGCAATATCGGCCCCCTGTAACAAAATCGGCTGAAACCGGCCTTAGCAAACAGCTCGGCCGCCCCCCCGGCCGAGCAGTTTGCCAGGGCTGGTTTCGGTTCCCAGTCCGGCCCTGGCAGGGGGAGTATTGCTCGGCCATGGCCACCCTAGCAGACAATCCAATTTTTTTGTTACGACCTCAGATCTGCTGTTGTATCTAATTTTCCTTTTGTCACTTTCCTTCTATCAGCTGTTTACCCCGTCAAATGACTGCTTTGACTGTGCATGCGCAGAAAATGTATTGGTGACTATTTGTTACATGCACATCGGTTCCCAGGATCAATAACAATAAGTAAAGCCGCTCTGCTCTCGGTACTCAAGGTGAATATCCCTGCACAGCCCACTCATCTTTAACCACAAAGACTGCCGCCTCTGATCGGGGCAAGCTACTTTACATCGGGCCACCACAGCTGCCTGCTTCTCCTCTCAACACTCCTGAGAAGAAACAAACTACTGCTCCCTGCTCTCCGTTTGTATGCACCCCACCCACACTGCACGTTCCTTGATCGGGTAAAGCACAGTAGACCCTTTACAGGCTATTCTATTGGACATGGTCTCTCTTTTACCAATCAAAGTGTTGCGTTGCCTTTGCAGATAAAAACAACCACATTCTTATTGGTTGAACAGCAAAAAATAATCGCATGCGCACACTCTAAATAGTGTCCTCTAGTCCTACCGCATTGATTTGCACAAGCAGCCACTATCTATGAAATGTCATTGGTGAGTGCTGTTTTTGCCGCTCAATGGCAAACCTACTATGAAAAAAACTGATGAAATTCCAAATGTGGAAATATGAAAATAATATCAGAAGTAGAACATGAGGATGCAACTTTGAGGTCTCCCCTATCTGCTCCTTTCAAGCCTCTGAGCAATACCTACCCTCTATCCTCTGAGTATCACCACCTTTCTCTACTCTATACAGTGTTCCTGGTTTTGTTTTCCTTCACTGCGCATATATTTGCAATTGTGTAAAGGTGCCTATAGTACACTTCAGAAAAAAACACACCATCTGTAACTGGTCAATTGGGAATCCCACCTGGTATTTCACACGAATCTCGCCCATGCCCAAGGCTGGACCTGATTGGTACAGCAATCTTGTTGTAATGATGCGGGTGAATTACTATGATCATGCCCTGCGTTTCGCATGCATGGTGGTGCCAAGGTCCGTACTCTGTCTCGTGTGCCCAAGTCAGGGTGGTTAGTATGCTGGCAAAAGATGTTCAATGCTCCGAAGTACTGGGCAGAACCCCGGTTTCTGAGATGCCTTTGTTCATGGAAAGTATAAAACTACAGGGAATCTTTCCCCCTGTCCAAACTTCTACCGAAAATCCCACCTTTTAAACTTAATTTTAGACAGTGATTCTTTGTTTACAAAGTTGTCTCATATAAAACGTTCACCATCACTTTTGAAAGGCCGTGTTCGAGCTATTGACAGTGACATCTCCCCAGAGCTCCACCTCTTTATTCCATCACGAGGGGGTTAGCTAAAAAGTGTGCCTGACCCTCAGCCCCTCTTTCACAGTCTCTTGTTGCACTGTAGCACCCCTCTCACCTCGACCAGACCTGAGAGCAGCTCCTACTTATGATAATGAAACAGGGAATGCAAAGAGTATGTGTGCATTCGAAATGTGCGTTTGTAATGGGGATTTCAATTCTGATTCTGTGAGTACTGTGTGTACCAGCGCATGGCTTTGGTTGATTGTATGTCTGTTGTGTGCATTCTTTAAAGTCCAACCAAGTTATCTACAAAGTGCGGCTATGGTTAGGGGTGAGCGTTCTGGTAAACTTCGCTATGCTGGCGGTTGGTGGAGTTTTTACCAAATTCTGTGCTCCAAGCGGAGTGCGGTCTGGCAAAACTCTGTGAAAACCGCTGATTGAGCAGAGTTTATTGCCCAGGCCTAGTATTTACCATGGGTGGCAAATACCTCACACTGGGGTAATGGTATTTTACCACATATGGTAAATACCTCACTCTATTCTGACAAACCTACAAAGAGGCACTCAGTCAACAATCTTCATAAGCCATTGGATGAAGGTGATTGAGGATCATCTGAGGGTCCAACAGTCATTTGGAATACAGCTCTACTCAAAAGGAGCTCAGATTTTCAATGGTCTGGAAAATATTTCCATATATGAGGCCGGAGGAGAGGGAGTTGCAAGGCTGATTTTGAAATTGGACATGCAATGATCACTCAAGGTAGCAGGGTTTTTTCTTGTCATGAGAGCAGTCCATTTGGGGCTATGATTGCATGGCTAGCAAAGTGAATCAGTTCAGTAACTAGTTGGTGGTGGTGAAGGGCTAAAGTTTAGGGAAGATCCATGATGTGTGGAGCAGTTCAGGCTTGTTGAATCAGGTGTTGAGATCACCAATGATGCATAGAATTGGGTAGTCAATTATGATGCCTGAAGTAGAATATAGGAGCACATTCAGGAAATCATTGTTATTAGGTGGTGGTCAATAGGTGAGCTAGAAGAAGGTGGAGAAAGTAGGGTTATGTTAGCAACATACCAGCAAAGACTTGGGCTCAAATGTTGTGTGGTCCATGATGTTGATGGTTGGCATCATTTTTTTATAGTCCTTCCATGATTTTCCTTGTGGTACCTTTTAGAAATGATCTCACAAAGAATTGGAAGGACATACTCTCTCTTCCAAGTTTTTGTTATGAAGATGAAGAGTAGTTTGGAGTCAAATAATTGGTCATATATGTGGATTCATTTCTTCCATAAGGTTATAATGTTGATCGGGATTCAGCAAAGGAAGCTCAGGGAGTGACGAGAAGTTCATGCATTGTCAGATAAATCAGGTGGTTTAGGAGATTTCTGTACTAAGCAAGGCTGCAACAAAAGGGAGTGCTTTGATTCTGTGTACAGAAATCTCACATTGCCAGGGAACAGCCACCTTCTCTGGCAACTGCATTGTCTAGTGCTCTACTTTGTATGACAGTAGATGGCATGAGCGGAGCGATGTAGTTGATTGCTCCAGAAGAGGCTCAGGTGATAGCTCTGGCCCATAGGTTCTAAAATGGAGTAGGATAAAATGGAAATATGTATGGTCTGGCAGTTGCCATGCAAGTGCTCTGGTCAGTATGGCTGCAGAGGGTGAAATAACTGCAGTCTCTTTTGTTGCACAGGCAGCAGACATGGAGAAAGTTTGTTAAGGTTATCTTTGGGTAGTGAGGTGATATTTGGGTGGCTACATGTGTGTGCTTTCTCTTGGCCAGTGGTTTCTCAGGCTGATATGGCAGAAGAATTGGGCACAGAGGTTGAGTAGCAATTTTACAGAATTGGGTGGTAGGTAGGACAGGGATATGGAGAGCAAGGACTTGGAGAAGGATTACGTAGAGCCCAGTCAATGGATTTGTTAGACATGGAGATAGTCTTGGAGGGTTGAATATTTGTTGAAGGCAGTGAAGGGCTGTGGAATAAGATAGGGTAGCTTATCCACTCTCTCCCCGCAGCTCCGCTGTGCCGTCTCTTGCCTCCAGACCCGACCTCCTCCTTGGGAGGTTCGAGGCTGCTGCCCGCTCCTGCGCCTGCTGCCTGCTCCAACTGGGACCAGACTGCCTGCAACCACCGTAACCTTTCTCAGCCGTTTTTTTTCTTACTTTTTTCCCTGTTGTGCCACTGTTATTGTGCCCATCTGTGTCTTGCTCTAATTCCACCACTGTTTTTATTTTCTCGTGCCTGCCTGTTCCTTTCGCCTTTCGCTGCTGCTGCCCCTGCGGCCCCTCCCCCCGGAATTCCCCCGCTCCCGCCTCCCAGCCTCTCCTCCCTCCCACCTCCCCTACTTAATGGTGGCCGCTGCGCGGTCACGCTGCCGGCGCGCCGCCTGTGCGCCAAATGCAAGCCTGTCTGCGCCTGTCCGTGACCCGACCGCGGCCAGCGCCAGGAACCCTGGACCTCCCACTACCCATCGCTACGACACCACCACCCTCCTCGCACTCAACCCTGGAAGATTGAGAGAATGCCAACAGGCCTCGCAGAACACGACCCACGGCCAGTTCTCCTGCCTCCACTGCCACCAGACCCTCACCGCCACCCCGGCCTCCTACACCGCTGACGCCAGCACCTGCAAAACCCTAAAATGCATCCTCCTCAATGTACGCTCCGTACACAAACACGCCATGGAAATCTGGAACCTACTCGACTCTCTCTCGCCCGACATCGCCTTCTTCACAGAGACCTGGACCAACGCATCCTCCGCCCCCAACATCAGCACCGCCATCCCAGACGGATACAAGATCCAGAGGAAAGACCGCCCCAACCACCCAGGAGGGGGCCTCGCCATCGCCCACAAGAGCACCCTCTGCCTCACCACCTCCAGTGAAACCTTCCCCTCCGTCAAACACCTGCACTTCCAGATCCAGACCACCCCCAAAGCCACACTCCGAGGAACCCTCATCTACAGACCCCCCGGCCCCCGAACACACTTTGCCACCACCATCACTGACTTCATCGCACCCCATGCCATCGCCTCAACAAACTACATACTCATTGGAGACCTGAACTTCCACCTTGACAACCCCAGCGACCCCATCTCCACTATCCTTCGTGACAACCTCGCCAGCATCGGACTTAAACAACTCGTCAACACACCGACCCACAGAGCAGGACACACCCTCGACCCCATCTTCGCGGCAGGAAACAGCATCCAATTCAGCCACACAACGCAGCCGCCACGGACCGACCACCACTGCGTACACTTTGCCATCAACAAACCCAAGGCACCCAAACCAGCCCCACGCCCACCACGAAGGAACTGGAGCAAGGTTACCAACGAGCAACTTAACTCCACCCTCACCCGAGACAACCACACCTGGGCACCCGACGCAAACGACGCAAACGACGCAGCCAGAGAACTCCACACCTGGATCTCCAACTGTGCAGACGAGCTCGCCCCGCTACGCAACCCCGACAGACAACACCCCAGGAAATCCGCCTGGTTCACCACCGCTCTCCAAGAAGCCAGACGCACCTGCAGACGCCTGGAGAAGAACTGGAGAAACACCAAGACAACCGAAAACCACACCACCTACAAGGACGCCATGACGGACTACCACAACCAGATCAGAGCCACCAAGAGGAACTTCATCCACAACAAAATCCTGGCCAACTCCACCAACTCCAAGGAACTTTTCAGTGTCATTCAAGAATTCACCAACCCACGCAGCGAAGCCACAAACATCACCCCATCCCAAGACCTCTGCGACAAGCTTGGAACCTATTTCCACCTCAAGATCAAAAACCTCTACGACAACTTCATCGACCATCCACCAGGCGCCACAGACTGCCCCTTGCCCCCCAGAAACACCAGCCAGCCCACCATCTCCAACTGGACACCGATCATGGCCGAAGACACCGCCTTGACCATAAAAAGTATCCACTCGGGGGCCCCCACCGACCCCTGCCCCCCTCACATCTACCACAGAGCCGCGGCCGCCATCGCACCCGAACTACAACGCACCCGAACTACAACGCACCATCAACACCACCTTCAAAACAGGCACCTTCCCAGACAACTGGAAGCGTGCAGATTTCAGACCCCTGCTCAAGAAGCCCACAGCTCACCCCACCGACCAAGAACTATCGGTCTATCTCGCTCCTCCCCATCGCAGCCAAAGTTGCAGAGAAAACAGTCAACAGGAAACTGACAAGATTCATTGAAGAGAACGCCGTCCTCGACCCGTCCCAATCCGGATTCCGAAGCAACCACAGCACAGAGACCGCCCTACTCGCCGCCACAGACAACATCCGCACCCTCCTGGATCAAGGCCACTCCGCAGCCCTCATCATACTTGACCTATCAGCGGCCTTCGACACCGTCTCCAACCGCACTCTAGTCGCCAGACTACACGACGCAGGCATACAAGGAACAGCCCTGGACTGGATCCGATCATTCCTCACCAGAAGAAGCCAAAGGATCAGACTCCCACCCTTCCTCTCCGACCCCACGAAAATCACCTGTGGAGTCCCACAGGGTTCATCACTGAGCCCCACCCTCTTCAACATCTACATGGCCCCCCTCGCAGCCATCGTCCGACAACACGGCCTCAACATTGTATCCTACGCCGACGACACCCAGCTCATCCTCTCCCTCACCAAAGACCCCACCACTGCCAAACTCAACTTCCAGAAAGGAATGCAAGACGTCGCAGTCAGGATGACCAACAGCTGCCTGAAGCTCAACGCCGAGAAGACAGACATCCTCGTCCTCAGTAACACCCCTTCTGCATGGGACAGCACCTGGTGGCCGACCGCCCTCGGAAGCCCACCTACCCCCTCAGACCACGCCAAGAACCTCGGCATCGTACTCGACTCATCACTCACCATGAACCGACAGGTCAACGCCGTCAACTTCAGCTGCTTCAACACCCTCTGCATCCTCTGCAAGACCTTCAAGTGGATCCCCCCTGAGTCACGGAAGACAGTCACCCACGCACTCATCACCAGCAGACTGGACTATGGAAACGCACTCTACGCAGGCATCAACAAGTCCCTACTCCCCAAACTCCAGACAATACAGAACACCGCCGCCAAACTCGTCCTCGGCATCCCCCGACACGAATACATCAGCCAACACCTACGAAGTCTCCACTGGCTCCCCGTGGAGAAAAGAGTCACTTTCAAAATCCTCACTCACAAATACAAATGCCTACACAACAACGGACCCAAATACCTCAATGACAGAATCAACTTCCACGTACCCAAAAGAAACCTCTGATCTTCCAACCTCGCACTGGCCGAAACTCCGCGCATCCTCAGAGCCAGAGCAGTTTTATGTTTGTTAGCTGTGTAGAAAGATATAGAGACCATTAGTGGTACTGGGGTTAATGGGTAGAGAAGTTGCAAAACGATAAAGCAAGCAGAAAGTGAGATAAGCAGGAACATCTTAAGGATTTTTGAGACACTAGCAAGACATATTTTGGGGCCTCCTGTTCGGACCAACCTTAAATGTATTGCTTATTGTCAACTAATTAAAGCCCTCATGTTTTCAAACAATATTGATTTGTACCTTATCCTTTAAGAAACTGAGGTACAGTAGATAAAAGTGCTAAAGCATTTGTTCATTATACATTTTCCCGAAAGCACACTTCTTTCAAAGTACTACTTAGTGGCGACACCCTTAATCACAGTGTATATTACTCACTGTCCCCTGCATATCCCTCTCTGTATCACCCACCACCAAAAAGGAAGTCTATTGAATGCAAGGTGCCAGTCCCCAGCAGGGGGACCTGGAATCCTTGAAGTGACACAATGCATGAGGATGAATTAGCATCTGGTTTAAGCCAGGAAAGATAGAAAGAGTCAAGATAGACAGGGGGAGGATAGAATAAATCAGAGGGATGTGGAAATAGAGAAATAGGTAAAGAGGAGGTTTAAAGGTAGGATGAGAGAGAGATGAAACAGCAACAGATAGATGACCTAGATAAATACTAGGTAGAAAAGTACAGTGGTGAGGTAGGAATAGATAGGCAAGATCTGAGGCAGAGGTAGTCAGAGAGAGAAAGACAGGTTGAGATAGAGAAAGGGAAAGAGTGAAGCGAGTCTTCCTACTGTCCCACTCACTTTATCTGAGGGCCCCTTGGAAGGTGGCAGAGTCTGGGCAGTTGCCCACTTTGCCCATGCCTTAAAACATCTCTGGTGACAAATGAAGCCGTAGGAGAGATAGGAGGCACACTTCCTTGAGAAAAGGGAAAGGGAGGAGAGGAAAAAGTGGGATGAAGGAGGTAATGCAAGCAGGTGGAAGGAGGTTGGGAATGCTTTAGGAAAGACATGTGTTAGGAAAATGTTAAATCAGTTGCAGAGTTGGAGAAGAAAGGTCACCAGTTAAATATGGTTGAGGGAGATGGTGGCTGTTTCTTTGTGCAGCATTTTCAGTGTATGTCTCCTCAGAAGAGGATCTACCTTCTACTTTTTCTCCAAAGGGATATAGAAGCAGCAAGAACACAAACTAGGAGTATAATAAGGGTACAAGAGTATCTGAAGCGGTAGGTCAATGTACAGCAGCGAAGATGATATTTACAAAAATATATGAATACACAGCAAATGTTTGTGGGGGTCACCCCAGAACTAGCCATGCTAATATAAATCTACCATAGCGGGTCAGCCCAGAAGCTAAAGAGATGTTACTTCATAAATATAGAGCTAAAAAAGGGAAGTATCTAAGTGCCCAAAAATGAGGCACAGCTCAGAAGTATTATATGAGTGCCATAGTAGATGTACCTTTCGATCAAACCAAAAAAAGCTACACACAAGCCAAGCTGACACCTAACCTAAGAGTAATGTTTTGGTATCTTTCAAATACAAGAGACAGTGAGGAACTTGAATGAATTTCCCCAGTATTTTGGTTCAGAACTATGACCAAGCTGCATTAATGAAACATTTACCCCAATCTGGTGCCACTCTGAAATCCCAGTGTACATCTCAACATGTTTGACCTACCTTACAATTACCCGGCATACCTGCCCTTATTCTGCTCTTCCAAAATCAAGATAGTATATTTGAAAATGCTCCCCTCATTTTTGGTCACCTGATCCCAGGATTCTTGGAAACAAAATGGCCAAGATACATTAGCTGTCAACTACCTTACAGGCATAGGTCAACCAACAGCACCAAGCATTATCTGAAATGTAGTAGGGGTTTACAAGTCCCAGCATAATTGCCTATTTAAATATATGCAGTTGTATCCATAGCAATAAAATATCTTCTTTACAGAGGTTCACTAGTGATGATTCTAAGCAGCATAAACTGTTGAGGGAAACCAATTGCCCATGCACCAAAGGCTGGGCTGCACCCTGGGGGCAGTTTTACACAGAGGCCTGGTGTAATGGACAGTTAGGGTTTTGAAATTGCTCCATGTTGTCAGGACTACATTTTTAAAGAGTATTGTTTTGGGAGGATTAGGCTCATTGTTGCAAGTTATTCCCAGCATGTAATTATTTAAATCCTTAGGGCCCTAAATGTTACCATTTTGACATGAAGTGATAGAACAAGCCAACTTACAAATTATTGATCTGCAGACCCATCAGTGACTTCATTCACTGAAACTGTTGCTGCACGTTGTACATTTTAAAAGACAAATGTGTCTGGCTAAAGTTAGCGGAGTGTTTTTTCCAATTAGGACTCTGCGTACTTTACCACTGTTAATCTTAAATAGCATTTTAAACATGTATCAGTCATTTAATTGTAGCCTGTGTGTGAGCAGTTTTAAACTGTAATATCAATAAGGCAAAATAAACCTTTTGCCGGGCCCAAGTCTTCCTTTTTAATACATATATGTCACCCTTAGGGTAGGCCATGGACAGCCTATAGGGCAGGTGTACTGTATTTAAAAAGTGTACTTTCTAGTTTTACATTTGCTGGTATTGAAAAGCTCTTAAATTCATTTTCTCTACTGCAAAGTGTACCTCTCCCATAGGATAACTTTGGAATTACCTTATTACATTTAAAATGCTGTAATTTCCAAACTTGAACAGGTAAACAGTCATGTTTTGTGTCTTTAAAATTGTAATGAAAAATCCTAACTTATGGTGAAGTCAGATGTTAAATTACAATTTTGAAAATGCCAGTTTTAAGAAAGTTGGCATTTTCCAGCATTTGCCATTTGGTGCCTGCAGCCTGTCTCTTGGTCACATGACTGGGTGTGGTTGACAGCTGGGCTTTGTGTATTCCTCCTAGATAGCCACACACAATACAGAGCTTAGGTGTGCCTGGATGGGCCATCAGTAGCAGGATGGGAGGGAGGAGCTTAGCACAGCCCCACTTACACTTGAATTGGCTATGTCCTGCCTCCACACAAAGGGCTGCAAACCCCCTGTAGTTAGAGCTAGAGCAAGGAAGACAGGGCACCTGTGCACTTCAAAGAAAAGTCTCTAGATGCTTGTACCCACTTAAAAGGTACACCTGGGTATACATATTGGACCTCAGATGCCAACTCTTCAGTACACTTCTGGACCTGTGGATGCTCTTCCGGGAAGAAGGACTGCTGTGCTGCTGAAAGGACTGACACTCTGCTGTACTGCTACTCGGAAAGGACTGCTGCCCTGCTGTGCTAAACTGCTGCCTGCTTTCCTCTTGCCTGAGTGAGAAGGACTGTACCAGCAACTGTTGAACCCAGGGCCACCAGAGTGACTCCAAGGGCTAGATGGCTGGCCTCCTGACTTGAGGCTCAGGGACAGAAGGTTCCAACAACTGTGAACCTAGCACCTGGGTTCTGCCATCTGTGAGTCTTACCTGCCCAGTGGTGCCACACCAGTCCTGGTTCCTTGGAAGTGGGCCTTCAGTGCTCTGCTATCCTCTGTGAACCCAGTGAAACCGACACCTCTTCTGCTATGCTGTGCAGCCCTGAGCAGTACGGATGCATCATCGCTGCGGCGCAGATCGGACCTGTCACACAGAACCGCATCACCTTCGCAGCCTCTTCAGAACAACCACTGTGCAATGCATCTTCGGCAAAGGCCCTCACATCCCTCGTCGATGGCAGCCTTGATGATGACTCCGGACTCCGCATAGCAGCCTCACAGCTCCTCAGAACTGATGCATTGCCCCGAATGCACAATGTATTCTAGACACTGGACTCCGCATCGTATGTCCTCAAAGGATTAAGGAGGTTTAAGCAAGCCCCGTGGCTGACATAGTTTAACTGATATAGTTTAAATATTATAGTTTGCTTTAGGAAAGACTGACCACAAACTGCTGGTGACACAGAAGACAAGGCACAATGGTTTTAAATGGATCCTATGGATGACAGGAAGTTAGTGCTACTTTTGCTGCCCAAATGAAAGTTGTTTACATGTGGGTAGTTTCAATAGTGTATAGACAGCCATGATCTGTTTAAGTTGAAGTCTGTGGAAAGTTCTCACTAAAGAGGCCAAATATACATGATTCTTCAAATTATATATGTTTATTGCCATCTCCTATTGGGAAAGAAAGTAAAAACATAAGGTCTAAGAATCTTGCTCTGTGAACAGAAGCTTTTGTGCCAGACTGTACTTATCTAAGTGTCAAGTGTGGGTCTCTGGAATCATTCAATTTACCGGAATCATAACAGTTCACTTCAGGTTCAACTCAGGTGCCCATCAATGATAACCAAAACTGGGATTCCCAAAGCTGAGAAATCTTCATTCTGCTGATAGGTACACTGGCACAAGTGAAGCAACTGATCTATTGTTTACTGAGGTGTTAAAGGTCCACACACACACACATCACACATGCATGCGTGTGTGCTTGCACGCATGAACATAGATGCATATGCATTAATTTCAAATTGTTAAGCAGGAAGTTGGCGATCTCATGCTGTTTTGTTTTTGCACTTTTCACATGCGCCTCAAAATATACAGAAACAATCACACACATGACACACACACACACACATGCACACAGATTTAAATTTAAATATGTTTTATAAATTTGAAGCCTGCTCCCAATGCTTTCATTTTTTAACGGAACAAACATTAATTTACATATTTTTTTTCTAAATATTTATAGTACGCGCACAATGAAACACTACTCAGCCCTCTTTTACTTCAGTCGCCCCTGAACGCCCACTGGGCCCAAGAATAACTAAAATCAGTTGTGTTGATCAAGGCGTAGACTTTTATTCACATCAAATCATATAAATCTACACAACCACTATGGGAGTAAAGTACTACTTGGATATATATCAATATTCACAGCAAACAGACTTTGGCGACATCCACATGTCAAAGGCGGTAAGAAAATTAGGCATACATTAAAATTGATTTCAGCATAATTGATTTCAGCTTCACCATCCCCATGTACCTAAATTTGTTGGCCGACTCGGCCGACCCACTCAGCTGCGCCCATTGTGCCGGCAGGCCCCAACGCGCTACAGCAAACATAGCATTACTTGAAATACAGGGCACCGCATAGCGCACCGGCCCACCGAGGTACCTGAACACAGGCAGCCTCCCAATTAGTCCACACAGTCCATACGTTGCGGGATAGGGCAGTAGAGCTAGGACCACCGGCAGGTCAGTCCCCTCCCTGTGCCTACCCTCGGCAGTAGAGTCCAGGACCACCAGCAGGTCAGTCCCCTCCCCACCTATCCGCTGCAGAGTTCCATCGTACCCCCTCATGGGGTCCATCCAATCGCTGAACATCCATTGCTGCGCATGCCCCCTTTTGTGTTAACTGTCAGCGCTCCGCCACAGGGTGAGAAGGTCCCCGGCGCACTCGCCCTCCCCCTCCACCTGACGCTGACTACGCTCCACAATAGCCCCAAGTATAGTGTGGATAAAGATCGCCATCCCCTTGGTAGACAGATGCACTCCATCCTCATGAAACAACTCCCTCATCCTGGGATGTAGCAATGCATGCCTAATAGTGCCCATGGAGGACTTCGCTAAAATGCGTTTTATGGAATGGTTCAGCTTCTTTACTGATTCGTTCATGGCTTTTACTGAGACCCCACCGTTCCAAGACGTTCGCGGAATCACCTCAGACCACAATATTACTGCCTTTGGCAAGCATTGTCGAAACTTAGCCAGGACTGAAAACAAAGCGTCTCGCACCCCACGCCTTCCCAGGGACACCATATCATTCCCTCCACCGTGGATAACTAAAATGTCAGGGTGGGGAAACGCTCCGGATCGTAGAGCTTGTTCAAATTGACCAAATATATCCTGTAATTTCACATCCCCCACCCCAAACCAATGGTGCATAAACCCTGCAGCCTTTTGTGCTTCCTCCAGACTGGACCCGCGGAATTGCTGCTCGGCTCTGCAAATGAAGGAATGCCCACACCAACATGTGTGTACCGGGCCACTGTCATTAACTGAAAGAAAGAGAGAATTGCAGTTATCATTGATATTGTTGTGCCCTCTGGGCATTTCTCTCCGTCTACACAAGATTAGGCCTAACGTACCGCTGATAACATGCTGACTGCCATCGGCCTACCCTTTCTATAACTTCTGGTGGCAGACCAATTGCAGCCGCTGTGGTAGCTGCCCCTATCCGAAAGGAATGGGAAGTAAACCGAGAAGCATCCTCCCCCAAACAGGCTAACGCCCGTTTACACACTGCAGTGAATTGGTATCGCGTCATTGGCGCCCCATCCTGGTGTACCAGGAACTGGGCTGAGGCCCCCACCGGGCGCCCTCTGAAATAATCGTGTGCCAGAGCCACTGGACAGACCGCAGCATTGTGCGCCGCAAGCAATTTTACCCAAGTTCCTTTCCCCAACTGATCTGTTTTAGACCTACGAATCCTGAGAAAAATTGCATCAACTTCAAAGCGAACATCCGTTAAACCTAGACCCCCTTCACCTGTTGCTGACTGGGGAACCAACTCGGAAATGCGGAGGGCCCCAAAGAAAGCCAACACGTATGCGATACTGAATAACTTAGTTTCATACTGAGACATGCACACCCGATGTAAGACCCCTACAAGCCTTCCCAACCTCTCCATGTTGATGGGACGCCTACTGTCTGATGCACCAGGTACCATGCGTTCCCAACCCCTGATGGCCTTCCGCACCCTAAAATCTTTTGTGGGATCTCTGACTCCCTGCAACCCAGCAAAGAAAGCAATGGCGGACAGTTGCTGGCACACTAAGGACAGCGATTTCCCCCCGTCCTTCTGCAACACCAGAAAACCCAGCACCCCCTCAGGGGAGAATCTGTCTGTGCCTGTGCCTGGTCTGAATGACGCAGTGTACACACCCCAAGCTTTTTCGTACATACGTTTAGTCTTGGGTGCCAAGGCAGCTGCAATTAGGTCTGTGGCAATGGGGCACCAAGCCTCCACAACTCCTCTGGGAACTCCGCCATTACTGCGTCTGCCTGCGGCCACCGCGCCCTGAACTCTGCCAACTTAGATCGAGACAAAGCGTCAGCCACTGCATTATCTACCCCTGGTACATGTTTGGCAGAAAAATGCACGTTATGCAACAGACATAGGCGAATGAGATATTTTAGCAACCTCAGTACCAGACGACATTTGGCATTTTGATTATTTATGGCCATCACCGCAGACATGCTATCAGACCCAAAAATTATTTTCGCGTTGGCAATTGACGCCCCCCAGATGTGCAGGGCTACAATGATGGGGAACAATTCTAGGAAGGTGACATTGCGTGTGAGCCCAGACGCAATCCATTCCCCCGGCCAGTGTTGCATGCACCACCTAGAGCCCAACACTGCCCCAAAACCAATTCCACCCGCTGCATCTGTGTAAAGGGCTATTTCCTTGTTGCTCTGGGCCGGCTGCTGCCGTAATAGTGTTCCATTGAAATCATCTAAAAACCCCTGCCATGTTCTCAAATCCTCTCTAACCTCTGAAGACAACCTGGTATGGTGGTGCTTTGCCCGTAGGCCTGTCATTGCTCTCACGATGTTCCTTGAAAAAAACTCTCCCCATTGGAATGACTCTCAAAGCAAAATTCAATTGCCCCACTAATACTTGTAATTGGTGCAGCGTGACCTTTTTGGCTGCTAAACAAGCCGTCACCGCATCCCTGAACCTACACTGCCCGGCCATCGAATCGATCTCAATACCTAAGAAGCATAAACAGGTGGTGGGGCCTTCAGTTTTGTCATCAGCCAAGGGTACCCCTAACGCTCCAGCCAACTGTTGGAAACCCTGCAGGGATCTCGCACACGCTTGGTCACCAGGGGGACCCATGAACAGAAAATCATCAAGGTAATGCACCACATCATCCGAGGACACCAGGTCCCTCACAGCCCACTCAAGAAATCTGCTGAATGTCTCAAACACCGAACACGCTATGGAACACCCCATGGGCATGCAGAGATCCATGAAGTATTGACCCTCAAAGGTGAAACCTAGCAAATGAGAGTCCTCTGGGTGGACGGGTAAAAGGCGGAAGGCTGACTGAATATCCGCCTTCGCCATCAGCGCCCCCTTACCTAATCCCTGTAATTTTGCAACAGTATCATCAAAGGTAGTGTATCGTACTGCGCATAGAATGGGATCCAAACCATCATTAACAGACAAACCAGAGGGATAAGAAAGGTTGTGAATCAATCGGAATTTACCTGGCTCTTTCTTAGGCACCAAACCCAGTGGGGAACATACCAATGAAGCACCAGGAGGGGAACTAAACGGACCCGCCACCCTCCCCGCATGCACCTCCTTCATGATTTTGTCTCTGACCAACTCATGGTGCCGCAAAACAGACAATTGATTTTTTGGCGGGAATGACGTTGGAGGAGCGTGCGAAGGAATGCGGAAGCCGTCCCTAAAACCGTAATACAACATATAAGCATCCCTGCTGTTTGTATATTGGCTGAGCACATGTGTGAGAACATGCAGGCGAATTGGAGAGGGGAGCTGCGCACCATTAGTTGGGCGGCAACCGACCTTTGGGGGTCGTTTGCTCTCCCCGCTTGCCAAGTTTTTGAAAACATTTGAACTCTGGATGTCCTTGGCCTCCGCAGAAGGAGCAAAGGTGCTTAAATCTACATGCCGTCCCTTTGCTACACTCTTTTCTGTTGTAGTGCCAGCAGGCCAGTTTTTTGTCTCCCAAACTTTTGTCGAATCGAAAGGACTGAACCACCCTTCCAGGTGTCTGTGACATGTGAAACTCTGCATGCCAAATATTGATCTCCCTCTGGTCCCATGCTATTTCAGGCCGAACTGCTTTCATCTGCCTAAACTTGGTGTCATACTGCATCCAAGCTAAACCTGTAAACTCAGAAGCCGCCCCATGTATGAGGGACATGTACCCAAATAATTGCGGGGCCAGAGAAGATGTTTTCTTCGTAAGAATAGCTGCATAAATGGCACACCCCGTCACCCAGTTCTTCAGGGACCACTCTACCCACACAGTTTTAGGTTTTGCATCAACCGTCTTACCCGTCCTCGGTCTACTGGGGACCACCCCCGCATTGATCAAATCAAAAAACGTTCACAAACTCCCCTTTGTAAATCTTTTCTCGCGTCTCGGCTGGAACATGCCATGAAATTGCTGAAGAGGGGGCCAGAACCAAGGATGAGGACCCAAATATCAACGGGGACACTACGGGAGGCGATAGAACAACACCCGCCCCCACCGTTGCCAGTGTGGCGGGTGGCTGAGCCGCTCCTGTGCCTCCCGGCACTGGTGTACCCCCGGGCTACGCCCACACCTGCGCTGCCACCCCGCCTTGCGCTCCCATCACTGACCCTTGCCCAGGTGATGATGACACTGGTGACCCCCCCAGCAATACTGGTGCCTGGCATACGGTCGCACTTCCTGCCGATTGCAACTCTCCTGGAGCTCCCTTAGATACACCTGGCACCTGAGAAGGCACCACCAGCGCCCTACTTGTTACAACCGGGGGCTGGTGAATGACGGCGCTCCCAGACGCTTGAGTTGCCGCTGGCGCTCCACCCACCTGCGACGACGCTATTTCCGCCGCTGTCGCTGAGATCGCTGTTATACTGTGTCCCACTGTGCCCACAGTCATGTTCAGTACAGGCCCCCGCGCCATCTGGCCTGCAATGGGAGCGATCACACTTTGAGGAAGTGACTCACCTCCTACAGAGGCTGCTGCTGCAGGAGGCGCACAGGCATGGACCTCCTGCCCCTCCCTATAACGAGCGGGGACCTTCCTTTGCCGTTTAGGTAGCCCCATTTTAGGCTGATGATCCGGCTCGCCCGCCAACTTCTGTAGCGCCGCCTCCATGCCGTGCCGCTTGGCTGCCTTCCAAAGTTCGCTCAGGACGTGGAAATCCTCCTGAGACGCAGGTTTTGCGGCATTCGCGCGTGCGCGCTTTGGCGCCATGGTTGGACCTACTAACCAGAAAGAAAAAAAACAATGTATCATACATCAAGGCAAAAACCACATCAAGCAACCGTGGCACCTTCCACCCGTCCTGCATGCAAGGCCCTGTATAAATTTAAACCCCCTTTTTTTTTTTTTTTTGCATTCCCTTTAAAATCAGACTTGCACCAATACTTGACCATAACCCGAGGGCCAGCAATCCCCTTCCTCACCGGGCGTACTGCAAGATACACAATGCCGTAACACACCGTGCCGTAATACACAGACCCCGCCCCCCCTTTTTTTTTTTTTTTTACGAAGCGGCCACCCAACAATGCCCATCATGCCAACAATTATGCCACCAACCGTAGCCTCTAGGTGCCATTAAGCACCACAATTGTCCTGCGAAAGTTGCGCACTGAAAGCACCCAATGCACGCGAACTAAACCATACTGACACAGACATTAACAACAATCTGTGTCCTTACATCACCCCTCGCACTGGCCGACTTACTAATGACCCATGCACCCGAGGGGACAAGCGGGCGGCAGCTGTGCGCCAGCGCTACCTAAGGGCTGTTGCACGCATACTACCAATATGCTGATTGCCCCTTTATTTAACAAAGTGCCGTATGAAAACAGATCGCACCTTATTTCGGCTAATATGCAGGTTGCCGATAACGACAAAAACGGGCGGCAGCTGTGCGCAAGCGCAACTTAAGGGCCGTTGCACTCAAATGCCCTTTATTTAACAAAGAGCCATATGCAACGGCGATAAAATGACACTGAACACTGCGCGCGGCTCTGGCCACGCCTTCGCCACCTACCGACCCGCCCCTTGCAGGATCGGAAACCGAAACTGACACAATACGCGCTGCTCCCACCAGGCCTCCGCCACATACCGACCCGCCCAGCAGCATCGGAACACTACATATGCTCACAGCGCAAATATGAACGCAATGGACAGCGTTACAACACTAGCGCAGGAAAAGTTCAGCCGCGATACCACCCCGGTGCCATTGAAACTTGCCTCTGTAGGATGATGCGCCAATACTGGCCACGCCCCTCTCACATACACCCTCCGCACACCATGCGGCTTCCCGGGAAACCTCACAACGTCGCGCTGCATTACGATTACGAAAACGCTATACCAAAGAATTAAAACTTAAACGAATCAAATTTAAACTATGCTTTCCTCTTTTTTTAAATAAAAGGACCGAACCCCCCACGTTCCTCATAGACTATACTGCACCAAGAGATCTTTGCACGCTACGCTACGCCAGGCCTCCATAAACCCACCGTGCCACACGCCTCGCTTTCCAATGTTCCTGCGGCTTCCTGGGGTCCAAGGAGACAAAGAGGAGGAGACCCCAGGGATGCCGCCTTATATAACAAAGTTCAGGTAAGTTTCACTTTCCAAACGTGTACCCTTGCGTCACCAGTAATCCGACCACTTACCAGCCCCTTAACTGCAGCTTGGTTTCATGGCACGACTAAGGGCGCCCCTCCTTTTAGGCGAAGGTGGCGCCTAGTCAATAGTGGTGGTACAATACCAACTTGTTATCATATGCTTGAGACAATAAAACATATCAATATCCGAATATACCATAATAAAATCATAATATTTATACAACTGCGTGACAGCATAGATGCACTTAAAAACTTTGCTACTAATCTTTGCAAAAAAACCTCCCAATCGACTTTTCCTTACATAGTTATTCACAGACACGTGGCGCCATTTATTCTAAATCAAAGCCTGCCACTAGAGCACTTCTTAATTTCATCCTTTTCCGAAACTCTGCAATCATATTGCTTAATGCTCCAGATTATCACAATAAAATAACGGTTTTCCTGTTAGGTGACACCCTATCAATGTATTCCATTATGCATAAATGTCTTACATTTCCAAACAGAGGGCACCGTAGTAAGACGTGTACAAGGGTACCTACCAATGCAAAAATGCAGAAAACAAATTGTCTAATGTCCTGATAATGTTATACTTATTCATACACATCTCTATAAAAATTGTCAATGATTTCAATGGCTGTATATACTGCCAATGGTCTCCGAACTCAATCAACATTTTCCTCTTAACAAGCTGTTTAAATAAGGTGTGTCAATCAATCAATCAGGGTTGGTAAAGCGCAACAACCCACCTGTGAGGGTCTCAAGGTGCTGGAGGGCAGGGGGGGTCAGCTCCATAGTGTGCTGGAATCATCTGAAGAGCCAGGTCTTGAGGTCCTTCCTGAACTGGGGCAATGTGGGAGATTGTCGGAGGTGGATGGGTAGGGTGTTCCAGGCTTTGGCTGCGAGGTAGGCGAAGGACTTTCCTCGTGTTCTAGTCTTGTTGATATGAGGGGCGGTGGCCAGAGAGAGCTGGGCTGGTCACAGGTGTCTTTTTGGTGCGTGGAAGGAGAGGCAACTGTTCAGGTATGTGAGTCCGCTGCTGTGAAGGGCCTTGTATGCGTGGGTGAGGAGTTTGAACGTTATTCTTCTTTCTACTGGAAGCCAGTGGAGATCGCACAGGTGTTGGGTGATATGACTGTGATGGGGGATGTCGAGTATCAGTCTGGCTGCGGTTTTCTGGACAGTCTGGAGTTTGCGAAGGAGTTTCTTATTGATTCCGCCGTAGAGAGCGTTGTCGTAGTCCAGTCTGCTGCTGAGTGTGTGTGTAACAGTTTTTCTGGATTCGGTTAGGATCCATCTGAAACTCTTTCAGAGCATGCAGAGGGTGTTGAAGGAGGTAGAGGATACGGCGTTGATCTGGCAGTTCATTGTGAGCGATCAGTCTATTATGACGCCAAGGTTTCGAGAGTGGTCCGTCATTGTGGGGGGATTTCCGAGGGCGAAGGACACTGAGAGGTCCAGGAGGATGAGGGCTGCCTTTTCACCCTGGTTGAGGAGGGAGTGGATGTCATTGGTGGCGGAGAGTAGGGCGATCTTGGTGCTTTGGCTTTTTTGGAATCCAGATTGGGAGATGTCCAGAATGTTGTTAGCTTCGATGAAGTTGGGTGTTGACGGCCTTTTGGCTGCGAAAGGAAGCAGGGAGATGGGCCTGAAGGTCTTAAGGTCCGTTGGGTCCGCGGAGGGTTCCTTCAGGAGGAAATGGACATCAAAGTTTTTCCAGTCGTCGGGCAAGGTGGCGATCTCAAAGGAGCAGTTGATCGTCCAATGTAGTTCGGGTGCAATGGCAGAGGTGGCTCTGTGGAAGATTTGGTGTGGGCAGGGGTCTGATGGTGTCTTCAGAGTGGATGCTTTTGATGGTCTTCGAGGTGTCTTCTGTCATGAGTGGGATCCATTTGAGCAGGGTCTGTTGGGTGATGTCGCATGTGGGGGGCTCTGGAGTGGTGAGGTGGTCTTAGTTGTCGAAGTTGTCGTAGATCATCTTAATCTTGTGGTGGAAAAAGGTGCTGAGTCTGTTGCTGAGGTATTTGGAGGGTTGGACGTCTGTTGCTTTGCTGCATGGTTTGGCAAATTCCTTGATGATGGAGAAGAGCTCTTTAGTGTTGTGTGCGTTGGTGAGGATTCTGTCTTGGAGGGATTTCTTCCTTGTGGATTTGATGAGTTGATAGTGTGCGGTGGTGGCTGCTTTGTAGGCGGTGCTGGTTTCCGTGGTTTTGTTGTTCCTCCATGTCTTTTCAAGTCGTCTGCAGGAGCGTCTGGATTCTTGGAGTGCAGGGGTGAACCAGCTTGTTTTCTTGATGTGTCTTCAATGGCTTTCTTGAGGGGGGCGAATGTGTCAGCGCTGTTCTTGATCTAATGGTGGAGGTTCCGTGCTGCGTGTTTGCGTCTGATGTGGTCGGTTGTAAGGTGCTGACGGAGGGGGGAGGTGAGCTGGTGTTCCATGACTTTGTTCCAGCTTCTGTAGGGGAGGTGGTAGGCATGCTTGTATATGGTGGGTTTTTTGAAGGAGAAGTGGATGCAGCGGAGATCTATCCAGAGGAATTCTGTGGTGTGGCTATAGGAGACGCGGTTTCCTCTGGTGAAGACAGGGTGGAGTGTGTGAACCGCTGTGCGCATGGGGTCGGTGACTAGTTAATTCAGTCCTAAGTTGGCGAGGTTCTCTAGGAGGGAGGCAGTGTTTGAGTTGTCATGGTTATCCAGGTGGAAGTTTAGGTCTCTGAGTAGGATGTAGTCTTTGGATGTGAGGGCGTGGGTTGCGATAAAGTTGGTGATGGCGTCGGTAAAGGGTGCTTGGGGGCCGGGTGGCCTGTAGATGAGGGTCCTGTGGAGAGTCGTTTTGGGGTTGGTCTGGATTTGGAAGTGAAGGTGCTCCATGAGATTCGTTGTGTCATCCGAGAGGGTGATCATGCGGAGGGTGCTTTTGTGAACGATGGTGATGCCTCCTCCTAGGCGGATGGGACGGTCCTTACGCAGGATCTTGTATACTTTGGGAATGGCGGTAGTGATGTCTGGTGCCGAGTTGGCGTTGGTCCAGGTTTCCATAAGGAAGGCGATGTCGGGCGAGTAGGTGTTGAGGTGTCCCAGATTTCTTATTGCGTGCTTGTGTAGAGAGCATACACTGAGGAGGATGCAGTTGAGTGGTTTGTGAGCAGTGATGTCCGGTAGTCCGGGAGATGTTGCTGGGGTATGGAGGTGGGTGAAGGTGCGGTGACAGTGTAGACAGGAGACAGGGTTGTGGCTGTTGGTCGGTGTCGAGAGCTGGCAATTGTTGTTGCTTCCAGGGTTGAGATCGTGGGGGGTGCTGGAGTTGTAGCTAAGGCGGGTCAGGGGACCAGGGTCCCTGACGCTGGTCGCCAGTGGTGCGGCCGCCATTAAGTAGGGATCGGGGGAGGGTGGGTCATCTGGGAGGCAGGGGTAGGAAGGACACACTGGAGGCAGGAGGGCCTGCTGGGGCATCAGCAGCTAGGGAAAATGAAGCAAAGAGCAAGAAGAGGGAAAGAGTGAAAGACGAAGGAGAGAGCATAGGGAAAGAGTGAAAAACAAAGGAGAGAGCAAAAGGGCACAAAGAAGAGGCAAGAGAGGCAGAGCAGCAGAAGAGCAGAGTGCTCTCCCACTGGACCACCAGTGATGAGGCGCAGGCAGGAGCCTCCCGTTGGAGGAGGGCCTCAAACACCCCGCAACGGAGCTCAGGGGGCAACACTAAGTGGTGGAGCTGCTTGGGGGAGAGCAGTCACACTGACCAGGTCAGTGTGGTTGTGTCATTAAAATTAAAGCAATCACTAATGTGCAGAAAATGCTGCAAACGCACATTGGCTTTTATTCCATGATTGTGCATTTGAGTGTTTTTAAACTGCTGGAGGGGACAGAACAGTAGTTCTACCAATAAGGCTTGGGGAATCTAGTAATAGGTGTAATGTACAAGGAGTAAAGTAGCCGTATGCTTTGCCACCTCTTGCAGACTCTATGCCTTCCAGAGCTTTCTCTAGGTGCTGCCCCTAGCTTCAGGAACATCTACCACCAGGGTTAGACTGGCCATTTAACCCAAAACCCATACAGCAGTTCCCCGGGGGTTGGAGCCATTGGAGGCCATTTTTTGAGGGAGGGATGGATGGAGGGAGGGAAGGAGGGAAGGAGGGTGGAAAGGAGGGAAGGACAGAAGGAGGGAGAGAGGAAGGAAGGAAGGAAGGAAGGAAGTTAGTTGAGAGAGTGGGGAGTAGGCATGGAGCTGGTTTGAACATTTGTATCAGGTTCTATTTTGGCTCCAAGTGTAGCCTTGTCAAACAGTTTTTGCGGGCCACTAGTAAAGCCATTAGTTTATATGCTAGAATTATTTAATGCCATTGCCTGTCCACACACCAAGAAACACCCCCGGTCCAGTTCCCCTCCTCCCCCCAGCTGAAAGTGTCCAAGTCTTAAGAGCCATTAGAAGGGTTGCATGTGAGCATGTTCTATCACAGTTCTGCCTATGGGGGGCGTACAGTTAGTGTGCAAGCTTAGGGAATTCCTCTAGGCTGAAGTCAATGAGAATGCAAAATAATAGTATTAGGCTGTATTAAATGGAATGACGTTGGTGATCAATGGCGAGGAAGTCTGCACCTTTACAAATGTTAGATTTCAGCAGGTATTGTTAGAGGTTACATGGCACACAAGTGGAGAATGCAATAATGAAGATGTTCAGAGACCAGAAATAAGCCTGAATGGCTTATGAGTGGTTAGAGCACAAAGGTGTTAGACAGTGAGACACAGCAGCTCACGTACAACTTCTCATAAGCACAATGGCTGTAAAAGGGCTGCTGAACAGCCAGAAAAATAACAGGTAGCAGCATTCATCCAAATTAGAATAGCACTACTGAATAAGTGAAATAGAATGCTATTTATGGCTGCCATTAAGATCGAACAGCATGCATATTGCAATCTGACTATTCACTGATATGAAATAACAACAGTGGGGGAAAGGTATTTTCCCACTACTGTAATTTTACCAAGGAAATCTCACACTTCCTGATTTTCCTGCCTCACACAGGTTTTGATATCATGGTTTACTGTCTCGTGTACCTTCTCCTCCCCCTCTTTGTTCACCACAGACCTGAGGGAGGTGGTTGAATGTAAGTGGTGCTCTGCCACTCTCAACTAACACCTTGCCTGTCAGCTGTGGATCTGAAGAGACCCACTGCTGGCAGGGGAATTCAAGACCATGCTGACTTGGCTCTCAGAGAAACACTTGCGAGAGGCTGCAGGTGAGGGGGGGAGGCACAGAGGGTAGTAGCTGAGAGTGCCAGGACACCAGATATTACTTTTTTTTATTTCGATGGGGGAGGGGTAATGAAGAGAGAGGGTGATGGGGTGGGTAGCAGCACACTAGTTATTATAGTATGGGAGTGGGATCTGTTGAAACTGGTAGGAATCCAGGGGAGCATATTTATGGGGAAGTCACGCAGCGCAGCAAGTCACCTTGCTGTGCTGCACTGTGTGACAGGGTAAGGGCAGGAATGCGCCATATTTAAGGCAATATGGCACATTCCTGTCTTTTCCCCTGTGCTGGCACCCTTTTTGGATGCCTAGCGCCAATGCAGGCACCCTTTCACCATGGTGCAAGGTGCCTGAAGTGCATGAAGGATTGTTTTGTGCAGGAAGGGGTACCTTCGTGCACAAAAACAATCCTTGGAGGCATAGTCCTCTTTCTATGTGTGCTGCAGAATGCAGCACACTTAGACAGAGGAAAAACAAGGAGGAATGGAGATATTTCTCCTCGTTACGCCTCTCCTAGGAAGGTATAAGATTTTGGTGCATTCCCAAGTTTACAAGTTCTTGTACATCAGGGAATGCATCAAAAATCATGGGAGTTGCATGGGAACACTCACACAACGCCCATGGAATGCCTTCCCAGTGGAGAGTAACGCAACACAGCAATTTGCGCTACCTTGAGTTACTACAGATTCTTGGAGCCACTCACAGCCACTCAAAGTGGCTTTGCAAGGGTTCAAAAATCTGTCTTAAGGCTTGAGTCCCTCTTCCACCATGTTGCGTGGTGGAAGAGTGACACAAACCTGCTCATAAATCGCCCCCAGTGTTTTATTTTGAAATATTTGGGAGGGAAAGTGGAGAGGAGTGCTGAGAATAATGTGAGAGAATAGAAGGGTACTAGTATTTTTTCCATTCGGGTGAGAATTAATTTAATTAAAATGGCCAGATGGTGGTGGGGTGGATGTGAAGACACCCGCGGGGAAGATTTACTCACATTTTGTGCCGGGTTTGCTTCACAAAACATATTTTGAACTGAAACGTTGGTTGGAAGTAATGCAAAGCAGAGCTTTGTGCTTCTGTGCATTACTTTGCATTAAGATGGCATTCCATGGGTGGTATATGGACATTCACATTCAACCTCCCATGGTTTTTGATATAAACCCTATCTACCAAAATTAGTAGGCAGGATTTTGCATTAAAATATGACACCTCTTTGAGGCAGAAAAAAGGAGAAATGCATTTATTTCTCAAAACCTTTCTGACTTTGCAGGTATTCTGTACTGTACGGCACACATGCAAAGTGAGAAAAGTTTTAACATTTGTTTAGGCGTAGCATTTTGTAATGGAAGGGTCCCGCTCTAGTACAAAAATTATGATAGACATGACGCACACACATTTGCACTATGCTGCAAAGGTCTGGGTGTGGCGCTAGGCAGCCTAATTGTGCCCCAGTGCTAGGGAAACAGCAGGACAGTGCTGTATCTTAGTAGATATGGTGCTTTTCTGCTCTCTCCCTCTCACGAAATTCAGGGTCACAGCCGGCGGACCCCATGAATTCAGAGGCTTATGGTCCCAACCCCCACATGGTCCCCTGATCAGGGTCTGACAGGCCCTATCAATATACAGAGAGAACTGGTAATGAGGTCCATTTGTCAAGTTAAAATCATAACTTTTACGTATAAAGCAGCTAATATGAGGATTTACCAGCTCTGATTGGTTAAGCCGTTGCAACGTAGATTCCCTTGTAAGTCATTATTCAGAGAAAAAAATCTCAAATTATGTTTTGTGATTGATTGTAATTTTGATGACAATTGAAGGGTCTGGATAGATGAAATGTCAAGTATATTGAATTTAGTTGGTATTCCCCAAGCCAATTTCTCTATGAAGTCCCAAATTTTGGTGGATAAAAAATTATTGAAATGAAACCTGTAACTGTTGAAAAATAGGATCTGAATTAATTGAAGATCCAAAAAGACAGCTTCTTAGAACTCTGTAATGTTGTCATTGCTCCACATTGATAGATTATGTCTGCAAAAACTTTCTTCAAAGTTAAAGGGTTTTTGTCAGAGATATACAATGTGTGGAAATTAATCGCTTTTCACAAGAAATGGTAATGAAAAGGTTTGAAAACAACTCCGAAAAAGATATATATTCCAATAACATCCTATGCTGGAATAGCTCTGTGGATACGAAATAAATAGATGGCTGTATGGAAGGCCCACTGATTTCTGTAGAGATGACATATTGTTAAAATAGGACACACTTATTTGGAATTTCAGTAGTAAACTAATGAATAAGTAAAGTGGTAGTACAGAGCTGGTGATAAGGCAAAATGGCAAGGGAAGTACAACTGTGTGATAATGAAGAGAGATATTTACAAAAAAATAAAATTAGCAGTAATGTAAAGTCGTGTAATTAATGGGATAGCACACTGAACATTATTCAATGAGCTGAAACTAAGAATATATATAACATCTGAATACCAGAAAGGTTGATGCCAAAACGTGTACCAGTTGTTCTGGGTATGGCTACGCTTGCTTACCTGAAAAATCTGCATCAGAACCGAAATGCAAGATTTTTTAAGCGGATTATCCAAAGCCGTTGTTTCATTGGAATCATTAATAACATCTCCTGAAAATAGTTAAGAAAACAAAAATCATGATTATTGCTTCAAAACTAACACCCTATAATATTGCAGTCAGCAGCATGGCACAGTTCATGATTTGTAACTATTATAAACCATCGTCAGTTCTTAACTACTCCCGTTTACTTATTCAAAGACCTAATTTTCTTTTCACATTTAAAGGCTGACCAGACATAAAAGGCCGCCAAATATTGGATTACACAAGGGATTGATAATTACCAGAGTGCTAGTACTTCCCTACATTGAACACATTCCTACAATTTAAATAGTGGAAAAAGGCATGTCTTCCTTTCTATGCTAGTCACTTTGCTTCACTGTTCACCCAACGCAAACAACAACTTAAACTTAAAGTTTCATTACATTAACTGGACCTTTCCAATTAGCAATATTTGGAGTAATAGGCAAACATGCAAATTATTTCCTTTTGCCATACAAGTATAACATTCTAAGTCCCCTGTCTACTGTTGCTTAAACAGTTATCCATCCAACTACCCACATTAGCAGAATGCAACTGATCCCGTTTTGGTAAATTAGTAGCGAACGGGCCAGGCTCATGAGTTCTAGGCGTATTCTAGAATAACAATTCAATGGTTCTTTTTCATAGCAAGAAAGTGTAAAGGGGAGAAAAGTTGTTAAGTGACCAATCAATGAATCAGTAATCCTCCTGGACACATAGGGGCCGATTCCGATTCGGGCCGGAAATCTCTCCGACCGAGCCGGACCCGGAGAGATTTCCGACCGAATCGGACCCTAGCAGCCCGACCGAACGAGTACGATGCGCACGTATGCCATCGGACTCGAGTCGGTCGGACTCCCATTGAAGTCAATGGGAGCCGGTCGTACAACGCGTACGCAGGCTCCCATTGACTCAATGGGTGCGAGGCGGACAAGGGCACCCCCTACAGCGGGTACGCGGCGAAGCGACTCGCGCCGTACAGGCACAGGTAAGGGGGACCCATGGGTCCCCCCTGTGTGCGACTCGCGCAGCTACGCGTACAGGGGGGTCCGACACGGACCCCCAAAGTACGGCTCCGACTTCTCTTTTGAGCCGGAGTGCGCGGCTTGGTCGGACTGCTCGCGGCGCGCATCGTACTTACCCGGCCGGGGAACGTCTCCATTGCGCGGTGCTAGTCGAGTCCGAGCGAGTCGGTCGGTGCGGTTCGACCCGGGAACGAGTCGGTCGGAGCGGTCGGGACGCCCGGACGAGTCTGTCGGCGAATTCGCATCGTATTCGCTCGCCTGGACGCGCGTACGAATCGGTCGGGAAATAGGGCTCCGAATCGGATCCGGTTAAGCCGAATCCGATTCAGAGCCCTACCGGCCGATATCGGAATCGGCCCCATAGTAACCACAGACAACTACGTAAGGTTAGTTAATTTATTAAAAAGCCTTCAATAATCCTCTCGGACACATAGTAACCACAGACAACTACGTAAGGTTAGTTAATTTATTACAAAGCCTAAAATAACTGAACATAAAGACACCTCAACACCAGGGTGTAGAAATACATCGGAATTAGCATGAAGCCAAATCTGCGTATCTAGTTTAGACAATGCAACATAAGCAATACAATTAGTTCAAGAAGTAAAATGCAAAAGATCAGAAAGCATGAGTCCAGGTTTCCCTGCATTGAGGGTTGGTGAATGAAAAGCATTAAATCTATCACTACTCTAACACTAAGGTGACATCCCCACTTAAACATCTTCAGGAAAAAGGATAAAAGGTGTCAGCATGTGGAGTCTTCCTTAAAAAATCCCTCCACGATCAATGGGTCATGTAGCATGAAATTACTAAAGACAGAGGGGCATATTATCAAGAACGGCGTTCAAATTATCGCCGCTTTAACGGCAGGAAACTGCCGCTAAAGCGGCGATAATGGGCTTGATAATATGCCCTTGAGAATTCCAATAGAAGCCCATGTTCTGGTGTGAACCTGGGCTTCTATTGGAAAGCGGCGATAATTTTAACGCCGTTCTTGATAATATGCCCCCCAGCTTTCTCTAAGATGCTCTCTCTCTCCGAAGGCAAAGGAGAAGTGGGTACTTTCCCTACTCCCAACAACATATTATTCGTAGGTAACATTCCCAGAATCCACTGCGAGCCACACCATCTGCTCTGAGTAGGATCCTGAAGGTGTTTTTCCACGGGACAGCAGTGTTCTTTCATCGATACATTTTGTCCTTGGATCCCAGACCTTGTCCTGTGCGAAGCACAATGACCTTCCTTTATTGACTCAAGGCACACAATTGTAACTTCTTCTCTCCGTGTCTGACTAGTAAAACAAAGACATTATTCTATCTAACAAGAACGCTTCTTTCCACCTGCAATACAAAACGTGAGAAAGAACAATTTTCACAGCCCACATGAAATTCAACTTGTGAATTCTAAAGCAAGAGTTTCCAGGGAACTGCATTTGAGGCCTACGAAATTCAGCTAACAAAAGAAAGTTTCATATGAGCTATATGGATTTGCATAAAAATAATGCACTTTCCATTAATGTATCTATCTACATGTGAAATGACAAAATTAACAAAATCAATCAATCAGGGGAATTGTAAGCACTCTACTCACCCGTGAGGGTCTCAAGGCGCTGGGGAGGGAGGGTAAGCAGCTCCCTTCAGTCGAAGAGCCAGGTCTTGAGTGTCTTCCTGAAGATGTTCAGGGAGGGGGCGCGTCTGATGTTGATCGGGAGCTCGTTCCAGGTCTTGGTCGCGATGTAGGAGAAGCCCCTTCCATCTGTTCTGGCTTTGCGGATTTGTGGGGTTTCGGCGACGGCGAGGTCGGCGGATCAGAGGTTTCTCTTGGGTACGTGGAAGGAGATTCTCTCGTTGAGGTATTGGGGTCCGGTGTTGTGGAGGCATTTGTAGGCATGGGTGAGTATCTTGAAAGTAACTCTCTTCTCAACGGGGAGCCAGTGGAGGGTGCGCAGGTGCTGGGTGATGTGTTCGTGTCGGGGGATGCTGAGGATGCGTCTGGCTGCGGTGTTTTGTAGGGTCTGGAGTTTGTGGAGCAGCGACTTGTTTATCCCGGTGTAGAGGGCGTTTCCGTAATCCAGTCTGCTGGTTATGAGTGCGTGGGTGACGGTTTTCCTTGATTCGGGGGGGATCCATTTGAACGTCTTTCGGAGGATGCGGAGGGTGTTGAAACAGCTAGAGGCGACGGCGTTGACCTGTCGGGTCATAGAGAGGGAGGAGTCAAGTACGATGCCGAGGTTTCGGGCGTGGTCTGTGGGGGTGGGGGGGCTGCCGAGGGCAGTGGGCCACCAGGTGTTGTCCCATGCAGAGGGGGAGGGTCCCAGGATGAGGACCTCTGTCTTCTCCGAGTTGAGCTTCAGGCAGCTGCTGCTCATCCAGGATGCAACATTCTTCATTCCTTCCTGGAAGTTGAGTCTGGTGGTGATGGTGTCCTTGGTGAGGGAGAGGATGAGCTGGGTGTCGTCAGCGTAGGATACTATGCTGAGTCTGTGGTGTCTGACGATGGCAGCGAGGGGGGCCATGTAGATATTGAAGAGCGTGGGGCTGAGTGACGATCCTTGGGGTACTCCGCAGTTGATTTTATGTGGGTTCGGAGAGGAAGGGTGGCAGTCTGATTCTTTGGGTTCTACCGGTGAGGAAGGAGCGGATCCAGTCAAGGGCGGTTCCCTGTATGCCGGCGTTGTGGAGTCTGGCGGTGAGTGTGCGGTGGGAGACAGTGTTGAATGCTGCAGAGAGGTCGAGCAGGATCAGGGCCACGGTGTGTCCTTGGTCAAGGAGGGTGCGGATGTCGTCTGTGGTGGCGAGTAGCGCAGTCTCTGTGCTGTGGTTGCTGCGGAAGCCGGATTGGGAGGGGACGAGGATGGAGTTTTCTTCGATGAATTTTGTTAGCTGGGCATTGACGATCTTCTAGGTGACTTTGGCTGTGAAAGGGAGGCGGGAGATGGGTCGGAAGTTCTTGAGGTCGGTGGGGTCTGCTGTGGGCTTCTTGAGCAGGGGTATGACTTCTGCGCATTTCCAGTCGTTGGGGAAGGTGCCGGTCTTGAAGGTGGTGTTGATGGTGCGTCATAGTTCTGGAGTGATGGCGGTGGTGGCTCTGTGGTAGATGTGCGGCGGGCAGGGATACGTGGGGGCCCCCGAGTGGATGCCCTTCATGGTCAAAGTGGTGTCTTCGGTAGTGACTGGGGTCCAGGAGGAGATGGTAGGCTGGCTCGCATTGCTGGGGAGGGAGGTGGTTTCGGCGTCGGGTGCCTGGTCGTTGAAGTGGTCGTAGAGGCCCTTGATTTTCAGATGGAAGTAGGATTCGAGCTTGTCACAGAGGTCCTTGGAGGGGGTGATATCCGTGGTTTTGCTGGGAGGCTTGGTGAATTCCTGGATGACGCTGAAGAGTTCTTTGGAGTTGCTGGAGTTGGCGAGGATCTTATTTTGGATGAAGGTCCTTTTGGTGGATCTGATGCGTTGGTGGTATTCCGTCATGGCGTTCTTGTAGGTGGTGTGGTCTTCTGGTGTTTTGCTGTTTCTCCAGTTCTTCTCGAGACGTCTGCCGGTGCGTCTGGATTCTTGGAGGTCGGCGGTGAACCAGGTGGCTTTCCTGGGGCGCAGTCTGTCAGAGTTGCGTAGGGGATGCAAGGTTGTCTGTGCAGTTGGAGAGCCATCTGTGGAGTTCTTTGGCTGCGAGGTTGGGCGCGGTCGAGTTGGTGGGGGGGTCGGGGTTGAGGGTGGAGTTGAGCTGCTCCTCAGTGATTTAGTTCCAGTTCCTTCGTGGAGGTCGCGGTGACAGTTTGGGGGGGTGGGTTTGTCGACGTTGAAGTGTACGCAATGGTGATCCGTCCAGGGGTGTTGCGTGGTGTGGCTGAAGTGGATGCTGTTACCTCCTGCAAAGATGGGGTCGAGGGTGTGTCCTGCCTTGTGGGTGGGCATGGTGATGAGCTGTTTCAGGCCAAGGTTGGTTAGGTTGTCCAGGAGGGTGGTGGAGTTGGGGTCGCTGGGGATGTCGAGCTGGAAGTTCAGGTCTCCGGTGACCATGTAGTCCATGGAGGCGATGGCTTGGGGTGCGATGAGGTCGGCGATGGTCGTGGCAAACGGGGTGAGAGGTCCGGGGGGTCTGTAAGCGAGGGTGCCACGCAGAGTGGTTCTAGGGCTGGTCTGGATCTGGAAGTGAAGGTGTTCGGTGGTGGAGAGGGAGTCGGTGGTGGAGGTGGAGAGTCGGAGGGAGCTCTTGTGTGCGATGGCGAGTCCTCCTCCTGGGCGGTTGGGGCGGTCTTTCTTCTGGATCTTGTATCCGTCGGGGATGGCAGTGGCGATGTCGGGGGCGGATGAGGCGTTGGTCCAGATTTCTGTAAAGAAGGCGATGTCTGGTGAGAGGGTGTTGAGGAGGTCCCATATCTCAATGGCGTGTCTGTGCAGGGAGCGCACGTTGAGGAGGATGCACCTCAGAGCTTCGGAGATGGTGGCCGTGGGGGTGCTGATGGTGTTGAAGGTCTGGCGGCAGTGGTGGCAGGAGAACTGTCCATGGGTTGTGCTCGACGCGGACAGCTGGCAGTTGTTGTTCCTCCCGGGGTTGAGTGCGAGGAGGGTAGCTGAGTCGTAGCACTGGATGGTTTGAGATCCAGGGTCCCTGGCGCTGGTCGCGGTCGGGTCGTGGACGGGCGCAGATGGGCTTGCCTTTGGCGTGCCAGCGGCGCACCCGCTGCGCGCGGCCGTGCAGCAGCCGCCAATAAATTGGGGAGGAGGGAGGGAAGCTCATCTGGGAGGCGGGAGCATGAGAGGCAGGGGGGAGGGGCCGCGGGGGAGCAGCAGCGGGAAAAACAAGCAGGACGTGATACCAGTGGCAATCACAGGTGTAAAACAATACTTACACCTAAAAATAAAACAGCACAGGAAACAGAGGAAAAAATGGGCACAGCAAGGAAGGTGGCAGCAGACAGGCTCAAACCCTGCCAGATCCCTATTAGCAGCAACAGCACAACGGTGGAGCTACTGGGGGAGACAGAAGGTCCTGGACCAGAGGTCAGAGGTCCTGCTTGCTCATCCCAGCAACGGCTGCCATTAAATAGGGGAGGAGGGAGGTAAGCTCAGCTGGGAGGCGGGAGCGTGAGAGGCAGGGGGGAGGGGCAGTGCGGGAGCAGCGGCAGGAAAAACAAGCTGGACGCGCAGGACGTGACAACAGTGGCAATCACAGGTGTAAAACAATACTTACACCTAAAAATAAAACAGCACAGGAAACAGAGGAAAAAACGGGCATTGTGAGGCAGGTGGCAGCAGGCAGGCTCGAACCCTGCTGGATCCCTTTCAGCGGCAACGGCACAACGGTGGAGCTACTGGGGGAGACAGCAGGTTCCTGACCAGAGGTCAGAGGTCCTGCTTGCTCGTCCCAGCAGCGGCAGCCATTAAATAGGGGAGAAGGGAGGGAAGCAAAGCTGGGAGGCAGCAGCGTGAGAGGCAGGAAGAGGGGCCGCGGGTGAGCAGCGGCGGGAAAACGAGCAGGACGTGCAGGATGTGACGACAGTGGCAATCGCAGCTGTGAAACAATACTTACACCTAAACGCCTAAAAATAAAACAGCACAGGAAACAGAGGAAAAAACGGGCACAGCGAGGTAGGTGGCAGCAGGCAGGCTCGAACCCTGCCGGATCCCTATCAGTGGCAACGGCACAATGGTGGAGCTACGGGGGGAGACAGCAGGTCCCTGACCAGAGTTCACCTCATGACCAGAGTTTGCCTCATGGCCTTCAGGTTCGGGCCTACAGTCCTCCGTTCTCACCTCTACAGTGTGGTTCAACACCCTTGGCTCCACTACCCTTCCCACCTCAGACCCCTGGGTGTAGCCCGCCCGTTCCTCAGCCCCTGATACACAACACAGTCAGTTCGCCACATTTAGTACATGAATGATTGTCAGTTGCACAACACGAGTTCCTCTCCTTAATGTTTTCTGCTAGTTACATCCACTTTCCATGTTGGTTCTCCATGCTACTTTTCAATGGCCTAAAATACATCACGTTCTTCTGTTAATACATTTCACAATTCTAACACTTCACGTTAATACAACAAAGGATTATATGTGGGTGTTGTCTACACGTAATTGTAATGCACCCCTACAAGAAAAATGTGGTTTCCACTCTATCAGTAGTTTTTTTGTTTCTGTAACCGATGATCTACTTAACGTAATAGGAGTTCTCCGCTTGTCCCACATGACCAGGTTTCCATCAAAGGCCCTGATTACAAGTAAGCAGGAGTGGAATATACTTAAGAAATTCTCCTCCGTCTAATTTTAAGTTGGTAGGTTTTTCCACACCCAATTTTTATGGGTGGGGGGAAACTAGACTCGCTCTTTCTTGCCGGTATATCGGGCATGAAAAATAAAATGAGACTTTGGCATCAGCAGCAGCCAAGCCCCATTCTCCATTTTATTCTGATAGGAGGACTCATGCTCAGAGCAGGTGTTAAATGTATGCCTTAAACCCAACAGAATTGGATAATGTCATGTGATTTTACAACACAATAAATTAGTCCAATGCAGTAATTTCCCATTGTAAGGGATTTAACTTGTAATTGGACTCTATTTGGGTGGATTTGCTGTATGGTAAAGGTAAATTCACATGCAAATTTACTGTTAGCCCAGTACCATCCAACTAGTAATCAGGGCTATGCTGTTGAACATAGACTGACCCTACGAGACGGTTCCAGTGTTGTCTAAAAATAACTTCTCTTTTATAGATTTGTAACCTAGCCCACCACACAAAAATTTCTCAGATTGTCTTCATCTGCAATTCATGCTGTAAAAGCAACGTAAATGGACCCAGCAGAAGGGATCCTAAGAAGACTGCTTGAATACAAGTAACTACTCCATTACACTACAGGTAAGCACAATACCTTAGTTAAGTATGGTTAGTTCACTCCCAGGGACTTTAACCGTTATGACCAAATACTTTACCATTTAAGAAGGTGTTGTAATTTCAGCTACAGAGAACTAATATGATCTTCACTTTCTGTGTATTATTTTTGGATTAACAAAATCTCGGTGCAAACATCCATGTAAAATAGCCAAGTAACATTTCATGGCCTAGCTTGTACTTTCTACACCAGACTGAATAGAGCAGCCTGAACTTAGAAATAAAAATATAATTCATCTGGTACTCAAAACTAGTCTTGCCATTACCTTTCCAAACTGCCATGATTGATCAAATATTGGTACACAGAATTCGATCTGAAAAGTTGTCCCATTAAGTGTGTACAAGAGGAAGGAAGAAATGTAGGACCTGTTCCTTTTTCAATATGCTTTTATACCAGTCCCACACCATCAACAGTGATAGCAGGGGTATCATAGTCTATTTCTCTGCAGGCTTACTAGTTTGTGTAGCTTTAAGTCATTGTTTGGAATTTCATCTCTTTTGGATGAATGCATAGTGCTTGTGTAGTTCATTCCCTGATTGTTCTGTGACATTTAAACAATAGCTCATTAAGTCTGTCATTTTAGATAGATCTAAAACATAGATCAGGTCCACTAGATTGAAGTAAGTCTTCATTGCATACTCGCAAGATGGGGTGCCACCTTGACCCCCGACTGTCAGCTGTGTGAAGGCACTACCAGACACCTGTCAAATACATGCAACACACAGAGCAGTCTGTACAGAATAACTCACCATTTATTTCTAATAGACTTAAGAGGACGGGCCAGTGGGAGAGACAAAAGAAGCCACTGGTCAGAGTGATAAAGATGATGTCAGTGGGGGTTCACACATTGCTTTTCTACAACCCAAACAATCTTTTGTAGAGTATATCCTCTTCCTTCCTGGTCACAGAGGCAAGTGGCATGTGTACAATTCACCTCTCTACTAGGGACTTACAAGTACATTAAAAAGGGTGTAAGCCAATTCAACCATGTTTAAAGGAGAGAGCATAAGCACTTTAGCAATGGTTAGCAATGATAAAGGGAACAGAGTTCTAAATGATCACAAAACCGGGTTCAGAAAACAGGAGGGTGAAGGCAAAAGGTTTGGGGATGACCCTGCAGAAAGGCTCAAGTCCAACGACCACTCAGAGATTGAGTTTTGTAAACCATTTGGTTATTCCTACAGCAACTATGAGAATATCTCACCTCTGCAAAGGATAATTTTCACCCACATGACTTTATTGAGACTTCGTAGGTATTAGAAATTTAGTTTCTGGTTGGCAGAGTTTTGCACCCTGTCCAAGAAGGAACCTCAATCCTAGTTAGGGTAAGTCACAAAAACACCCTAAATTATCCTGTGCTCACCCTCATGTAGCTTGGCACAGAAAAGTCAGGCTTAACTTTAGAGGCAATGTGTAAAGTAGTTGTTCAACAATTCAAACAATAACACAGTTAAAACACTAGAAAAAGACTCCACACCAGCTTAGCAATATAGAGCTTAATGTTATAAATAAAACCAGACGAAAATGGCAACAAACCAATAATTAGAAGTCGAGATATGAATTTTTAAAGAATAAACTGCAAAATAGCGCTTAGAAGCATTAAGCACTTATGTGGGTTATGTGGTTGCACCAGACTCGGACAGAGTCAAAAGCCCACGCAGACCACAATGGAGCATGGGCTGGATATAGGCACCCATTTAGACCCACTGAACAAAAGTACCTTGATCCAGGCTGCATCGCCCTTGAAGAAGATGTGGGGTGCAGCCAAAGTGATGCGTCTGTGTCGAGCCAAACAGTGGACGAGATGAGTCTATCTTCTCCATGTAACGGCGGTGATGCGTCGGTATCAAATGCAAAGCACTGGTTCCCCAATGCAATGCACTGCTACTGCTCCTGCAGCAGATGATGCGTCAATTCCGAGGGCGAGGTGCTGGTTCCAAGTGCGATGCGCCAGCTTTGATCCACAGAATTACGGTGATGCGCCGGTTCCGACATTAATGCACCAGTTCCAGAAGGGAAGCAAGCACCTTAGGCCTCACTTCCAAGGGTCCATGATTGAGATGGTACCCCTTGGCAGGGCAGACTCACAGATGGCAGAGTGGAGCAGCAGGAGGGTTGGAAGACTTGTATGTTCCTGAGACCTCAGATAAGGAGGCAAGCCAGCAAGCCTTAGGAGTCACTCTGGGTTCAAGTGATTCAGGTCCAGTCCTTCTCACCCAGGAACAGCAGGCAGCAGGGTAGCAAAGCAACAGTCCAATAGAATAACATTGCTCTCAGGAGCATAGCAGTTCTTCTTCCTGGCAGAGTGGTCACAGGTCCATAAGCGTACTGAAGTGGTGGTGTCTGAGGTCCAGTACTCATACCCAGTGGTGCCTTTGAAGTGGGGGAGACTTCAAAGAAGGGCTTAGAAGTGCACAGAGGCCCTACCTTCCTGCGTCCAGACTCACTACAGGGGGGTATGCAGCCCTTTGTGTGGAAATAGGGGACAGCCCATTCAGGTATAAGTGTGAGGCTGTGCCCAGCTCCTCCCTCCCATCCTGTCAGGATGAGTCATCATGGCCCGTCGAGTCCCACCTAAGCTCCCTTTGTATGTAGCTGACTCGAGGGAATACACAAAGCACAGCTGTCACCCAACCCAGACTGAACATAGACAGGCAGTAGGCACCAAATAGCTAAAGTGAGAAAATGTCAGCCTTCTAAAAGTGGCATTTTCAGAATTGCAATTTGAATCCGAGTTCACCATAAGTTGTGATGTTAAATTGTGATTCCAGAAACCCCAGACATGAGGGTCTCATCTCTTCCCAATTGGAAATTACACATATAAAATGTAATAAGGTAATCATAATGTTATCCTATGGGAGAGATAGGCCTTGCAGTAGTGAAAAACGACTTTGGTAAATTGTCACTACCAAGCTATGTAGAACTTAAAAGTACATGTCCTACCTTTTAAATAAACTGCACCCTGCCCTGTGGGTTATACAGGGCCTACCTTAGTGGTGATTTATATGCATAAAAAGGGAAGGTTTGGGCCTGGTAAAAGGATTGTTTTGCCAGGTTGACATGGCAGTGTAAACTGCACACACAGGCTCTGCAGTTATAGGCCTGAGACAAGGTTAAAGGGAATACTTAAGTGGGTGGCACAATCAGTGCTACAGGCCCACTAGTAGCATTTAATTTACAGGCCCTGGGTACAAGGGGTAGCACTTTACTAGGGTCTTATAAGTAAATTAAATATGCCTGATGACCAATATTACCATGTTTAGGGGAGAGAGCACAAGCACTTTATCACGGGTTTGCAATCGTAAAGTGCACAGGGTCCTAAAGCCAGCAAAAACGAGGTCAGGGAAGGCTGTCAGGTCTACCAGTAATGGAAATACACAAGAAAAGCTCACCAGATTCCTTGCAAGAATGAACCTTTGGGAGAACTACAAAATGACCATGATACCTTTAATGATATCCTGGTCACATATGTCTTTTAATTGGATTGACCAATGACATATGGCACTATGAGGAAGATTGCACAATTTATTTTTAACAGGAGTGTGTTTTCTTGTGACTTTTACAATGTGTACGCATACCAGGATCTATAAACAGGAATAAGAGAGGCACATGTACAGAGACAAAAGCACAACAATCTTTGGATTCAGTCCACAACACACAGAGGAGTGACGATGAGAGGAACAAGTTTTGGCTTGATGTGATAGATCTTTTATTCGTAAATATATGCAACACAGCCAACGCGTTTCACCCTTGCGGGCTTCTTCAGGGCGAGAAGTAATCCAACGAGCTAGGATATCACACGATATTCGCCCGGGATGGTAGATGAAGCTTGTGCACGGTCCTAGCAACAAGTCTTCAATATGCATACAATGCTGACCACGTCAGCGATCACAATTTGAAAATCGTGGCTAATAGTGGAGTTTCGCGGATGGTAGCATCGCGAACCCAAGCGCATCAAATGTCGCGCTATAACGCCGAATTATATACGGCCAACGGACGTGCTCCTTCCACGTCTGACGTATATAATTCGGCATTATAGCGTGACATTTGATGAGTATCATTTTACACTGAACTTGTTGCCACCAAGTTCATTCAGTCCGTTTTGTCCATTTACACTTCCCATTTCAATTCTCAATCTTTTAAAGGAATTTTGGCCTAGAAATGGCCCAGCAGACCTCCTCTACTTCTGTTAAATGCTTTGGGTGAAATATCAGGAGGTAACTGAAGTCTATTTTCCCACTTGGGCTCATATATGTTCACAAAATCAATTGTAATTGCCTGTGATGCTCACCACTGAATTAACAAAAAGAGTACTTGCAATGCTATGACAAATATCAGTCCACATGGATCTTCACACTTCTTTACTGCACTCTTATTAACTACATTATTATGAATGTCATTTACCTCGACAGGTAGCACAAAATCCCTGAATCTCTTGCACACCTCATAATTAGAAGAGTTGTCATTCATGACACATCTCACACAAGTCCTTGAGAGCTTCAGGCATCAACACATTTTGCATTCATGTGTCGCATAGTTTTCATAAGAGTGCTTGCCATGAGATTTTTAAACTTTCTTCTCACTTGTTGATCGTGGAGACGTACACCATTACTGATGAGTGCACATATTAATGAGCAAATGAATTTGTACTACAGCATTTTAGATATAGGTTCCCATCCTAATTACGTCACATATTTGTTTCCACCTTTTGTTTTTCCTCCCTTAGGTGGAATCATTGTGCTGCAACCATTCAGGTGCAGTATTGTACTCATTGAGTGGCCGCCCTTTATTTGAAAGGGGGTCCCCTGCCCCTCAGGAGGCAATATCCTACTGTTATTTTTTGGTCCTGATGAAATGCCGACTGACCCTTTGAGCAACTAAGGCATGAAACATGTCGACCTCACTTCTTTGATAGCTGTCTAGGTACATTGTGACTGAAGGATAGCACCACTGTTTTTATTTAGTCCTAGTACCCCTACCCCATAAAGAATTGCTTTGGGGTACCGGAGTCTATTTTAGACACACTTCACTTTTTACCAGAAACACATCTGCACTGTCACCTCTCATGCATTCACGTAAACGGCGTATTCAAATGAAAAGATCTGCAACAAAGGCCCTCAGACCCGTCAGGCATTGCAGCGCTGGCCAGACGAGGAGTGCCCAATGATGAAGCATGACACCCCAACAGGTGTGTGAGGGCATTAAGATCTGACCTTATGGTCCCCTTGCGTCGATATTGACCAGCCTTGTGGCTTCACCACCGTTTGATCCCTTTGCTTACGAGGAACTACTCCTACTTTGATGGTTAATCTAAATCTAAGAAATAATTTGCATACTTACATTGCACAGCTTGAAATACAGGACACAATTAGGACAGGATTTATTAAAACAAATAAAAGACAGGGTATCACAAAAGGCATCATGGCCAATTTGTAGTTATCCTAGAGGTTCTGTCTTACAAGGAATATGGTGAGCTTTTCTTGTGTATTTCCCTACGAAGTCTCAATAAAGTCATATGGGTGGAAAGTTATCTTCTACAAAGGAGAGAGATTCTCATAGTTGTTGTAGGTCTGTCCAAATGGCTTACAAAACTCAATCTCTGAGTAGTTGTTGGACTTGGGCCTTTCTGCAGGGGGGAACTACCATTACAATGCAGGCATTACAACATAATACCATTACAAGGACTCCATTACAACGCAGGTACCATTACAATGCATGCCATTACAGCGCATGCTATTACCACGCAGGTACCATTACAACGCATGCCTTTACAATGCATTTATGGTTAAGGTAAGTGTTCAGGTGAGTTTAAATGTATTTATTTGTATTTTATTAATTGTTGTAATATTTTGAAATGAGTATATTAGTGATTTTTAATTTTTTTTGCATTTATGTTATTCACCAAAGGATATTTACATAGCCTTTTAGGTTTGGGATGGGAAGGATTTATGAGTATTGCGCATAGTACTCGTTCGGTCGGGCTAATAGGGTCCGATTCGGTCGGAAATCTCTCCGCGTCCGGCTCGGTTGGTGAGATTTCCGGCCCGAATCGGAATCGGCCCCTAATTGTTTTATTTGAAATATTATCAAATTGAAAAATATTTTAAAACATATTTATATTTTAGAATAGCTTGTAGAAAATAAAAAAATAATAAATGAAGCATAACATGACACCAAATAGTATTTGAAAGTGTTAAATATATTTTATCAATAATTAAAAACAAACACGAGATTTAATAAATACTAATAAATATGAAATACACTTTTAAAAAATCAGTAATTATTTTTTTTAAATAAAGCTATAAATGTACAATTTTTTACAAATCTTTTTGTAATTTTGCACTGTGTAAATATTTTTTTAAACATTAAAAACTTATTTTATCCACACTTTTTCATTATATTCAATGGTTATAATTGTCCTTTTTTTCCTTTTTACTGTCAGGCTTGATGTACGTGTTTGAGTGTCTGTTTCTACAGTCGATGGAGCATCGTGGTCAAGATATGATGCAAGGGAGAGCTGCGGTCAGGTAAGAACTTTTAATACTTTAAATTTAGAGTTGCAGATGGCCACATTTTTTGTAAGGAGAGAAGAGGGAGGTAGTTTAAAAATCGATGTTGTGTATGTTTTAACCCATTTTTCATCCTATGGAGGTAACTGTTGTAGGCATACGTCGGAACTATTGTGGTTTTTGCAAGATAAGTTTAAAAAAGTATTTCTAATAAACAGTAGAATACTTCTTTAAACTTATTTGTGATAATAGCAATATATATATATTTTTTAATGATTTTTTGCAACACTTTTTTAGTACTATTCTGAGTTTTTTCGCGATACATGTCACGTCCTTAAAAGAAGGAAAAGGATTAGTGGAATCGGATGCAGGCCTTTCAAAAGGGCAAAGAAGCATTTCATTTGGACAGATTTTTTAAGGGTTACTGCGTTTTGGAACTGGGAGAACATGGAAGGTGCAGACAATAGTTTTTCAGTCTGGAATTATGGATTAATTTTGCCTTTTTTCAGAAAAACATATGCTTTTTGTTTTTTAAAAATGTTATGTTGGGTTTGCGTTTTTTACTTAGATCACATATTTTTTAACCAAGTAATACGTTGGTGGTCCTGGTGTTTATGCCACTCTGCGTTTCAATTTTTTGATCAGGAGATTTGGAAATTCATGGTTTAACCCTGTAAATTATTGTAGTACAAAAGACTTTTGGTGACAGGATGATTTGAAACATCACCAAAGTTAAAGAAAGAAGACATCTGCAGGTAGGAAGACTGACATTCCTAATAATTTTTACAAATAATTTAAAAAATGGCAATTTAATTGTAAAAAAGTCTTCCTGATAGGTGGTGCAGTATGGCTTGATCTGTGTAGAAAGGAAAAGAAAACAGAATGTGTTCACGATTTGGTTTATAAATGTGCTTTTGATATTATCCTGCCAGAGAAAATGTTTTAAAAAATGTTATTTGACATTCTACATTTTTTATTGATTATAAAGTTTATATTCGTTAGGCAATGCTATGTTTGCAATGACATTTATTTTTACTTGAAACCTGTGTAAAGAAAGTTAATAATTGTGATAGTTGTGTTTTTGTTCAATTTTACCTTTAATGGGTTGGCCTGTTGTGTGATCAGCAACTTCTGACGGTGATGACTTGGGATCCGATTAGGATGGCACCCTTTCACAGACGGGACCGCACGACATGCTGTTGGTGGTCCCGCAGTAGGCATTAGGATGTGACCACCACCACGGCGGTTGCAATGCCTATATTTTTCATTGCAGCGGGTGCTGCTGACTGCAACACCCGCCGCAATGCAAAAAAGGGACACTGTACATATCCCTGCACTACGTGGCAGGCACCATGCGGTGCCTGCCACATGGTGCAGGGATCTGTAAAAGAACACCTATGGTGCCCCCAGTGCCCACAGCTTAGGGCCAGCGTGGAAGGGGGGCCTGCTATGGGCCCCCAAAATCCCTTTCTGCCTGCCTTTTCATGGCGGGTTAACCGCCATGAACAGGCGGGTGGAAAGGGACAACGTAATCCCTACGGCGGTGCCTGGTAGGCACCGCCACCATTGTAGGGAATGCAAGGCCCTCCACCGCACTGGCGGGCTCAAGGAGCCTGTCAAATGCGTGGTGGTCGGGCTTCCCAACTGCCATCTTTCCGCCAGCCATTATAATATGGGGGCGGAAAACATGCAAACGATGGCGGTTAGACCACCACTGACAGGCTGTCGGTGGCGGTTTCACCGTCATCATAATCGGCCTCTTGGTTTTTTATTGAGGATGTGCTCCTCCCGACTTGTGGCTCAATTACGAAGTCGGTCGCACTGTTGCGGTCTCGGGACCGACAGACCTCCGGTCGGCGGTCCCGACACCGCAATCACAATGCAACCTCACATGGTGCGGTCGTATACTCCCATTTCTCTATGGGAGCTTGTGTTGCGTCCGTAAACCAGCCATTGAACAAGCTCCCGTAGAGAAATGGGAGCTTGTGCAAATCCCTGCACCGTGTAGCAGGCACCTCATGGTGCTTGCCACACAGTGCAAGGATTTTCAGGGGGCAGCATAGATGCCCCCTCAGCCCCCAACCGATGGCTACAGGGTGAAGGGAGCACTGCTAGGGGCCACTAAAGTCACTTTCCGACAGCTTTTCAATGTCGGAAAGCCCAGCATGGAAACCTGTCGAAAACTGACATTGTAATCCCGACAGCAGAAACGCCATCGTATGGGATTACACTGCAGTCTCCCACTGGCCGACAGGCTCCTGGAGCCCATCGAAATCCAGCCGGACTGACTGGCCCGTTTCACTTTCGACCGCCTAGATTGGAATTTGGCTGTTGGAAGTGAAACCAAGATGTGAGTCGGAAGGTCGGAGACTTTTTGATTCACATCGTAATCGGGCGCAATGTCTTTCTCTGCGGTTAGTTTTTACATACTCCATTTACTCAGATATATGTCTTTATTTTGTTTAGTGAGATTGCGTTAGGAGTGATTTTACATTTCCATTCTTAAATTGCTGCAGATTTTAACATTTTATGGGATTAAGCAGTTTCTTGTTTAAATGTTTTACCTGTTGAGCTATTTTAATATTCATAAACTCTTGAGATCGTATGTCTTATATTGTGTTATGGTATTAGAAGCTTTTATTTCAAAGGTAAGAATTCACATTTCTGGTAAAGAAAGAATAATGTGAGTATTATTTACTGTTCATGTTTTCTTTTTTTATATTTAAGTACAGTTGTACACTTTCTTTCAGGTCAGCATCCAAAGGGCTACTAGTACTTTACTGTGTTAAGCACTTGTCATAATAGGGATAGTAATTTGCCCCCACAACCATCCAGCACCTTCCCTTAGGCAAACACCTGTCGGAGTAGGAATCGTAATTTTGCCCACCCACCACCATCCAGCACCTTCCCAGAGGCAAACACCTGTCAGAGTAGGAATAGTAATTTTGCCCCCCAACACCATCCAGTAACTTCCCTGAGGCAAACACCTGTCAGAGTAGGAATAGTAGTTTTGCCCCAACACCATCCAGCACCTTCCCTGAGGCAAACACTTGCCGGAGTAGTAATAGAAATGTAACCCCCCAACATCCAGCACCTTTCCTGATACAAACACCTGTTGGAGTAGGAATAGTAATTTTAGCTGCCCACCACCATCCAGCACCTTCCCTGAGGCAAACACCTTTCGGACTAGGAATAGCAATTTTAGCCCCCACCACTATCCCGCACCATCACTAAGGTAAACTCTTGTCGGAGTTGGATTAGTAATATTGCTTACCTTCACTTTCCAGCATCTGCCCTGAGGTAAATTCTGAGCACTAATTTTGTAAATGACAGCCCCTGGCATACTACTGTCAGTAAATTAAATACCACCTCAATAATATAGTTTATGTTTTTTTTTTTTTTTTAAATAAATGAAAATATTTATTTTTAATATCAATTGATTTATATAATATTGAGTTACTCTTGAGAGGTGAAAGTCTGTGGATTAAAAAAATATATATTATTGCCAAATGTTTAGGGATTTTGGTGCATTATCTGTATGATGTTTGTTGTAACTTTTTTACATTCTTGATCTGTAGGGGACATTGTTCAAAAGCAATCTGTCTTTTTTTTCTCTGTTCTCTGATGTGTGTGGACACCGGGGAAATCAGTGATCCACTGTGCAGAAAATGGTGGACGGCTCAATTTATACGTTTTTGTGTGCGGAATGGAAATTTAAAACAAAATATGATTTTGATTGCATTTTTTATCGTGATCCTAATTCTGACAGAAACCATATTTAATACGTAATGTTTAGAAACACATTTTTTTCTTTCATGTTTCGATTAACAGCCATTTTGATAGGTCACTGAATACAGAGATGTAGCAAAAATAGAGAAAGGACACCTGAAAAATTGTTTTTTGTAATGCATCTCCTTCTTTTTCTATCAGCGTTATATTGATTAGGTTTTTTTAACCTTGTTAAGTACAGCAAATGTTCATTCTCGAATTCGTTTTCTTACTGCTATCTCAAAATGAACGTTTACAGTTTTTTAGAAACATTTACTGGGGGCTGTTAAACACTATTTTTATGTTTACTATAATTGCTTTGTAATGGTATGCAGTGTAATGGTATAGGTTGTAATGGTAAATGGTGTAATGGCAGTTATAATGTTACACTATGGGACTGCATTGTAATGGTATTCATTGTAATATCATGCGTTGTAGTGGTGTTTACGTTGTAATGCCTGTGTTGTAAAAGCATGCGTTGTAATGGTAGGCTTTGTAACTTCATACAACCTTCTACAGGATCATCCCCAAACTTTTTGCCTTAACCCTCCGGTTTTCTGAACCCGTTTTTGTCAGCGTATAGGACTCTGTTCACTTTACCACTGTTAAGTGCTTGTGCTCTCTTCTTTAAACATGCCAGAACTGGCTTACACCCAATTGGCCTATTTAAGTGTTGGTCCTTCGTAAAGTGGTACTACAAGTGCCCTCGGGCTGTAAATTAAATGCTATTAGTGTGTCTGCAGCACTACTTGTGTCACCCACCTAAGTATCCCCTTTAAACATGTCTCAGGCCTCCTATTGCAGCCTGTGTGTGCAGTTTAGAATTGCCGTGTTGACCTGGCTAAATAAACCTTTTGTCAGGCCTAAACCTTCCTTTTCAATACATATAAGTCACCCCTAGGGTAGGCACTAAACAGCACACAAGGCAGGGTGCAATGTATTTAAGAAGTAGGCCATGTAATTTTAAGTTTTACATGTCCTGATAGAAAAAACTCTTAAATTAATTTTTCACTATTGCAAGGCTTACCTCTTCCATAAGATAATATTGGAGTTGCTTTATTACATTTAATAAGCTGTAACTTTCAATTGGGAACAGGCAGACAGATCGGGATTGGTGTCTAAAGAATTGTACTAAAAATGCTCTTTAATGGTAAAGTCGGATATTTAATCACAATTCTGAAAACACTACTTTTAGAAAGTTGGCATTTACTTGTCCTAACCATTTGGATCCTATAGCCTGCTCCTGGGTCACATGACAAGGTATAGCTGGCAGCTTTTCTTTGTGCATTGCTCCCAGATAGTGAACAAAGGGAAGATAGGTGTTGGCAGGATGGGCCACTCTGAATTAAAGAGGGGAAGGAACTTACATATCACAAAGGCTCTGCCTGAGCACTCTCAAAAAGGGTTTGACACTGATCGTTTGTGACCCCAGACATGCTGGGGGATGACAGGAAGGAACGGATGCCTGACTCCTCGGGGTGGGGTGGAAACCTCTAGAATCTTCCTGTACTTCAAAATGGCCACCAGGTATTAATATTGGAACCTTAGACCCAACTCTTTAGTACACTTCTTGACCTATGAAAGGCTCTGCCAGGAAGAAGGAAAGCTGTGCTGCTAAAAGGACTGCCACTCTGCTGGACTGCTGCCCTGTTGCCTGGGTGATAAGGACTAGAACTGCAAATTGGACTCCGGAGCCTCAGAGTGACTCCAAGAGCTAGTTCTTGGAACCAGACTTAGACCCTGTATCTATGAGTCCTACCCTGTGAAGTGGTGCCACCCAAGTCCTGACCTTTGGAGGTAGGCCTGAAGGTGCTCTGCCAGCCTATTTGTGGATCCAGCAGAACCGATGCATCTTCTCTGCTGTGTGGCGCAACTCTGAGTAGAACCGACGCATTGCCTTTGCTATGTGAACTTTCCCATTACAAGGACCTCATATCAGTGCCACAGCACACAGCTTAATTGGATCCACCACTGTGCAACGCATCCTCGATGCAGGCCCTTGCTTTCAAGCCCCTCGTCGATGGTCTCCTCGATGGCGACAGAGACTCCGCATCACAAGCCCTGCAGCTTCTTCAGAACTAGCTGGTGCACGACACATCCTTGATGCAGGACTTAACATCGCAAGCCCTCTTACTGGCAGCTGCCTCAACAACAGCACAGGACCTCGCCTCACATCCTTGCAGTTTCCCAGAACCGATGGTGTGCGATGGATCTCAACGCTAGGCCTCGCAAACCTCTGCAACCAGGATTTGAAGTACTCTTGTTCAGTGAGCCTAACTGGGTCCCTGTAGCTCCATTGTGGTTGGCCTGAACTTGTGACTTTGTCCTGGTCCAGCATGGCCAGTTACCCACTGTTGGTGCTTTTTGCTTTTTGGCGCTATTTTCACTGAAATCTTTAAACTTGCATATCTCCAATACTCTATTTTGATAAGTTGGTGTGGGATTCGTAATATGAGTTGTTTTCACATTATTACTGCCAGAGGTGTTGCACAAATACTTTACACATTGTCTCTAAGTTAAGCCTGACAGCTCTGTGCCAAGCTACCAGAGGGTTGAGCAAGGGTTAATTTGGGCTTTGCTTGGGACTTCAACCTGACAAGAATTGTGGTTACTGCTTGAGTAGGGTTTCAACATCCTCAACTAGTAACTCAATTTCTTATCGTAGTGTATTACGAGATAGAGGTGGGAGTGGAGTCTAGATATCTTAAGGCATTGATCAAACCTGACAGAAGCTATCAGTTTTGCAGAATTTCATTTGACATAGTGTCCATTGTGTCTGGTTTACAGAGGGTCATGCCTGAGAGTAGAAATATGTCAAATCTGATTGTGACTTTCTAGCATAATATTTGGGAATTTGAGTAGGAATATTATGAAGTGGTAGAGAAATTCTTGCAAATTTTGAAAAACAAAGAGTGGTGGTGTATATAAAACCAAGAAAACATAATATCTTGGACATGTTTTAATATGTGAGGGATTTAAATTCAAGCCATGTATAGTAGAAAGTATTTTTAAGACTCCTTTACCGAAGGATAGAGATTGATTAGTTTTGTTTCTTGGGTTGTGAATTCTACTCAAAATGTCTCAAGGATTTCCCTCTTGAAGCGAAAATCTTTAGAGAAGTACTCAAGAAAGGGCCCATATGTGTTGTAGTCAAAGGAATTGTCAAGACAATGTTGAAGACATCAAGAAACCTATTGCTGTGGCACCTACGTTAAAGCTCTGCTTTGGGAAGGAGGTGTTGTTTTATTGTTGTTGCTAGGTAGAGTGCTCAGTCTGTGGGATGTTGAAAAAGAAGTTACAGTAGGATGTGCTTCCAGTACTCGGAGGCCAGTTGAACAATTACATTCTGTTATCCAAAGTGAAGTGCCTGCTTGCTTGTGTGGTGCTAAACATTTCAAGGCATTTTTGCAAAAAAAGGAATTTTTCCATTGAAATGGACTATGGCCCATTGAATGACATTGTTAAAGGTACCAGAATTATTGATTACAAAGTTATTTTAACATTGAGTGCATTCCGGGTGGCAGAAATGTGACAGGGTTTGTCTTCTGAGACTTGCAATCAAAGCAAGATGGATAAATAGCAAATGAAATTGAAAATTGCATCGTAGGAGACTTAGGGGTTAAAGCCATAATTTTAATACACAAACCGAAATCAAAGGAAAAACTTGGAAAATATGATGTTTTGCATGAGATATAGAAGCATGTGGGGGAAGGTTGGGAAAAAGCAAAGTAATTGGCCTAAGATAATCAGCCATATTGGAAGGTTGATCATGAGTTATTAGAAGAAGGGGGGTCATTATTTAGAGGAAACAAATGTATTTCATAGAAGAGTTTGAGATCAAGGATTTTGGAGGCTTGGGACACATAGACATCAATTTCACCAAAATGACAGTAAGGGAAGAATATTGGTAGCTTAATATTGATAGTGGTTAGTGGAGCCTGATAGGTAAACATCTTGTGATCGACAGACCTGCAGAGGTACACGTCGCTTACTGACCATGGTGATAAGTAGGGGTAATGGTGATCATTTATCTCATTGAGTGGAAGTAAAGTTCTTGAGTAAATCTTCTACAAATGGTGTCTTTAATTTTTTTAAAGAAGTCTTTGCAAAGGAGTGAATAATTAGGTTATATTAATAGTCAGAATTCCCTTTGGAGCATGGTGATAAACATTTAAAAGAATTCTTAGTACTAACTACAAAGTAATGGTACGCTTGGGAGGTTCAACACAGTGCAGTTAAAAAGTAGTTTTGGGCTCATGAAACAACACCATATGTAACTACAGACATGTCACTTTTATTTGTGTCACTTTTTATGTTAATAAGAAGGAGTGCATGTTCAGTCACATCCTTTGTGAGTTATGCCCACTATAAATTATGTTATGTTACATTATGTTCTGTTATGGAGAATTGTAGAGCACACTATTACCTGGGAGGTTATCCAGGTACTGAGCAGGTGTGAGTCTATCAAACCTAGGGCCTAGTGGCACTAATCGAAAAGCCATATCTTCTGCTTCTTGCAGAAATCAAGAAATGAGGAGGAGGCTCTTATGTGTAGTGGCAAGTCATTACATGCTTTAGGAGCAATGTAGGAGTAGGCTCAACTGCCAGATCTGGTTTTCTGTATGCGTGGGATTTGTGTATGAAGGAGTCCGGATGAGCAGAGGTATTTGGAAGGTTTGTGAAAGCAGATGTGATTGTTGAGGTATGCTGGGCCAGTGTTTGGTAGTGCCTTGAAAGTGAGGAGTTTGACTCATGCTCATTTGTGTATGGATAGCCAGTGGAGCTCCTTCAGATGTGATGTGAGTACAACGTGGAAGGTTGAGAACGATTCTGACTGCAGAATTCTGAATGGTCTGCAGCCTTCTGGTAAGTTTTTTGTTGAGCATGGCATTGAGGGTGTTGAAGTAGTCCAGCTTACTTGTGACAAGGACATGCGTGATGTTTTCTGGGTGTGGAATGGGAGCCATCTGAAAATATTCCTAAACATCTTCAAGGTATGTACACATGAGGCTGTGATGGTGGTGACGGCGTTGACTTGGTTGGTCATGTGGAGCTTGCTGTTGATGACATTCCCGAGGTTTTTGGTGCGGATAGTGGGGTTAGGAGTGGGTCCTAACTCTGTTGGCCACCATGTGGCCTCCCATGGTGAAGTGCTCTTCCTAAAGATCACGATTTTGATCTTGTCAGAGTTCAGCTTGAGACAGTTGGTCTGGATACGTAAGAAAGAAACTATTTGTGACAGTGGCAAGAGGCAAATGAACATGCTGATGAGAGACTATATTTTGGAATTCATGTTTAGTGGTGAGCTGTAACAAGTTAATGGCTGGTGTCGTTGATATATAGTTTATTCAGTGTGCACCAAGGAACTGATTTTGTTGAAAAAAGGGAGGGCAATGTTTCATGATCGATTCTGTTTATACAAGTCAAAGGTAACGCTTTTAGAGTGGTAGATGATCAGTGATGGCATGTTGGAAGGCCACAAGAGTAAATCCATGTGGAACTGATTCCATTTCTGAACACCAGCACCATTCTGTTCAAATTTGTGATCATGAACAACTGTACCAAAATGGGAACAACAGAGAACAGCCCCTGGTTTGATGATATAAAAGAAAGATTGAGGTGCACTGGCAGGACATTTGCTACAGCAGCATGATACTCAAGTTGGCTGTTAAACTGGGCGGTTAAATGTAGAGTTTATCTGCATTTGATATTTTGGATCATTGAGTTTAGTTATATTTTAATTTCTATATGGTTATTTTTTCATTGTGTAAGTTTTGTGTTTTTGACTTATGTTATTGTAGTGCACATCCCCTGTGGTCTGTTTTCTTTTTCCATTTTGTTGACAAGGGCGATGAGAGGACTTTAGTGTGTGTATTCCATTTGAAAACTATGAAGTCCACCAAGGGAGCATTCCGCTAACATGACAGTCTGGTGGCTGATTCTGTTATGGCAGGCTTGGGATCTGTTCTGTTCCTATGTACTACTAAATACATTTTCTACACTTATGCTTCAATTGATTGCTTCAAAGGGTCAGTGTGAGAGTTAGAAATGGAACTGTCAGTACAGGCAATGTCTTCAGGGACAACCCGACCTCAGATCACAAGAGGATACAGCATAACTGCACCTATGTTGAATATAATAAATAACTAGGGCCAGCTGTACATAACCATTTTAAAATCGCTAGCTATACAATTCGCAAAATCACAGGTTTTGCAAATGCAAAATTTTTTTTTACAAAGTAGTAAGCTGATTTTGCTAGTCGACCTTTACCAAGGCACAATTAGGTAGCAGCGTGAAATAGGCGTTCCTTCCTAACTCTAAATCAGATGCTATGTATCAATAGTTTGCAACTGTAAATATGGTCACAAAATATTGATCAGTAAAACCACACCACAGTAGGGAATGGGGTTCCCTGGGAGCACTTTCCTTTTGAGAATCGTGTCAGTAGCCTTGGGGGGAGTAGGCAGCGATCTAAAGGACCACTTCAGGCTTGGGCTTTCAAAATTGGACTTCACCATCGCTCCAGCAGGGTAATGCTAGGTGAAACATAAGACTAGTCCAATTCTGATGAAAAAAGTCACACATTTAGACCTATCATAGATAAAAGTGAATCTGTTTCCTTGGTGGAAATGGAAGGGAATATCGCCAAAATTGTTTGGAGTGTGAGACCCTTGGGTGATATATGCGCTCATTAAGAATCAGTACATAGACATAGACATAGACAAAGCGATTTCTTCACAATGAAACATATTTTACTTATGAAAAAAGAATGCAAGTTTCCAAAGTACAATTGTATTATTGCAATTCATTCTCACACCAGAAAATAAACACCATATACATTTACATATGCAGAAATGCATTTTCGTTGGTGTGAATTCTCAAACGTTTTCTACGGTACTCCAGAGAAGCTAACCCTGTTGCTGCCTCCTGGGCATACTCCTGGAGACCTGTGCAATTAAGAAAAAAAAAGATCTTTTGCTATTTAGGTCTGGTGTATTGGGACATGAATGTCACCAAAAATCATATCAGTAAATGTATCTAATTATTTAAGATCCTCATCCATGAATTGGAAGGCCCTCCTAACAACATTCAGCAATTTGTCCAGTCTAACAATGAGGTTCTTGACTGGATTTGATAAAGAGTATTTATGCAATTCTCCATTTCCAATAAAAAAGATTTATTATGGCAAGGTTGTGTCACTTTTGACATTCAGACGTGGAACTGTGTTCGGGAATATGATAAGAGCCTGCAACGTTTTGGAAGTTTGTTTAAGGTCAGTTCACCCCTTATACTTCAATTGCTCTGATGAGGCAGGCATTGTGTGTAATGCTATGTAACATGATAGCCCTAAAATGTCTGATGGGAGAAAAGTTGTACTAAGTGAAAATAAATTTGTAGTGGCATTATCCTTGAAAGAACGATGTACCTACCAATGCTTGGCAGTGAACTTCGACATGTTCCTTTAAATTTCATAGGTGTTAGTCCAAGTATTTGGAGATTGGCGAATATATTCTTTCTATGCTGAGATTCACATCCAAACAGTTTGTCAGGAAAAACAGGTTATTGAGCTTGGAGACTGATTGGCAGCGTGTGCTCATTGGAAATGAGAAAAATGTATGTACAAAAGGATCTGAGTACAGGTTTGCAACATTACCGCCCAGATATGCCTGTGTCTGAGATCAAGAAACTGTGTGAAGAAGCCAGATTGGATTTTAGTGCTACCCTTTACATGCTGGCATATATCAGGGTAAACCACAGGAAAAATGATTTATGCGTTCGCAATCAAACCTCTCTAGGTGTCCTTAGCCATGTCCTGCTGGGATGCCCTCTGTTTGAAAATGAAAGAAATGTATAAGTAATGCATGTGTTGATGAGATGGAGCCTACATGTGAACTGCTGGAAGTGTCAAGGAGAATGTGTAATAGGCTATTTATTTTAGAGAATGGATAATAATAGTGCAATAATAACAGATTTTTGTGTGGGGTGCATATAGAAGTATGTTTGGTGCATATATATGCAAGTAAAAAACAATGTTTAGGCAAGACTTATTAAAACATGAATATCTAATAAGTCTTGCCTTTAAGTAACATATGGCTAGAGGAAGACATGCAATTTAATACATTCCCACCAATGTGCTATATTTTTAAAACTGGCATATATTGTTAGTAGAAACATGGCATGTCTTGACTAACGCTATTTCTAACTTATGGATACCTCTCTTATAATATTTATATCTGTATTTGTCACCAAGTAGGTGAACCATTAAGCTGCAATGAATAATCTCAGTCCAAATGTAAGCTTAATTAATGTATTTATTTACTTTAGGTATTTATTTATGTATTTGTTTCTGCAGTTTAATATAACACTTTACGATTCACCACAGTTGCAAGGCTGCAGTAAAATAGCAATTGAACATATGTGCAGGAAGATTTGCAAAGTGAATAAGATAAATGTAATATTCAGAATGAAAAACAATTAAAATAAATGCTGGGAAAATATGAAGTGGAAGAAAGCAACAGGAACAAGTAAACTAGTAAACAATTCGTGATGCCCAATTAATAACATAGCACAAAGCCTACTTGCAAGCTAGAAGTTAATATGTGAAAATGGATTAGAAACAAGAAAGGAGTGAAGCAGTGATGACACAATGGTCAGCGTACCCAAGGCAGCTTAGAAGGATGCAGCATGAAAGTTGTAATGAGGAAAACAGGCCAGGAAACAGGATTCAGGTGAGTTGAAGCAGGACATTTATTGTAAGCACCTCATCCATGAGGCACCAGCAGCAACTGATCACTGGCTTACAAACTGCAATCTATATTCTACATTCAATCTGACATCACAAAGCTGTATGCAACTAGATACTACACTTCTTCCCCCTTTAACAACTTACAAATTATACTTAGAAATCATAAGTACAAAACATCTGAAAACTGGAACATGGAAATGTTTATAAACTTCCACAAGACTAAGTATTACATTATGAATCTTGATACTATTTACAGCTACCAGAGAACATAATCAACATAGTCTTTGGGTGCACACTTCAACCCTTTAGATTCAACCAGCATAGTCTTTTTAAATACATTGGACGATTAATTTTACGATTACTTTTCCTGCATGTCATGGACCCTTCTTTAGAGGGTTTACCATCCTCCGTCTCATCAGAAACATGTGTACTATCTTCTAATAAACCCTCTTGATTAGAGCCCCCCACCAGAATTTAACATCACAACACAACTCTTATTACACACTCTTCCATCTTCTGTGTTGACAGTGTTAGTGAAACACTTTACCACTCTCATAGCCTTAGTAAACTTAGACAAGGCATATATCCCACAGGAGCTTTTTTTCCATCCAATTTCCTACTTTAACCTCTACCTGCATAACACTTGTCCTCTTGTCAAAATACTCTTTCCTCTTCTTATGCAGTTCAACTTCTCGATCTCTCCACCCACCAGTTCCTTCATTTTTGATCCCTTTGTCCCATTTCGTCCATCCTGGACATCACAATATATTGGGAGCTCTTCCTTTAAACAACTAAAAAGGAGACTTTCCTGTGGAAGTATGTGGTGACATGTGATGAGCTGTTATTGCCTTTTGCAATTCAACCTTTCAATCTAATGAATTCATCCTTGACAATTGAATGCTCTCCTTAATTATTCTAATGCAACTCTCCATGGCTCCATTAGTTTCTGGAGGATATATTAAGCACTTTTTATGAACAGGAATCAAAACACTCTTCAATACTCCTTAAGCAGAACTGCAGTCCATTATTCAAGAGAATCAATACAGGAAAACTCTCTCTTTTAAATACCTCCTCAAGGAACATGATAACACTGGATAAAGTCACTTCTTGCACATGTAACTTCCTCCCATCTGAAATATAAATCCATCAAAACAAACAAGTAAGGTGTTTGATGTTCACCTCTCAAAGGATCTACAGTATCAATGGATACCACTTGGCAAGGGGGATCTGGCAATTTAGTCTTACGTTTTTTGGTAGTTGATTCGAAAGCGCCTTTGGCTGTCACGTACTCCCCTCCAGAAGTTATAACTTTCTCTTTCAGGGAGGTGGGCAATCTGAAGTAGAGTTTGTGTGAGTGATGGCCATTTTAAAGATAAGTTGAGCCTCATGGGGAAGTCAATAAATGTGATGTAGTCTGATTTTTAAATATCTTTAATCCTGTGAGAAGTTGACCAGGTGAAAGCAGGAAGGCCTGGAGGGGATATTACTTGCATTTAGGGAGGCAAACTAGGTTTGCATTGCAGTTGCAGATTTAGTAGGTAAAGTACACAGTTTTTAAAAAGTTTTGAAATATATGGTATCATAGGTAGGCTCTGATGTATGTTAAAGTCTATGGGGCAGATTTACAAGCCCCGTACAACATGTTTACGACACCGTTGCGTCACTTCTGTGACGCAGCGGCGTCGTAAACAATGCGCCACCATGCGACATATTTACAACGTGACGCATCTAGTGAGATGCATCACGTTGCAAAGCCCTGCGCTACATTATACCTGCGTCAGGTATAATGTATGCAGGGTGGGCGTTCCGTCGCAAGGAAGCCCCGTAAAAGTGACGTAGTGAAATCTACAAGATTTCACTGAGTCACTTTTACGTCCATGCTGCGTCAAAACCTTACGCCTGCTTGAAGCAGGCGTAAGGAGTGACGCAGCATGTTAGGCATAGGGTGCCCCTGAGCATTGCTGGAGTTGCGTCGCGCTTGTGACACGACTTCAGCAATGCGCTGCCCTTACGCCAGAAGATGCGACACGCATCTGACTATCGTTGCGCCACGGTGCGTCGCATTGTAAATGCGACGCATCCATGGTGGCGCAAGGCTATATCTGCATGTCGCATCTTTACGGGCGCATCCCTGCTAATATGCAGAGATGCGCCAGTCCTCGTAAATCTGCCCCTATGGGTTTAACAGAGAGGAAAAAAGGTGACATGGGAACAGGGGCTAGAGAGGTAAAGAGGAATAAGTGTTATTTGTAGGAGTTGTAGATGAGCCAAATCAGCACAAAGGTAGCATAATTCTACCTAATTTATAACTCTTTATGATTAGACCGCAGTTACAAGAATGCAGTAAAATAGCAAATGAACATAAAAACAAGGGGTCTTTACAAAGTAAAGAAGATTCATCTAATATTCATAATGAAAAACAATAAAAACAGATACTGGGAAAATATAAAGTGAAAGAAAGGAACAGGAACAAGTAAAAATTTCATAATGACAAATTAAAAAATACAGAGCAAAGAGTACTTGCAAGTTGGAAGTTAATACAAGAAAATAGATCAGAAATAAGAAATGAGTCACTGAAGACACAGTGGTAGTGGAAAGCATAGGTTTCCTCATAGACAATAGACTAAGTAAGTAGAAAGGCAAGAGGAGGTAACAGGAAGGGTGAGGAAAAATACACATTTGGCCTGATTAGAAGTTGAGGCGTTATTTATCATCCCTGATAAATAACAATACCACAGGGTATGTTATTTATCAAGTGTGATAAATAACACCTATAATGAGTTTATGAGGACTAACATCTGGATTTTGGTGTTTAATGCTCCAAAATCCACATGATACCATAAATACCATACGTCTTCCCCTGTTTCATTTCAGCAGGTTTGACCTACCAATGTTTAACTAGTGTTGTATTATTAAAAACATTTGATAATTATCCGATGCGTTAAATAAAACCAAACTCATAATCCCGTCCTGTGTGTAAACAGGGGTTTACAACCGAGATGAAATTAACCGTCCAGCTTGTAATCAGGCCCCTTGTGGTCAAAGTGGAGAAGAAAGAAGAAAAGGTTAAGGTCATAGAGGGTAGGGTGATGAGGAAGTCAGAGGAGGAAGTGGGTAAAAAAGTTGGGTAAAAGGAGAGATAAGAGTAGGACATGGCATTTTAGACCAATGCATAAGAGCAAAAAAGGTGGCAGTAAGAACAAGGCAACTTAAGAGAACCCAACGTGAAAATCTCTTTTGAAATGCAGCAGTTTACGTTTTTAAATGTTCACTGGGAAATGAAGATGAGAAGAAAAGGTTGAAGTTGATTCCAAATTTTAGAAGTACCACCAGAGTATGATTATGACATACTGCGCTGTTGTTTGAATGACAGTTGTTCCAAAAAGAAGGGTTTGGCCATGCGTGTAAACTATTAACCTAGCCATAAAAGCTGAAACTATTAACTAGATAGAAAGAACTAGTCTGGAGTAAGAATAGAGGAACTAAATACTCTTAAGGATGAACACTGAAAAGGTGAGTTTTAAGAACTTTCAGGAAGATGAGTAGATTTCATGACAGGACCGGAGGCTAGCATTATGCATTAACTTTTATTGCCGGCTCCTTGCAGCACTTTAAAGAATGACATCACATTAAACCAAAACAATTCCAGAATTAGAATGTCCATAACCAATATCAACTCTGTCACAGCAGCCATCTTCCTCTTTTAATTGCTGCTCCTTGACAGATAAGTATCACTTAGCGAGGTTGTTTTTAATATAATGAATTGTATGTTTTAAATTTTAGAGTTATGAAATGTTTGTTTTTAGAATTATGATTTGTTCAAGTATAACTTGCTTTTGAATGTTTTAGTTTGATAATTTAAATTGTTTTAGATGAGATAAGGTAAGTATTCGTCTGCCCAATTTACGGGCGGTTTGTTTTGGGAGGCTGATTTTAGGTAGGTCTATATGCGGTTACAATTGTTTTACTGGTGCGTTTGGAAAAAAAAAAAAAGGTAAAGTTTTACCGTTGCGCGCGAGCGGATTTAAATTCAGATCCATGCTCGCGGCGTAGTTGGATTCCTCTCTCGTGGGGGACGTGTCTCTCTCAGTGCGCACCGGTACTTGTGCGCGTAGGAAGCAGAGTTCCATTTAGGCTTCCGTAGTTCGCGTCGTCATGCTACGTGTGTGGCGACGCATGGGGGCCATTTTGATTGCTGAAATACGCAGTTGTTTTTACCCTTGAATGACCGTAACTGTCATCAGCTGCTTTTTTCACAGACGGAAGACGCAGCTTGAGAGTTTAAGGCGGAAATAAAGTACAAGGATATTTTCGAGTTATTGTTTAAGGGTATTAATTAATATGAACGGTATTGTTTGATTGTCGTAAAGGATAAAGAGGTTTTAAAAGAGAAAATATTGTTATTTTTGAAGGAGAGGAAATTTAAAAGAATATATTTTGAATATGGAGATTAGTGAGGGTGCACAGAGTTCAGGGACAGATGATGCGAATATTAGGAAAATAGTACAAGAAGAAATTAAAACTTCTATGAAGGAAGTTTTAGAAAGTGTTTTTAAAAAGAAAAGAAGAGCAGTGGACTGCGATGAGGAAGAGTATTGGTCAATGGAGGAAGGTGAGGGGATGTAAGAGGGTATGGAAAAAGAGCAAGAAAGGAGAAAAATATTGAAGTAGGGATTAGGTTTTTAAAGAAAAATCAGGGTGAGCCTAGCGCCACAAATGAGGAGGGTGTCCGTAGCGGCACAAAAGAGGGTGTCCTTAGCGGCACAAGAGTTGGAGAGAAACCCAAAGTGGTTCTCCAAGATGAGGATTTGTAGGTGGAGACAGATGAATTTGTACCAGATGATTATTTAGAGGATGGTGATTGGGATTTAGACATGGATATGGTGGATAAGGAGAGAAAAGAGAAAGAGATTGTGAAAGATCCTCAGGGGAGGATATGTTCAGTCCGGAGATGATTCGCCACCCAAGAAGTGCTGATTGGTGGCCATTGATGAAGGAAGAGGGTATGCAGTTCCTGAGGGGGTCAAGAGACTCAGAGAGAGAGATACAAGTAGGTGCCACGTACAGACAAGGTAGTCCTACAGAGAAGGGAGGGAGGGGGATTCCTCCCTTCGGTTCCGGCGGTGATGGGTAGGTCTCTCATCTCGCATCCACAAGAGTGTTGGACACTTTAATTCGGTGTCATATGTCCCGCCGGATACTGTTGAGACGAGGCTATTAGAGCATCTAGGTTGTCCTCAACATCTGTGGGTACTTTACCTACAGGTTCACAACGTGGGAGGTAGGTCTGCAACCTCACCACCCCGTGTAGATAGTTAATTTTATATGGTCCTGAAGAATTGCCATTGATCTTTCAGACATTTAAAGGCAAGAAACATGTCAACCTCTTGAGAGTAGAGCGTAGTTATCTTGACACATTGTTCTCAGATAGTTGCCACTCCATATTTTTAACCAGGCGGTTAGCCTACCAGAATAAAATTACTTTTAGGACTACCCGACCTGTTTTAATCAACTTTTTTTCACCACCGCACCACATCTACACCTGTTAGGCCCCTCACCCACACTGAACCATACGGCAAGGAACAAAAGACCTCCTCCAAAGAGCCCCTCATTGGGTGCCCGTCGGGTATTGCAGCGCCGACCCGACGAGGAGCAGGCTCGAATGATGAAGCATGACACCTAGCTGGCTGGGTGTGTGAGGGCCCTAGTTCCGAAGGGAGGAATCCCCCTCCCTCCCTTCTCTGTAGGACTACCTTGTCTGTACATGGCACCTACTTGTATCTCTCTCTCTGAGTCTCTTGACCCCCTCAGGAACTGCATACTCTCTTCCTTCATCATTGTCTTGGGCATGTATGCTGGACCTTGTTAAAGCCCGCTTGTCCCCATTTTTTGATAGATTGGTGGCCATTGCCACATGTGGCAAATTTTTAAAGCTCTGGATAAGGAGACCGTTGGAAAAGGAGTCTAGAGCTGTAATGAAGGCTGAGTGGTCACGTCCTGTGGTAGACGGGAAAGTATGTATGACTCCGGATTTAGATCCGGATTTAATTAGTTTTCTTTTTAGGATGTGGAGAGATCCCAGAAAGGGAACAGAAAGAGCTCTTAAGCAGTGCCAGGATCGTCTGCTTGATGTGTTGGGGCCCTTGGCACGTATTTTAGATATGGCTGAAGAGGCCAAGATGAAGGAGGTTCAGATAGATAATGAGCTCTTAAGGGGTTGGGCCCAAAGAGCAGTTTGCTTTCTTGGTAATGCCAATGCGGCATTATCAACAGAAAGAAGGAAAGCAATTCTTAAAAGAATAAGTCCTAAGTTAGGGGACTTTGCTAAAAAGAACCCACAGAAGACCCGAAGGGATATCTTTTCGGAGATGGATTGGTGAAAGGGGTTGGTAAATATGTTTCAACCTTCACCAGCCTAGATAAGGCTCAGTCTTCGTTGAGGAAGGTCTTTGGTAGAGGAGTTTTTGACCAGGCTGGGGCTAGAGCCCGTTTCCCTGGCCGGTCATTCAGCAGGGCTCATTACCAGTCGCAGGGATGTGCTGCGTTTCGAGGTTTTCAGTCAGCGACTGGATTTTACCCTCAGAGAGGAAGAGCAGGGAGAGTGCGTCAACCAAGAGGGCGTGCGCAGTTCAATCAAGGAGTCCAAGGTGAGTACGAGAGTCTCTTTTGGTTCTATCCCTTGTGAGGTAGGGGGAAGATTGAAAAGGTTTCAGAAGAAATGGGAGGAAATAACGAAGGACAGTTGGGTTATTCAAACAGTAGGAGGTTATGTAGTAGAATTTATAGAGGAACCAGTTCAGTTGAAGGAACCAAATCAGCTGGTTTTTCAACAGGATTTACAGGTTGTAGTAGTGGAGGAGGTAAAGGAAATGTTACGAAAAGGAGCAATTCAGAAAGTTTTAGAAGGAGATCGTGGTTTTGTGAGCACAATATATTTGGTAAAAAAGAAAGAGAAGGGATGGAGACCAGTGATAAATTTGAAAGGGTTGAATCAGTATGTTGTCCTCAGGCATTTCAAGATGGAGGGTATCCATCTGTTAAGAGACATTCTTCAGGCGAACAGTTGGTTGGTGAAGTTAGATCTAAAAGATGCGTATTTCACAGTTCCAATTGCAAAGCAGAGTCGGAAGTATTTACAGTTCAGGTGGATGGGGGAGCTTTATCAGTTTTGTTCACTCCCTTTTGGTCTGTCTTCGGCACCATGGTGCTTTACAAAAGTGTTGAGACCTGTAGCCAAGTTTTTGAGAGAGAGGAGTGTACGTTTGCTTATGTATTTAGACGATTTTTTGATAATGTCGCAGAGTCAGGAGGATTTGAGGCAGCATTTATTAATGACTATGAATCTTTTGGAAGGTTTAGGTTTCTTGATAAACAAGGAAAAGTCTGTTTTGGAACCGAGTCAATGTTTGGAGTTTTTAGGTTTTCTGGTAAACACTGTAGAGAAAACTTTGAGTTCACCACAGAAAAAGGTGAAAAAGATAAAGTCGGAGGTGAAAGGAGTTTTAAAAAAGGAGAGAGTGGCTCTAAGGAGTCTGGCGAGAGTGATTGGTTTATTTTCTTCTTTAATACAGGCGGTTTTTCCAGGGCCGCTTTATTACAGAGCTTTGCAGAGGTTGAAAGCAGAGTCATTGAGGAAAGGTCTGTGGTATGGAGATCAGGTGATTTTGTCAGCGGAAGCTCGAGAAGAATTGGATTGGTGGTTAGAGAATTTAGAAGCCTGGAATGGAAGGGCGATTTTTGGAATTTGTCCAGATTTTGTTTTGGAGGCAGACGCGAGTCTTTTTGGTTGGGGAGCATGTCTATAGGATCAGGAGACAGGAGGAAGATGGAGTTTGGAAGAGAAATCAGAGCATATAAATGGTTTGGAGATGAGAGCAGGGCTTTACGCTTTAAGAAGCTTTGGGGAAAAGTTAAGGAATTTCAATGTTTTGTCGAAGATGGACAATGTTTCGGCAGTCCATTATATAAACAGGTTGGGAGGAAGTAGGTCAAGGAATCTGACTCTTTTAGCAAGAAGGATTTGGAGTTTTTGTTTGGAACAGAGAATAGGTTTGACGGCGGAGTATTTTCCGGGTCAAGACAATGTGGTGGCAGATTGGAATTTGAGGTATCTCAGGGATTTCAGCGATTGGAAGCTGAATGTTCTTTATTTCAAAAGGATATGTTACATATGGGGTTCGTTGGAAGTGGACTTATTTGCGTCAAGACTGACGTATCAATTTGAACGTTATTACAGCTGGAGGGTGGATCCGTTGGCAGAGGAGGTGGATGCATTTCAGCCGGATTGGAGCAAGATTCGGGGGTACGCCTTTCCCCCATTTGCGATGATTCAGACAGTTTTGTTAATGGTGAGGAGACTGAGTTGTCAGTTGGTAATTGTAACACCTTTTTGGGCAACTCAGGCGTGGTTTCCAGGTTTGTTGGAAATGGCAATAGAGGAGCCTTTATTGATTCCGGATACAGAGGACGTTCTTCTAGGGGCAGAGGAGGTTTTTCATCCTTTAGTTTTGGAAGGGGCATTGAGCCTTCTTGTTTGGAAGATTTCAGGAGAGGTGAGCAGTTCAGAGGTCTTTCGGAACAGGTTCAGGAGTTGCTCAGAGAATCTTGGGCTCCAGGAACCAGGAAAGGGTATGTTGGTGCATGGAAGAAATAGGTTTGTTGGTGCTTGGAACGGGGTTTGGATCCCGTGGAGGCATCTGCCATGGAGTTGTCAAATTTTTTATCAAGTTTGTTTGAGAAGGGCTTAAGTTATAGAACGATAAATTGTTATAGGTCTGCTATTGCGGCAGGACATTGTTTAGTAGGAGGATGTTCTATTGGTAGAGAACCTTTAATCTGTAGGGTCATGAAGGGAGTGAAGTTAAGGAGACCACCGAGACCAAGATACAGTTGTCTATGGGATGTTAATAAATTGCTGATTTTATTTGAAAGGTGGCCTATGAATAAGTATTTGAGTGTGAAACAGTTATCAGGTAAGTTGGCAACTTTGCTGTGTCTTATTTCTTTCAGGAGAGTCTCGGATGTACGAGCTTTGGACATTTGTAACAGATGTTATAATCCAGATGGGGTGTTATTTAAGATTTTCAGAAGGACGAAATGCATGCCTTCTTCAATTTTTTATCCAAAATTTGATGATCATCCTAAATTATGTGTTGTTAATTGTCTTAAGGAGTATGAGAGCAGATTGAGTGAGTTCAGAAGTCATGGTGACGATCAATTGTTAATTTCGTATGTGAAAACATTTAGGCCGGTAACTTCAGCGACCATAGCAAGATGGGTGAGGGGTTGTATGTTGGAAGCAGGTGTAAATCTGAAGGATTTTGGGACTCATTCGGTAAGGGGTGCTATGGCGAGTAAGGCCTTCATGTCTGGGGGACGTTTGGAGGAGATTTTGCATGCAGCAGATTGGTCTAAAGCTGATGTTTTTGCACGTTTTTATGTGACACCTTTGGGTCATGTTTCGTCTGTGGTTGTTGCACAGCTTTGAACATGCATAATGCTAGCCTCCGGTCCTGTCATGAAATGTAGATTCTCCAAGTTTGATGTAAAGAGAATCTGGATTTCATTAAGGACACGGAGGCTAGCATTATCCCTCCCTCCCTCCCAGGTAAGTGTTTGGAGGGGGAGTGAATTTGTAAGATTTGTTTGAGCTTATGTTTATTCATCAATTGGGTTTTAGAACAAATGTTTTAAGATGTTTTATTGTTTATTGCAGATAACCAATAAGGAAAAGCGAGGGGTTTTTGTTTATCGTTTGGAAACATCTAAGTCTATGTGTTTTGGGTCCAGAGCAACATAAAAGAGGAAGATGGCTGCTGTGACAGAGTTGATATTGGTTATGGACATTCTAATTCTGGAATTGTTTTGGTTTAATGTGATGTCATTCTTTAAAGTGCTGCAAGGAGCTGGAAATAAAAGTTAATGCATAATGCTAGCCTCCGTGTCCTTAATGAAATCCAGATTCTCTCTACATCAAACTTGAAGAATCTACATTTGGTCTTAAATTTTCAGGCAGTTGATTCTAAAGTCACTAGACAGGAGAATATTTGCTTTTTTTAGTTATTCTGGTTTCAAAATGTTCTATTAGAAGAGAGGCTTTGGCTGTCGTATTCTCCCCTCCAATAATTATAAGTTTCTCTGTCAGGGAGGTGGGCAATCTGAAGTAGAGTTTGTGTGAGTGATAATTGCCACTTTAAAGATAGGTTTAGCCTCAAGGGGAAGTCAATAAATGTGAAGCAGATTTTTTTAAATATCCTTAATCCTGTGAGAAATTGACCTGGTGAAATCAGGATGGCCTGGAGGGGACATTGCTTGTATTGAGGGAGGCAGAGTATGATTACCTTGCAGTTGCATATTTAGTTGGTAGGGTACACAGTTTAAAAAAAGTTTTTAAATATGTGGAAACATAGGTAAGCTCTGATGTATGATTAAGTATAAGGGTTTGGCAGAGAGGAAAAGAGGTGACAAGAGTACAAGGGGCCATAGAGGCAAAGAGGAATGCCTGTATTGATTATTCTTTTAAGCAATACAGGCTGTCATGTAAAATGATCGAGCTATAGGACTGTTTGTAAAATGGATGTGATCAAATCTTTTTTTACCAATGACAAAGTGAGCTGCCATATGTAGTATTGCTTTCAGTGGAGCAAGGTGTACTCTAGGTAGGCCTGTTAAAAGGGATTCCACACAGGTCAATCCTATCTCAAAGGAACAGCTTACGGCTTTACAAAGAACATTGTCACACAACTTTAAAAAGCCACATGGTACAATTTAGGTTACACAGATGTGAAGTGACGAATGGTAAATCTATACTTACCTAAATATGCCTTAATATGTTACATATTCTATATCCTTCACTCAACATTGTTGCTGAACAACATTAAATACTTGAAATGGTACTATACAATACCATCAAGTGAACAGTTCATCACTGGTACTATCACAGTGGCTAAGGGATTGAGCACATTCGATTGGCAATTGAGGAGTCTGACCACCATATTAGATTTAGGTCTGGCCTGTGTACCTGCCACTATCATGAGAGTGTACACTCTTATATTTGGAGTAATGTTTTTCATACACCACCAGACACTGTTAATAAATATTGGTTCACCGTAATGTCTCCTCACTATGGACATGTGTATGAGCTTATAGTATCCTACTGCATTTTCACTGATTTTTAGATAGCCCATTGTGATGCCCTGTTGTTTTAACTTCTTTCACTGGGGCATGAACTGTGCATGGCACACATTTACTGGCACACACATTGACCACTATACCATCCTGCACTCTGGGGGTCAACGCTTCCTCGATCTCCTGTTGTGGCTATGCTGGAAACTGGCTTGGTAATGACATTAAAGCACCCTGAAACTTTAGGGATGGCATACTATCCCTACATTTGTAAAAGTTCTAATGTGGGCAGCTGAAAGCTGAGTCGTTGTCCTGCTGTGAAGTTTGTGGTAAGTTTATGGTGTCTGACCTGCAAATAGCATAGAATAACATTTCTGTAAAAGCATCATCTTTGGCAATAACAAAAAAACGTCTTTCGCTATGTTTGTTGAAGTTTTGCCCATAACTGTTTTTGTTCTCTGAATTCAGGATGGGGATCCTCCACTAAATTAGCCTACTTGAGAAACAGCATTCATTGCTTACAGGTCTCACACTCAGATTTGATTATTCATTTTAAGCACGAACACTTAAGGAGTAGTAATGGGAGGATGATTAAGCCACACTCAGAATATAGTAGGTGCTATAAAATTGTGAATGCTTAGATGCTCAGGTTCAGTGGTTTCATTACACTAATTACAGATATCTTTTAACAGAAGCTGTTTAATGCATTATAGTGTTATCAGTTCTATTAGTACAATTGCGTCCAAGTGAATACACAGCGGCCAAGATTGCTAGACATTAAGAACCTTATTATAAGTTTGGGGGTCAAACCGTGAACGACCACATCCACGACTGCCAGGAGACTGCTGTGCCTTTATCCTTCCGACTGCCGTATTGCGAGCATCCCCAGGGCCCGGAGGTGTGGCTGAGGCAGTCTTGCAGCAGTGGGCAATATATTTCTATATATATCAACAACAGTGTGTCCATTCTGACTGCATATGTGTCAAATGCACACATATGCATGATGTATGCAGATGTATGCAGAGAAATACCACCTACCCATTGCCTACCCATTGCCTACCTACCCATTGCCGGAGTCCCACCCATATATGGGCAGTCCCTGTAATGGGTATATGGTACCAAAGTACTCATCTGTATTTCGACACACGGGTCGTATTTATCGTGGTGAAGATGCTGCTATGTAGGGGGGACCTAGTGAAAGGGATACATGTTTTAATCTGCTTCAAAGTACAGGAAAGGGGTATGGATTTACCCCAAATCCTTCGTCTCCGCTTACCTTTGGGCGGCGGTCCGACAGCCTCAGTCAGCTCATGGTATAGACAACTCATAATACAGATGGCGGAGTGACGCCTCTGTACCGCTCTATAGAGGCTGCCCTCCACCAACCGTGACCCCGGTGATCTGCGGTCTGCTGGTGGTTCTGCAGAAGTCTTCGCAAAGCCAATGTGTACAACTCATAATACAGCGGACAGACCACCGCCGTCAGACCACCACTGCCGGGATGGCAGTCCACAGCCCGCCGAACTCACAATGAGGCCCTAAATCATGAACAAGCAATCCTTCTATACAAAGATTTATACATGATAATTTAATAAATGCATATTGGTAAGTAGAATTTCTTCCAGTAAACATCTTTACATGATATCTTCATAAATGCATTTTGATGAGTAGAATTGCTTCCAGTAAACATCAAAAACTTAAAGCCCACTTGTGTTTCTTCCCATATTGGCAGCAAGTCTGAGGCTTTCTCAAGGCCTAATTTTACAGAAAGAAGTTTTCTCTTAGAAGTTAAGGTAAAGTCCTCCCCTGAGAAAAATGGCCATTGGATCGTACTGTTGTTCGAAGTACCTTGAAGATAACATAAAATCCTGCGCCTTGAGCCAGGAGAGTGAGGTTATTTCAAGCACTTCAAAGAATACCTTCTAGAAACTTCCACCACATCAAAGAAGGCACCATGTATTAAAAAGGACTCTCAGACCCACTCTTAAGTTTATTTTCTAGACCTGCAAAAGAAATCTCAGAGGACTGCCTTCTTCTGTGTCCTCCACAAGACTCCTTTGCTGCACATGGAAGGGCTGCTTTATTGCCTGGAGCCTGCTTTGAACCCACAGAGGCCTGCCCTGCTGCTTGAGCCCTGCTTCTTTACCTGAATCGATGATTACCAGAGTGATTCCAAATGGCAGCTTGATGGCCTCCTGTTCAGAGCCACAGGGACATACAGGCTCCCACCATCACCTGGATGCAGCCTGAGTGAGTTCTAATCCCCAAGTGTTGCCCCTCCAGTCATGGACCTTTGGTGGTTGTTCTGAAGGTGCCCAGATGGCCAAACACCAAATCTTCGGACTTGGACATTTTCGGGGTAAAGACTGCTCTCAGAACCGAGGGTAGACTGGGACCAACCTGCTCATCCATCCGCCAGAGGTGCATCGCCAGTCCGCCTGGCTTCACGGTATCTCCTGCTACGTTCTTCTCTGCAGCAGCAAAGCCTGTTCAGCGGTCTTTCGCCGAAGGGGTTTCTGGCCTCCTGGAACTCTTGTCGGCTACAGCCTCCTGCCCTATCCCACTGGAGAGTTTCTACTTCCATAAAAGTGACTAAGTCAGAACGTAGAAATCTTCACCGCAACTTCATGCAATGGCTCCCCGATAAAGATGTTCCCTCCTCAGACACCGCCAGTAGCCAAGCCCGGAGAATTTTACCTTCTCAGAACATTTTCACCAGAATTTCTTCTAAGTCCGAAGGCAAGCGCTGACTGGGCCTAATCCACTTATTATATCCAACCCACGCTCCATCGGGGTCAGCCATGAATTTTTTTACTTTGACCCGGTCTTGCGTGATTAGATGTCCTCAATTGATGCTTTCATCTTTTAGGTGTTAGTTTTTACTAAAAACTTTATAAGTTCATAACTTCAGTTCTACTGATTAAAGTTTTGTCATTTTGGTATCAAATAAATTATTAAAATGTACTCTATTGTTCTAAATTGGTGTGAGATTTTTCTCATGTTATGTTTTGATTTTATTACTGTTTGAGTGCTGCATAAATACTTTACATATTGCCTCTAAGTTAAGCCTGATTGCTTTTGTGTAAAGCTGCCCAGGGTTAAGCACAGGTTAATTTAGTGACTTTTTGTAGTTCACCCTGCCAGGGATTGTTGCTGTTGCTTGACCAGGGCTCACACCCCAATAAACCAATGACCCAAATTCTATTAGGGACTAGGGGAGAGCACACAGCCCATGTTTCTTTTGCAACCATTAACTGAAGGAGTAGTAGATGAGCCAAGTAAGCACATAGGTGGCATACTTCTACACAATTGTGGCTACAATACCTTCAGCATACGTTTCAGTATAATGCATGCATGGTGTCCATAAGGTGTCAATGATCATGGGTAATTGGTTAAAGTTGTGACAGGCAAGATGGAAATCTAATTGGAATGAGTGACCATATTTTTGTGCAAGCATAACAATACAAAAACTCTCACTGAATTTATGTTTTGTGAAAGGAGAATACTAGACCTTTGTGATTAAAATAACAAACCAGTTGTTCGAATAACGTGGTTGCCCTCTGTTACAGAAATTCAGATTGTTACCCAAATGGTACTTTGATGGTGAGAAGACAATTCTGCATGAAATCTCTTTTAGTTAAGGGACAGTTGGAGTTTTGATGTCATAGTATATATAAATGTCCCTAAACTGGGTGTAAACCAGGCAAAGATGGAGAGTTATTTTTGGAGTAGATGGCTTGAAGTATAAAATGATCCTTTAACCATTCATTTTACCTTAGTCATAGTTCCATTGAGGCACTGAATGAAACTCTCCACCCCAAGCAGATGGGGCATACAGTGAAGGACAGCCTCAGGACAAAAGCCTCTGTAGACCGCTTGTGGCCCTCTTCCAGAGAGAGGGTATGGTTCACTAGACCAACTTTGCACCCCAGCATGTCTTGAAGAGCAACAAGACCATTACACGTGTCTCCCTGTTAGAGGACAAAGCATCACTGACAGGTAAAGCACATGCCTGGTTCATTCTTCACAGGTATTCCAAGGCAGCACCTCAGCCCTATCTATGTACAGGGTTCACTAAAGCCACTAAGGAGAAGAATCTGCAAGATCATCTTGGTATTCTCCCTTCTTTGCTCCATCTTCCACCTTGGGCATGTAATCCAGCCAAGCCTTGTAGCCCTCTGTGCGGAGCAGGGAGAGAAGATATTCCTCACCTAATATGCATATACAAAGAACTCTTGAGTGAATGCAGAACAATGTTATGCTAACTTTTTATTCACAAAGGCATTCATTGCAGGCAGGTGGTCATGGCATGTTTTTCCAAAGAGGATCTTCAGTTAAACTGCCGCCTTGTGAGACATTTGAACCTAGTTGAAAAAAGACTAACTTACAGTTACACATTCTGAGGACAAGTTGAAAGGGCAAGTGGGTTGGGACAAAGATCTCCCTGTCCAATTGAACAGCTCAGTAGCTGTGCCCACGGTCTGACAGTGCTCCTTCCCCAGGGGTGTGAAAGCTTTTACATGAACTCAGCGAGGACTGAGTCAAGCAAGGTTTTCAATATTTATTGAAAGAACGTATTTTATATTTCTTACCTGTTTTATTTGCAAGTACAGCATTTTTGATTTCTGTGTTCTTCTTGGGATAGGCCCTGGGGTCTTGCTGATACTTCAATTACTTCCTACCCACCTGTTACTTCAGTATATATCGCCCTTATTGATATTTGAAATGCACTTTTGAATCAAAAGCATGCACTGTAATGTCAACAAAACTTTTTAACCAGCTCAAGTGCATTGCTGATAAGCTCCAGATGCTCATCAAGGATGACATATTGAATGAACGTTTGCTGTCTTTGCACAAAAAAACAGACAACCTATTACAGCAAGCAGTTGTGACTGAAACTAAGCACTTTTAATGATGGTTTTAATCTGTACATAAAGCAACAACAATGTTAAATTTGATTCCTTTATTAGAGGAACTGTTTTTAAGATATACTTTTTAAAATAATTTGGTTAACTCTTGCAATGGTTTTAACTAACCACGCAAATAAAATAAACTTACATACTTACTTCCTTACTCCTGAAACTTCAGAACACCTATGTAAAAGTTGTAAAAAAAAGTAGCAAAAAAGAAACAAAAGTTTACCAAACCACCTCACACACATAGGGGATCTGAGTAGTTATATAATCAATTTTAATTTTGGCTATAAATATTGCAATAAAGACACAAAGATTGATGCCTCTCATCATATCATCATATCTTCTTGCACTCAAGAAATAATGGCATAGACAAGATTCTCAATTATTACACCAATAGTAGAGGGAAAGGAAAAAGTCCCTCCAAAAATGTTCTAAAGTAATAGAGAAACAAAACATCTTAAATATTAGCTACTGTCAACATTTCCAAGTTTCTTCTCCAAATATTTGTTATACAGATGTTATGTGATGTAGTCTATTTCTTCTAGCAGTCTTGTTGTAACATCGCTTGTCACCTATGAAAAGACAATGCAGTAACAATTGTAATAGCCTATTGCAGTTGAGTTCTGACATCACAATGATTGCAGCTAAAATGAGAACACAGTGTAAAAGGAAGGCCACATAGCAGAATTCAATTTGCTGTTTAATCAATGGATGGGATAGATAGCTTTTCTGCTCTCTCTCCTTGTAACTATTTTCCAAGAAAATGAAAAGTCATTGGTGTATAGGGAACTTTAAGGCAATTGGTTTATTCTTTGCACTGCTAGAACCCATTAGACACAGGCAGAAATCCCTGAATGTTATCATGCATTCTAAACTACACCCGGTTTAGAAGCAACATAAACTGCACAGAATAGGTATCTGCATAAATTTCAATCTGCATAATGCCATGGTTATTTTCACAATACAAATTCTGCATATATTGAAAATATTTGCAACCATGACATTTCATATAAGGAGAAAGATCAAGGTTTTAAGAGATGCAGAAGAAGATGATGTTTTGACCATGTAATATAAGGAATAAAATATCCCCTGCATGTGTTAAAAGTATGCTAGAAATAAAATCAATTTTCTGTGATCTTAAAAAGTGATGAGCAGTTTTTCAATATCTTTTACGTCTATGGTTGTATGACAAACTATAGGAGCAAAAAAATATAAAAATATTACCAAACAATATAGACAACACAAATATTGACTATACATATTGTGAAAGTAAATGACAAAATATCAACTACAAAAAATATAGAGACCAAAACATCATCACAAAATAGGTAAGTGTACTGAATTTCTAATGTTAAACAGTATTTTAACTTAACTAATACAATGAAAAACAACAATAATAAACAATACTTAAAACATGGTATACTATATATATATATATATATATATATATATATATATATATATATATATATATATATATATATATATGAAGAACCACAGTCCCGAATTACCAAATCCTCTGCAACAAATCAGGTACGGACCACCAGAGCTGAATTTCCTTAAAGTGCTTTTATTGCAATTAAAACAGCGTGACGCGTTTCGGCCGCGTTTCCACGGCCTTGATCACATGACACGCTGGGGCGAATTGTGACAATTTAGTGACGACAATCAAGTTCCAGTCAGTCCCCACAAACTACCATAGAACTAGAAAACATACTTGGATATGTGACTATAAGTTTTAAATGTTTGAAGAGTACAACGAATAAATTCATAGTGTCTACAAAGAGGTAGTGAATATTGTCATGAACAAAACCCCCTGCTCAACCATTTATCAAATACTGACAATAGTGTCAATTCCGTATTTACCAAGAGATAAAATTCGGCAATTGGTAGGCAGAATTGTAAAACACATAACATATCCAGTAATTTTTCATAATAGTATGTGGTTCCAGACTGACGTGCAAATCACAATAATCAATAAAGTGCAAATACTAAGAACGTCATCCGATGCCTGCTATTAACCACATAACAGACTAGGGATAATTAATAAAAATATGAAAAAAACTTCTTCATGGGAGACCATGGCTAGCTTCAACTATTTCAATGAGAAAATTTCTGATGATGTGCTGAATTATCACAGCTGACAAACTGGCCTTAATATCCATATAAAATGATTATTCGCAAAACAATACATATATGCACAGTAAATGGGAGCAGTAATTACAAATTACTGATAGTAATATAAAACCCAAAAAAATTCATTAAAAATGTGCAAAATAGAGCAAATAAGCAGCAATATGTCACCTCAAGCCCCCTTGTTTAGCAAAAAATGCAATGGACTAGGGCAGTGATACATAAGGTGCAATGGAAAGCCTTATCACATTTGTTTGCCAATTGGAGCTGGATACATAAAGTGCAAGTGCAAAAAAGCATAGTACATGATTGAAGAACAACAGGGCACACACTTAACTCTTCTCTATCATGCAGTCAGATACTGAATAAAAATTATATAGAGTCAAAGTGTGTGAATACTGTGCAGTTAAAACCGTCACTAAAAACCTAGCAAAACAACCTCATAAAAACCCAGTAAAACCAGCCGGTAAAACAAGGTAAAAACAAGGTTAAAAACCAGGCCAAAATAACGGCTAAAAACCTACACATGCATATCAACCCACAAATGCTCTAAAAATTGCTCTACAAGAACATGCCAAAATACAGTTCAGGATTCTATAAGAAGTTGTGTAGGTCCTCCCCTGTATTTAGACCATTGGGCATCTTGGTGTCAAGTAACAATATATATTGTGACTCCAATTGGCGCAATTTCCTTTCCCTGTTACCTCCTCTGAGTGGCTTTGGTACCGCATCTATCACAAAGTAGCTCAAGTCATTTAAATTATTCTGGTGTACTGATTTGAAATGACGTGCTACTGGATAACTTGGGTCAGAATTAATTATGGCACGTAGGTGTTGTAAAATGCGGGTAAAAACTTGTAATTTAGTGCTACCTACATATTTCATCCAACAAGAACACTCAAGTACATAAACCGCATACTCAGTTTGGCAAGTGAAAAATCCTCTGATCTTGGTGGGAATAGATTCAAAGACATTCAAATATTCAGACGTATTGGTACCGAACTTACACGCTCTGCATGAGCTACATTTGAAAAAGCCAACTCTTTTGGACAGCCAGGTGCCAGTAGTGTCAATCTCCGGACTGGTTCTAACTAGGGCATCCCTCATAGAGGGAGCCCGTCTGAAGGTAATCAGGGGGAGATCTGGCAGCAGTTGTGACATAGTTAGATCTGTTTTAACTATGGGCCAATTCTTATATAGAATTCTTCTTATTTGTTTTTCCTGGCTACTGAATGTAGTTATTAATCTTACAGGCTCAGTGTTATGGGAAGGGCCATCAGGGCTTACGTTCTTCTTATGAATGGTTGTATTGGAGACACTGCCCAAATAATCCTCTCTGGACATAGTGTTGGCTTTAGACAAAGCTGCCTTTAGATCTTTGGTTTTGTACCCACACGCTCTGAATCTGTCAAATGAATCTGTTTGACACTGAATAAGATCTTTATCTGAACTGCAAATCCTTCTAGATCTTAAAAACTCCCCGTACAGGATACTTTTTATAAGATGCTTGGGGTGGGAGCTACTAGCGTGTAGTACGGAATTACCGGCTGTACATTTTCTATGGAGTTTGGTTTGTATGGTTTTATTGTCAATATATACCTCAACATCCAAAAACTGAACAGCTTGGTCACTAATGTGGGCAGTAAATTCTAGATTAAGAGCATTGTCATTGACAGTATTCACAAACTTGTTAGCTGAATCAATTGAACCTTTCCAAATTATAAAAACGTCGTCTATGAAACGCCACCAATGTAATACGTGGGCTTCATAGAGATCTTTGTGGGTGTGCCTGAGGACACGCTCCTCCCACCAGCCAACGTGAAGGCACGCATAGCTGGGAGAGAAGCATGCCCCCATAGCCACCCCACGCAATTGTTGGTAAATCTCTCTATTGAACATGAAATAGTTGTTACACAAACATAATTCAATCATACGCAGAAGCATAATGTTATGTTGACGAAAATGGATACTTCTCTTATCTAAAAAATATTTCACTGCATTTAACCCATCCGAATGGTGAATACTGGTATACAGTGAACAAATATCCATAACAATAAATAAGCAATCGTCATTCCAGGCAACTGATTGAATCTTTGACACAAAATGACCAGTATCCTTGATAAAGGAAGGTAATTCTTCAACAAACTCGTGCAAAAAATAGTCCACATATTTAGATGTAGCTTCAAGTAGACTTCTTTGCGCAGAAATAATAGGACGCCCTGGTATAGGTATTTGTTTCTTGTGTACCTTGGGGATGAAATAGAGAACTGGCGTGATGGGATGACCAGTTTTCAAAAAACTGTGTTCATTTTTATTCAACAACCCTTCTCGTTTCCATTGTCCCAATTCCTTGTGCACCATATCCTTTACCTGCCTAAGATCATTCATTGTGGCTTTTCTATAGCAAGTAATGTCAGTAAGATGTCGTTGAGCTTCATCCATATACTGAGATTTGGGCCATAGCACTACGTTTCCCCGTTTATCTGCTTTGTTTATGATTATATTGACATTCTCTCTTAGCTTGCGCATTAATGCAGAGTACTGTATCTCTATAAATTTGCGACGTTTACGTTCCTGCAACACTTTATAATTTAGTTTCTTGAGATCCTCTATTAAGCAATCACTGAAAGTGTCAATGGCATCCTTTGGCATAAGGGGGATAAATGTGGAACTAGGACGGAAGGGACTGTTAGATGAAAAGTAATCTTTGATACCCATTCCTTGTAGTTGTCCTTGTGTAGAGATATGGATTTCCTCTGTGTCTTCCACCAGCGCATACACGGTTTTTAGTGTGCTGATATCCGATACTTGAAGTTTCGTGCTTGGCTTGTCAGTAGTTTTTAAACTGGATGCCGCCTCAATTGATTTGTTGAGTTTGAAATGCTTCATCAGTTTTAGTTTGCGAATGAATTTAAAAATATCAATTCGAGATTGTACGTATTTGAACTGATTGGGGGGACAAAAGGAGAGTCCTAAATCCAGTTGTTGTAACTCGGCAATCGTAAGATCAATGTCAGACAAATTAATAACTGTATTATCAGTCTTGTCTGGCTTATCTGACTTGGTTGTTATTACTGCCACTTCTTCGCCTTGCCCCTCCTGCCTCTGTTGTTGCCACCTGCGTTTGCATTTTCTCCTTTGCTTCCTACATTTGTTCCTCGATTTCCGCCTTTCTTCACCTGTGTGCGTGGCCGCAGGGTTTGGCAGCGGTCTTGCACTAAAAAACCCAGCTCTTCTGACGGGGTGAAATTTGTAGGAATCTGGGTTTGCAGGTTACTTGGACCACTGTCATCAGAGTCAGTGCTGCTGGCTACTGAGCTGAAATCAGTGTTAGATGCCTCTACGTCCGGTATGTTAGATATCGATATTTCAGGGACTCTAGATGTAAGTGTTTGCCTTTTTACAGTGTCGAATTTACGCGCAAACGTAAAGACTCTACCTGTCTCATAGTCCCTCTTGTCACGGGCAAATTTGAAAATTTTTCGGGCTTTAATTGTCTCCTCATGCTTCTTGAGGCGTGCGTCAATTTCACTTCTGCCTTTCTTGATGGTATCCTGTTGTTCATGCCCCTCCAACTGTTGATTCAGTGTGTCAATCTGTTTGAGAATATCATTTCTATCAATCTCTGCATATTTAATCAAGATCGAAACCATATTCATGGACGCCTCCAAGTTATTGGTAGCCCATTCCTTTAACATAAGAGGGTTGGGGTTCTCAAACGATGGAGCAATGAGAACCCTCAACCCTCGTGGTACTCTGCCCACCTCTTTGTATTTTTCTAGTGATTTTTTCTCCCACCATTTATTGAGTTTGGTACGGAGTAGTTTTTCTAAATCTTTCAAAAGTGTTTTAACATCATTGGTTGCCCTTGTGATTTTCTCATGTCCAGTGGGCACATCATCGATATCAGGTAAATTTAAAAATAATGCCTCAGCCACGGCCTCCCGGTCCCGCAGCGCGTCTGCTGTAGAAGTCATGGCAATAACTCAAAATGCACGTCGATGCCAACTACTACTTGAAATAGCTGGCTCCCAGTGTTAAACAGCCTCTTCCCTGTTACCCGCTTCTGTCACAACGTAACACGCTGAACTAGGCTTACCACAAAGGAGCACGATATGATCCGTTGGCGTCCTCCGACTCCTCTGGACCACCGACACTCCTCGGGATACACCACGGTTCACAGCGCACTCCAATCCTTGACTGCGGGGGGCTGGCTCGTAGTCAACTCCTTCCGGGTTAAGCTCAGTATCGCGCCTGCGATGTCTGCTGCAATCCGGCCAGCCTCGAAACACAGGGAGGGTCCGTAATGGCGAAGACAGCCGTACTCTGCCAGAAATTGGATGAAGACCCACAGTCCCGAATTACCAAATCCTCGGCAACAAATCAGGTACGGACCACCAGAGCTGAATTTCCTTAAAGTGCTTTTATTGCAATTAAAACAGCCTGACGCGTTTCGGCCGCGTTTCCACAGCCTTGATCACAAGACACGCTGGGGCAAATTGTGACAATTTAGTGACGACAAAAAAGGTCCGGTCAGTCCCCACAAATTACCATTGAACTAGAAATCATACTTGGATATGTGACTATAAGTTTTAAATGTTTGAAGAGTACAACGAATAAATTCATAGTGTCTACAAAGAGGTAGTGAATATTGTCATGAACAAAACCCCCTGCTCAACCATTTATCAAATACTGACAATAGTATCAATTCCGTATTTACCAAGAGATAAAATTCATCAATTGGTAGGCAGAATTGTAAAACACATAACATATCCAGTAATTTATCATAATAGTATGTGGTTCCAGACTGACGTGCAAATCACAATAATCAATAAAGTGCAAATACTAAGAACGTCATCCGATGCCTGCTATTAACCACATAACAGACTAGGGATAATTAATAAAAATATGAAAAAACTTCTTCATGGGAGACCATGGCTAGCTTCAACTATTTCAATGAGAACATTTCTGATGATGTGCTGAATTATCACAGCTGACAAACTGGCCTTAATATCCATATAAAATGATTATTCGCAAAACAATACATATATGCACAGTAAATGGGAGCAGTAATTACAAATTACTGATAGTAATCTAAAACCCAAATAAATTCATAAAAATGTGCAAAATAGAGCAAATAAGCAGCAATATGTCACCTCAAGCCCCCTTGTTTAGCAAAAAATGCAATGGACTAGGGCAGTGATACATAAGGTGCAATGGAAAGCCTTATCACATGTGTTTGCCAATTGGAGCTGGATACATAAAGTGCAAGTGCAAAAAGCATAGTACATGATTGAAGAACAACAGGGTACACACTTAACTCTTCTCTATCATGCAGTCAGATACTGAATAAAAATTATATAGAGTCAAAGTGTGTGAATACTGTGCAGTTAAAACCGTCACTAAAAACCTAGCAAAACAACCTCATAAAAACCCAGTAAAACCAGCCGGTAAAACAAGGTAAAAACAAGGTTAAAAACCAGGCCAAAATAACGGCTAAAAACCTACACATGCATATCAACCCACAAATGCTCTAAAAATTGCTCTACAAGAACATGCCAAAATACAGTTAAGGATTCTATAAGAAGTTGTGTAGGTCCTCCCCTGTATTTAGACCATTGGGCATCTTGGTGTCAAGTAACAATATATATTGTGACTCCAATTGGCGTAATTTCCTTTCCCTGTTACCTCCTCTGAGTGGCTTTGGTACCGCATCTATCACAAAGTAGCTCAAGTCATTTAAATTATTCTGGTGTACTGATTTGAAATGACGTGCTACTGGATAACTTGGGTCAGAATTAATTATGGCACGTAGGTGTTGTAAAATGCGGGTAAAAACTTGTAATTTAGTGCTGCCTACATATTTCATCCAACAAGAACACTCAAGTACATAAACCGCATACTCAGTTCGGCAAGTGAAACATCCTCTGATCTTGGTGGGAATAGATTCAAAGGCATTCAAATATTCAGACGTATTGGTACCGAACTATATATATATATATATGTAGTCCTACCTGAATCGGCAAGCTGAAGAAAAGCAGGCACTCCAGTATGTTTGTGCTAATTTTCTTTATTCAGAAGATATCACTGATCACATCACCCAGAGAACCACTCACACACGCAATCACAGAACCATACCAGGGCCGATTTCGGCCCGTAGACCCCCTGCCCGGGCTGATTTAGGTCTGGGAGATCCCATCCCTAGGGCCCGGCCTTTTATTTTATATATTCATTATAGGGGAGGGAGGCCACCTGACCCCCCCTTCCGGAGCTGGTTTTGGGCCCGGGGACCCCGACCTCTTGGCCTGGCCTATTTGTAATAGGGGACTCCATGGGCCAATTTTGGCCCGGGGACCCTATCCCCCGGGGCCCAGCCTTTCCTTTACTATATTCTTTATTGGGGAAAGGGGCCATGCGGCCTCCCTCCATGGACCGATTCCAGCCACGGGAACCCCATACCCCAGGGCCCGGCCTCCATTGGGGGTGCCCTGGTCCTACCCAGGGTACCCAGTCACATCTGTTGGGGACTGCAGGGAGGAGCCTCAAGGCCCCCGCAGTGCCTGCTGGCTCTCCGCCTCCTGCAGGAGCTGGCATTGCTTTCAGATATAGGGAGCTGCTAAACATGCAGCTCTCTGTGTCTGAAAGCAATTTTGCTCCGCTTCCAACAAGTGAGCATTTTCAATGCTCTCGCTTGCTGGAAGCGGAGCATTTGCTGTGGCTTGACGGGAGCATTGATGCTCCCGCCAAGCCACAGCAAACAGCTATGTACCGGAGGTGAGCACCCCGTGACATAGCAGGAACCAGCCCTGGGGTGTGGCAGTCACCAGGGCCATTATTGGTTCCAGGAAGGGGGGCCACATGGCCCCCCTCCTTGGTTGGAGTAGAGCCTGCCCCAGGGATGTGGCGGTCCCCAGGGACGAGAATGGTCCGGAAGGGGACTGTGCTGCCCCCTCCCATTTTTAACAATTGATTTTGCCCCCGGGAGGTGGTGGTCCCCAGGGCCCGGGGTTGTCCGTGATGTCCAGGACAGTGGTATCAGGAGCGGGTCCTGAAGATGCACGCAATGGAGTGGGTACTGTAAACTCTGTTTACTCTAAGGAGAAAGGTCTATCTGTACTACACTGTTTACAGACAGTGAAACTTTCATGAGAAATACACCACAGATCTACCAAGAACAGTGTACACTCTGTGAAACACTTGTCATAAAAACACTATCAGCTTAAAATAACCAAGGTTTGATGGTGCCAATGATTATACTACCTGCAGCCTTCATACTGTGGTGAAAGCTTTATAGATAGCCCATTTCCTTAAGCAAAAAGCACATGTACATAGGTTAGTATCTGCTGCACACAGTCTTCTTTGTTATGTATAAATTGTCATGCTGCGACGATTCTGTCTAATAACTCAAGGCCACTTACAACAATTTCTATCTACTACGTAGAATCTTTGCCCTGTTGGAATCTTTTTCTGCAAAATCAAAAAGCTTTTGTGGAATATGCTGAACACAAGTCATCAATTGTCACCTGCACGTAGAGTTACTCTTCTATACAATGATTTATAATGTGGTTAATAGCTCCACACACCTATGATGCATTAGGAGCACATGTGTTTTTCGTAAATACTAACACCCATTAGCAGGACACAGGCTGTACAAAATTAGGTAGAAAACTAATATGATAGCTACCCGCCACTATGTAAACTTTAAAGCAAACTAACATACTCTTTGGATGATATCATCAGTGATGTCATCAATGAAGCAATTTGAGATGTCATGAGTGATGTCATAAAGTATGTAATCGAACACGTAATGAGTGATGTATGTGAGATCATAAGCAGTGCATGACGGGGCGCAAATTTAAACTGGAGAATTTCTGTGTTTTTTTTAGTTCAAAATGTTAATGTCACTGACATATTCACCTAACTATAACATTACTTGAACTTTTTTTTCAGTGATTATATATATTAGTAGGTAGTTATAGTTAGGACCTAGTTTCCATGGGAAACACGTTTTTTGACTTGCCTATAACTTTCGCGCCGTTTGACAAATCTTCACAAAATTTTCCCCCAAAAACATGAGCTGCTGTGTCTTATTGTGCATGGAAAGTTTTGCGGTGATCCATCAAGCAGGGGCCTAGAAAAAGGAGGAGGTAAAAAAAGTGTGTTTCCCATGTTCATTTCCATAGGGATTTTGAACACTAGTACAGCCCGAACCGCTGGATGGAATTATACCACATTTGGTAGAATGCTAGCTCTTGGTCTCAAATGAGTACTTTTTGTGATTTGGTGCAAATCCATTCAGTGGTTTTTTAGATATATTTAAAGAAATACAAAATTGTATATCTAGGGCGCAAACTTTTTGTGAATCCTACCGATCTCGTGCAGAGATCTGATTGACTGTCAACACTTCATTTGGGAAGTGTTGGCAGCCATCTTGGGACTCGGTCTCAGTGAAGTCCCCCCAAAAAAACCTAAAAATAAAGAGATGGGGAAAGGGTAGGAATACCCTGACCCCCTAGCACTGGTGCTGGGGTTCCCTAGGGACCCCTCCAGTGCAAAAAAGCATGCTTTAAAAAAATTATTGCCGCAAAATTATGAGGATTCACAAATTTGCACCAGTTTTTTAAAAAAAAAACAAGCAAGGTCTACCGCACTTGTTTGTATTAGAGCCCCCAGGTGATCCACTTCCTGGGGACTTATTTTATTGTATATTATGGGGAGGGTGGTGCATCCAGCCCCCTCCCCATTGCTGCTATGGGTCCCAGGGACCACCACCTCCCCGGGGCCAGGTGATTGATAAAGCATGAGGAGTGGGACCGTGCAGCCCCCCCCTCCATAGGCCTTTTATGGCCTCAGGGAAAGCCACCTCCCTGGGCTTGATTGAAAAAATAAGAGGGGGACCGCGCATATCCCCCTTTTTAGTTAGAATTTGCCCCGGGAACCACCACCTCCTTGGGGCAGAGGAAACTGATGAGATGGGGCTATGTGGCTCCCCTCCCAGGCCATATTCGAACATGGGGACCAACACCTCTTCAAGGCATTGCCAAATTTAAACAGGAAAGGGGGCTATATGGCCCCCTCCCAGGCTGTTCTGGCCCTGAGGACTACCAACTCCTTGGGGCAGGTGCTCTACAAGAACAAAGGAGGGGGCCGCATGGCTTTGACAGCTCCCGCCAAGTGAGAGCAAACAGTAAGGCTGCTGCCAGCAGGCAGGAGCAGGAAAACTGCTCCCCTTCACTGGGAGCGGACTTTTCAACTGTTTCCCAGCCTGCTGTGAAGTAGCAGGCAAACAGATGAAAGAATTGCTCCCACATGCAGGGAGCAGCATTTTTGGCTGCTCCCTGCATCTGGCAGCAATGCCGGCTTCCGCTGGAGAAGGGAATCCAGCAGGAACCACGGGGGCACTGAGGCTCCCACCTCTGTCCCCAGTGTAGCACACTGTGTACCCTGGGTGGGCTCCAGTAAAAGACACACAGATGATGGATGGAATGAAGAGCAAATCAAACATTCACCCCAAGTCAAGAGATCTGGGTTAAATCCATTGTTCTTTTGCTCACCATGCCACCCCAGTTTAGACCCAGCCACATGCAAAACAGTCTTGACCCTGTGCCTCATGGGAACAGTCCAGCCCAAACTGCCAAGCCAGGTCCTCCCTGGACTGGAGACAAGCCTCATGGGGCCGGTTTCGGGGCATTACCACTTATAAGCCATGTGCAGCATTCTGTCCATCGATTGTTCATTTTTGCAACTGGGTGGGCTCCAGGGCACCCAGGAGGAAGATGCAGTACCCCGGGCGATGGGGCCCCCGGTGCAGAAATTGACCCGGGGTGGGGGCTAAATGGCCCCCTCCCCTTCCAAGAATTGGCCGGGCCCCAGGGGATGGGGTCCTTGGGGCCAAAGTCAGTGCAGCCCCCCTCACCCATTAATTCTTGGACAGGTCTCAGGGGATGGGGTCCATGGGGCCAAAAAAGCCCCCCTCCCCTTCTATTAAAGGATCCTAACTACCTGGGCTTGGCGAAGTCAAAGCAGGTGTGTTTTCTTGACAATTTCACATTGAAAATTTATCTAACACCATTTGTGGAGGTGAATGCATCATTGATTTTTGGAGCGCAATCTGTAGAGACTGTGACAAGTGGTTTCTTTCTTGGCCTCTCCTGGTGAGAGCGGAGTCCATGGTTCTTCCTTTACGTTACTATGAGCAGAGCAACCAAGTTTTAGATTGCTTATGTGTGACATTTCCATGGTTTCAGTCTACTTATGAGTGACATTCAATGGCCCAATGTTTGACAATTAGAGTGGCACTTTCCCGCTCTTAAAACCAATCAATGAAGTCAATGGAAACAAATAAATATCAGTAATTGTGATAATCATGATATACTGTGTGATATGAACAGAGAAAACTATGAGTCCCAGCATTCAAAGTGCTTAGTGGTAAATAGTCAAAACTCACAGTAAGCTTTGCAAATTACATCATGAAGTCAGCTGGGGTTCACTCACATTATAGTCTTCGGTGCCATCTGACACTCAGCCACTCTCGGCCTATTCTATTTACAGCCAGTCGATATTGAAACATTTGGTGGTAGCAGGCAGGGCTTACTGCTCATCTCAATGCATGAGTATACAATTCTGGGGGTAAATCAGAGGTGGAACCGCCTGTGGAAAAAATCCCAACATATATGCACAGCTTAAAGGCCAGTAAGTGTGTGAGGGGGAAGAGTCAGCCCATACAAAGTTAAGCACAAAATGTGCAAAGGTAGATGGACCTTCCGAGAAATACATCCGATTTCACAACTTGCCTTTATGCCTCTGAAAAGCTAGTTGAACAGTGTGAATCGTCAGTCACAGATCTCAAGCTGAGAGTACACATATCTAGAGCACAGCTACAGTGGTATATATGGATAAATCATTCAGAGCAATATATATTTAGAAGAGAAATGAGGTTGTGGATGAGCCTGACCTATTACTGGCTCTACCTCAGTCCTACCAGCCTGCCTTATAGAAGCACAGACAGAATGAAAAATGTATCACTTTCACCAAAAATACTTTGATACAATTTGGGAGACTTATATAGCATTGAGTACAAACCTAATTACCTCTTGGTGCAGCTAGTAGTCTTCAGTATGTTCAAAGCTTGTAACAAGAGGGGGTAAACAGTGTGGTGGAGTCATGTGATCTGACTACAACTCCCTCTGCCCCCTCCTCCTGCAGCTGAGTGAACTGGGATTAATGAGGGTCAAGGCAGGTCCTTCCTGCCATGGGTAGCCATTGGCTGCTATCACCACTAGGGGAATTTTAAAAGGGAGGATTGGCTTGTCCTGGATCAGGACTCAAGAACTGGTGAGTAAGGTGCAAAGAAAGCTGACATCCCAAGCTCCACCATGTGTGTCTCTCTGGCAGCACTTCTGTCTCAGCAGCAGCTGTGATCAATATTCACTGCAGCCTTCACAGAAGAGCCCCAGGCAAAGGAACCCACTGCCATTGATCTCATCTGTTTGAGTTAGCAAACCTATTCAACTGTAGCAGCCAGGCTGCACTGCACAACCAGTGCAGTCAGTACAGTGCTGCACTCTCTCTACCAGACTCGCAGGTCTATTCTGCTTGTTTTATAGTGCTTCTTGAAGGGTGGCACTCCCACCTAGTCTCCCATCTAGTCTGCCGGGTGGTGTCAGGAGGCTCTATAAATGCATGCCTAATCATTTTAGTGCGGCGATGTAGATCACCACACTATAATGTGTTAGTCTAACCCCTCATGAGTGGTACATGGCAGGGTTGTACAAGTATGCAAATGTGCACAATCACCTGGAAGCTTCATTTGTTTGGCCCCACCCAGTCCACCTTAGTAGTATGCAAAGGTCTTCCCGCTTTTTGCCAGGATGATGGACCGCTTACCAAAAAGCTCCTCAGCATTTCCAGCCAATTTTGGTAATACGTTCTTGATGCAGAGGAATATGAGGACATCTCCACTAAACAAAGAAGCACTTACTTCATACAGTTAAGAGGAAGTAGTGTCAAATGATATCCATAGACTATTGATTGTATGATATACAACGTACGACATTAACTTCAATGTACTGCAAATTCCAATATGCATATACATGTTTCTGTCAAAATGAAAAAGAAAAAACTAATAAAGTGTGTTTTAAAAAAAAAGAGGAAGTACCCTTGTTTGGTGGAAATTTTAAAATCACTGAAAAAAAACAAAGGTTACAGGGATGCAATAGTTAAGAAATAACATTCAAAAATCGTAAAAATTCACTGAAAAAAACAATGGTTACAGGGATGCTATATTTAGGAAATATAATTTAAAAAAACATTAGAAATTCACTGAAAGAAACAGAGGCTACAGGGACATTATAGTTAGGCTCAGATTTCACTCACACAAAAGCAGTGAAATTCAGCAGTTATAGTTACCTTAGCTAACTATAACTTACGCCCCCTCAATGCACTGCTTAGGACCTCACGTGTTACATCACTCATGACATGGTCTGTGACATCACTTGTGACATCACTTGTGAAATCTCAAATGACATCACTTATGACATCATCCAGTGATAGTGAGTGTTTTCTAAAAGTTTATGAGTGTTAAACATATATTCTAAGGCACTACAAAAGTTTAATTACTATACTTTGGGGCATATTCTCAAGGACTTATCGGCGAGTTATCGGCACTTTAGCGCAGCAAAAGTGGCAAAAGAATTATCGCCCCATTCCAAGCTGGTGCAAACTGACCACATTGCCAGTTTTCCAGCGATAGCTGCCGCAAAAAACATCGCCACGGATGAGAGAGACAACTAACGCTAATGATATGCAGAGTAGGCGTTCCCGTGCAAAAACACACTTAAACACCACTTCGCGACATTCACAACGACCAGCCAGATCTGCGATGCGATCCAAAAACAGGCGATAAGGCACGTTAGCAGCAGGGATTTAACACCTGCCTTTTACTGGTGTTAAGTAGGATGACAAACTGCAGTAGAAAGTGAGCCCAGCCCAGAGCCACATCTGAAGACCAGATGCCATGGAGACAATGATCGTGCAGCCTGGAGACCCAAGAGGGCCACAACACCCACAGCAACCACCCCCAGGCCCCCCCCTGACTACCACAGAGGCAGCGCAGAACAGGACAGCGGACGTTCCCAAAACCCACCAGCCTCAGAGACTCAACGCCAGAGGAAGTCATTGCCCACTACAGGCACAAAAGGACAACCATCCTCCGCATCCTGACCCACATTGCCCACAGGCTGATGGTATCAACACGGCAGACAACCACCATCCCTCCGCAGACGAAGCTGCTGGCTGTGCTGCACCTGTTGGCCCCTGGTACCTCCCAAACAACAACTGCCAGAGTCGGAGGAGTCTCACGGCCAGCCCTATCATACGTCCTCACCCATGTCATGGATGAATGTCCACAATAGCAACGGCGGGCCCCTGTCACTGCACCACACGACAGTACCAATTCGTAGTGTTCCTGCACAACCAACCCCAACGCCAGCCATTGCCAGACGCCACTGTGCCCCAGATCCAAAACTGTAGTAACTGAAATGGGGGTGCGCACGGTCATGAAGTCCAGTAGTCAACACTAGTGTAAAAACAGTCCTTTATTACAAATACAACAATAAACAATACGAAAAGCACAGCCAACGCCCAATGGGGAACTTCATCAGGGCAACGTGTGGATTCAAGTAACTGCATATGCTGCGGGAACTCCCCAATACCATTCCATACTACGGAAGTCAGTATCCAGAAACCTGTTGGACAAATGGTGACAATGGTCAAGCGTCCGTATAGTCACAAACCTAATCTGGTACAGTGTATAGCACTTGGACAAACCGGAATGCTCACAGGAAAGACAAATCCTGCACAAATAGACCGTAACAGAAGTACGTGTGGTCGTAACCTTCGTAGGAAAGAAAAGGAAGGTTACGGTCACACTAACTTCTGTTACGGTCTCATGATGCAGGATTACTCATACCTGTAAGCATCACGGTTAGTATCAGCTTGATACCCCTGCACCTTCACTCCCCCCACCCAGCCACGAGGGCGCTGCCGTGACCGGTGTTGCCTATGCGATCCTGTGCGCCTGCTGCACCCCAGCCCTGGTCCCCAGACCAGTCCGCCAACCAGCGATGAGTGCCTGCCCCTGCGCACCCAGGCCTCAATGCTTACCTGCTGCCACCGACATGTCTCCAAAAGGGCCCACCACGTGCCGGTGCAACCTCCTCAGCTGATCGCTGGATTCCGCACAACAGGCCCCCAGCGCACCCTGCAGCACGCGCCACGGAGTCATGTCTGTGCAGCCTGCTGCCCTTGGCGTACACTGCAGTCCAGCTGGGCTCACAATTCAAATCGAATCTTGATTGGCAGGATGGCGTATCGAGGCCTACGCATCATCGCAGGCTGCACACCCGCTCAGCTCTGGTGCCACTAACTCAGTGCACCGCAAGTCATCGCCACGTGGCGGTAGGCCCATGCCGGCCTAAGTGCCTCGGATGCCACCAACTCTGTGCACCTCAAGTCACCGTCCCGTGGTGGTAGGCCCATGCCGGCCTAAGTGCCTCGGATGCCACCAACTCTGTGCACCTCAAGTCACTGTCCCGTGGTGGTAGGCCCGTGCCGGCCTAAGTGCCGGATGCCACCAACTCTGTGCACCTCAAGTCACCGTCCCGTGGTGGTAGGCCCGTGCCAGCCTAAGTGCCAGGCGTTGTTACATTTTCATGGACCATATAAAGCCTGGCGTTGTTACATTTTCATGGACCATATAAAGCCTATGATTAATGCTTCCGGTTGCCTCTATAGCCTAATCTGAGCTTGAAGGCTGATGGTACATATGGTGTCATTCTGAAAAAGGATTTATGTACCTACAAAATACCACTATCAATGTTATTGTTTCTTGGTTATTTTGGTCCATTTGTCCATGTATTGCCTTTGTTGCTTTGAGTATGGCTGGATTCCTGTGTTTCAGGACGTATGAGTATGTGTGGGTATGAGTTTGTTGGTTTGAATGATTGAGTGAGTGTGGTGTGGGATATGACCTGTCTCTCTTTTTTATTGTCTATTTAATATATTTATATGTGAACTGATTATTAATACATTTTGATATTTTTTGAATTTCTGACTGCGGCATGCCTTTGTCAATAGGCCAGCTTCTTTGGTGTCTATAAATCTGCGACGTGTAGCGCAATTTAATCAATACAGGTAGAGAATTTCTGTATGAGTAGTCTGTTTATTTCCCCTGTTTCTCTCTACCTTCATTCGATTTCAGGGGCCCCCTCTGTTTGAGTGGTTCTAAGTGCCTCGGATGCCACCAACTCTGTGCACCTCAAGTCATGTGCCCTTTATGATTGAGTCTCGTCGTGCGGATGCCATCATGTCACCTCCGGCAGTGGGGAATGTGATGTGGTAGGGCCCTAGGCCCTCATGCATAAATAATGACCACACGGACACACTCAGCTAGATAGTGGAAATGGCCTCGGGCACGTGCGCCCGGCCCCTTTTATTGGCAGGGTCACATGTCCTGTGACGCATGTGCTGGATGGGTGTGGTGTGAGTGTGAACCAGCCCTCAGGGAGTGGCTGTGGCATGCTGACAACTAGACCTGTGAGCAGCAGATCACTACAGGGAAGACCTGGGACATGTAGCGTTGTCGTCCCCCCCTGTAAGCGTAAGCGGAGTGGGCTGGCCTGGCGTATGCCGGTCCAGCATAGGGGTGTGAACGATGACCCCGGCGCTCTGGGCGTGGTTCCGTTCTGGGCTGGACAAGAAGGTGACTAATGCGTGTGTCTCTGATGTGGTGTCGGCGACACCCGGTCCGCAATCGGTAATGTTGCACCCTGTGACTCAAGTCCCACAACATGTGCAACATGGACGTAAGGGGGAATCACTGACCCGATATCCATCCATACTTCCGTACTTGAATGATCATAGACATGACACATCTGTGTGAATTTGATTGTTTAATGCACATTCAGTGGAGTGTTGTAGCTGGAGCAGTACAGGGCCATGCAAACCCCACTTTACATTGTTGGCACGTGGAGGGCCAGCCAGAGTCCTTCCGGGAATGACAAGTACATCGGAAGAGGAAGAGTTCAGTCTGCAGTCTGATAGCTGTGTCATTGGTGACCAAACAGAATATGGCAGTCCATGTCTAGGTCCAAGGTGAGTGTCGCAGAGTGCATCGGGGACAGTGGAAGGTGATGATGCAGAGGGCAGAACCAAGCAGAAACAGGCCATATGGCGGAAAAGAATGCTACCGCTTCCTTACTACCAGTAAGGCAGATTCATCCGCATCTTTGTCCTCTGATGTCTCATGTGCCTCACATGTGGGTGGTGGTGTTTTGTCTGCAGCACTGTGTGGCACTGACACATCAGGGGCCGGAGGTGGATTGGCTGCAGCACTAAGTGGCACTGACACATCAGGGGGCGGAGATGTGAATGTCAAAGCAACAGCAGCATTCTTCTGCGCCAGGCCTTGTGGCAGCAATGCCATGACGAGGATCCGCAGGGCATGGTAGCTCCCAGCTACATCACGATGGTGTGCAGCCGTGGCAGCCATTATTTCAGCCTGCACCCGCTCCATGTTCTCCATGGTCCTCCGCATGTGTCCCAACTCCCGGATGACACCGCTGGAGCCACTCTGACTAGACAGTTGTCCTTGTCTCTGAGTCAGGACTCCAGCGATGTCATCCATGGTTCGTTGGAGAGCATGGAGCGGACTGTGGGTGTCCGTCAAGGACTGTAAGTGGTCCCTGATGGGACTTAGGCACCCACATATGGCATCTAGTTTGGCTGCCATGAGGTCGAACCCCACCCGCACCTGATCAGCCATCTTCTCCTGGCACCCTAATACACGGCGTTGGAAGGCCATGTGTTGTTCGTGGGGGTCCTGGGAGGCAGCCGTGGTGGTGGGTGCTTCCTGCTGTGTGGTCTGTGCAGGGGGTGGGGTTTCCTCGATGCAGCTGGGCTGCCCTGCTCCTGGAGGTGGGGTGCCGAAGCTGTCCATGAGCCGTTGGAGGGCGTCGGTATCGATGGAGGGGAGGTCCTCTTCATCATCAGTGAAGAGGTGTACCATCTGCTCTGCAGGAGGTATTGATTCACCCTCTGCAATGTAAAGGGGAGATGCAGTTTAACATTGTTTTCACATGTATGTTGACGCATTGTACAGGTTTACATACAAACTGCATGACAATGTACATTGTGACTGTTTGGGAGGAGCTGCCTATTTGATGCGGGACAGTGGACATTTCGACAACATCACGAATGTGTGTTTGTACTTGTGCATGGGTTTGTTGTGAGATTAGTGATGTGTGGGCAGGGCCCCCTCTGGGCACATAGTCAATGGGGGCCTACTTGCAGTTTCTAGGTGTGCTGCAGTGTGCCAAGGGGATCAGGGACATGCTCCAGCGTAATCGTGGGTGTGCATTGTGCTATGCTTAATTGTGCATGTGTGCCATTGTGCCCATCTCCCCCGTCCCCCCAGTCCCTGGTCGTTACTCACCCTCTTGCTGTTGTGTCGGCTCCTGTCGAGCAGTGTCCGGTCCCCCAACTCCTGCCACCGTCTCCACACTGATGACTGTGGAGACCATTTCCTCCATCTCGTCCAGCTCCTCCTGTGGCGCTGGACTCCCACCTCCAGTCTGCATTGCTGCCTTCTGGTTGTTGGCGAGTTTCTGCTTGGTTTTGCGCTTTATATCATTCCAGCACCTCTTGACCTCTTCCATTGTCCTCCTCAGCACTCCGATTGCATTCACCTTGTCCGCGATGGACTGCCATATTCCATTTTTTGTCGCCAATGACACATTGGAGGTGACAAACAGTTGTTGATGGTATTTCATCACCTCCATTATCAGGATCCTGTTTTCCTGCAGACTGAACCTCGTCTTCCTCTTCTTCCTGTCCTTGCCCTTCCCTGACCCCGAGGTCCCAGCCTGGTCCTCCGGGGGGCTTGTGGGGTTCTGCTCGTCCTCTGTTCCTGCTCCGGCTACCTCCATTGTGCTTCGCAGTTGTTTTGTTTTTGTTTGTGTTTTTTTTTTCTGCTTTTGTAGTGATTTTTCCCGCCTGACGTGGGAATTGCAAGCCTGGCGCTGCTTGTCGCTGATTTTTCTATCGCGGTTGGGCCCATCGCAACTTTTTTCACTTTCGGATTTCCTTTTTTATCGCCGTCGCGGTAGTTGTATCGCGGACATTTGACGCGTTATCGGGAGACTATCGCATGTTACCGCCGTGTTGAGAATACGACGTTGACACAGAGTTATTTTCCCGCGATAGACGGCGATATGAAAACCTGCGTTAGCCTTTTTTGGCGATGATTATTGCACGTTTTTGAGAATATGCCCCTTTGTGTACTACTAATGAGTGATAGTATTTTTAACATATATTATGTGAATGGCTGTGTGACTGTGTGTATCCATGTGTGAGTGAATGTCTGAGTGGCTGTATAGGCATGTGAGTGGCTGTATGGGTGAATAAGTGAGTGTGTATATATCCAAACAGCTCCTGCTATATTGACTAATACCAATAATGCATATGATTTGTTTTTTTATTCTGTACAGAAATGTGTCTTGAGTCTAAACCAGGTTGTATGTAACAGTTATTTCATGCTTATTGTGTGTACTTAAACATTGTAAGATGGAGTCCATGGTCGTGACACCTTTCTATGTTCCATTTAGTTTTAAATTTGTCATGTGAGCAAGACCACACGTCGGCTGACACGCACCATGGTGCCAAAGTTAACTCGCTACACTACAATGCTGTCCTGAGTGAATGTCTTCTTTACATTTGAGTGCAAGCCCACAGATGGGCCTCATTCGGCAGTGTCCGTTCTAAATCCTTCGCCGGTCATCCGCAAATTGGTTCCGTAATTACAAAACCAGGGGCCCCCTATGTTCACGGGGTGGTGCAAGCTCGGCGGCAGGGCCACCGCCCAATATTCAAGCTCCAGGTTTGCCCTCGCAAGAGCTGCACTCCAAACCAGCGATCCACACAAGGCCTTTATTCAGGTATAAACATCCACTGCCTCGCGATAAGGGTATCAGCTGCTCCATCCTTAATTGCCTGACGCGTTTCGAAGGAGTGTTCTTCTTCCTCAGAGGCTGAATGGATCAGATACGTGCATGTCTCCCACCTCACATTAAATTCTTGATTCCACGCCCCCTGATGGGCAGGTCCTATGGCACCGTGGAGCATTGTGGGAGATGTAGTAAAATTATACCTCAGATGGTCGCACTTATTACTGTCCCTGAAATATGCAAGCCCACAGATGGGCCAGTAGGTTGTTATAGTTAGGACCTAGTTTCCATAGGAAAAGTGTTTTTTGATTTGCCAATATCTTTGGCGCCATTTGACGAATCTTCGTGAAAGTTTCCAAAAAATAGGGTTGGACCGCTCAGTTTGTGTGTTGAAAGTTTCGGGGTAATTCGTCAAGCGGGGGCTGAGAAAAAAGGGGGGTCCCAAAGCACGTTTTCTCCATGTTATTTTCCATAGGAACTTTATTACAGGCTACAGCCCGACCTGCTGAATGGAATTACACCAAATTTGGCATGAAGGTAGGTCTTGGTTTAGAATGCGCCCTTTTTTTAAATGGTGTAAATCTGTTCAGTAGTTCCTGAGAAATTTAAAAAAGAAAAATATTGATATCTGAGCACCGAGGAGGAGTCGCGAACCCTCCCGAGCACGAGCTCAATTCTGATTGGCTGCAAACACTCCAAACCAAGAAGTGTTGGCAGCCATCTTGTGACTCGGTAACCGAGTCACAAGAAAAAGGGTGAAACAAAGATAAAAAACATGAAAAGGGGGCAGGGTACAAACACCCTGACCCCCTAGGCCTGCTCAGGGGGTCCCACAAGGACCCCCAGGGCCCAAAAAAGCATTTTTTTTAAAAAACAATCGGCCGAATTCGTGCTGGGGTCGCGAATTTGGCCGAGAAAATTAAAAAAAAACGAAGCGTGGCCTCCCGCGCTTCGTTTTTGAAAGCCCCCGGGTGGGCCAGGTCCCGGGGGCACTCACCAATTAATTTGCGGGGTCCCACGGGGGCCCCCACAGCCCGGGGACCGCCACCTCCCCGGGGCTTCTTTAATAAATGCGTGGGGGGGTCCCAACCCCCCCATGCTGCCCTGGGGACCGCCACCTCCCCAGGGCATTCATGTAAATGAGCGGGTGGGCCTCGCAGGCCCCCGAGTCCCGGGGACCGCCACCTCCCCAGGGCTCTCTTATTTTTTAACATAAAATGTATGTGGGGGGGCTCGAGCCCCCCCACATGCCCCGGGGACCGCCACCTCCCCGGGGCTTCTTTAATAAATGCGTGGGGGGGTCCCAACCCCCCCCACGCTGCCCTGGGGACCGGCACCTCCCCGGGGCATTCTTGTAAATGAGCGGGGGGCCTCACAGGCCCCCCGAGCCCCGGGGACCGCCACCTCCCCAGGGCTCTCTTATTTTTTAACATAAAATGTATGTGGGGGGGCTCGAGCCCCCCCACATGCCCCGGGGACCACCACCTCCACAGGGCTTTGCAAATTAAATGCAGGGGGAACACGGCCCCCCCGCAGCCCCGGGGACCGCCACCTCCTCCCCCGGGCTCTGTTTTTTTAATAAAAATATGTGTGGGGGGGCTCAAGCCCCCCCCGCAGCCCCGGGGACCGCCACCTCCCCGGGGCTGTGTTTTTTTAATAAAAATATGTGTGTGGGGGGCTCAAACCCCCCCACAGGCCCCGGGGACCACCACCTCCCCGGGGCACTCTATATTTAAATTCGGGGGTCCGGTACAGACCCCCGGGGATCACCACCTCCCCGGGGCTTTAGAAATGAAGGAGGGGGGCCGCGCGGCCCCCCTCCTGGAGCCCTTGATGGCCCTGGGGACCGCCACCCCCCAGGGCCGGCTCCTGCAATGTCCTAGGGTGCCCACCCCCGTGACATTGCCTTTTGCTATGGCAGGGCGGGAGCACCCCTCCCACCCTGCCATAGCAAACACTGCTTTGGTTTTTGGAAGCTAGAGCAGGAAGCCTGCTCTCGCTTCCAAAAACCAAAGTAGATTGCTTTTGCACAAGGGGAGCTGCATGTCAGCAGCTCCCTTGTGCAAAAGCAATGCCGGCTCCCGCAGGAGGCGGGGAGCCGGCGGGACCGTGGGGGCATTGGGGCTCTCCCCACGGTCCCCATTACAGAGGCCAGGCCCCAGGGGATGGGGTCCCCGGGGCCAGAAGTGGCCCGGGAAGGGGGCCACATGGCCCCCCTCCCACGCAAGCCCCCCTCCACGCAATAATATAAATAAAAAAAAAAAGGAAAGGCCGGCCCAAGGGGATGGGGTCCCCGGGGCCATAATTGGCCTGAGGAGGGGGGCCACGCGGCCCCCCTCCAAAGTATTAAATAAATAAATTTAAAAAAAGACTGGCCATGCCCCGGGGGATGGGGTCCCCGGGGCCAAAATTGGCCTTGGGAGGGGGGCCACGCGGCCCCCTTCCCGATATAAAAAAAAAAAAAAAATTCAAAAGGGGTCAGGCCCTGGGGGATGGGGTCCCCAGGGCCCCCAAAAAGTTCAAAAAAGGGGGGCCACACAGCCCCCCTTGTTAAAAAAAAGAAATAAAAAAGCCAGCATCTCGCCGGAGGCCACGCCCCCTTTCTCCACCACTCTGCAATCGTGCCCCCTGGCACGTTATTAGTTGGGGAATTAATTCCCCTTGAATACTGAGGGTCCCTGGGGGCCAACTAGCCCACCAGGTACCTCCAATATGCCCCACAGAGCTGCGTTGCAGAGAGGTGGTCCGAGGCCATGCCCCTTTTACACCACTCTGCAAACACGCCTCTTGGCGCACTGCTGGTGGGGCGATGAGGTCCTCATGTGTCCTGAGGACCTCAGGACACAAGTGGACTTCATCTCCCAAGCAGCAGTGCACCAAGAGGCGCGTTTGCAGAGTGGTGTAAAAAGGGGGTGTGGCCTCGGACCACCTCGCTGCAATCCAGCTATGTGGCGCTTACTGGAGGTACCTGGTGGGCTAGTTGGCCCCCAGGGACCCTCAGTATTCAAGGGGAATTAATTCCCCAACTAACAACTCGCCAGTGGGTGCATTTGCAGAGTGGTGGAGAAAGGGGGCGTGGTCTTTGTCTACCTCTCAGCAATCCCACTGTGTGGGGCTTACTGGAGGTAAGAGGTAGGCTAGTTGGCCCCTAAAGGACCCCCAGCAGCGAAGGGGACTTGAATCCCCATCCAAGAGCGCACCAGGGAGCGCGTTTGGAGAGTGGTGGGCAAAGGGGGCGTGGCCTGCTCTTCGAACTTAGCAATGCTGCTGTGTGGGACGTACTGGAGGTAAGAGGAAGGGTAGTTTGCCCCCAAGGATGTCCTTGGGGCCAACTACCCCTCTTGTTACCTCCAGTAAGTCCCGCACAGTGGGATTGCTAAGACATTTTCGGAGGCCATGCCCCCCTTTCTCCATCATTCTGCAAACGCGCCTCCTGGCAGACTACGGGATGGGGGATGAAGTCCAATTTACTCCTGAGGGACTTTGGGGGCCAAGAAGCCCTACTGGTACCTCCTGTAAGCCCTACGCACCGAAATTCCTGAGCACTGGTCGGAGACCCAGCACCCTTTCTCCACCACTCTGCAAATGTGACTACTAGTTAAAGAAGTGTTTGCAATGTGATAGGTTTCGCATTTGCGAGAATTAGAGCTATTGGCGTTGTAAATGCAAACGTTTTTTACTAATGTTTTTGGAGTGGAGTGGATGTACGTTGTTTGTAGTGGAATTATGTGGTATGTTGTGCAGTGAAATTATGTGGATAGAAAGTATGTGGTATTTAGTGTATAGGAATTATGTAGAGTCGGATTATGTGTTATGGAGAGTAATTATGTGGTATGGTAGTCTGTGTTGTGGAGTGGTAACCTCAGGTTTAGTCTTCCTCGTTTCCATAGAAGCTCAAATATGAACTCAGTGAGACAAAAAAAGATGGAATCACTGAGGAGCACTTGTGGACCTAGTCAGAGGTATGAGCAGAGTCACTGGAATTATGTGACTGTTTGGCTGCACCGACTTTCGCACAATTATACATTTTCTGCATTAGCCACATAATTCATCATCTGCACCCTAATCTGCAGATTTGAACAAAAAGAGCCTTGTTTCTAGCTGAAACGGGTCAAACGTTACCAAAAATGCAGCGACAAGTGTTACAGCATGGTGGAAGGCCCTTTGCAAACCTAGAATGGTCACCTGTTACTTATTGCTAAATGTGGGTGTTAAATTGGTACTAATGGTGTGCAAGCCACTCTGGCTTCCCTCTGCGCCTCTCTTGCCTCTTCATTTCTGTTGCTTCTTTATGCACGTTTCTTTCTTTTTCTGTACTTCTCTTGACCTCATTCTGCAAATCTCTTGCACTTTCTGCACCTCTCTTCCCTCTTCCTGCACGTCTGTTGCCTCTTTCTGCACCTCATTTGCTTCTTTCTCCACCCCTGTTGTCTCTTTCTGCACTCGTCTTCCCTCTTTCTGTACCTTTCCTGTCTGTTTTTGCATCTCACTTGCCTCTTTCTGCACTTATCTTGCTTCTTTCTACACCTCTGTTGCTTCTTTCAGCAATTCTCTTGCCTCTTTGTGCACTTCTCTTGCCTGTTTCTGCACCTCTCTTGCCTCTTTTTGCACCTCTGTTGGCTCTTTCTGCACCTCACTTGCTCCTTTCTACACTTCTCTTGCCTCTTTCTGCACCCCTGTTGCTTCATTCTGCACTTTCCATGCTTCTTTCTGCACCTGTCTTGCTTCTTTCTGCACCCCTGTTGTCTCTTTATGTACCTCTTTTGCCTCTTTCTGCACTTTTCGTGCCTTTTTCTGCACCTCTCTTGCCTCTTTTTGCACTTCTGTTGGCTCTTTCTGCACCTCACTTGCTCCTTTCTACACTTCTCTTGCCTCTTTCTGCACCCCTGTTGCTTCATTCTGCACTTTCCATGCTTCTGTCTGCACCTGTCTTGCTTCTTTCTGCACGTCTGTTGCCTCTTTCTGCACCTCATTTGCTTCTTTCTGCACCCCTGTTGTCTCTTTCTGCACTCGTCCTCCCTCTTTCTGTACCTTTCCTGCCTGTTTTTGCGTCTCACTTGCCTCTTTCTGCACTTTTCTTGCTTCTTTCTACACCTCTGTTGCTTCTTTCAGCAATTCTCTTGCCTCTTTGTGCACTTCTCTTGCCTGTTTCTGCACCTCTCTTGCCTCTTTTTGCACCTCTGTTGGCTCTTTCTGCACCCCACTTGCTCCTTTCTACACTTCTCTTGCCTCTTTCTGCACCCCTGTTGCTTTATTCTGCACTTTTCATGCTTCTTTCTGCACCTGTCTTGCTTCTTTCTGCACCCCTGTTGTCTCTTTATGTACCTCTTTTGCCTCTTTCTGCACTTTTCTTGCCTTTTTCTGCAGTTCTCTTCCCTCTTTCTGCACGTCTTTGCCTCTTTCTGCACCTCATTTGCTTCTTTCTGCACCCCTGTTGTCTCTTTCTGCACTCGTCTTCCCTCTTTCTGTACCTTTCCTGCCTGTTTTTGCATCTCACTTGCCTCTTTCTGCACTTTTCTTGCTTCTTTCTACACCTCTGCTGCTTCTTTCAGCAATTCTCTTGCATCTTTGTGCACTTCTGTTGCCTGTTTCTGCACCTCTCTTGCCTCTTTTTACACCTCTGTTGGCTCTTTCTGTACCTCACCTGCTCCTTTCTACACTTCTCTTGCCTCTTTCTGCACCCCTGTTGCTTCATTCTGCACCTCTGTTGCTTCTATCTGCACTTCTCTTGACTCTTTCTGCACCCTTCGTGCCTCTTTCAGCACCTCTGTTGCTTCTTTCTGCACTTCTCTTCCTTCTTTCTGCACTCCTCGTGCCTCCTTCTGCACCTCTGTGGCTTTTTTCTACAGATCTCTTGCCTCTTTCTGCACCTCACTTGCCTCTTTCAGCACCTCTATTGCTTTTTTCTGCAGATATTTTGCCTATTTCTGCACCCCTCTTTTCTCTTTCTGCACCGCTCTTGCTTCTTTCTGCACCCCTGTTCCCTCTTTCTGCACCTTTCATGCCTGTTTCTGCATCTCTCTTGCCTCTTTCTTTACCTCTGTTGCCTCTTTCTGCACTTTTCTTGCCTCTTTCTGTACCCTTTTGCCTCTTTCTGCTCCTTGGCTGCTTCTTTCTGAACTTCCATTGCCTCTTTCTGCACTTCTCTTGCTTCTTTCTGCACCTCAATTGCCTCTTTCAGCACGTCTGTTGCTTTTTTTTGCAGATCTCTTGCCCCTTTCTGCACCTGACTTGCCTCTTTCAGCACCTCCGTTGCTTTTTTCTGCAGATCTCTTGCCTCTTTCTGCACCCCTCTTTTCTCTTTCTGCACCTCTCTTGCCTCTATCTGCACCCCTGTTCCCTCTTTCTGCATCTTTCCTGCCTGTTTCTGCACCTCTCTTGCCTCTTTCTGTACCTCTCTTGCCTCTTTCTGCACTTCTCTTGCTTTTTCTGCACCCTTTGCGCCTCTTTCAGCACCTCTGTTACTACTTTCTGCACTTCTCTTCCTTCTTTCTGCACCCCTCCTGCCTCTTTCTGTACCTCTCTTGCCTCTTTGTGCACCCCTCCTACCTTTTTCTGCACCCCTCTTGCCTCTCTCTCCACCCCTCTTCCCTCTTTCTGCACCTCTGTTGGTTCTTTCTGCACTGCTTTTGCTTCTTTCTGCACCTTACTTGCCTCTTTCTGCACTTCTCTTGCTTCTCTCTACACCTTTGTTGCTTCTTTCAGCAATTCTCTTGCCTCTTTCTGCACTTCTCTTCCTTCTTTCTGCACCCCTCCTGCCTCTTTCTGTACCTCTCTTGCCTCTTTGTGCACCTCTCCTACCCCTTTCTTCACCCCTTTTGCCTCTTTTTACACCTCTGTTGGTTCTTTCTGCACTGCTCTTGCTTCTTTCTGCACATCACTTGCCTCTTTCTGCACTTCACTTGCTTTTTTCTGCACCTCTCTTGCCTCTTCCGGCACCTCTGTTGCTTCTTTCTGCACTTCTCTTGCCTCCTTCTGCACCTCTTAGTTAGAGGTAGTTTTAATCCCCCTGCCCTATTATGTACTAGGGCCATACAGGGGAGGTCATGCCAATCACAGGGGTACACCAACGCATAGTGTACCCTAGTGTATGTAGGTGTTTTCACTGTATTCTAAGTGTCTTTCAGCATAGCACTGGCTCCGGGCCTGGTTAGTCAGAGTCAGTTACCACCAGTACCCATCAGCAAAAAGTTGGGGGCACAGGATGACTTTGCAACAAGGCCTCTTTCTGCTCCTCTGTTGGTTCTTTGTGCACATCTCTTGCTTATTTCTGCACCTTTCTTCGTCTTTCTGGACTTCTGTTGCCTCTTTCTGCATTTCTCTTGCTTCTTTCTGCGCCTTTCTTCCTCATTCTGCACATGTCCTACCTCTGTAGGCATAGTTAGAAATTAGCATTTAAAAAACCTTTGAAATTCACTTAAAAAACCACAGGTTTCAGGGACGTTATAGTTAGAAATTAGCATTTAAAAACCTTTGAAATTCACTGAAAAAAACATAGGTTTCAGGGACGTTATAGTTAGAAATTAGCATTTAAAAAACCTTAGAAATTCCCTTAAAAAACCACAGGTTTCAGGGACGTTATAGTTAGTCGGACATTTCACTCGTACAAAACCAGAGAAATTCGGCCGTTATAGTTAATTCAGCTAACTATAACTCGCGCCCCCGCAATGCACTGCTGATGACGTCACATATTACATCATTCATGACATGGTCAGTGACATCACTGATGACATCACTGATGACATCTCAAATGACATCACTGATGACATCATCCACGTGATAATCTGATGCACCTCCTCACACCCTAATATAACCTTTGATACACCCACTCTAAAATACAGACTACCATTTTCGAAACCATAGACACACCAACACCAGTTACTACATACTCACGCACTGATTCCTAGGTCTACACACACAATCCACTCATTCACCCATACAGTCACTCATACATGCAGTCACTCATCAATACAGCACTGTCATATGCACTCATACACCTATACAGACACTCACACACCGCCACTCACCCATAGAGTTACTCACACACCTAGTCAGTCATGTAAAGAATCAATCACACTCCCATTTGCTCACCTATACAGTTATACACACACCACCTCACCTATTCATACAGATACTAACACATACTTACTCTCTTATACAATCACTGACACAAGCACACACTCATTCATACAGCCACTCTCACAATCACTCACTCTCACATATAGTCATTTATATACTCCAGCACTCACATATACTGCCTTTCACATAGGTAGTTAATCACACATATACCACTGAGACATCCATTCACTCACCAACACAGCCATACGCACACTCACTCACCCATACAGCCCTTCACAGACACACTCTTGAACCCATACACCCAGTGAATCACCCACTCACACATCTATGCACAAAGTCACACACCCCCACCCACCCACACAGACACTCAGGCACCCATATAAATACTCAGGCAACCAATAAATAACCCATATAGACACTCATGTAGCTACTCACCAACCCATGCAACAGCTTACACAACAACAGACAGATTGATACAGACATTCACACAGTTTAGTCACTAACCCATGCATTCAGTAAGACACATTTAATCACTCACTTATACAGTCAGTCACGCACCTACTTCAATACACCTTGGCATATATATAAAACATATTTAAACTTTATAGAAACACACAGTCAGTGATGTCATCAGTGTTGTCATTTGAGATGTCATCAGTGATGTCATCAGTGATGACACTGACCATGTCATGAATGATGTAATATGTGACATCATCAGCAGTGCATTGCGGGGGCGCGAGTTATAGTTAGCTGAACTAACTATAACGGCCGAATTTCTCTGGTTTTGTACGAGTGAAATGTCCAACTAACTATAACGTCCCTGAAACCTGTGGTTTTTTTCAGTGAATATATATATTACCTACTGGTGGTTCGCCAGTAGGTAGTTATAGTTAGGACCTAGTTTCCATAGGAAAAGCGTTTTTTCTTCTGCCAATATCTTTGACGTCCTTTGACAAATCCCCGCAACATTTTCAAAACTAATTGTTCACTCAGATCAGCTCCTGTCTTGAAAGTTTCGGGGTGATTCGTGAAGCGGGAGCCGAGAAAAAAGAGGGGTCCCAAAACGTGTTTTCTCCATGTTAATTTCCATAGGAAACTTTAGACACAGCTAAAGCCCGAACTGCTGAACGGAATTACACCAAATTTGGCAGAGAGATAGCTCTTGGTCCAGAAAGCACGCTTTTCTTTAAATGGTGTAAATCCGTTTAGTAGATATTTTAATATTTACAGATATTGATATTTGAGAATTGTGAGATCTGATTGGCTGAGCCGTCCTGAGCACGAGCTTGCCTCTGATTGGCTGCCAACACTTCAAACTAGGAAGCGTTGGCAGCCATCTTGTGACTCGGTTGAAACGAGTGGGGGGAAAAAGGGTGAAAAAAGTAGAAGAGGGCAGGGTAGGAACACTGTGACCCCCCTAGGGTGCTGAGGGGGTGCCACAGGGAGTCCGAAGGTAAAACAAAATTTTTTATGTTTTCAGTGGCATTCGCGTAGGGCCTGGAAATCACGGCGGGAAAAATAAAAACGAAGCGCGGTGTCGCGCGCTTCATTTAATTAAGCCACCGGGTGGGCCAGTTCCTGGGAGCAATGTTTAGTTATGATGCGGGGTTTACTTCTGTCACGGGGACCGCCACTTCCTCGGAGCAAATATAATGATATGGGGGGGGTTCGCGTCTTCCCTCCCCATCCGCCCCGAAGAGCAGCACGTCCTTGGAGGTATATGTAAAATATAAGTGTGGAGGGGTGAAGGCTCCCCCACAGTGTCCCGGGGACCACTACTTCCTCGGGGCATTTATAATTAAAATGCGAGGGCTACTTTTGTCATGGGCACGCAGTTCCCAGGGGGAAATATAACGATTTGGGGGCACACGTACCCCTCCCCCTCCACCTCAAAGAGCAGCACTTCCCCGGAGCTATATGTAAAATTTAAGTGTGGAGGGGTGAAGCTTCCCCCACACTGTCCCGGGGGCACTACTTCCCCGGGGCATTCATGAATTAAAATGCGGGGGTCTGTTGTGGACTGCCGGCCCCGGGGAGCACGATGTTCCCGGGTCTTTAAATTGGATGGAGGCGTATCGTCCAATTTCCCTTGAGGAGCTTTCCATGGCCCTGGGTATCGTCATCTCCGAGGGCCGGTTCCAACAATGACCCGTGGTGCCTACCCCCGGGACATTGTAGTTTGCTATGGCAGGGCGGGATCTCTGCAGGGTTCCCGCTCTGTCATAGCAAAGTTCTGCTTCACTTTATGGAAGTGAGAGGAGGAAATTTGCTCTCGCTTCCATGAAGCAAAGCAGATTTGCTTTTGGGCAAAGGGAGCTTGCATGGAGCAGCTGACTTTGTTCAAAAGGAATGCCGGCTGCCGCAGGAGGCGGGGAGCTGGCAGGGACTGCGGGGGCATTGGGGCTCCTTGCGCGGTTCCCAAACATTGTGGCCAGGCCCCGGGGGATGCGGTTCCCAGGGCCTAAAATGGCCTGGCTGAGTTCTGAGTTATAGGGTGGCTCTAAAAAGAGCCCTTGTTTTCATTATGAGTTTGTTAGAGCTACATGAAAGTGCGGATGCACAGCTTCAGGTTGTTGAGAAAAACTCTGTTTCCTTGATCTGTGAAATGAACTCCATCACTTCTGTATATGTCATCCATATCAAAACGTAGATTGTTGTTGTAGATGGACCCCATTCTATGATCTCTGAGGTATGCAGAAACAGCTTTATTGACATTCTTCCTAGCTTTCTCAATCTGAGGACAGAATTGATTTGACCATTTCCACTTTTGTCTTTGGCATATATTGGAGTATACAAAGACAGTTTGAGGCAAAAGCAACATCAATTGTGCAAAGGTATCCTTCATTAGCATTTCCAGACCTACCCCAGTCAATGTGCCTAGGTCATTGCCACCACAGTGCACAATCATGAGGTCAGGGGGTTGGAGATGCAAAGAGGTTTTAACCAAAGGCAACAATTGGTGCCACTTTAATCCTCTCTGTGCAAACCATTCAATGTCCACATTTTGTAAACCTAGGTCTTTGTCAATACGTCTGTGTTCAGCATACCTTTTGCACCAGAAAACATAGCTGTGTCCTATGATCCACAATAGCATTTTGAAGGTATGGCTGGAAGGAATCAAAAGATGTCTGTAGCTAATGTAGTCCGTTGGTAGAATGAGAGATATGTTAAAAGGTGGAGAAAAAGCTTTTTTTTTAGAAAACCGATAACTGATTAGCTGGTGAAGAACATTGTGCAGTGAAAACTAGGGTGAATGTTACTTTCGTGAAAAAGTATGTTTCTGATTGGTTAATAAAAAATGTTTGAAACGTACACTACATAGGATACGATCAGACGTGCAGAAGTCAACCACACCTGATAATTGCATTTGGAAGGTACTGTTCTGAACTTTAAAAAATGGTGAACTTGTGACCTGCACCTGCCGTTGAATGTTGTAGAAACTGTTGGGATGAAATATGGTGAACCTGTGACCCGCACCTGCCGTTGAATGTTGCAGAATCTGTTGGGATGAAATATGGTGAACTTGTGACCCGCACCTGCCGTTGAATGTTGCAGAAAGTGTTGGTATGGATACTGGCAATAAGGTGATTGGGGGAGTAGTAGAAATATCTGTGGTATTAAAATATGAAATACAAAATTAATTACAACTGATAAGCTATTAAAGTTAGTTTTTTAAAATGAGTAGTATGTCTAGAAGAAGTGTGTCATTCAAAATTTGCACTAGTATTATTAGAAATAGGCTTCTGAATTGTCCTAAGGGTTCGGGCTGTATGGCGATGAGTCAGTGTGGGGAGTGTCCAATCCACAAAATAAGAAAACCAATTTGGCGAGTTTTAAAAGAGAGATAGAGAGGGTTAATATGAGTAACCAATAGAAATGTCTTTTGCAATTTGAAATAATGAAGGAACGATTTTGATTTGTTATTTACATCTATTTCTGTGCGGAAAGAAAAGGAAAGTTTGCCATTACTGGTTTTATCCTTGATGAGAGTATTGAATTACATTTATTGTGTGAGAAAGAAAATATTGCATGCGTTTGTGAAATTTGAAATCTGCATACCGACTACAGAGGTGAGTAACAAATTAATAAGGTGTGTTATATATTGTGTAGTAGTGGTTAAGTGTTTAGGGTGATATTTTTAAGTTTGAAAATATATATTTTTTTTAAATAACATAGTATTACAGAAGTGTTCTGTTTCACATTTGTTACAAAATGTGCATAGAGTGTGAGTAGTTGCTGAACAAGTACCCCATATATATTTAGGTGTTTTCGAGAAAGAAGGAGTGCAGTTTGTCGTGTTGAAAGGAGTGCATGGTTTTGAAAGTGAGGTACAGGGTTGATTTGGGTTCCAAAATCGACCCGGGCAACATAAAGGAAATGACACACATTTGCAGATTGTGCCTTGTCGAAAAATACTGGGGGGGGGGGGTTTAGAAGAGGCATGTTTTATTAACTTGAGGGAGATGGAAAAAAAATGGAAATGTTGCGTGCAGACGTTGTGCTTGGACTTTTCACACTGGTGAGCTATATTTGAATATAAGTGAAGGTAACTGTCACACTCCCTGCCCGTGCAGAATCTGCAGACATTAGAAGGCCAGCAGATTGAGAGACTAAGAATGACACATCCCTTGACCCCCTCACCTCCCCCCCCACGCTTCCTCCACCTCCCCGTTTGTAAAAGGAAGGTAACAGAGGCGTATTTGCTTTGAAAAATATTACTTGGACGCTCACTCGGCTGCTGGTACCACCTGAACAGCAGAGAGAAAGTCCCAATCGCCTTTTATGCTACAGAAAAAAGCGCCACACAGTTTCAACATAGATCCCGGCCTATTGTACATTGGCCGTGTGCACGGATTTGTTTATACTGGTGGACTATACGTGATTGTCAGGCTCCGTGGCCGTGCAGAATCTGTGTACAGTAGAGGGCCCTACAGATCGAGAGACTAGGAATGATACGTCCTTTGACACCCCCTCTCCTTTTACACCCCTTCAACGCTTCCTTCTTACCCGTTTGTTAAAAAAAGAAGGTAAGAGAGGCCTATGTGCTTCGACAAATATTAGTTTAACCCTCACTGAGCTGCTGGTACTACCTGAACAGGAGAGAGAGACTATCAATCGCCTTCCATGCTACACAAAAAAGCGGCACACATTTGCAACTTACATACTGGCCCATTGTACATTGTCTGAGTGTTTGTCTTAGCAGTGTGACTTTGTTGAGGTATGTGTATATTTCTACATGTATTTTCACACGTGTTATGCATCGGAAGATCTGATACCTATAAAACACAGGTATATATCTATTTGTATGTTTTTTAAAGTATGTGCTACTAGGAAAAGGCATAGCCAGATGTACGCATGCTTTCAGTAATATGGTGAGACTATCAAGTGTGACATGGAAAGGGTTTCTGCTTTGTATTTGGGTAGGCACAACACTGTTAGTAGTTGCTGAGTAGTGATGATGCAGAAGACAAATGAGGTCAAAGACATTGTGGCAAAGGGATTAGTGAGTATGGTACTTCGTATGAGTCTTTGGGAAGGTATTGTTGAAGTGCGCCGTATATATTTAAGTGTCTTCGTGAAATCAGGAATGCAGTCTCTTATGTTGAAAGGACTGCATGGTGTTGTGACTGAGGTACAGGGTTGAACTAAGATCCAAAATCGGCCCGGTCAATGTAAGAGAAATAGGCACGTTTGTAGATTGTGCCTTGTCGGAAAATACAGGGGGGGGGGGGGTTTCTTTACAAGAGATATGTTTTATGAATGTCTGGGGGATAAAAAAGAAATAGAAATGTTCCCTGCACATTTTGTGTACGGATTTGTTCACACTGGTGAAGTACATGTGAATAAAAGTGAAGGTAATTGTCAGGCTCTCTCCCTGTGCTGAATCTGCATATATTAGAGGGCCGGCAGATCGAGAGTTTGGGAATGACACGTTCTTTGACTCCTCCCCCTTCTCTCCCCCCCAACGCTTCCTCCATCTCCTCTTTCTAAAAGGAAAATAACAGAGGCCCATCTACCGTGAAAAATGCCACTTAGACCTTCACTGGCCTGTTGGTGGCATCTGTACGGCACAGAGAAAGTCGCAATCGGTTTAAATGCTACACGAGTGCAGTGTGTCATGTTGCAAGGACTACATGGTCTTGTGACTAAGGTACAGGGATGAATTGGGGTCCAAAATCGGCCCGGGAAATGTAAAAGAAATGGCCTTCTGCAGATTGTACCTTGTCGGAAAATACTGGGGGGGCTTTACAAGGGACATGCTTTATTAACTTCAGGGAGATGAAAAAAATGAAATGTTGCCTGCACACTTGGTGCACGGGTTTGCTCACACTCGTGAAGCACACGTGAATATAAGTTAAGGTAATTGTCAGGCTTCCTGCTCGTGCTGAAGCTGCCTACATCACAGGGGCGGCAGATCGAGAGACTGGGAATGACACGTCCCTTGACCCCCCTCCTTCCTCCCGCTCTCTAACGGTTCCTCTCCCCTCATTTGTAAAAGGAAGGTAACAGAGGCCCATCTGCGTTGACCCTTACTGGGTTGCTGGCGGGATCTGAGGAGCACAGAGAAAGTCGTAATCGACTTCTATGCTATACAAAAAAGCAGCACAGAGTTGCAACTTACATATCGCCCCAATTTACATTGCTCGACGATTCGTCTTAACAGTTTAATTTTGCTGAGGTATGTCTATGCTTCAACATGTATTTTTTGACACGAGTTATGTATCGGAAGATCCGATACCTATAAAACACAGGTATAGATCTATTTGTATGTTTGTTTTAAGTATGATGCCACTAGGAAAAGGCACAGGGAGATGTATGCATCCTTTCAGTAATATGGTGAGACTTTCAACTGTGACATGGAAAGGGTTTCTGGTTTGCATTTGGGTAGGCCCAACATTGTTAGTAGTTGCTGAGTAGTGAAGATGCAACAGGCAAATGAGGTTAAAGAGATGGTGGCAAAGGAATTAACTGTCACTATTGTATTTGTAACATCTGACACAGACATGAAACATTTAAAAAAATGTGTTTTAAATAACATGGCGTAATGTGCAGTATATGTGCCACAACAAAAATAAAATTGTATGATAGAATTATAATCAGTATAGTAGTGAATCGATATCTGATAAAGAGAGATGTCATCATAAAAAGAGAATAGAGAAAAGACTATCTTGCGTAACGTTTCTCTCCCTGCTAAAAAGAAGTATTATTATAAAATAGAACATCTCAGAGGTTTGTCTGCAGACTACATAACTTTTAATATAGATAGTAATTGTAAATTACAGAATCTGTTTCGCTGTTCTCCTTGGAAACTGTTCTATCCAAGTATGTGTTGCACTTATTGGTATATTCCAATTGTATCACAGTACGGGTGTTCAACAAGAATTTCAGTGTATATTTTTATACAAGTGTTAGGCCCTAACCACAACAAAATAACAAGGGACACTGTTTATTGACTTTGCCTACAATGTTCAATTTAAAGTGTCAAAAAATGCTCAACACAAACACAGCAGATAGTTCTCATGTGAAAAGTACAAACAAGGTATTTAGTAAAATATACGTTTGTGTTATCCTGCGTAAAAGCTGGATAATGGATGCACGATTGATGGTAACTTAGTGAACTTAGTGAAGTCGATAATGTCCCCAACGGCCAAGTCGCCTGTTTCGTCGGCCAGCTCTGTAACACCCAGGCAAACAGAGCGCAAACATAAAGAGAGCATAACCAAGTCTGTAAAGGGGAATTCGTAAAGAAAGTCAATATCTGAAAATCCAAAAAGGAATGAAAAGCGAAATGAGAAAAAGGAAAAAAAAACAGTGTTCTTGAAGTGTAGAAATAAGAGGCCATCAAATCGGGTTACCATGCGCACTTATGGAGATCCATCGAAGTTCAAGAACTCAGAAGCACTGTGATATGCAATCAGCTCCAAAAGGTCATCTGCACCTCTCCAAGCAAAGAGGGTCGCCGTCCAACTCAGCAAGTTGAAAGAACAGACATGGTCATCGTAATCTTCTGCAAGCAGGAGCATGTCAGGGCAACTTGCGTGATATTCGATGATAGTCTGCTGCAAGAGGCGCTGCGCATGAGCGCATGTACTCCATCTACCCCTTATTGCATTATTAAACGCATCCATCAAGCGTGTGTCTCCGGAACAGTACTGGTCATGAGCCAGCAATGGTCGCAGCAACAGTTCATAATCCAGGCGACCGCGTGAAGTAGTAGAGAGGCAGACATGCAGGTCGCATTCAAAGGGGCACCGGTGACAGTAGAACACAGGTTGAACGCAGGTGAAATACACGTAGCGAAAATTCAGCCTATAGCTGATGCCAAAAATCGCCAATGGCAAGCATTCAAAAAGTTGTAGCATCCGTTCACGGCACAGCCGCAATTGACCTGGATGGGGTTGAAGCACAGGACGGGCAGCCATTTCGTAGTAGGAGCTGAAGAACGAGCACTGCGCAAACCAGCAAGAGCAGCAAGGGAACCCGCCAAATGCGCTTGCAAAATTAGAATGAATAATATCCGGTATTACTATAAAAAATAGTCTGAAAAGAGATAACAAGGCGGGAGTCGGCTAGTTTAAAAAAATGTGGTAGGCCTTCGGTTTCAGACTGATTAAATATTTGGCGTATAAATTGTGCAAAATGTAGTGGGAGATTGGTATAGAGCAGTGAGTCAATGTCACTTGGTGGTTTAGCCACCTGCTATTTGAAGATCTCACGAGCTGTTGTGAGAGCCACTTCTTGTTGAAACAATAGCGCTTTGAGTTAGTGTACGCTATTAAAATCTGTTTTCAAAGTAGGAATGGAAGGCCAGACCAAACTATCTGCAAACGCATGTGGGGGAGGACAGAAGACATTGGTGCAACATGTAACACGTTGTGAAAGAGTTGGTATGTACGGGACGCCTGCTTGTAAGCCACAGCACTTGCGGTTATTTGGAATAAGATAACTGCTTTTGAAAAGCACACTGAGCGTGGGAATAACAGCAGCTACTGGAGTTTGTCTAAAAAAACAGTTTAAATTACTGGCGGAAAGTTACAATCTCCATTTAATTTAACTTGTGTACAAACTAAACAATATCCAAGGGAACAAACACTGTGGTTCTCTGTTAGGAAAACGTACTTATCTTTATTCTGACAGCAAAATGCAAAACCAACGAATCCAATTCATGAATAAAAGTAGTTTCAAGGTAGTTAAATGTATGAACGGGGTAATGTTTTATGCAATCAAGGAGGCAGTGCTATACACACATCCAATCAATCAGACATTACCAACACAATGATGCAATCCCCCCGTTTCTATTCTTGCACTTAATTAATGACTCAGGCAGTACCACAGCACTCATCGATTCCCTCAGGTACTACCCATGCATTCCCACAATGACCCAGAAATTACTCTCGAAGTCATCATTTTACTCAGGCAGGTTCCATGCAGTGTTGTAAACATTTAGGTATTATCTTTTCACTGATATAGTCACTTAGGTAGTAGCCATGCACTCATAGAATCAAGTAGGCACACTACTACCACACAAATTAAATCAATCATGGATTACTTATGCAGTCATGCAATGAGCGAGGGAGTACTTTTGCACTCAAGCATTCACTCAGGCACTATGTATGCAGAGTAGAATTTCTTGAAGTACAATCTATGCACTTATTCATTCAGTGAGGTACAATGGAAGCATTTCTCCAATTATTGTTGCAATACACTGGGACTCATAGAAACTGTGAGGCAGTACTGTTACAGTCATTTTTTCACTACAGGAGTATGCATGTATTTATGTAATCTGCAACACAGTTTAGTTATAGTCAGAGAATGCCTTACAGTACTACAAAAGAGCTTATGCAATCACTCAATAGCGCCTCACCCGCCTTTCATACTTTTAAAAGTAATTATGGACAGTTGGATGTATCAAATAATAGTAAAAAAATATGTTAAACATTTTTTTCTTAAATTTGTTTTTCATTGGTAAATATTAACAAATACAAGTTTCAATGATACATGAGTGTAGTGTGTTATGTTGTAAGAACTACATGGTCTTGTGCTTGAGGTACTGGGATGAATTGGGGTCCAAAATCGGTTCGGGGAACGTAAAGGAAATGGCCCACGTTTGCAGATTGTTCCTTGTCGGAAAATACTTGGGGGGAGGGAAGGGTGGAGTTTTAGAAGACACATGTTTTATTATTTTCAGGAAGATAGAAAAAAATGAAATGTTGCCAGGACACTTGGTGCACGGGTTTGCTCACACTCGTGAAGCACACGTGAATATAAGTGAAGGTAGTTGTGAGGCTTCCTGCTCGTGGTGAATCTGCGTATATTACAGGGCCGGCAGATCGAGAGACTGGGAATGATATGTCCCTTGACCCCCCCCCACACCCCCCTCTCCTGCCCCTTCAAAACACTTTCTCTCCTCTCATTTGTAAAAGGAAGTTAACAGAGGTCCATTTGCGTTGAAAAATACCACTTAGACCCTCACTGGGCTGCTGGCGGCATCTGACCAGCACAGAAAAGTCCCAATCGGTTGCAATGGTATACATAAAAGTCGCACTCCGTTGCAAGTTACATAATGGCCCATTGTATATTGCTCTAGTGTTCGTTTTAACATTTTGACTTTGCTGAGGTATGTCTATGCTTCTACATGTATTTTCACACGTGTTATGCATCGGAAGATCTGATACTTATAAAACACAGGTATAGATCTATTTGTATGTTTCTTTTAAGGCACAGAGAGATGCATGCATCCTTTCAGTAATATGGTGAGACTTTTAACTGTTACATGGAAAGGGTTTGTATTTTGCATTTGGGTAGGCGCAACATTGTTAGTTGTTGCTGAGTAGTGAAGATGCAACAGGCAAATGAGGTTAAAGACATGGTGGCAAAGGAATTAGTGATTATGGTACTTTGTATGAGTGTTTGGGACGGTATTGTTGAAGTACGCACTGTATATTTAAGTGGAATGAGTAGTATTTTGATATTTGAAATAAAGAAAATAGCAATGTAAATAATTGCTTGGTAGTTAATATTAGTAATCATGTGTAATTATTTTAAAATATTGAATAGATGTAAGAAACTATTGAAACTGTTCTTTGTTTTTCAGAAAATTATTTTGTTTGGATCACAAATTCAAGATGGCAAGAAATGATGAAAAGAGAAGAAAACAAAAAAACAGATCTACTTAAAGAAAAGTAGAAAGACTGCGTTACAAGCAAATTACAATGTTACTAAGGATAAAGTTTGTTTAGCTAAGAGCACTAAACACTTTCTTAAAAGAGTTGTCGAGAAATTACACGAACAGAATAGGAATGAAAGGAAAAAGAAGAGTTTTTCAACTAAGGAGAAGGAGAATGACACTTCAAATGGTAAAAAGAAATTAGTTTTTGAGAAAACAACACATGTTACACGAAGACAAAAACAATTTCAACAGATTCGACAACGACTCTTTCGAATTAGAGTAATTCAGAATTTATTGAAAGATTGTAAGAAGTATAAAAGAAGATTACTAGCATATAAGCAGAAGCAGCAGATTGAAGCTGTAGTAGATACTGCTTTTGATGTGAAACGAAAATTATTTCTTTTAATATTAAAGAGAATGAAAACATTGGATAAAATAATGAAGTTTCTGACAGACAATAGCAAAAGAAAATGACTTGTTAATAGAAGCAACTTTTGTAAAAGTTTCACTGGTGAATGGAAACACACTTCTACTAGTGAGCCTTTCTTTAATGAAGAAAGCTACTTTCAACAAAACCCATTAGCGTTTTCAGTTGATACTAGTGGTCGATGCTACGAAGTTAAAAACGGTTGTCCCATTCCAAAAGAAGAAATGGTTGTTAGGCGTGCAGAAGAAGTAATAGCTGAAGAAGTGCAAGGGAATCGCACACAAGCTCCTGTATATAAGTGGGATTGTAGCAGTATTTGCAGTATTCAACAGGAATCTATTGACATAATGCAAAGTTTTTCACGACAATATGAAACAAAAGTGTTAAACAGAAGATTAGGTTGTTACAAGGACTAGATCCATGTAAAGTAAGACAATATACTAAGTTGCACGGACATTCTCTGGCTTGTCTTTCAAGAAAAGTGTGTAAAAGTACTTTTCATCACTTAAGAATGCTAGCAGTACACCACTCAGGAATGCGGAAGTTTGTAAGGAAAGTGTGCTATGTAAAAACTCCTGCATTATGTTTAAGTGAACTGAACACAGCTCTTTTAGACGGTTGATTATCAGAAGTAGAAAAAATGTGTGATGAAATTGAGTTTTGTTTTTTTGGTTCAGAACAGCAGTGTGTAGAAAGTGAGAGCTTGACACGTGCAGATGTTGAAGAACATGGCAAAGAGATTAGCATTGATCAGTTTGTAGAAGAAATTAGAAAGTTTAAGACAGTGTCTTCTGAAAAATCAAACTATGTTTGTATTTGTTGTCGACGTACTCATTATAGAAGTCAAACTAGGAATGTTAATTTATATTTAAAAAGTGAAAAGGAGAACAATCATAGGCGGCAGCAATTTGGAGCTTACTTGTTGGTGGAAGGTCGATTTGAGTTGGGTACTGATCAACGTATTTGTAAATATCGTTACAACAAATTAGAAGAGAACAAAATGCCAGCTAGAGGAGTACATAATAAGTTAGAGTTAGTAGCTATTCCAGAGGAACTGGCAGATTTGAATACATATGAGTCAGTTCTTATTTAATCTGTTCACCCATTTCAAGCTATAATTCGTATGGAGCCTAAAACAGGTAAACTGCCACCAACAGATTTACAAAGAGGTCTGAAAGGAAGAGTTGTGTACTTACCTTTAGATTTTAAGAAAAATATTGAAACCGTTGGTGGAGACAAAGAGGAAAATGAGCCAGTAGTTATTCTAATAAACGGTGTACCAACAAAGAGTCGGAAAATATGGCAAGAGTTTGTAGATGTTAATGAACTTCAAAAGGCTATGTTATATCTTGTAAAGAACAATATTTATTATAAAACTGTAAATGTTGATGAACAGGTAATATGTTTAGAAGATGAATCAGAAATTTCAAGTGGTCAAATAGAGAAAGTGGACAAGTCGAGGAGTGAAGAGATTTATGAACATTACACAATATGTCCTCTACATTCAAAAGAAGTAATAGGAAACAGCATTGAATTATTTCAAATGAAAAAAGCAAAGGGAACTCCAATGAGTGTATGGGAGAAAAGCTTAGAAGCTCATTGTTTTCCACAGCTGTTCCCCACTGGACAAGGTGGACAATTTGATGAGCGACCTGTACGGATTCCAGCTTCAGAATATCGCTCAACAAGATTATACTCTAAAGATCCTAGATTTCGATAGTGCATTCCATATATATTTCACCTTTTGTTTGAAAGTGATTTGTCTTCTCTTTTGTATGCAGTGAACCACATACTTAAACAGGAGTATATCAATCACATGTTTCAGCCAAAGAATTCATGAACAAAGTTCAACAAACAGATGAAAATTTAGAAGCACAGTTAATTAATTTGATGGCATGTCAACGTGGAACCAATGAGTATTGGTTTTGTCGTCATGGTGAACTTAAGTGTATGTTAAGAAACTTAGGTACACCAACATGGTTTGTAACACTTAGCTGTGCTGAGTATGCATGGGAAGATTTACTTGAATTTCTATGAGAAGCAAATTGCAATATAAAAAATATTGAAATGAAGACACCTGGATAACTGTGTTCATTGGATCCTGTAAATGTGTGCAGGTATTTTAATCATAGGTTTCAAACTATGATGTTTTTTATCTGCAATAAAAATAATTGTCCTCTTGGAGAAGTTATTGATTTTTTGGGGCGAAAAGAGTACCAAGCGAGAGGTGCTCCGCATATACACATGCTAATATGGATAAGGAATGCTCCGAAATTTGGAACGGATACTGATGAAACAGTATTGTCTTTCATCGAACAGTATGCTACCTGTGACATTCCAAGAGAAGAACGAGAAAAAAGCTTGCGACAACAAGTTTTACATTTCCAAAGTCACCGTTGTGGAAAGTACTGTCGACGAAAATACAAGTCTAAAGGAAAATTTTGTACCAAGTGTCGGTTTGGATTCCCACTTCTATTAATTTCTAAAGGAAGAGTAAATTCTTTTTTGTCTGCTGTAAGGCATACAATACCTCGGAAATCTCCCAAGAATACGTACAACTTAAAAAGAACAGAACAGTCAAAGTATATTAATGACTACAATCCAGTTATTTTGAAAATGTGGAATGCAAACATGGACATTCAATATGTTGCAGATAACTCAATTGCCATTGCACGCTATGTTACATCATATATAACGAAATCAGAAAAGACAGAGATGAAAGAAATGTTGGAAGAAATTTCACAAGAGAAGAGCCTTAGCAAACAATTGTACAGCTTTAGCTTCAAAATGCTTTCCCACAGAGAAATTGGATCCTATGAATGTTCGGATCGCTTGTGCTGTTCCAGTTTATATTCAAAGTCACGAGGAATCATTTGGGTAAGTTTAGGTTTTGCCTGCACATGAAATAGAGTGTTGAAAACATTAGAAGAAATTGAATATTTAGCACTGAATGAACCAGAAAGTACAGAAATTCTTAAAACTAATATGTTGGATACATACTATCCCAAAAGGAGGCCACATCTGGAAGAGCTATGGGGCTCATTACGATGGCGGAATGATTGCCACCGCCGGGCCGGCGGTGGCGATTGTTCCGCCATCACACTGAGATTTACCCACGCCATATTAGGATGGCGATGGGTATCGCGGCAGACGCAAAGTTCGTCTGCCGCTTTTCCGCCAGTGGCAATCGCACTGATTGCCTGGTGGGCGGAGCAGGGCCACTAATATGGTGGCGGTGCCTAGCAGGCACCATCCGCCATTTTAGGATGTGCCTGTGTAGAGGCCTTTCCATGGCAAAAGGCTGGCAGCAATTGGTTTTGGGGGCCTGTTGTGGGCCCCCTTGTGTTGGGGGGAGGTGTGGGTGCACTGGGGGTGTAGCCATGGTACCCCCCTGCATTTCACTGCACCATGTGACAGGCACAGTGTAGTGCCTGCCATGTAGTGCAGTGAAATGCACAACATGCTCATTTCGACATCGCGGCGGTGCAGAATCTGACCGCAGCGGTGGCGGTCCCATGCTAATTGGGTATGCGGGACCGCCGCATGCATGGGGGATAGTCCCAAACACTGCTACGATGGCGGGCGGAGCAGGTCCGCCCGCCATCGTAATCAGCCCCTATGTCTGTATGAAATACTTCAACATTACAGCTTTAAAAGAAATGTTACACCAAATATAAAACAAGGAAACTATGCAGTAATTGGATGTGATGGTTGTTTAGTAAAACATGCTGAAGGAAATCTTATTAACCACAGAAAACTCAGTTCCGAAACTCCAGATAAGAGAAAAATGTTCTATTTAGCACTTTTGAAACTGTTCAAGCCATGGCGTAGCGAAACTGAATTACTTGGACATTTCGACTGCTATGAAGATTCTTTTAATGCATGTAAAGATAGCATTGCATGCACAATTTTTCCTACATATGTACAAATGTTAAATGATGAAATTGAACAAGAAAACACTATTGCAGCTGAAATAGCTAACAACAGTTCTCAAGATAGTCAAAGTTCTGGTCCACCTAGTCAAGATCCACTGGGACAACCAATAATCGAAAATGAAGCAGCAATAGCCATGAATGAAGTAGAAATTGCAATGCAACAAGCACAACAGGAGAATACTATGTTGGAAAACTTAGAAGAACAACTAAATATTGAACAGAAAGAAATATATCTACAAGTGACAGAACAGATGCAACATGGTTTGTTGCATGAAAAAAAAGAATGTCTGTGTTCATCATTTAAACCTATTCTTATGTACATCAGTGGTCAAGCTGGAACAGGTAAATGTTTTTTAATTAAAGTTGTGACCAGTTATCTACAGAAATCTACAGATTCACATTTATCTTGTGTTGTAACAGCTCCAACTGGATTAGCAGCGCACAATATTAAAGGAATTACTTTACATAGATTACGTATGCTACCAGTTGAACATGATAATAAATTGGAATATCAGAAGCTGCCTGGTGATGCTTATTATGAAGTGTCAAGAGTGCTGAAGAAAATGAAACTTTAATCATTGATGAGGTGAGCATGGTCTCAAACGTAATGCTTGCCTTTATACACTTGAGAATGCAACAGGTTTTAAAAACAGATTCCGATTTTCTGTTTGGAGGAAAACATTTAATTGTATTTGGAGATCTACTACAACTAACTCCTGTAAAAGGACAACCAGTTTTTGAAACACTTGTGCATGAAGACACTAGGAAATCTTTGGGAAGTATTGGAAATGTGAACATGTGGTTAAATTTTGAATATAAAGAACTTATAAAGAATATGCGACAAGCAAGTGATGAAGATTATGGAAATATTTTCAAAGATATATGAATTGGTGTCCTAACGAAACATGGTAAACTAGCTTTAGAAATTCGGCTACTAAGGAACTTGTTTACAACTGAAAACGCAGCAGCTGAAGTAATGTACAAGAAGATTGGAGAAAAGAAGTCTATAGTTTGCCTAATGCCTACACTGCAAGAGTGTTGTACATTTAATCAAGATCTTTTGAAATTGGAAAAACAAGAAAAAGTTCACATTCAAGCTATTGATAAAATTGAGCACCAGGGAGTGACCATTCTTCTTTCAGAGAAACTACAGACTAAATTGCACTCTTTGGAAAAGTCTGTATCTAAAACTGCTGGCTTAGAAAAAACTTTAGATGTATGCATAAACTGTCAGGTAATTTTGCGGCGTAATTTGAATGTAGAAGAAGGTTTAGTAAATGGAGCAATGGGGAAAGTTGTTGAGTTTGTAAAATATCAGAACAGAGATGGAATAGAATTCTTGAAAATAAAATTTGATCAGATTACAGAGGTAAGACAGATTGGGCGTTGTGCTGTACGTTTTTTGCTCGTAAAAGACTTGTATGTTCGCAGAAAACAGTTTCCTCTGTCTTTAGCATATGCAGCAACTATTCATAAATCTCAAGGTTTAAGTATAGACAGTGCTTTGGTAAATATTGGAAGTACAGTGTTCAAATAGGGAATGGCATATGTTGCATTATCTCGAGTAAGAACATTGTCTGGTTTGTATTTGATTGATTTCGATGACAACAAGATTAGTGCTGATGTAAATTGTGTAAGAGGATATAATCGTTTAAGAACACTTTATACACCAAATTTAGGGGAATATCCCATTTATGAGAAACGTGTTGTGTGTTCAAAATGAAAATATGTTAAAGAATCAAGTGTGGTTGAAAAAAATAAAAAAATTGAAGAGAAAGGAAAAGGTGTAAAGAAACAGAAAATGGAAAGTGCTGATGACGTTGTGGGATACCAATTGGAAAATAGTTCAGGTATCAACTGTTACGCTAATGTGATTCTGAATGTTGTATTTTATCTACAAGATCTTCATAATGAAATCATGGGAAATCATGAAAAAAGATTATGTTCTGCACTACATTATGTATTTGAACAATTGACAACTGACAGAAGTAAAATCCATACTGCTTGTGGTATTCGCCATCTCTTGGATATATGTACTGGTTCTTTGACCTTCAGACTTAATATACAACAAGATGCACAAGAATTTCTAATGCTTATGCTTGGAGTATTAGAAGATGAAGGAATACAGATTGAAAACTTATTTGGACTAAGTTACAAATGGGATCATAAATGTGAACAGTGTTCATTAACTTCAAGCACTGAATCGACACAGAACGATTCATATACTTAATAATACCAGACTGCAAATCTGTACCTTTTAACAAATTAGTAAAAGCGGAAAATCATGATATGAAATGTTCTCATTGTAAATCAGAGATGTTATCTACATTACACATAGAAAAATATGGAAAATATCTGAATTTAATACTACAACGTTGTAGAGCAAATGAAAGAAAACTGGAAACCAAAATTTAAAAACATTGTTGCCAGTCAAATATCTATTTCTGGAAGAACTTTTACAACAGTGGCTATTATTTTCCATGCTGGACCTACTACAACATCTGGACACTATACTGTGTATTTAAAGTGTAATAAAGGATGGACACATTGCAATGATGCACACTTGGAAATAAAACCCAGATTGCCTTACGAATTACCAAATTCATACTTGATATTTTTTAAGCCAAAGTTTTGAATACATCATTCGGCCTATTGGGAAGATGTAAACACGCTTTAACGAATTCATATTGGATATTTTGCAACCCAAAGTTTTGAATACATTATTCGGCCAATTCGGAAGATGTGAACAGAAAGTAGAGAGCACTAGAAACAATTACTAATTATAACTAGTGTTTGGACTATTATTTGTGCTGATTAGTATTGCATTTGGAAAAATTGCTTTGAAAAGCAAATAGTTTACATATTTGTTCTGTATATTGTAGGAGATGTAAATGAGTGTACATTTTGAAAATGTTCTTGAGATAAATGAAAGACATCCTGTAGAAGAAGGATGTAATGAAAAAATTGTAATGAGGAACACATATAGGTACACATATTGAAAATAATGTTGTACGCTGATTTGTTTTTTTTTCAACAATCTAGTTGATTGTTTTTTTACCCCGCTGTTTCATGATGATACTACATTGACATCACTGTGTATAGTGAAGTTAAGTGGAATCTGAGAACAGCAAAAAAGGGAAAATGAAATGTTATGTAAATCTTAAATTATGTTGTGGTCTTAAAGTAATAGTATGATTTGTGTAATACATTACATAACAGTTTTTTGGTTTCTTTCATTGTACGTAGTGGTAAACTTTGAAACGAGTTTTAATGATGAATAGCATAATAGTACTTTGAAATAGTTGAAGAGAGTCATGTTTCTAAATTACCTAAACAGGTAAGATTACATAACATAATATGTATCATAACGTAAACGAATGTTTGAACAACATTTATATGTTATTTGTTTGAAATTTAAAAAACTGTGATCCTTTATAGTGTTGGGTAACTTTAGTCATATAGTTGATCTAATCTGTTAGGTAGTTTTTCTTTTATACAGACAATATATATGCTCTCATATATCTCTGTAGCACAACATTAGCATTTAAACCAATAATCCAGACATTAGATTTTCGTTTTTCCATTTGCAGAGGCACAACCTATGCACTGATAGCATCAACCACACAGTACTCCTGCACTTATGCAATCACCAACAGAGTACACATGTTCTCATACAATCAACCAGGCACTAGTGTTGCATTCAGGCATTCAGTCAGACAGTACCTATGGAGTAATCCATTCACTGAGGCTGTTGCAGGGATTCTGGGTAAGATGACAAGTATGTGTACAATTATGGGACCTTACTAGGTAGCAACTGAGTCATCCTATTACCTAAGTGCCCATAAGGCCCGTAACAACTTGCTATATTGTATTATTTGCTGTCCTAATCCGTTACAGAGAAATAAATGATTAGACAAACCAGAACACAACATTCCCACATGTCTCAGGAATTCTGTTAACAAGACACACCCTTTAACTGTCACTATTGTATTTGTAACATCTGACACAGACATGAAACATTTTTTAAAAATTATTTTAAATAACATGGCGTAATGTTCAGTATATGTGCCAGAACAAAAATAAAATTGTATGATAGAATTATAATCAGTATAGCAGTGAATCGATATCTGATAAAGGGAGATGTTATCATAAAAAGAGAATAGAGAAAAGACTATCTTGTGTAACGTCCCTCTTCCTGCTAAAAAGAACTATGATTACAAAATAGAACATCTCAGAGCTTTGTCTGCAGACTACCTAACTTTTAATCTAGATAGTAATTGTAAATTACAGAATCTTTTTCACTGTTTTCCTTGGAAACGGTTCTATCCAAGTGTGTGTGCTACTTTTTCGTATATCCCAATTGTATCACAGTACGGGTGTTCCAGAAGAATTGCAGTGTATATTTTTATTCACTGAAAAAAACATAGGTTTCAGGGACGTTATAGTTAGAAATTAACATTTAAAAAACCTTAGAAATTCACTGAAAGAACCACAGGTTTCAGGGACGTTATAGTTAGAAATTAGCATTTAAAAAACATTAGAAATTCACTGAAAAAACCACAGGTTTCAGGGACGTTATAGTTAGGGTGACATTTCACTCACACAAAACCAGAGAAATTCAGCTGTTATAACTCGCGCCCCCGCAATGCACTGATGATATCTCAAATGTAATCCCTGATGATATCACTGATGACATCATCCACATAATCTCTGATGCACCTACTCACACTCCAATATAACCTATCATAAACCCACTCCATATTTCAGACTACCATTCTTGAAACCATTGACACACTAATACTAGTATGTACATACCCACTCACTTATTGATAGGTCTACATACACATCCACTCACTCACCCATACATGCACTCATACAGCCAGTCACTCACTAATCCAGCCAAGGAGATATCCACTCATACACCCATACAGTCACTCATACACTGTCAGACCCATAGAGCTACTCACTCACCCAAACACTCAATCACACAGCCACTTACTCACTCAAACATAAACACACACACACTCACTACTTATAAAAATAAACATACAAATACTTGAATACCTGTGTTTCGAACAGCATACTCTGTAAATTTGTGTACAAGAAGGTATATGTTTGTCTTTCTGCTCATAATACGGGGCACATGGGTATTCAATAGTATATTTGAGGGGATCTATAACATCTACATGCATAAGACATGTCTGCCTGTGCAACCAAATGACAGAGCAGAACTGAGAAGATTTGACCACCTATATGAGAAGGTACCCGCTTTTTAAGCTACCATCTTCAGATGCATAACACATGTGAGAATACATGTACAAGTACATGTACCTCATTCACGAGAACACAAAGACCTTTAAACTTGACAGCTTGCACTTCCCATTTGACTACAGAAAGAGGCAAGAGCAGTACAGAAAGAGGCAAAAGAGGTACAGAAAGAGGCAAGAGAGGTGCAGAAACAGGCAACAGCGGTACAGAAAGAGGGAAGAGGGGTACAGAAAGAGGCAAGAGGGGTGCAGAAAGAAGCAAGAGAGGTGCAGAAAGAAGCAAGAGAAGTGTAGAAAGAAGCAACAGAGGTGCAGAAAGAGGCAAGAGGGTTGCAGAAAAAGCAACAGAGGTGCAGAAAGCAGCAAGAAAAGTGCAGAAAGAAGCAACAGATGTGCAGAAAAAGGCAGGAGAACTGCAGAAAGAGGCAAGAGAGGTGCAGAAAAAAGCAAGAGAGGTGCAGAAAGAGGAAGAAGGGTACAGAAAGAGGCAAGAAAAGTGCATAAAGAGGCCAGAGATGTGCAGAAGAAAGAAGCAAGAGAGGTGTAGAAAGAAGCAAGAGAGGTACAGAAAGAAGGGAGGTGCAGAAAGAGGAAGAGATGTGCAGAAAGAGGAAACAGAAGTGCAGAAAGAGGGAGAAAGATGCAGAAAGAAGCAAAAGAAGTGCAGAAAGAGACAAGAGAAGTACAGAAAGAGGAATAAAGCTGCAAAAAGAAGGAAGAGAAGTGCAGAAAGAGGCAAGAGAGGGGCAGAAAGAGGCAAGAGAGGTTTGCACACCATTAGTACCAATTTAACACCCACATTTGGCTTTGCAAAGGGCCTTCCACCATGCTGTAACACATGTCGCTGCATTTTTGGTAACATTTGAGCAGTTTTTATTGTTCAAATCTGCAGATTATGCGGCAAATGATGGATTATGTGGCAAATGTGGATAATGTATAATTATGCAAAAATTGGCACGGCCGAACAGTCGCATAAGTCCAGTGGCCCTCCTCATACCTCTGACTAGGTCCAGAAGTGCACCTCTGTGGTTGCTTCTTTTTTGTGTCATTGAGTTTATAGTTTAGCTTCTATGGAAACGAGGAAGACTAAACTGGAGGTTACCACTCCACAAAAGAGACAACCATACCACATAATTACTCTCCATAACACATAATCCCACTCCACATAATTCCTACACACTAAATACCACATACTTTCTATCCACATAATTTCACTGCACAACATACCACATAATTCCACTAGACACAACGTACATCCACTCCACTGTACTAAGGGGGTCCCTGTGGGACCCCCTGAGCAGGCCTAGGGGGTCAGAGTGATTCTACCCTGCCCCTTTTCTTGTTTTTAATCCTTGTTTTTAAATTTTTTCTTGTGGCTCGGTTCAACCGAATCACAAGATGGCTGCCAACACTTCCTGGCTATTCCTGGCTTCCTGGCTATTTTGACAAAGGGAGGGGGGCCGCGCGGCCCCCCTCCTGGAGCCCTCAATGGCCCTGGGGACCACCACCCCCCAGGGCCAGCTCCTACAATGTCCCAGGGTGCTCACACCCGGGACATTGCCGTTTGCTATGGCAGGGCAGGAGCACGGCTCCCGCCCTGCCATAGTAACACTGCTGCTTGCTTCTTGGAAGCGAGAGCAGGAAACCTGCTCTCGCTTCAAAGAAAGCAAGCAGTACTCATGGGCAAGGGGAGCTGCATGTTAGCAGCTCCCCTTGCCCAAGCAATGCCGGCTCCCGCAGGAGGTGGGGAGCCGGCAGGGACCGTGGGGGCATTGGGGCTCCCCCCACGGTCCCCAACTTGAGGGCCAGCCCCAGGAGATGGGGTCCCCGGGGCCCAAAGTGGCCCAGGGGAGGGGGGACACGCGGCCCACCTCCCAGAAAGAAGCAAGATAGGTGCAGAAAGAGGCAAGAGAGGTGCAGAAAGTGGAAGAGATGAGCATAAAGAGGCAAAAGAAGTGCAGATAAAGAAAGAAAGGTGCAAAAAGAAGCAACAGAAATACAGAAAGAAGCAAGAGTGGTGGAGAAAGAAGCAAGAGTGATCTGCACACCATTAGTACCAATTTAATACTGACATTTAGCAATAAGTAACAGGTGACACTTGTCGCTGCATTTTTGGTAACGTTTGAGCCGTTTGAGTTAGAAACAAGGTTTTTTTTGTTCAAATCTGCAGATTATGCGGCAGATGATGGATTATGAGGCAAATTCAGAAAATGAATAATTGTGCAAAAGTCGGTACAGCCAAACAGTCGCATAATTCCAGTGGCCCTGCTCATACCTCTGACTAGGTCCAGAAGTGCTCCTCAGTGGTTCCTTCTTTTTTTTGTCTCATTGAGTTTATAGTTTAGCTTCTATGGAAATGAGGAAGACTAAACCTGAGGTTACCACTCCACAACACAGACTATCATACCACACAATTACTCTCCATAACACATAATCCCACTCTACATAATTCCTATACACTAAATACCACATACTTTCTATCCACATAATTTCACTACACAACATACCACATAATTCCACTACACACAACCTACATCCACTCCACTCCAAGAAATATTAATAAAACACTTTTACATTTACAACGCCAATAGCTCTAACTCTTGCAAATGTGAAACCTATTACATTTCAAATGCTTCTTTAACTAGTAGTCGTGTTTGCAGAGAGGTTGAGAAAGGGGCCTGGGCCTCTGACCACCACTCAGGAATTCTGCTGCGTAGGACTTACAAGTCAAGTCAAGTCAAGAAAGCTTTATTCGACTATGCAAGTCATGAAAGCTGCGTAGGACTTACAGGAGGTACCAGGAGGGCTTCTTGGCCCCCAAAGACCCTCAGGAGAAAAGTGGACTTCATCCCCCAACCTGTAGTGTGCCAGGAGGCGTGTTTGCAGAGTGGTGGAGAAAGGGGGCATGGCCTCTGAAGACCTCTTAGCAAACCCACTGTGTGGGACTTACTGGAGGTAACAGGAGGGGTAGTTGGCCCCCAAGGACAGCCTTGGGGGCCAACTACCCCTCCTACTACCTCCAGTAAGTCCCACACAGCAGCATTAGTAAGTTCTCATAGCAGACCATGCCCCCTTTGCCCACCAGTCTGCAAGCGCGCTCCCTGGCGCGCTCTTCGATGGGGATTAAAGTCCCCTTTGCTGCTGGGGGTGGTTAGGGGCCAACTAGCCTACCTGTTACCTCCAGTAAGCCCCACACAGTTGGATTGCTGAGAGGTGGACACAGGCCATGCCCCCTTTGTCCACCACTCTGCAAACACGCATCCTGGTGCGCTCTTGGTTGGGGGATGAAGTCCCCTTGTCCCCTGAGGGTCCCTGGGGGCCAACCAGCCCTCCTGTTACCTCCAGAAGCCCCACAGAGCTGGATTGCTGAGTGGTCTGAGGCCACGCCCCCTTTTTACACCACTCTGCAAATGCGCCGCCTGGTGCACTGCTGCTCGGGGGATGAAGTCCACTTCAGTCATGAGGTCCGAAGGACACAAGAGGACCTCATCGCCCCACCAGCAGTGTGCCAAGAGGCACGTTTGCAGAGTGGTGTAAAAAGGAGCATGGCCTCGGACTACCTCTCAGCAATCTCACTGTGTGAGGCTTGCTGGAGGTACCTGGTGGGCTAGTTGGCCCCAGGGACCCTCAGGATTCAAGAGACTTAATCCACCAACTTAGAACGTGCCAAGAGGCGCGTTTGCAGTGTGGTGCAGGGAGGGGACCGGGCCTCCGGCCAGATGCCGGCTTCCCTTCTCTTAATTTTTTTTGGGCCCTGGGGACCTCAACCCCAGGGCCTGAGCCATTTATTTATTTATTTTTTAAAAAAATTGGGAAGGGGACCACGCGGCTCCCCTCCCGAGGCCGATTTCAGCCCCGGGGACCCCATCCCCTGGGGCATGGCCTCCTTTCCTTTTTTTATTTCTACGGGAGGGGGGCCGCGTGGCCCCCCTTCCCGGGGCCACTATTGGCTCCGGGGACCCCATCCCCCGAGGCCTGGCCATACTTTCCTTTTTTGTTTTTTATTTTGGAGGGAGCCACATGGCCCCCCTCCAGAGGCCAATAATGGCCCCGGGGACCCCATCCCCTTGGACCTGGCCTTACATTGGGGACCGTGGGGGGAGCCCCAATACCCCCGCAGTCACTGTCTCCTGAGGGAGCCGGCATTGTTTTTGGACAAGGGGAGCTGCTGACATGCCGGACTGAGGGGGTGGCGGTCCCCAGGGCCATGGAGGGCTCCAGGAGTGGGGCCACGTGGCCCCCCTCCAACAAGTTTAAAGCCCCGGGGAGGTGGTCGTCCCTATGGCTGGGGGTCCACAATGGACCCCTGTATTAACATAATTAGTGCCCCGGGGAGGTGGTGATCCCCAGGGCAGAGTGGGGAGGGGCAGGAGCTCCCCCCACACTTCTATAATTTGACTGGAGCCCCGGGGAGGAGGCAGTCCCCGGGGCTTGGGGGGGCTTAAACAGTCAGTCACACACCTACTAAATCCTCCATCCAGACACTTATACATCCATTCATTCTTCAATACAGCTTGGTATATATATAATACATATTTAAATTTTAAAGAAAGCTACATTCACTGGATGATGTCATCAGTGATGTCATTTGAGATGTCATCAGTGATGTCATCAGTGATGTCACTGACCATGTCATGAATGATGTAATATGTGACGTCATCAGCAGTGCATTGCGGGGGCGCAAGTTATAGTTAGCTGAACTAACTATAACGGTGGGATTTCTATGGTTTTGTATGAGTAAAATGTCCAACTAATATAACGTCCCTGAAACCTATGGTTTTTTCAGTGAATTTCTAAGGTTTTGAAATGCTAATTTCTAACTATAACGTGCCTGAAACCTATGGTTTTTTCAGTGAATTTCAAAGGTTTTTTTAAATGCCAATTTCTAACTATAACGTGCCTGAAACTTATGGTTTTTTCAGTGAATTTCAAAGGTTTTTTAAATACTAATTTCTATCTATAACGTCCCTGAAACGTATGGTTTTTTCAGTGAATTTCAATGTTTTTTTTAATGCTAACTTCTAATTATAATGTTTATTTAACCTATAGTTTTTTCCGACACCCAAGAAGGACACAACACCCACTGCCACAACCCTCAGGACCTCCCCTCCGTACCACCCCTCTCCCTACTGTAATTTTTTTTATTTGTTATTTAAACTATATGATGTCTTCTTGTTTTTTAAATATTAAACAACTACATACAGTATGAAAGGGAGCCCAGCCCAGAGCCACATCTGAAGACCAACACATGTCATAGACCTACTGATCAAGCAGCTCTGACACCCAAGAACGCCACAACACCCACCACCACCCCCAGGCCCCCCCCTCTACCACCGAGGCAGCGCAGAAGAAGACAGCGAACTTTCCGAAAATGGCATGGCCCCTCAGCCACACAATAGCTGAATATTGGGACAGGTGTGAACAAACTATAAGTGAAGGAAGCAATTCACCCATGTTTAACAATGCACACAATGCAAAGTGTAGCGGTGATGTGCTGGACACATCTCAGTATGCAGAACACACACCTCTCCATGTGCACAAATACTACTGGTGCTTGTAGTGTTGTGGACAGTGGACCTAACCATGTTACGTCAAACACTAGGGAAGATCTCAGTCATGTAGCTGTGTCGTCCCCCTGTAAGCATAAGCGTAACCGGAGTGGGCTGGTCCGACGTACGCCACTTCAGCGTAGGAGTGTGAATAAATAGGCCGGAGCTCTGGGCGTGGTTCACTTGTGGGAAGGCCAAAGCGTCTGCCAGGGCGGCGCCCCTCACCCTGCCACGAGGCTGCCAACATGACTGCCAGCCTCCTCAGCTGATCGCTGGCTTCCGCCACACAGGCCCCCAGCGGCACAGCACCGCGGACTTATGTCTGTACAAACTACTGCCTTCGATATACACTGCGGACAGCAAGGCTCACAATTCAGATCGAGTCGCGATTGCAGATGACGCAGTCCCGTAGGCAAGAGACATTGCTGAAGTCAACAACACATGGCTGTGGGCCCTTCCTGACTGCTGCCTCCGGCCTACACTGCGGTCAGTAGGGCTCACAATTCAGATGGAGTCGAGATTGCAGATGACGCAGTCCAGTAGGCAAGAGACATTGCTCATGTCAACAACACGTGCCTGTGGGCCCTTACTCACCGCTGCCTCCTGCCTCCACTGCGGTGAGTAGGGCTCACAATTCAGAGCGACTCGCGATTGCAGATGACGCAGTCCAGTAGGCAACAGACATTGCTACCAGTGCGGCCAGCCCGGACCACGCATCATCGCTGACTGCGCACACGCTAAGTGCTTCAAGTACCACTAACTCTGTGCAGCTCAAGTCAATGCCACGTGGCTGTGGGCCCTTGATGACCGCTGCCTCCACCCTACAATGCGGTTAGCAGGGCTAACAATTCAATATTAGTGCCGATGCTAATTGTGTAAGAGAGTATAATCGGTTAAGAAGACTGTATGCTCCCAATCTGTGCAGCTCAAGTCGACGTCACGTGGCTGTGGGCCCTTGCTGACCGCTACCTCTGGCCTACACTGCGGTCATCAGGGCTCACAATTCGAATTTTGGACACGTGGTGCCACTAACCCTGTTCAACACAAGCCGCGACACGTGGTGCCACTTACCCTGTTCAACACAAGCCGATCCCACATGTGGAACTGTGTCCTGAGTCCTGAATGGCAGTGACCCCAAGTCTGTGGCAGCGACCACAGCACCAGACTCCCTTCGATCAGTGAGGCATATTTCCATATGCAAGGCCGGCTACAGGTGGTGGCACTAACCCTGTACAACAGAAGGCACGACACGTGGTGCCACTAACCCTGTTCAACACAAGCCGATCCCACATGTGGAACTGTGTCCTGACTCCTGAATGGCAGTGACCCCAACTTCGTGGCAGCAACCACAGCACCAGACTCCTTCGATTAGTGAGGCGTATTTGCATATGGAAGGCCGGCGACATGTGGTGCCACTGAACCTGAACTACGCAGGCCGGTGGGGCCACCAACCTATGCACGTGGCTGTGGGCCCTTGCTCACTGCTACCTCTGGCCTGCACTGCGGTCAGCAGGGCTCACAATTCAGATACAGTCGCGATTGCAGATGACGCAGTCCAGTAGGCAAGAGACGTTGCTCCCAGTGCAGCCCGACCGCACCAAGCAGCATCACAGGCTCATACATTCTCAATGCTTCTGGTGCCACTAACTGTGCACCTCAACTCAACGCCACGTGGCTATGGGCCCTTGCTGACCGCTACCTCTGGCCTACACTGCGGTCATCAGGGCTCACAATTAAAATTAAGTCTTGATTCATTAATTACAGAGTCCAGTAGGCAAGTAACTATCACAGGCCTAAAACCTACATAATATCCTTTTAGTATCCTTGCTTCAAGATTTTTTTTTATATCAGTTATATCTTTAGTACAATCACCAAATTCATCTTCAAGTGCAAACGAACACTCATTAGCAGTCTACACTGCGGGCAGCAGAGCTCGCAATTCGAATTTTGGACACGTGGTGCCACTAACCCTCTCCAAAACAAGCCGCCACACGTGGTGCCACTAACCCTGTTCAACACAAGCCGGCGACATGTGGTGCCACTAACCCTGTTCAACACAAGCCGATCCCACATGTGTAACTGTGTCCTGAGTCCTGAATGGCAGTGACCACAAGTCCGTGGCAGCGACCACAGCACCAGACTCCCTGCGATCAGTGAGGCATATTTCCATATGGAAGGCCGGCAACACAGGGTGCCACTAACCCTGTTCAACACAAGCCGATCCCACATGTGTAACTGTGTCCTGAGTCCTGAATGGCAGTGACCCCAAGTCCGTGGCAGCAACCACAGCACCAGACTCCCTTCGATCAGTGAGGCATATTTCCATATGGAAGGCCGGCGACACGTGGTGCCACTAACCCTGTTCAACACAAGCCGATCCCACATGTGTAACTGTGTCCTGAGTCCTGAATTGCAGTGACCCCAAGTCCGTGGCAGCAACCACAGCACCAGACTCCCTTCGATCAGTGAGGCATATTTCCATATGGAAGGCCGGCGACACGTGGTGCCACTAACCCTGTTCAACACAAGCCGATCCCACATGTGTAACTGTGTCCTGAGTCCTGAATGACAGTGACCCCAACTCCGTGAGAGAACCACAGCAGCAGACTCCCTTCGATTAGAGAGGCGTATTTGCATATGGAAGGCCGGCGACACATGGTGCCACTAACCCTGTTCAACACAAGCCGATCCCACATGTGTAACTGTGTCCTGAGTCCTGAATGGCAGTGACCCCAAGTCCATGGCAGCGACCACAGCACCAGACTCCCTTCGATCAGTGAGGCATATTTCCATATGGAAGGCCGGCAACACGTGGTGCCACTAACCCTGTTCAACACAAGCCGATCCCACATGTGTAACTGTGTCCTGAGTCCTGAATGGCAGTGACCCCAACTCCGTGAGAGAACCACAGCAGCAGACTCCCTTCGATTAGTGAGGCGTATTTGCATATGGAAGGCCGGCGACACATGGTGCCACTAACCCTGTTCAACACAAGCCAATCCCACATGTGTAACTGTGTCCTGAGTCCTGAATGGCAGTGACCCCAAGTCCGTGGCAGTGACCACAGCACCACACTCCCTTCGATCAGTGAGGCATATTTCCATATGGAAGGCCGGCAACACGTGGTGCCACTAACCCTGTTCAACACAAGCCGATCCCACATGTGTAACTGTGTCCTGAGTCCTGAATGGCAGTGACCCCCAGTCCGTGGCAGCAACCACACCACCAGACCCCCTTCGATCAGTGAGGCATATTTCCATATGGAAGGCCGGCAACACGTGGTGCCACTAACCCTATTCAACACAAGCCGATCCCACATGTGTAACTGTGTCCTGAGTCCTGAATGGCAGTGACCCCAAGTCCGTGGCAGTGACCACAGCACCAGACTCCCTTTCATTAGTGATGGGTATTTGCATATGGAAGGCCGGCGACACGTGGTGGCACTGAACCTGAACTACGCAGGCCGGTGGGGTCACCAACCTATGCACGTGGCTGTGGGCCCTTGCTCACCGCTACCTCTGGCCTACACTACGGTCAGCAGGCCTCACAATTCACATAGAGTCCCGATTGCACATGACGCAGACCAGTAGGCAAGACACATTGCTCCCAGTGTGGCCCGTCCGCACCAAGCATCATCACAGGCTCATACAGTCTCAATGCTTCTGGTGCCACTAACTGTGCACCTCAACTCAACGTCACGTGGCTATGGGCCCTTGCTGACCACTACCTCTGGCCTACACTGCGGTCATCAGGGCTCACAATTAAAATTATTTCTTGATTCATTAACTACAGAGTCCAGTAGGCAAGTAACTATCACAGTCCTAAACCCTACATAATATCCTTTTAGTATCCTTGCTTCAAGAACTTTTTTTATATCAGTTATAGTTTAGTACAATCACCAAATTCATCTTCAAGTGCAAACGAACACTCAATAGCAGTCTACACTGTGGGCAGCAGAGCTCGCAATTCGATTTTTAAATGCTAATTTCTACGATCAGTGAGGCATATTTCCATATGGATGGCCGGCAACACATGGTGCCACTAACCCTGTTCAACACAAGCCGATCCCACATGTGTAACTGTGTCCTGAGTCCTGAATGGCAGTGACCCCCAGTCTGTGGCAGCAACCACACCACCAGACCCCCTTCGATCAGTGAGGCATATTTCCATATGGAAGGCCGGCAACACGTGGTGCCACTAACCCTATTCAACACAAGCCGATCCCACATGTGTAACTGTGTCCTGAGTCCTGAATGGCAGTGACCCCAAATCCGTGGCAGTGACCACAGCACCAGACTCCCTTCGATTAGTGACGGGTATTTGCATATGGAATGCCGGCGACACGTGGTGCCACTGAACCTGAACTATGCAGGCCGGTGGGGTCACCAACCTATGCACGTGGCTGTGGGCCTTTGCTCACCGCTACCTCTGGCCTACACTACGGTCAGCAGGCCTCACAATTCACATAGAGTCCCGATTGCACATGACGCAGACCAGTAGGCAAGACACATTGCTCCCAGTGTGGCCCGTCCGCACCAAGCATCATCACAGGCTCATACAGTCTCAATGCTTCTGGTGCCACTAACTGTGCACCTCAACTCAACGTCACGTGGCTATGGGCCCTTGCTGACCGCTACCTCTGGCCTACACTGCGGTCATCAGGGCTCACAATTAAAATTATTTCTTGATTCATTAACTACAGAGTCCAGTAGGCAAGTAACTATCACAGTCCTAAACCCTACATAATATCCTTTTAGTATCCTTGCTTCAAGAACTTTTTTTATATCAGTTATAGTTTAGTACAATCACCAAATTCATCTTCAAGTGCAAACGAACACTCAATAACAGTCTACACTGTGGGCAGCAGAGCTCGCAATTCGATTTTTAAATGCTAATTTCTACGATCAGTGAGGCATATTTCCATATGGATGGCCGGCAACACGTGGTGCCACTAACCCTGTTCAACACAAGCCGATCCCACATGTGTAACTGTGTCCTGAGTCCTGAATGGCAGTGACCACCAGTCCGTGGCAGCAACCACACCACCAGACCCCCTTCGATCAGTGAGGCATATTTCCATATGGAAGGCCGGCAACACGTGGTGCCACTAACCCTATTCAACACAAGCCGATCCCACATGTGTAACTGTGTCCTGAGTCCTGAATGGCAGTGACCCCAAGTCCGTGGCAGTGACCACAGCACCAGACTCCCTTCGATTAGTGACGGGTATTTGCATATGGAATGCCGGCGACACGTGGTGCCACTGAACCTGAACTATGCAGGCCGGTGGGGTCACCAACCTATGCACGTGGCTGTGGGCCCTTGCTCACCGCTACCTCTGGCCTACACTACGGTCAGCAGGCCTCACAATTCACATAGAGTCCCGATTGCACATGACGCAGACCAGTAGGCAAGACACATTGCTCCCAGTGCGGCCCGTCCACACCAAGCATCATCACAGGCTCATACAGTCTCAATGCTTCTGGTGCCACTAACTGTGCACCTCAACTCAACTTCACGTGGCTATGGGCCCTTGCTGACCGCTACCTCTGGCCTACACTGCGGTCATCAGGGCTCACAATTAAAATTATTTCTTGATTCATTAACTACAGAGTCCAGTAGGCAAGTAACTATCACAGTCCTAAACCCTACATAATATCCTTTTAGTATCCTTGCTTCAAGAACTTTTTTATATCAGTTATAGTTTAGTACAATCACCAAATTCATCTTCAAGTGCAAACGAACACTCAATAGCAGTCTACACTGCGGGCAGCAGAGCTCGCAATTCGATTTTTAAATGCTAATTTCTAACAAGAAGATTGTACTCAGAAAATACAACACTTCGTCAGTGTATTCTATACTTATTTCATCTTTTCATGATACACCTACACTGCGGTCAGTAGGGCTCACAATTAAAATTAAGTATTGATTCATTAATTACAGAGTCCACTAGGCAAGTAACTATCACAGGCCTAAAATCTACATAATATCCTTTTAGTATCCTTTCTTCAAGAACATTTTTTATATCAGTTATAGGTTTAGTACAATCACCAAATTCATTTTCAAGTGCAAACGAACACTCATTAGCAGTCTACACTGCGGGCAGCAGAGCTCGCAATTCCAACTTTGGACACGTGGTGCCACTAACCCTGTTCAACACAAGCCGTGACACGTGGTGCCACTAACCCTGTTCAACACAAGCCTGCGACATATGGTACCACTAACCCTGTTCAACACAAGCCGCGACACGTGGTGCCACTAACCCTGTTCAACACAAGCCGGCGACACCTGGTGCCACTAACCCTGTTCAACACAAGCCAATCCCACATGTGGAACTGTGTCCTGAGTCCTGAATGGCAGTGACCCCAAGTCCGTGGCAGCGCGACCACAGCACCAGACTCCCTTTGGTTAGTGAGGCATATTTCCATATGCAAGGCCGGCGACACGTGGTGCCACTAACTCTGTACAACACAAGGCGCGACACATGGTGCCACTAACCCTGTTCAATACAAGCCGATCCCACATGTGGAACTGTGTCCTGAGTCCTGAATGGCAGTGACCCCAACTTCGTGGCAGCGACCACAGCACCAGACTCCCTTCAGTTTTATATGTTGTTGTTTTCTTTAACCCCTTCCATGCTCATGACGAGCTCAGCTCGTCATGCTGCGCAGTGCTCGTGTGCGCATGACGAGCTGAGCTCGTCATGAACCCGCCCGCTTAATGAAACGCCCCCCACAGGGCGAAAATCGGCCGCGCATGCAAGGGGTTAAATAAAATGTTTTATATGTAAACCTATACATGACTAAGATTCTTGTTTGTCCAACCGCACAGGGACACTTCCGGGCCCAAGAAGGTTGTTGGGGGTATGTTGGTAATGTGGGAAGAGGGTGCGTTACCTGCTGATGTGGGAAGAGGCAGCGTGAAAGGGGTATCTCTCACAGAAAGAACTCCGATATGTTTTCAGAAATGCCTCGGACAGATGCCAGCTGATGGACTGACTCACAAAATGGTTTTTCAATGCTTATGTAGTGTGAATTATGAACAGTTCGCACCCAGGCTCGCAGAGGGACAACTGCGGCCCATCCGCTCGACTCACACACGCAGTACTACGACCCGTCCGCTCCCAAAGGAACAGCAGCTTAGTACCTCGCAGAGGTACAGGCACAGTAGAGTACTAGCTCGCAAATGTAGAGAGCTGCGAGCCGACGGACTGGCTTCTAACGGCATAGCTGCGAAGTGGTGATGTTGGGCAGACGGAGCGTGAAAGAGTTATCTCGCAGAAACAGAGCTCCGGTATATTAAATTGCCCCCGAGACCTTTCTTTTATATTTTCACTCGATGCGAGAAAGCGCGCTTTCTGGACCAAGACCTTTCTCCCTGCCAAATTTGGCGTAATTCCGTTCAGCAGTTTGACCTGTAGCCTTGTCTAAAGTTTCCTATGGAAAATCCATTGAGAAAACACGTTTTCACCCCCCCCACAAAGCTACCTGTCGCAGGCGTACTCGCTGTTGGTGTGCAGGTCAGTGGTCTAGTTGTCAACATGTCACGGCCACTCCCTGAGGGCAGGTTTGCACACACACCACACCCATCCGGCACATGCGTCACAGGCCATGTGACCACGCAAATATAATGGATCCACAACGTCTCATCCTTTATTGCCGGTGGTGACTGGATGGTGGACGCTCCACGGGTCACAATCATAAAGACTCATGAAAAGTTGCGCAGAGGGTTAGTCGCACCCTGAGCTCTATGGCCGTCAGGGGCCTACTACCACGTGGCGTGGACTTGAGTTCCACAGGGTTATTGCCACCCGAAGCTGATGTGGCCGTCATGGGCCTACCACCACGTGGCGCGGACTTGAGTTGCACAGGGTTACTGCCACCCAAAGCTAATGTGGCCATCAGGGGCCTACCACCAGGTGGCGCGAACTTGAGTTGCACAGGGTTAGTGCCACCCGAAGCTGTTGTGGCCGTCAGGGGCCTTCGACCACGTGGCGCGGACTTGAGTTGCACAGGGTTAGTCGCACCCTAAATTGTATGGCCGTCAGCGGCCTACCACCACGTGGCGCTGACTTGCGTTGCACAGGGTTAGCAGCACCAAAAGCTGATGAGGTCTCCTCCATTGATGACTCAGGACTCAGCGACATCTGTGAGATCTGCCGGGCCGCGGAGAAGCTGATGTGGTCTCTGCCATTCATGACTCAGGACTCAGCGACATCTGTGAGATCTGCCGGGCCGCGGAGCTTTAACGGGCACATGGAGTGCCCACTGGTAGACACTTCGGTGGCAGCAGGTAATTATTTGGTCATGGATGCGCAGGGGCAGCAGTATCTCTCTCTCTCTCTCTCTCTCTCACGTCCCTCTCTTCACTCTCTCTCACTCTCTTCCTTCCTTTTCTTCTCTTTCTCTATCTCCCTTCTCCCTCCCTTTCTTTCCTTCCCTCTCTTTTTCTCTCTGGCTTTTTTTTCCTTCTCTGTGTCTCACTCCTTTGATATGCGCATTACACACGTCCTTATTTTGTGCTTTATTTTCCAAGCTGTGTCGTCGACATTCATGGTCCCGACAGGAGTCTTCCGCCTTGTTGTTTTGTGTTCAGTTTGTTAAATTTAGTTTATCCTTTATATATACGTTTACGAAAAAAGTAAAGTTTGATAAAAAAAAAAAAAAATCAATAAAGTTTTTGGTTGTTACTTAAGTGCTGTGTGACTCTTTCTCATTCTTATTACTGTTATTTCGTGGTGTCCACCATGGTGTTAAATTTTGGGGCAGTTATCACGGGAATACTGGTGATGTCTGCACTTTGCACCAGCTTCTGAATAGTGTGTTATATTTATCTCAACGTTAGTTGCATTAAAGTGCTGATAATGAAATGCAGAGTAGGCGTTCCCCTGCAAAAAGACACGAGGTGCACCTTTGCGATTTATTCTAAATACTAAAATCCTGTATTGAATTGCACTGTGGTAGTGGGTGCACTTACAGTGTACACACAAAATCAATGAAGAAATTTCATTGTATTTATATTGATTGGGAATAGTGGGTCAGGTGCTGGATCTTGACGGGATACACTGCCCAGTTCATTTATTTTTCTGTACACGAAAAAAACCACATCACAACTTTGACAACAACTGCGATGCAAAACAAATTCCGGCGATAAGCCGCGTTAGCACCAGGGATTTTACACCTGCTTTCTGCTGGTGTTAAGCAGGACGACTACCTGCAGCATGAAAGGGAACACAGCCAAGAGCCACACCGAAACACCCACAGGTGCCACACAGTCAATGAGCATGATACACGGATACCCATGAGGTCCACAACACTCATCGCAACAACCCCAGGACCGCCAACGCCCCCCGAACCCGCATCTGAGCAATTGTGTCCGTGTGGTCATTGTGTTAGCATGATAGGCACCGGCCCTGCAACATCACAGTGTCAGCGGACGTTACCATGTCACCTCAGCGTTGGCAGTGAGCCTGGACATGTAGCTACGCACGCATCCTCCTGCATGCACAAGCGGCGTGTGCTGGTCTGGCGTGCACAGGTCAGCGCAGGGGTCTGCCTATCCGGCAAGGGGAATGGGGTATCTCGGACATGTCCGTGTTCAGGAAGTGCGGTAAGTGTGTCTCTGTGTTCTGGTGTGGCCGCCACAAGGGCCTCAGCAGTCGATGTTGTACAGTGGCATGCACCACCTCCAAACTGCAGTCTCACCATGTGGTTGGAATGCCGCAGGACATGCGCGAATAGGCATTACAATGGTGTGCCGTAGGAGTGCACGGGATACAACAGTGCACCGTACAAAAGTGTGGGGGCTCGTGGGAGGGAGGAGCAGCTGTTTGGCAACGTAACACACAGTGAACCCGCCCATGTGCCACGGGCTGGGCATCTCATCCATGATGACCAGGGTCGCAGACATCCCACAACACCCACGACCGGCCTTTGTACACATCCTGTATGAATGCAGCTGGAGAACTTACTGTAGGGATGAAAGGTTCTTTGTCTGAGCTATCTTGCAGTAGCACATCTGCTGCTCCGAGAAGGAACTTGCAAGTGGCCAGCACCCCCTGACAGATACGATAATATTTGCATCCTTCTCCCACACTACGCACTGCCCGATTTGAGAACAACGAGTACACATCCCACAATCAAAAGTCCTTCGTCGTAGTTAGCGTGCGTGAAATTGCCTTCACACGTACTCCCACCACACCCCTGCCCTGCACCCATTGCACACAGACCCGGCTCATTGCACCAAGCTGTGCCATTTCATCCACAAGACTGGCACACGGCAAGCCAGTGCAGCTACAAGCAGAGCCACTGACGCAATGGCAGAGCATCCCGAACACATGGTCGACTCCATGCACGTCCACCTATACCTTGCACGTCTGCTGCATGTCCTGGGTGCACTGCCTTTGGCAGTACTGCGGATCACTTACCGGCTGTGCTTCCGCATTGCGGACGTCACCTGCGTTCAACCTGTATTGCAATGTCGCACCTGCCTATCCGAGTGGTGCATGGACGTGTACCTCTCCAACGAGTGGGTAGCTGACATGGATTACGACAGGTGTGTGCGCCCCTGTTGGCCCACGACCAGGACTGTCATGGTGATGCCCGTTTATGGCATGCATGGATGTTTGGCATGCATGTTGGGAACTGGGCCTGGGAGATTGCACGTGTCGTAGTATGCAGTGAGCAAATTGACCCACTTCCCGATTCTGCTTTGGTGCACATTGGGTACAGTGGTTGGAGTCAGCACATCTGTCCCGGTCAGCTGATGGATTACGTCGACGACATGTCAAATATTGTGGCCAACCATCACTCATTAGAGATAGTGGCTTACGCAGCTGCACTCGCGTTCATGGACGAGTGACAGGGTACCTCCAACCACGACTCGATGTGCCACATTGCACGTGTCCCTCCGCATCATTGCACATTGTACATCTGGTCACATGTCCCAAAACAACAGTGGACATGCCTGCATTGGCGTCGAATCATGTCCGAAGCGCGGACAACCAACGCTGCTTGACACTGACGTGTGTTGGTGATGGACTACCCCGAGGTGAACATGGATGTTTTCCTACGTTCCTTATTCAGCCATGCTGCTGTATTTCTCTGCATATCGTGGCACTACTCTTGGCCGTACTGACACGCACTTTTTTTTATAAAGTTTCCACATTTTCACTTGTCTCCAAATGTGTAGTGTCTTCATTTGTATGCCAATGTGTGTGTCATAGACTCTCTGGCTGCCTGCCATATGTGAATTGCTACCCCATCCGGTCTGTGGGTTTGTACTTATGCGTTCTCTTGTGCCTGTTTCGTACTGATGCTTTTGGACGCTTATCCGCCTCAGGCGAGTGCATTTGTGTCCTGTGTTCGATTGTGCAAATCTTTGTGTTTGGACAACATTGTGTTGGATGTTGGTGTACTCTGCTTCCTATGTGTGTGTGCTGCATTGTGTGTGAGATGTCCCTTCATGTGAGCTTTTGCTCACCCTTCTCCCTTTCCGGCAGTGTGGTTTTCACTTCTATGCTTGTTCAGTGGTGTGATGTTGGCGGGTTGTGTGACTTGTGCTCCTTGTTGGTGTGTTTCATTTTGGCCATGGTTTGTCTATAGTTGTGCTGTACTTAATTGTGCATGTGTTCCATTGTGGCCATCTTCCCCCGTCCCCCACTCCCTGCTTCTTCCTCTTCCTGGTGCTGTTGTGTCTGTAATTTTGTTGCTCCACACATAAATACATGTAATGAACAAATTAGAATAGTTCCTTGATTCTTTTAGGTTTCAAAACTTTTCTCTATTGTTTTTTTTTAATTTTCCATATAAACAGTTTTTTTAATATTCAAGGACACAAAGAAGTCAGAAGTGCAACGTATTCTATCAACACACTTTCTAGAACATTCTACAACACGTGCAGGTTAAAAGTTCATCAATTTTTTTAAACCTAACGATATTTTTTGCAACATTTTCTCGAACATTTAACGGCACGTGCAGGTTAAAAGTTCACGATTGTTTTAAGTTCGAACAGTGCCTTCCAAATGCAAGTAGCAGGTGTGGTTGAGTTGAGAAAATGTTATCCTATGATATGTACTCACGTTTAAACTGCTTTTTCTTAACCAATCACAAAGATGCTTTTCCACCAAACGAATGTGCACCCTACTTTTAAAAACAATGCTTTTCATCTCCCAATCAGGTATTGTTTTGTATGGCAAAAAAATAGTTCCCCATCTTTAAACATATCTCTTATTCTACGAACGGACTGCATGAGCTACAGACATCTATCCATACTTCCCAGCCATACCTTCAAAATGCTAGTGTGGATCGTAGGACATAGCTATGTTTTCTGGTGCAAGAGATATGCAGAACAGAGACGTATTGACTTAGACCTAGGTTTACAAAATGTGGACATTAAATGGTTTGGACAAAGAGGATTGAAGTGGCACCAATTGTTGCCTTTGGTTAAAACCTGTTTGCATCTCCAACACCCTGACCTCATGATTGTGCACTGTGGTGGAAACGACCTAGGCACATTGACTGGGGTAGGTTTGGAAATGCTAATGAAGGACACCTTTCGACAATCGATATTGCTTTTGCCTCAAACTGTCTTTGTATATTCCAATATATGCCAAAGACAGAAGTGGAAATGGTCAAACCAATTTTGTCCTCAGATTGAAAAATCTAGGAAGAATGTCAACAAAGCTGTGTCTGCATACCTCAGAGACCATAGAATGGGGTCGATCTACAACAATAACATACGTTTTCATATGGCTGATATCTACAGAAATGATGGAGTACACAGCACAGATCAGGGAAATCGAGTTTTTCTGAATAACCTGAAGCTGTGCATCCGCACTTATATGTAGCTCCAACTAATAAACACAAGGGCTCTTTTTAGAGCCGCCTTATATTCCCAATATCGGTTCGCAGAGTGACAGGTGCGATCCGGCTAGCACAGGGAGACCTGCGGGCCGTCGAGCAGCCTCGCAGAGGGACACCTGCGGCCCCTGGGCTCAGCTCGCACAGGGAGAGCTACGGGCCGTCGGCTCGGCTCACACAGTGTGAGCTACGGGCCGTCGGCTCGCAAACGCACACCAGCGTGCTGCCTCGCAGAGGGAGAGCTCTGGTCTAACTCACAAAGGGACACCAACGGGCCAACCGGCCTGCTAGCAGACACACACCTATCACCTAACGGACTCACTCGGACATGTACAGCTAGGGACATGACGGCTCGCAGACGCACAGCTGCAAGCCGATGGACTGCTACTGTTTTATGCTTTAGGGTAGTACAGTGGTGTTTGGGTAGTGTAGGGGGTTGTGCTGGGGGTAGTATTTTAGGGTTTAGGGTAGTGCAGTGGTGTTTGGGTAGGGGTCGTGCTGGGGGTAGATTTAGGGTTTAGGGTAGTGCACTGGTGTTTGGGTAGTGTAGGGGATCGTACTGGGGTAGTGTTTTTGAGTTTACGACAGTGCAGTGGTGTTTGGGTACTCTTTGGGTAGTGTAGGGGGTCGTGCCGACAGACTGACTCACAGAGTTCCGAGCTGACGGACGGGCTTCTAAAGACATAGCCGCGACCTGGTGATATGAGGAGAGGCAGCCTGAAAGGCATATCTCACACAGACACAGATGCCAGTGTTGCCTCGCAGAGGTAAAACTACGAACCCGATGGCTTCTACATGGAGAGATGCGAGCTGACGGAGTAAATCACAAAATGGCTGCCAACACTTCCTGGTTTCAACCATTCACAGGCAATAAGCCGCAAGCTGTTGCTTGTAACCCCTCAGCCAATGACATGTCAGAATTCTCAAATATCGATATCTGTAAAATTTGATATTTCTCAAAAACTACTGAATGAATTTACACCATTTAAACAAAAGCGTGCTTTCTGGACCATCACCTTTCTCCCTGCCAAATTTGGCGTAATTCCGTTCAGCAGTTTCACCTATAGTCTTCTGTAAAGTTTCGTATGGAAATTGCATGGAGAAAACACGTTTTAGGACCCTCTTTTTTCTCTGCCCCTCCTACACCATTCACCCCCAAACTTTCAATATAAGAGCTAATCCAAAAAAGAGAAACTTTTTGGATAATTTCATAAAGATTCGTCAAATGACGCCAAAGTTACAAGCACATACAAGGCTCCAGAAGGGGGGCCGCACAACCCCCTCCCAACATAAGTGAAGCCCCGGGGCTGCGTGGACCCCAGCGGCCCCCCGCCATCCCTGCGAGCCCCTGCTATTATTTTTTAAGAAATACCCTCGCAACCTAGCCCACCCAAGGGCCTCATTAAAATAAAACGCGAGAACCCGCGACCCCAGCGCAAATTTTTGCCGATTTATTTTTTTAAATGATTTTTTGGGCCCTGGGGGTCCTCCTGGGACCCCTGAGCAGACCCTAGTGGGTCAGGGTTTTCTACCCTGCCCCTTCTCTTGTTTTATACCTTTGTTTCTCCGTTTCGGGTGACTCGCTTCTACCGAGCCACAAGATGGCTGCCAACACTTCCTGGTTTGGAGTGCTAGCAGCCAATCACAGTGAAGCTCACGCACGCGACTTAGGCTCCGCCCAGATATTGAAACTTTTATTTTTCTAATTTCTCAGCAACTACTGAACGGATTTACACCATTTTTAAACAGGTCGCTTTCTGACCCAAGCACTACCTTTCTACCAAATTTGGAATAATTCCGTTCAGTAGTTTCGACTGTAGCCCTGTACAAATTTTCCTATGGGAAATTGATTTTTTGACTCTTATTTTTTGAATTTCTCAAAAACTACTGAACGGATTTACACCATTTAAAAAAAAGGTCGCTTTCCGAACCAAACTCTACCGTTCTGCCAAATTTGGGGTAATTCCGTTCAGCAGTTCGAGCTGTAGCTCGTCGCAAAATTTCCTACGGAAATTAACATGGAGAAAACGAGTTTTGGGACCCCCCTTTTTTCTCAGCCACTGCTTGACGAATCACTCCCAAACTTTCAGGATAGGAGCTGATCTGGATAGACTTTTTGTTTTGAGAATTTCAGGAAGATTCGTCAAACGACGTCAAAGTTATTAGCAAATCAAAAAATGCTTTTCCTATGGAAACTAGGTTCTAACTATAACTACCTACTGGTGACCGCCAGTAGGTAATATATATATATATATATATATATATATATATATATATATATATATATATATTGTGCATCACATTGCTTCTTCCGCCCCACTTGGCTTTTGGTAGATGGAGTGTGTCCCGGCGAAGCTTACCGGGTAGAAGTTTTTTTATATCATGAACCAAGTAATCACGCTCTCTGAGGATATTCCGATAGACTTAGATTTTATTTCCACTTACGCGTTTCGGGGAACGCCGTCCCCTTGCTCACACACTACTCACATACATATATATTTATATGTTATATATCAGAACACTCCAGCACCCACGATCACGTTGCTAGTAACAAGTGCACTCCGGGTACAGATATAGCAAACTATTTATTTGCAAGTCATAAGCACTGACAGACGGGTTTCAGTATGACGCCTTTTTCAATGTCAATATGATCCAAGTTTATTTACAATTTTAAATCATGAAGACATACGTAAACGTGCAATCAATTTCATAGAAACAGACAAAGGCCCAGCAAAACTTGTAAGTATACTTAAAAATCAGCGGCCATCTTGTAATATGTGGTTCAGGACTCAATCATATTATTATATTTTCAATGGATTTAAAAAATGCTGGCATATAATTATATGAATAGAACAATTGGTGGACAGAATGCAGAACAATTTCATACATTCACAAAGATCTTGGTCTAAATCCATCGTTTTTTGCTCACCATGCTATTCCAGTTGGGACCCAGCCATATGCAAATCAGTCTTGACCCTGCACCCAATGGGAACAGTCCAGCCCTAACTGCCAGGCCAGGTCCTCCCTGGACTGGAAACAAGCATCCTAGGACCGGTTTCGGGGTCTCATCAGCCAAGATAGCTTGAGTTCAGTGGCATGGAGAGCACAGGACCCACGTCTGGGCATATCCGTCCCACTCGGGGTGACAAATGGAAAAAGAACAATTGATGGACAGAATGCAGAACAATGTCATACATTCACCCCAGTACAAAGATCTGGGCCTAAATCCATCGTTTTTTGCTCACCATGCCATTCCAGTTTGGACCCAGCCATATGCAAATCAGTCTTGACCCTGCACCCAATGGGAACAGTCCAGCCCGAACTGCCAGGCCAGGTCCTCCCTGTTTCCGGTCCAGGGAAGACATGGCTTGGCAGTTCGGGCTGGACTGTTCCCATGAGGCACAGGGTCAAGACTGATTTGTATAAAGCTGTGTCTGAACTGGGGTGGCGAAGTGAGCTAAAGAACGATGATGGATTCAACCCAGATCTGTGACTGGGTGTGAGTGTCTGAAAAGTTTCAGCGCTCCGTCCATCATCTCCTTGTGTTTATATAATTATATGATACATAATACTTCAATAATAAGTGATAAGTGAAAGATGAAAAATTGAATAATTTCAATAGATCGCCATGGGGAGACGAACGCAGTTAATTCTAGAATCAAACATACTGATGTGTTTGTATTCAAATAAGTACTTAAATAAATCAAGTGCGTCTTTATATATCAAGGAACATTTCTAAAATTGAAGCATCATTATTTATCAAAGAAAATTCATGAATGTCTAGCATCAACTATAGTTTGCAAAATACAGTACTGTCCGTCCCCCGGAGTCTTTCTATTTATCTCCAATGATTAGCTCAATCCTTAACCCTTATTTCCCACAATCTTGCCCTGAATGGGCCATGGATTACCAGTATCATATGTTCTAGTCACAATGCCTGCTACAAATTCAAGAGGGAAAAAAAATCCTCTACGGAAGAAACAACTTCTTAATAGATTACTCTAAGGAACAACAAGGTTGCTATATAATATGTTCCAATTTCAGTGCCTACTACATATAGTGCAAGACGAGAAATTCATCTACAGAGAGAACATATGTTTTTCAGTGTAAAATTGGTCAGAATACTGTGTAAAATGGAGAAGGTCAAATCAATCAATAAATTTACTCTTCGGAGAAAAAAGTCAATATCCATAGATGTAAAATGGCTTACTATTGACCCAAGTGTACCCACATTTCTTCCTTATTATTCAGCCCATATGGGGCTTTAGTATGTAACTGTATTATATATTTGGACTCAAGAATCCGCAGTTTCTTAGTCGTAGCTCCTCCTCTTTCATCTTTCTGCACTTCGTCAATGCAAAAGAACCTGAGCAAATCTTAATTGCTTTTGTGTGTCAGTTCGAAGTGACGAGTGACAGTATAGCTCTGGTCTTTGTTTGCAATCGCCCGCATGTGTTCGAGTACCCTCTTTTTGGCTGGATATATGGTACTTCCTATGTACTTTTTCGGACAGGGGCATTCTAGGCAATAGACAGTGAATTCAGAATTGCAATTCAATAGTTTCTTAATCTTCCTGGTTTCATTGGTAGCCCACCCTTATATTTTATAATCACAGACTTTGTTGCTATTTTTACAGGCTTTACATTTGGGACAAGGAAAAAACCCTAACACAGAGTCTTTCCTGATGGGAGTAGCTCTGTAATGACTGTGTCTATATGTGATCTGGGGGTTCGATGTAATGACTTCTCTGATTATTTTATCAGTTCTCAAGATGTTCCAATTTTTTTTAAAGATCTGCACTAATTTGTGGGAACTTGAGCTAAAATTGGTGACCATTCTGACAGAGCCTTCTCCCGCATTTTTGATCGATTTTGTGCAGATTTATGTGGCAAGAAGGCTAGGTCTTCTCACCAAATCAGTCTTTTTCACTGACTCATGTAAGATACATCTAGTGTAGTCCCTCTTACTAAATCTCTCAAGGGCACTCTGTTTAGCTATTTGGTATTCTATGTCATTAGTGCAATTGCGCTTGATACGTAAGAGATCACCATAAGGGATGTTTTAGTAGACTTCTGGGGTGGTGGCTTCCTGCATGCAGTGCCGAATTACCTGCAGTCGGTTTCCTGCATAGTCTCATCAACAACTTGTTCTCTTCTATATATATTTCCAAATCCAAGTTAAAGACACTGGTGTTACTGATATTCCCTGAAAATACTAAATTCAGGTCATTCTGGTTGAGGGCAGTAATATAGGCTTCTGCTGACAAGCGTGTTCCCTTCCAGACAATAAATAGATCATCAATATAACAGGCCCATAGGGCCACGTTATTTACCCATTGTTCTGGTCCTTCTGCCCAAGCCACATGCTTCTCCACCAGCCCATGAAAAGGTTTGTGTAACTGGGTGCGAAGCATGTGCCCATCACAGTTCCACGTTTCTGTTGATACAGTTGACCTGCAAATAAAATATGTTGTGTTCTAGACAGAATCTTGTCATTTCTAACAGCATTATATTATGGTCTCTATATTTTAACGCTCTTTTGATTAGAAACCACTTTACCGCTTCCAGACCTTTCTCATGTTCAATGCAGGTATAAAGGCTTGTTATGTCACATTTCATCCTCCCCCTGAATTCCATCAATCAGCCTGAGATAAGTCCTGTGTGTCCTTTAAATAGGAACTAAGATCTTTCACAAGGGGAGATAAAAATGAATCAATGTAAACAAAGGTATTGACGGGGAGAATCAGCTACATCTCAGGTGACCAGAAGCAAGGGGAAGAGGGGGAAATGCTAACGGCCCCAGAAGAAAGGACAGTTATCAATCTGTCTGACAGGGTGCTGAACTCGGATGAAATACAGGTACTAAAATTGTGTTTGACATTTTGTCCTACCGCAGAGACTCAAATCGACTTATTTAAATATGTGAGAAAACTGAAACTTCAAAAAATACATCTTCTACATCCTAAAACTAAATCTCCTCGCGAGACTAAGGAAACTGGAGACATGGATCTTCTAACTGGGAATGACCTGGAGGCTTTATTGGCACTGCAGGCCCTTGAAGACTCCCAAGGAAAGAAATCGGTGGAGACAGGAGATAATACTACTGCCTTCCTAGCTAGAGCAGGCTGTTGAGTAAGAGTCCACAGGATAATGAAGATTTAAATAGTTTATTCCAAAATAAGGAACACACCACCAGCACAGCTCCCTGAACACATCTGCTCATCTGCTCTTCCCTTGTCAACTGTTCTGCCAGGTCTGGAACTCCAGAACATTAACAGAACAGTTCGACTACAAAACTAAACAAGGAAACTGCTGTGGCTCGTGCACAAACTTAAAGGAAAATGTACATGGCATAAATAATTACAAACACAACACATCTTCCCCTCTAAAACAATGAAGAACAAAACAAAACAAAAAATATATAAATAAATAATTAGGAACTACATTCGAAATCAGACAGCCACTTAGGCCTAGAACGAACTCTCCTAATGGGTCCACTTACATCCTTGGTAATGTTGGACGCCTCACTACATGAATTTTTCCTAGTTTCAACAGGTGAGTGAACATCCACAATCGGTCCAGTGTGATCCACTTCATCAGTTCCTGCAGATTCATTAGAATCAGAGGAAGGTTGATCAACACTTGAACCTACCAAATCATTCATCTCATGATCTACTGAGGAACCAACATCTTCGTAATCCAGTCCCAATTTCCTAAAACTGTCACAACAACCACTCTGTGAAAACAAATTGGAGTCTCCCTTAAGGATAGCAATTCTTCTGAGATTCCACCCTTTCCCATCACTGAGACGGCCGGAGTTACGTAACACATCCACAACTTGTAAAGGATCTGAAAATTGACTAGACCCTTTCTTGACCAACCAAGGAAGTTTAACCTTAACCCACATTAATCCCCTTGTGGATAATAGGAGTACTAGAGCCTTTTTTGAGATCAAAATCTTCCTTGTATTTCTTGTGTTTTTCTACAATCCTTTCTCTTACATTGCTCATGGAAATGTTACACTCATTACTGTTAATAAGCCACTCAGGATTATACTTAGTCCTGGCATTCCTACCTCTCATGACTTCAAAAGGTGAAGCATTTAATGCTTCATGAACCGTAGTTCTGTAAGTCCAAACTACCTTATGAACTTGTAATTCCCAACTTACATTATTCTTGGAGGCCATCTGAATGGCAGCTTTAAGGACCCTGTTGAACCTCTCCACCATTCCGTTTCCACTGGGATTATAAAGAGAAGTGGTCTTATGTCTAACACCAATCTTTTTGAAATATTCCTTTGCCACATTTGGCAAAAATTGCACACCATTATCTGTGATAATCTGAACTGGCAAACCTTCGCTAGTGAAGGTATAGTCAATGAATTTCAAAACTTCTTCAGAATTGATTTTATCTACCACTTTGATCACAGGCCATCTTGAAAACAAGTCAATCATAGAGATTATAAACTTAGAAGGAGAGCCAATAGGACCCATGATATCTACAGCCACAGTATGCCAGGGTTCTTTAGGAACGATGGCTTCACACATATATGGTCTAAGGGTCTTTAAAGACTTATCCGCGTTAGCACACCATAAACAATCTCTAACAAATCTTTCAGCAAACAAATCTAAACCAGGCCACCAAAACCATTTTTTAATTCTCTGCTTAGTTTTTACAACTCCTAAATGTCCTTCATGACACATTTTGATAACTTCTTTCCTTAAAGCAGTGGGAGGAATGACTCTTTCACCTCTGAAGACCATGTTATTATTGATAGACAGTTCTTTTCTGACTTCCCAGAAATCCTTTAATGATTCATCAATACCACTTTTTTGAGGCCAACCTTGTTCAATCACGGTAATGAGGTGTTGAAGTACCAAATCAGTAGAGTATTCTTTGGACCAAACCTCTTCTTGAAAGGTGGGAGCGCCTTGATCATGAATAAAAGCAATATGAAAATCTTCCCACTCCTCCTTGCTACACTCTTGAATGGGTAAGGGCATCCGTGAAAAAAAATCAGCCAAAACATTACTTCTGCCAGGAACATACATCACAGAGTAGAGGAAATTCTGTAAGCGCATGGATAATCTTGCAATTCTGGCAGATGCATTGTAAAGTCCTTCAATAGTGAGTAGTTTAACTAATGGTTTGTGATCACTACGAATAACCCATGCTTTACCCCAGACAAAAGATCTAAAATGTTCTAATGCCCAGACGCAAGCTAAGGTTTCTTTCTCAATAACTGAGAACTTTTCTTCAGTTGGGGACTAAGCACGAGAAGCATATGCAATAATACACTCCTTCCCATCATTTCCAATTTGTGAAAGTACTCCACCCAAGCCTTTGTTGCTGGCATCTACTGTAATCACATTATTTAAAGAAGGATCAAAGCTCTTAAGTATGGGAGCTTTAGTGATTGCAGTTTTTATATCAACAAACTCAGCTTCACAATCATCAGTCCATACAAATTTAGTTTTGTTTTTAAGGAGTTGTCTAATATTGAAAACTCTGGAAGAAAAACCTTTCACAAATTTAGCATAAAACTCTACTAATCCTAAAAAGGATCTGAGTTCGTCTTTGTTGTTGGGATGCGGAGCATTCTTGACAGCTTCTACAAGCTTGGGTTTGGTAGTGACTCCTTCACTGCATAGGACATGACCTAAATATGTCACGGAATGGACTGCAAATTTACATTTAGCATGTTCAACAGTAAGTCCTTTACTCTCTAACGTGTTTAACACATCTTTCAAAACATTGTCATGCTCCACTCGGTTTTTTCCAAAAAGAAGAATGTCGTCCTGGAAACACTTCACCATAGGGTGCTTTCCAAACAACTGAAACATCAGTCTCTGAAATATAGCGGCAGCGGATGCTAGCCCAAAAGGCATCCTTTTATATTGAAAGCACCCCATAGGTGTAATGAATGCAGTGAATGGTTTGCTTTCTTCTGCTAAAGGAATCTGATGATAAGCAGCAAATAAGTCAATGGTGGAAAAGTATTTTGCATCTTTAACTAAAGCGAGCATTTCAGTAATTTTAGGAAGGGGAAATTTGTCAACGACAATATTATTATTTAAGTGGCGCAAATCAATGCAGAGTCTGATTTTGCCGTTGCTACGTCTGGCAACAACTACTGGAGAAATCCATTCAGATGATTCGATTGGTTCTATAAAGTCAGCTTTAATCAATTTGTTTAATTCATTTTCCACTTCCCCCCTTACAATAATAGGGATATTTCTGACCTTGTGTATCTTGGGACAAGCATCTTTTTTAAGAACAATACGATGCTCAAAACCTTTTAATTTGCCAATAGTACCGCTGAAGACCTGTGGAAATTTTTTAAGAATTTGATCACTTAAAGTGGCACTTTCATCAACTATCATGACCGGATCGGGGCTATTAGGGTTTAAGATAATGTGTAAAGCACCTTGATCCCTCCAACCTAAAACTGAGGGTCCCTTTTTAGCCACGTAGAGTTTTCCAATTGAATCTCTATTTTTTAATTTGAAAACAAGTTCCCTAAAACCAAGTAAGTCAATTCTGTCTCCAGAATAGCCTTCTAGATTGATATCAGGTTCACTGAGATTTTTTCCTATTTTCTGTACAAACTTGGAATTCCAAACCTCCTCGTTAATAATAGTAAAAGGAGATCCAGAATCAGCATACATGTCAATTAAAACACCCCCAATGGACATAGAACATATGGGTTTCTTTTTCAAATCAACTACAGAATCCTTGATGTTTAGTACAAACATATCTTGCACATCAGAATCATGAATATTGCAATGCATGACTTTCTCTACTAAATCTTCCTCATCACTAGACGGAGGTTCATCTACACATATGACTTTAGAATTTCTTTTCCTCCTGCATACTTTTGCATAATCTCCTATAACACCGCAAACAGAACACCTTTGTTTGAGAGCAGGACAAAACCTACTAGAAGCCAGATGTGAGCTACTGTCACAACGATAACACCTAAAATTATCTTTTTTTGTTATCGAAGATGACTTAGTATTATAATTTTTTTAGACGAATGAAAAGGTTTGGAGAATTCCTTAGTATTTTTATTGTATAACTTATTGACCTTGCAAATAATTTCTTCATTGCTAGTCTTGGGATCAGCTTTAAGTATCTTTGCGCTACGACTAGAAAGTTCAGCCTTCCTAACAATAGCTAAAATATCTTTAAGGTCAGCATCTCCATTTATCCACAGTCTATCTTGAATAGCAGTATCAGCAGTGTGCATCACAACTTGATCACAAATGAATTGTTCTTGAAGATGATCAAATTTGCAATCAGCCAATTTCCTCAAAGCAGAAACATACTCATCCACTAACTCACCTGGTTCTTGCTTCCTTTGAAAGAATTTGAATCTTACGATGCCAATGCAAACTTTGGGTGCAAAATAATTGGCAAAATCTTTCAAAGTAATATCAAAAACATTTGCGTCCCCCCCTACTACTGACTTTGTCATTTATTCATAGGCTTTTAGACCACCTGGACCAATAGAATGTAAAAATAACTTTTTTTTCCTTTCAGGTTTCATTTTACCATCCTCATCTATAGTATCAATAAAATTCAGAAAATACGATTTCCACTCTACCCATTTCATACATGGATTGTTACCAGCTGGCCAAAAAGCTTGAGGTGGATGCAGCGAAAAATTTTGGGTGGTCATACTGTTACACAAACACAAAATGCAATGCAAGAACTAAGGGTAAATGTGCATAGGTGAAACTGGCTAAAATACAGTCAATACTGTGGTAACGAAATGATTGAAACACAAATACTGCCTTTAACTGTAAAAGTAACATACATAAAACAACAAATTCGTTTGTTGATAAGAAGAAAAGTACCATGTAAAAGCTTTGCAGGTAAAGCTTGGTGATGATAATCCAAATAAAAGGATTGTTCTCCATGCGTTTTCTCACAGCAGCAATAAAACGATCAGGATTTATGTGAGAAATGAAACAGCATAAATAAATAAATAAATGAGCCTCCAATGCCACGGCAAGGTCTGGATAACTCCGCTACCGTTGCCGAGCCCTTCCAAATCACACTGCAGACTTTTCTCAGCGCTGCGTGTGGAGGAATAATAAAGAACAATGATTTGCTGATGTCACACCGCAGGGCGACCTTTGCGTGCATAGCGTGAATGCGTAGGGCACCAGTAGAATGAATGCCGTGAAAAGAGAAGCTTGTGTTCCCTCGAATTCCTCAGCCAAAGTAGGAGTTCCACGAAGAAAGGTCGGAATGTACCAGCCACCAGGAATCCAAATCCGACGTAGCAATGTTCCGAAGTAAGCAAGGTTCGAAGTAAGCAGGTAAGATTGCTTATTTTTGAAAGATGCAGAGTAGATGTTCTGGCAAGCACGAACAAATCCAGACTTCGAGTAGTACACCAAACAAAATCTCACCAATAAGAAGAGTCGGATGTTTAATGTTGCGCAAAATGTGATATCCAAAAGTAATAAAAAAAAATGTAGGGAGTCTGTGCTGCGCACGCAAAGTCAAAAATGACGAAAAGTAGCCAAAAACGGGTCCGTGGTGGTTCCTGAAGATCGTCTCCAAAATTGTTGAGTAAGAGTCCACAGGATAATGAAGATTTAAGTAGTTTATTCCAAAATAAGGAACACATCATCAGCACAGCTCCCTGAACACATCTGCTCGTCTGCTCTTCCCTTGTCAACTGTTCTGCCAGGTCTGGAACTCCAGAACATTAACAGAACAGTTCGACTACAAAACTAAACAAGGAAACTGCTGTGGCTCGTGCACAAACGTAAAGGAAAAGGTACATGGCATAAATAATTACAAACACAACACAGGCATTACACAACACAGTAGCATGAGTGATCTCAAAATGAAATAGAAATGTATGCCTCAGACCCCTTATGATGCTATTGACGTTTTCCATTAAGCTATTATACAAGATCTAAAGGCATTGAATAGTCAAAAAAAAAACAAAGGGATTATTATATTCCAGCCAAGCATTGGAAGGTGATACAAGATCTTAAAGGAGATGACTCCCTTGTTATTAAACCTTCAGACAAAGGGGGTAATACTTTTCAATTTAGGAAAGAGCAATATTATAATAAGGCTCTAAGACAACTGAAAGATGAATAATGTTATCTACGATTAAGAAAATTGACTATGAGAAATGTGTGGACAGTTTTCACAAACATCTGTTAACCTGGAGAGATACAGGCATGTTAGATCAGGATAAAAAGAAATTTCAATCTGTGAATATCCTGTACTGCCTACCTTTTATCACTTACCCAAAGTATATAAAAACATCATTAAACCTCCAGGACAACCAATAGTGGCATCTCAGAATAACCTACTGGAAAATACATCTGTTTACATTGATTCATTTTGAACTCCCTTGTGAAAGATCTTAGTTCCTATGTGAAGGGCACACAGGACTTTCTCAGACTGATTGATGGAATTCAGTGGGAGGATGAAATGTTATTAATCACACTTGACATAACAAGCCTTTATACCTGCATTGAACATGAGAAAAGTCTGTAAGTGGTAAAGTTGTTTCTAAACAAAAAAGCGTTAAAATATAGAGACCATAATATAATGCTGTTAGAAATGCCAAGATTCTGTCTAGCGATACAAAAGGGGATGATGGACGGAACGTTTGAGCCAATCAAACACTCACCCCCAGTCAACTGATCTGGGTTTAATCCATCATCATTCTTTAGCTCACTCACCCACCCCAGTTCAGACATGGCCATATGCAAATCAGTCTGACCCCTTGCCTCATGGGAACAGTCCAGCCCGAACTGCCAAGCCATGTCTTCCCTGGACCGGAAACAAGCATCCTAGGACCGGTTTCTGGCATTCCAGCCGTCATCAGCCAGGCTTGCTTGAATCCAGTGGCAAAGTGAGCACAGGGTCAGACTGATTTGCATATGGCCATGTCTGAACTGGGGTGGTGGAGTGAGCTAAAGAATGATGATGGATTAAACCCAGATCAGTTGACTAGGGGTGAGTGTTTGATTGGCTCAAACGTTCCGTCCATCATCCCCTTTTGTATCGCTTTGTTCGCCCTAAGTTGGCGGGGTATGCCCAGACGTGGGTCCCTTGCTCACTTTGCCACTGGATTCAAGCAAGCCTGGCTGATGACGGCTGGAATTCCAGAAACCGGTCCTAGGATGCTTGTTTCCGGTCCAGGGAAGACATGGCTTGGCAGTTCGGGCTGGACTGTTCCCATGAGGCACAGGGTCAGACTGATTTGCATATGGCCATGTCTGAACTGGGGTGGTGGAGTGAGCTAAAGAATGATGATGGATTAAACCCAGATCAGTTGACTGGGGGTGAGTGTTTGATTGGCTCAAACGTTCCGTCCATCATCCCCTTTTGTATCGCAAGATTCTGTCTAGAACACAACATATTTTATTTGCAGGTCAACTGTATCAGCAGAAATGTGGAACTGCGATGGGCACGTGCTTCGCCCCCATTTGAAAAATTCAGATTATGCTGAAACGCATCATGCTGTTACGATAAAACATACATTGCCACATACCTGTAGTGTAGAAATATATATTACATACATATGTATCCAAAGCAGCGGATCCCTTCACACGGGAACAGACCAAGAGCACAACTACAGGTATGTGGCAATTTATGTTTTATTGCAACAGCATGACACGTTTCAGCATAACCTGCCTTTTTCAAATGCTTGGTGACCTTGTCAGATTTTTCAATGTCCAAGTTTAAAAGGCTCTTGCCTCCCTTTTATTGGAAGATGCAATGTAGCCATCGAGGAACAACTTCAGTTCTTTTAAGCAAGTACTATTCCTAGAGCACTCCAGAATGATGTGTGCATTTATCAAAGATGTAAATGGCCCGATGACATCAATTGGCTCCATACATACATTAGCCACCCACTGCCGTTACTCCAATATAGTCTCCACAATGGATATGGGCTGCCATATTACATGCACAATGGCTGCAAAAGTTGTTCCATTGCTCTGCACTGGTGTTTACTTTAACATAGGCAAAGTCTCATTTTTGCAACGGAAACAATTACCACTTTGCCCTTCAGCTAACCGAATATTGCCTCCACACAATGAATGAGCATAAGTGCTGGTTGCAGTTACCTACACTCCTCATGTAGTCATGATCTGACTCATGTCAGCAGGCACACTATTCCTGCTGGCTTGCAGCAGTTTGGCAGTTATTCAATACCTTGAAGAAAAGAAATGCCACAAATGCCACTATTCCTGCCCAATTTTCCTGAGAACGGGTGCTCTTAAATGTGCAAGTGGCAGCATGTATTAATCCAAAGCAGTGGATCCCTTAACACCAGAAAAGACCAAGAGCACAACTGCGGGTATGTGGCAATGTATGTTTTATTGCAACAGCATGACGCATTTCGGCATAACCTGCCACTTTAAAATGTTTGGTGACCATGCCAAATTTTTCAATGTCCAAGTTTAAAAGGGTCTTGCCTCCCTTTTATTGGAGGGTTCAATGTGGCCAGTGAGGAAACACCTCAATTCTTTAAAACAAGTTCTATTCCTAGAGCACGCCAGAATGATTTGTGCATTTATAAAAGATGTAAATGGCCCCGATGACATCAATTGGCCTCCTTTCATGCATTAGTCGCCCATTGTCAATACTTCAATAGAGTGTCCACAATGGGTACGGGCTGCCCATATTACATTCACAATGGCGGCAAACGTTGTTCCATCGCTGTGCACTGATGTTTAAATGAACATAGTCAAAGTTGCATTTTTACAGCTAAAATAATTACCACTTTGACGTACATCCAGCCGCATATTTTCCTCCACAGATTGAATGAGCATAAGTGCTGGTTGTAATTAACTGCACTCCTCATGTAGTCATAATCTGACTTGTGTCAGCAGGCATACCATTGCTGCTTGGTTTGCAGCGGTTCGGCAGTTATTTAAGACATTGAAGAAAAGAAAGTCCACAAATGCCACTATTCCTGCTGATCTTTCCTGAGGACCGGTGTTCTTAAACATGCAAGTGGCAGCATATATTATTCCAAAGCAGCGGATCCCTTCACACTGGAACAGACCAAGAGAACAACTGCGGATATGTGGCAATGTATGTTTTATTGCAACAGCATGACGCGTTTCGGGACTACCTGCCTTTTTCAAATGCTTGGTTACCACACCAGATTTTTCAATGTCCAAGTTTAAGAGGCTCTTGCCTTCCTTTTCTTGAAGGATGCAATGTGGCCAGCGAGGAAAGACTTCAGTTCTTTAAAACGAGTGGTATTCCTAGAGCACGCCAGAATGATTTGTGCATTTATAAATGATGTAAATGGCCCTGATGACATCAATTGGGCTCCTTTCATACATTAGCTGCCCGTTGTCGTTACTCCAATAGAGTGTCCACAATGGATGCGGGCTGCCCATATTACATGCACAATTGCGGCAAACGTTGTTCTATCACTGTGCACTGACATTTACTTCAATATAGGCAAAGTCACATTTTTGCAGCTAAAACAATTACCACTTTGCCCTAAATCCAGCCTCATATTGCCCTCCATACGCTGAATACCCGCAAGTGCTGGTTGTAATTACCTGCACTCCTCATGTAGTCATGATCTGATGCATTTCAGCAGGCACACCATTCCTGCCTGGCTTGCGGCGGTTCATCAGTTATTCAATACCTTGAAGAAAAGAAAGGCCACTATTCCTACGGAACTTTCTTGAGGATGGGTGCTCTTAAATGTACTAGTGGCAGCACGTATTAATCGAAGCAGCTGATCCCTTCACACCAGAACAGACCAAAAGCACAACCGCAGGTTTGTGGCAATGTCTGTTTTATTGCAACAGCATGACGCATTTTGGCATAACCTGCCTTTTTCAAATGCTTGGTGACCATGCCAGAGTTTTCAATGTACAAGTTAAAAAGGCTCTTGCCTCCCTTTTATTGGAGGATGCAATGTGGCCAGCAAGGAAAGACTTCAGTTCTTTAAAACAAGTGCTATTCCTAGAGCACGCCGGAATAATTTGTGCATTCATAAAAGGTGTAAATGGCCCCAATGACATAAAATAGCCTCCTTTCATACATTAGTCGCCCGTTGTCGTTACTTCAATATAGTGTCCACAATGGATGCGGCTGCCCATATTACATGCACAATGGCAGCAAACGTTGTTCCAATGAAAAGATCTCAGTAATTAACTGGTGGTTTTCAGCTGTTTTGTTGAGAAATGCAGTCGTCAGCCTGTGATCAAAAACTGATCAGGTTTGAAACGCGTTAGCCTGAATGCAGTTTTCATGATTATAAGCCTTGTCTGTACCCAGTAACTTGCTGCGAGTGCTGCTTCATTCACTGGGCAAATGCTTGTGAAGAAATTGAAACAGTGGACCGACCGTGGAGGCAGCACCAATATGAGGATAGCGAAGTGGGTCCTTTTGCCTCTAACAAGAGACAGTTTAGGAGCGGCGAGGGCCCTTTGATATATATTTTTGGCACGACTTAACAGCCCACTGGAGGGCAAAGGTGTAGGACTTGGCCTTTTTGGCTAAAGTTCCCTAAACTTTTTTTTGCTTTCCCCTAGACCGTTTTCCTGACATAGAGTTGCCAATTTAGATGTTTTGGGTACTTTGCCACTGCTGATCAGTGTCAAAGTACAAGTGTTCCCTGTGTAAAGTGTAATGGTAATTGGTTGGCCATGATTGATATGTTGCCTTACTAGTAAAGTCCCTAGTGATGTGCACTGTGTGTGCCAGGGCTAGTAATGCAAAGGTGCACGGAGAAGAGAACTCAGGCCTGCAGTGTAGGGCCTGCGCGCAGTTTGTTAAGTTAGCATGTTAGCATGTTAGCATGTCAGGAGTGGCAGTACTGGGGCCAGAGTGAGAAGCTGTACTTTATGTCATCGTTGATACATGTGGGGGGCAACTGTTATCGAAGAGGCTGACTGTCGTAATACACATTGCCAATATTGCTGCTAACGAACTGCCGGACTGTCTTATGACGCCTGACATTATTTCTGCATAACGAAGTACACAATTGTAGCACTACGCATTGCATTATTTCTCCATTGCAAAGTACAGGATTGTAGTGGCCCGCATTGCATTATTTCCTCATTGCAAAGTAGATTATTGTAGCTATGCATTGCATTATTCCTTCATTGCAAAGTACATGATTGTAGCGGCGCGCATTGCATTATTTCTTCATTGCAGAGTACGTGATTGGGGTGTGACGCATTGCATTATTCCTTCATTGCGCAGTACATGATTATAGCGGTACGCGTTGCATTATTTCTCCCATTGCACGGTACCGGGGTGTATCGTTACGCATTGTATTATTTATCCTTTGCCCAGCACAGGATTGTTTCGTTACACAGTGCACTATTGTTTGTCCATTGCAACGTGTGTGATTCTAGCATTGCGACCAGCATAGCATTTTGAAAGCGGTGGTTGGGATTTGAACCTACCAGCCAGCCGGAACGAATATTACCCTTTATTATATGTTGGCTTATGTATTGTGTGGTCTGATCGTATATCTTTGTACATAAAGTTTATACTCGTTTTTATCAAACTCGTGTGGAGTCCATTTGTGCTGTCACCAGTGGGTTGCTGGGAGTGTGGTTGAACATACTGTACACTCGTGCCTTGGAGATAGGCCTGGCTGCTCGTGCCAAGCTACTAAGGGGGTGAGCAGGGCTATCTCAAACGGTGTCCTTACTGGGCCTAACGTTGAGTCGTTGAGTGAGGAGTCCCGGCTCTCGCATTTGCTGACAGTGGTGCGGGACTGGGACTCCGGCTTCCAACATTTGGCGGCAGAGCGGTGGGATACGATCCTAACGTAATTGAAACGCGTGTGTGAAAAACCACTCACAGTAATTGGTGTACATCATAAATTGATCGCAGACCACGACGCAACAACATCTTGTTTTGAATTGTTGGTTCTATTCTTGAGTAACCTTTAAACCACACATCATGTCTCAGGAGGGGAGCCAGATAGCTGGTGAGGCTGCGGCTGCAGAATTAGAGTTTAACATTGAGGCATTGTTTACCTACAAGGTTGATCAGTTGAGGAAATTCTGCAGAGCTTTGGGATGTCCCATGAAGGGTAGCGCCAAGAAGGAGGAGCTGCAAGTGGCCTTGAGGGCCTGGTGGGAAGCCAAAGAGGCTCAGGAGGTGGGTGATGTTGAGGTGGATGAGGATGACCCAGGGAATGGATTTGGTCCACAGGATTTGCCAGTGGAGGGACCAGCCGCAGGGGCTGGTAGTAGCCATTCAGGGAGGAGTTTTTCACCAGAGGAGTTGGAGGAAAACCAAAGGGTCAAACTGCATGAGTTGGAGGTGTTAAAACTTAAAACTCAAGCAGAGGAGAGCAGGAACGCTCTCGCGTTGGAAGAGAAACGGATTCTCTTCGCTCATGAGTTAAGCATGAGGGAACTGGACATTAAGGGTAGACAAGCCGAGCCCAGTTCGAATGGTGGCAGCACACCACCAGTGCCAGTAGGGAAGGTGTACATTCCCAAGTATTTAGTGCGAGATTACCAGAGGGGTGATGACATTTATGCGTGGTTCACGGCATATGAGATCGCACTAAGGATGAATGAGGTGCCTGAAAAGCATTGGGGGGCGGGCCTATGGAAACACTTTGAGGCTTCGGGAGGGACGTTCTATCACCTTTAGAGAGGGCGGGAACCCTGACCTATGCCAACATGAGGGAGGCTTTATGCCTCCGGTATGGGCTCACTCCTGAACAATACCGGCAGAAGTTCAGGACCTCCAAGAAACTAGAATCCCGTACTTGTGTAGAATGTGTGAATGAGTACACACGGGCACTGGATGGTTGGATGCTGGGCAGCAAGGTCAATGATTTTAAGGGCTTATGCAATTTAATCAGTTGGGAGCACTTGAGTAGTCTGTGTGTTCCAGAGCTGCGCCAGCATCTATTGGATAGTAAGCTGACTGATCCCAGTAAGCTTGCTGAGGAGGCGGACCGCTGGACTAGTACCCGGGTCCACAAGGGGATTGGGAGTACCACTGCCAAGAGTATGCAGGGTCCCCCGCCGATGGTGGGGGAGGACAAGGGTAACCACAAGGAGTCCTCTAAAGGGCCCCAAGGTAGTTCCCCCAAGAAAGGGTCCCAGTCCCCCAAGGCCAAGAGGGCCTGGGCCTTCAAGGGCAAGAAGGAGCCCTGAGGTCCTCCTACGTGTTACTTCTGTAAAGAAGTGGGTCATATTTCCCCTAAATGCCCCAAAAAGTAATCTGTACCCACTGGTGCTCCAACACCTGGTTTAGTGAGTGTAGCGTTGGGGGAGGAATTGAGTCCTTGGAATGGGGAGGAGCAAGCAGTTATGACCCTGGTCTCCCTAGGAGATCGAGAGATGGTCCAGGAAATCCCTCTGCCTGAAAACACTAAAAAGTACAGGCAGTGGGTGACCATCAATGGACGGAGGGTGGAGGCTCTGAGAGACACCGGAGCCAGTTTGACATCTGTCAGGTGACAGTGGGTGTCTGAAGAGCAAGTAATTCCTGATGTGCTTCACTCTGTAATGTGAGCAGACAATTCAGTGCGCCTCTGCAAGGTGGCGCTGGTTCCCTTTGAATGGGGAGGGGTCTCAGGTTCCTTGAAGGTTGTTGTAAGTCCGTCCATGTCTGTAGACTGTCTGCTAGGGAATGACCTGGAGAGTTCCCCCTGGAAGGAGGTGGAGCGCCAGGCGCATTTGGAGATGTTGGGTCTACCTGAGTGGGCATGTGTGACCACTCGGTCCATGGTAGCCAGTAAAGGTATTCAAGAGAACCTGGGGCCTGAAACAGTGGCCCAGGTGCCTGCCAGAAAGAGAAGAGGCAGGGGGCGCAGGAACCGGCCCCCACAGTTCCCACAGTCCAGGAGGAGGCACCCTTTGAGGGGGATGCCCTGGAGCCTACGGGGGAACAAGTGGCTGAACTGGGGGACCTACCCGGGCTGACTGAATGGCAGCAGGAAGCTTCAGGGAGGAATTCTGTGAGGAACAGATTAAGTGCCCTTCTCTTGTAGGTTTGCGGCAGCAGGCAGCAAACCAGGCAGCAGGTGATCAGGCGGGATCACACTTGATTTACTGGGAGAATGATCTCCTGTATAGTGAGCCAAAGGTGGCTGAGCCTGGGTCAGCCCAGGCACTGGTGGTACCCCAGCGCTTCAGAGCCTTCCTATTGGAGTTGGCTCATGATGTACCTTTGGCGGGACATTTGGGGCAGGACAAGACCTTTGAGCGGCTTGTCACCCACTTCTACTGGCCCCAGATGCGCAAGAGTTCTGATACTCATTGCAGGACCTGTCAGACTTGTCAGGTGAGTGGTAAGAGTGGAAGGAAGCGAAAGGCTCCCCTCCAACCTTTCCCTGTAGTCAGCACACCCTTTGAGAGGGTGGGCATTGACATTGTGGGTCCTCTGGATCCCAAGTCGGCCATGGGCAACAGGTTCATCCTGGTCTTGGTGGACCATGCCACCCGGTACCCGGAAGCCATCCCTCTCCGGACGGTGACAGCCCCCGTGCTGGGCCGTGCACTGATGGGGATTTTCTCCCATGTGGGGTTCCCCAGAGAGGTGGTGTCCGACAGGGGTACTAATTTCAGATCGAGGTATATGAAATCTCTGTGGAAGGAGTGCGGTGTACCTTATAAGTTCACCACACCTTACCACCCCCAGGGTAATGGTCTGGTTGAGAGGTTTAACCGGACCTTGAAGGGCATGATTATGGGTCTGGAGGAACCCAGGAGGCATCAGTGGGACGTCCTCTTGCCCTGCCTGCTGTTTGCATATAGAGAGGTGCCACAGAAGTCATTGGGGTTCAGTCCCTTTGAGCTCCTGTATGGGCACCCGGTCAGAGAACCCTTGAGTTTGGTGAAGGAGGGCTGGGAGAAGGCTCCTAGTAAACCCCCCCAGGATGTATACAGCTACATGCTGGCCTTCAGGAACCAAACTAGGCATTTCAGGCAGCTTGCTCAGGCGACCCTGGAAGCCAGCCAGGAGGATATGAAACGGTGGTACGACCAGAATGCCACTCTGGTCAAGTTTCAACCTGGGCAGAAAGTGTGGGTGATGGCGCCAGTGGAGCCTTGTGCGCTCCAGGACAAGTGGACTGGGCCTTATGAGGTGGTGGAGCGCAGAAGGGAAGTAACCTATCTGGTGGACTTACGGTCTCCTAGGAATCCTTTGAGGGTTCTCCATGTGAACCGCCTCAAACCACACTTTGAGAGGTCTGAGGTGACCATGCTCTTGGCTACAGATGACGGGGCGGAAGAGGAGAGTGAACCTCTTCCTGACCTCCTGTCAGCCAAGGAGGAAGATTGGGTAGTGGTTAGCATGGTAAATGATTTGGAGGGGTTGTCCAATTTGGCCCCAGGGGAGCCTAGGCTCAGAAATTATTTTCCAGGATTGCGCCACCCCGGGTTAAGGTGTGGGCTCCTTGATTCCTGGGAGCCTGCACGAGAACCGGGCCCCTGGTCATGGGTCCAGGGGCCTGAAAATGCCCCAGAGAGGGAAGAAGGGCCAAGTGGCACAAGGAGATCCCAGAGTAGTGAGGAGGGGTTGCTGGCTAGCCCCTTGTCTCAAAAGGGGGGGAGGAAGAGTAAGCAGCACCCCCAGGGATCAGCAGCACCACCCAGGAAACTGGGGGCCGTAGGAGAGCCCCGGGTGGAGGCCTAGTGCCTACTTGCCAGAGGTGTGAGGAAGGACACCTAGCATCAGGAGGGCATGGGGAGTCTGTAGCCAGAGCTCCTGCCGTCCTGAAGTTTGTGGGTGCCATTCCTAAGTGGCAGGCCCAGAAAAATAAATGGAAGGATAAAAGAGGGTTGTGTTCCCCAGTGGGAACACCCGTGGGACAGTGTCCAGCCAGTGGGGCTGGGTCCCCTAGAAGTGACCAGGGTGAACCCACTTTTAACCTGGAGGGCATGATGACTGGAGGTAGTATCCTGACCGATGGGCCTTCCCAGGGTACCACTCCAGGGTGGGGTTGGCATGGGACTAGCACCCCTGGAGGGGTCCCCCTGGCCGGGAGGGATCCATGGAACAGCATTGTTGGCTCAGAGAGTAGTGATCAAGAAGACCCCCTGGGGTCAGGAAGGCGTGGAACAGGAGGGTGTCCCTGTGGTAGAGGGCCTGCATCCTGGTTCTATCACCCGAAGCCGGGAAGTCCATCAAGGTAATGATTGGTCTACCCTGACTCTTGGCTGGGAGGGGGTTGTGTAGGACTTGACCTTTTTGGCTAAAGTTCCCTAAACTTTTTTTTGCTTTCCCCCTAGACCGTTTTCCTGACATAGAGTTGCCAATTTAGATGCTTTGGGTACTTTGCCACTGCTGATCAGTGTCAAAGTACAAGTGTTCCCTGTGTAAAGTGTAATGGTAATTGGTTGGCCATGATTGGTAAGTTGCCTTACTAGTAAAGTCCCTAGTGATGTGCACTGTGTGTGCCAGGGCTAGTAATGCAAAGGTGCGCTGAGAAGGGAACTCAGGCCTGCAGTGTAGGGCCTGCGCGCAGTTTGCTAAGTTAGCATGTTGTCCTGACAAGTGCAAACACTTGTCAGGCCTTGCTTTCCCTTTTGCGTACACAGTGGGCACCCCTGTGGTAGGTCCCGGGTAACCCCTGGGCAGGGTGCAGTGTAAGTAAAAGGCAGGACATATACTGAGGTGTGTGTTATGTCCTGACAGTGAAAAACACTCCATTTCGTTTTTCACTGGTGAAAGGCCATCCTGCCCATAGGACAGAATGGGGGAGGCTGGGTATTGTGTTTGTTAGCCTAGTTTCCCATAAGTTTAAAATGGAGAGGTGAAGTTTAGTATGTATGAACTCACAGCGTCATAACACATCTTTCTATGAAAGTGGTTTTGTCACTGTGTGTTCAGAAACCACTCTTTTAGAAAGTGGCTGAGTTTTGTGCTTTAAGCATTTCTGTGTGTCTCTGCTGAATGTGGATTGACTGTCTGGATCTGAGAGGGGAGAGGAGCCGGGGGAGGTCTTGACCCAGGGAGGGGTTGAGATGGCACCAGGCTGACCTGCATCTGGAGAGTAGGCGAGGAAAAGCACCGGGAGGTGAAGAGGCCTGGGTTGCGGCTATAAATCAATTAACCCATCTCCTGCTGAGTGATTAAGGATCCAGACCCCCAGTATCAAAGGGAGAAAGGTGACACTGGGAGGGAGACACCCAGAACTGATTTAGGCAGGGGTCAGGGACCCCTGAGCACAACGAACTTCAAAGACATTTAGGGGTATAACTATGAAAGCTGAGACCCCTGAACGTTGGAATAGAAATGGATTGAGACTGAAAAGGCTTGGACCCATTTCGTGGTCAAGAGGAACCTCTGCTAAGGAAGGAACAACTGAAGAGACTGCTTGGAAGGACCGACCCTTGCTTCGTGATCTGGGGCTGGTCTGCAGTTTGCTGTTTTAACCAAGGAAGAGGCTTTTGGGACTGTGCTGTGTGCGCGGGGTCCCCCTGTTTGAAGAAGACTGTGCTTTGTGCTGTGTCTTGTTACCCCAAGGGCCCGAGGTGAGCTGGCTCCCTGTTTGGAAACACAGGAACATAAAAGTTTCCGGAGAAGTTTCAAGCGACGCGGTGGGCGCGTGTTGTGGCAGCTTGAGACCCTCGGAAGGTGTGCCCTGTGATCTTGGACACACGGAGGAGAAGTGAGACTCAGACGCACGGGGTGCGTGTCGTGGTGCACAGGAGGCGTTGGTGAAGAGCGCCGGGTCAACGTGTGCATCGAAGGTGAAGTGAGTCTCGGACGCGCTGGGTGCGTGTCGTGGTGCATAGGAGGCGTTGGTGAAGAGCGCCTGTTCAACGCGTGCATCGAAGGTGAAGTGAGACTCGGACGCACAGGGTGCGTGTCGTGGTGCACCGCAGGCACTGGTGAAGAGTTCCTGGTCAGCGGGTGCATCGGAGGTGAAGGAAGTCTCGGACGGGCAGGGTGCGTGTCGTGGTGTACAGGAGGCGTTGGCGAGGAGCGCCTGGTCAACGTGTGCATCGGAAGTGGAGTGAGTCTGGGACGCGCAGGGTGCGTTTCGGGGTTCACCGGAGGCGCTGGTGAAGAGCGCCTGGTCATCGAGTGCACCGGAGGAGAATTGAGGCTCGGATGCGCAGGGTGCGTGTCGTGGTGTACAGGAGGCGTTGGCGAGGAGCGCCTGGTCAACGTGTGCATCGGAAGTGGAGTGTGTCTCGGACGCGCAGGGTGCGTGTCAGGGTTCACCGGAGGCACTGGTAAAGAGCGCCTGGTCATCGAGTGCACTGGAGGAGAAGTGAAGCTTGGACACGGTGAGCGTGTCGGGGTGCGGCCGAAGGCGTTGGTGAAGAGCGCCTGGATATCGGGGCACCGGAGTTGGAGTAAGTCTCAGTGAAGCAGTGTGCGTGCTTTGGTGCAACTTGGGACTGTGGAGGTGATCAGCTGATCATCGTGTGCACCGGAAGAAAGTGAGTCTCTGCAACGCGATGTGCGTGTCTTGGTGCCAACTGAGACCGCAGGAAGGATTGCCTGGTGAACGTGCACTCGGAGTCGACGTGAAGTCCCATCAGTGTTGTGTGTGTGGCTTCGTGCCAGAGGAGACCCAGAGGGTGCTGTGGTGAACGTGCACCCGGAGTAACATAATCTCAGGGGCGTGGGGTACGTGTGCCCTGCGGCCGCCTGAGACCTTCCTAACAGTTGCGGCCCGGACCGGCAGCCCCGGAGGAGCTGAGCTGCCAGGCCGAGCCGCTGAGGCCCATTGAGAAAGTTCTACACGGAAGGCCCAGTTCACTGAAGGAGGAGAGGAGAGTGGGGTCGCGCCCCCAGGTAACGTGGATCACTGCCTGGGGGGGGCGGGCTCAGAGGGACACTCTTTCGGCCTCTCAGTCCTTCTGGCGATGTGAGCCTTTGCTTCGGCTCAGATTGGGGCCCGTACTGCGTTCAGGAGTGGCAGTACTGGGGCCAGAGTGAGAAGCTGTACTTTATGTCATCGTTGACACGTGTGGGGGGCAACTGTTATCGAAGAGGCTGACTGTCGTAATACACATTGCCAATATTGCTGCTAACGGAACTGTCTTATGACGCCTGACATTATTTCTGCATAACGAAGTACACAATTGTAGCACTACGCATTGCATTATTTCTCCATTGCAAAGTACAGGATTGTAGCGGCCCGCATTGCATTATTTCTTCATTGCAAAGTACATGATTGTAGCTACGCATTGCATTATTCCTTCATTGCAAAGTACATGATTGTAGCAGCGCGTATTGCATTATTTCTTCATTGCAAAGTACGTGATTGGGGTGTGACGCATTGCATTATTCCTTCATTGCGCAGTACATGATTGTAGCGGTACGCGTTGCATTATTTCTCCCATTGCACGGTACCGGGGTGTATCGTTACGCATTGTATTATTTATCCTTTGCCCACCACAGGATTGTATCGTTACACAGCGCACTATTGTTTGTCCATTGCAACGTGTGTGATTCTAGCATTGCGACCAGCATAGCATTTTGAAAGCGGTGGTTGGGATTTGAACCTACCAGCCAGCCGGAACGAATATTACCCTTTATTATATGTTGGCTTATGTATCGTGTGGTCTGATTGTATATCTTTGTACATAAAGTTTATACTCGTTTTATCAAACTCATATGGAGTCCATTTCTGCTGTCACCAGTGGGTTGCTGGGAGTGTGGTTGCACATACTGTACACTCGTGCCTTGGAGATAGGCCTGGCTGCTCGTGCCAAACTACTAAGGGGGTGAGCAGGGCTATCTCAAACGGTGTCCTTACTTGGCCTAACGTTGAGTGAGGAGTCCCGGGTCTCGCATTTGGTGAAAGTGGTGCGGGACTGGGACTCCGGCTTCCAACAAAAGGAAATGCTTTAAATAACTGTAACTGAACACCCACTGGGGTAAGGATATTTGAATGTTAACTACTAGTCCCAGGATGCATTGTCTTATGATGAACTTACCTAAATGGTCTGGTTGGGCCGATAAAAAGATCTGAGTAATTAGCTGGTGGTTTTCAGCTGTTTTGTTGAGACATGCAATCGGCAGCCTGTGATCAAGAACTGATTAGCTTTGAAACGGGTTAGGCTGAATGCCGAGTCTCCGTGATTATAAGCCTTGTCTGTGCCCAGTAACTCGCTGTGAGTGCTGCTTCAATCCCTGGTCAAATATTTGTGAAGAATTTGAAACGGTGGCCCGACCGTGGAGGCAGCACCACTATGAGGATTGCGAAGTGGGTTCTTTTGCCTCTAACAAGAGACAGTTTAGGAGCGGCGAGGGGCCTTTGACGTATATTTTTGACAATACCTAACAGCCCACTGGAGGGCAAAGGAAATGCTTTAAATAACTGTAACTCAACACCCACTGGGGTAAGGATATTTGGCTGTTAACTACTAGTTACAGGATGCATTGTGTTATCATGAACTTACCTGAATGGTCCGGTTTGGGCCAATAAAAAGATCTCAGTAATTAACTGGTGGTTTTCAGCTGTTTTGTTGAGACATGCAGTCGGCAGCCTGTGATCAAGAACTGATTAGGTTTGAAACGCGTTAGGCTGAATGCAGAGTTTCTTCTTCACTCTCTGGGCAAATGCCTGTGAAGAAAAAAATATATGTATGTTTATATTCACTGAAAAAACCACAGGTTTCAGGGACGTTATAGTTAGTTGGACATTTCACTTGTACAAAACCAGTGAAATTAGGATGTTATAGTTAGTTCAGCTAACTATAACTCGCGCCCCCGCAATGCACTGCTGATGACGTCACATATTACATCACTCATGACATGGTCAGTGACATCACTGATGACATCTCAAATGACACCTGTGGTTTTTTCAGTGAATTTCTAAGGTTTTTTAAATGCTAATTTCTAACTATAACGTCGCTGAAACCTGTGGTTTTTTCAGTGAATTTCTAAGGTTTTTTAAATGCTAATTTCTAACTATAACGTCCCTGAAACCTGTGGTTTTTTCAGTGAATGTCAAAGGTTTTTTAATTGCTAATTTCTAACTATAACGTCCCTGAAACCTATGGTTTTTTCAGTGAATTTCAAAGGTTTTTTAAATGCTAATTTCTAACTATGCCTACACAGAGGTAGGACATGTGCAGAAAGAGGAAGAAAGGCGCAGAAAGAAGCAACAGAAATGCAGAAAGAGGCAACAGAAGTCCAGAAAGATGAAGAAAGGTGCAGAAAGAAGCAAGAGATGTGCACAAAGAACCGACAGAGGAGCAGAAAGAGGCCTTGTTGCAAAGTCATCCTGTGCCCCCAACATTTTGCTTACGGGTGCTGGTGGTAACTGACTCTGACTAACCAGGCCTAGAGCCAGTGCTATGCTAAAAGACACTTAGAATACAGTGAAAACACCTACATACACTAGGGAAAACTATGCGTTGGGGTACTCCTGTGATTGGCATGACCTCCTCTGTAAGGCCCTGGTACATAATAGGGCAGGGGGATTAAAACTACCTCTAAGTCAGAGGTGCAGAATGACGCTTCTTTAAGTAGTAGTCACATTTGCAGAGTGGTGGAGAAAGGGTGCGGGGCCTCCGACCAGCGCTCAGGAATTCCGCTGCATAGGACTTAGACAAGGTACCAAGAGGGCTTCTTGGCCCCCAAAGTCCCTCCGGAATAAATTGGACTTCATCCCCCATCCCGTAGGCTGCCAGGAGGCGCGTTTGCAGAGTGTTGGAGAAAGGGGGGCATGTCCTCCTTAGACGTCTTAGCAAACCCACTGTGTGGGACTTACTGCAGGTAACAACCTTGGGGGCCAACTACCCCTCCTATTACCTTCAGTAAGTCCCACACAGTAGGATTGCTAAGTTCTCATAGCAGGCCACGCCCCCTTTGCCCACCACTCTGCAAACGCGCTCCCTGGTGCGCTCTTGGCTGGGGATTGAAGTCCCCTTCGCTGCTGGTGGTCCTTTAGGGGCCAACTAGCTTATGTCTTACCTCCAGTAAGCACCACACAGTGGGATTGCTGAGAGGTGGACAAAGGCCACGCCCCCTTTCTACACCACTCTGCAAATGCAGCTCCTGGAGCGCTGCTGCTCGGGGGATGAAGTCCACTTGTGTCCTGAGGTCCTCAGGACACAAGAGGACCTCATTGCCCTACCACCAGTACGCCAAGAGGCGCATTTACAGAGTGGTGTAAAAAGGGGCGTGGCCTCAGACCACCTCTCTGCAACGCAGCTCTGTGGCACATACTGGAGGTACCTGGTGGGCTAGTTGGCCCCCAGGGACCCTCAGTAATGAAGAGGACTTAATACCCCAACTTAGAACGCGCCAGGGGGTGCATTTGCAGAGTGCTGCAGGGAAGGGGCGGGGCCTCCGGCGAGATGCCGTCTTTTTTTAATTTTATTTTTTTAGAAGGGGGATTGTGTGGCCCCCCTTCTTTTACAATATTTGGGGCCCTGGGGACCCCATCCACCAGGGCCTGACCCCTTTTAATCACCATTTTTTTTAAATCGGGAAGGGGCCCGCATGGCCCCCCTCCCGAGGCCAATTTAGGCCCCGGGGACCCCATCCCCCGGGGCATGGCCTTTTATTTATTTATTTTTTTATTTATTTTTCGAGGGGGGCCGTGTCCCCCCTCCTAAGGCCAATTATGGCCCGGGGACCCCATCCCCCGGGCCGGCCTTTCCTTATTTATTTTTTTAATTTTTGGGGAGGGGGGCCGCTTGGCCCCCGTCCCAGGCCACTTCTGGCCCTGGGGACCCCATCCCCCAGGGCCTGGCCTCACCGTTGGGGACTGTGGGGAGCCCCAATGCCCCCACAGTCCCACCGGCTCCCCGCCTCCTGCGGGAGCCGGCATTGCTTTGAGCAAGGGAGCTGCTGACATGCAGCTCCCTTGCTCAAAGCAATCCTGACTAGCTTCATTGAAGCGAGAGCAGGTTTTCCTGCTCTCGCTTCAATGAAGCAAAGCAGAGCTTCTATGGCAGGGCGGGAGCCGAGCTCCCGCCCTGCCATAGCAAACAGCAATGTCCTGGGGGTGGGCACCCCGGGACATTGCAGGAGCCGGCCCTGGGGGGTGGCGGTCCCCAGGGCCATTGAGGGCTCCAGGAGGGGGGCCACATGGCCCCCCTCCATCCATTTGCATAGCCCCGGGGAGGTGGTGGTCCCCGCGGCCGGGGGTCTGCAACGGACCCCCGTATTTAAATATTCAATGCCCCTTGGAGGTGGTGGTCCCCGGGGCAGTATGGGGAGGGGCAGGAGCCCCCCACACACTTTTATTTTTAATTGCAGCCCCGGGGAGGTGGCGGTCCCCGGGGCTTGGGGGGCCAGCGAGGCCCCCCTCCTTTTAAATTTGAATGCCTCGGGGAGGTGGCGGTCCCCGGGGCAGTATGGGTGGGTTGGGATCCCCCCACTCCTTTATAAACAAAGCCCCAGGGAGGTGGTGGTCCCCAGGGCTGCGGGGGGCCACATGCCCCCGTGCATTCAAATTAATAAGCCCCGGGTGGTGGCGGTCCCCGGGGCTGCGGGGGCCCCAGCGGGCCCCCGCAAATTAATCACCGATTGCCCTTGGGACCTGGCCCACCCAGGGGCTTTTTGAAAATGAAGCGCGGGAGACCGCGCTTCATTTTTTTTTTATTTTCATGGTAGGATTCGCGACCCAAACGCGAATTCTGCCGTTTAAAAAAAATTAATGCTTTTTTTGGCCCTGGGGTTCCTTGTGGGACCCCCTGAGCAGGCCTAGGGGGTCAGGGTGTTTCTACCCTGCCCCCTTTTCTTGTTTTTCAACCTTTTTTCCACTCTTTTCTTGTGACTCAGTTACCGAGTCACAAGACGGCTGCCAACACTTCCTGGTTTGGAGTGTTGGCAGCCAATCAGAGTGAAGCTCGTGCCCGGGACGGTTCGCGAACCCTCCTCGGTGCTCAGATATCGATAGTTTTCTTTTTTAAATTTCACAGGAACTATAGAAAGTATTTACACCATTTAACAAAAAGGGCACACTCTAAACCAAGACCTACCTTTTTGCCAAATTTGGTGTAATTCCGTTCAGCAGTTCGGGCTGTAGCCTGTAATAAAGTTCCTATGGAAAATAACATGGAGAAAACGCGCTTTGGGACCCCCCTTTTTTCTCGGCCCCCGCTTGACGAATCACCCTGAAACTTTCAACACACATACTGAGCGGTCCAACCCTATTTTTTGGAAAATTTCACAAAGATTCATCAAATGTCGCCAAAGATATTGGCAAATCAAAAAACGCTTTTCCTATGGAAACTAGGTTCTAACTATAACTACGTACTGGCGACCGCCAGTAGGTAATATATATATTTATATATGTATATATATATATATATATTTTCACACAAGTTATCCCATCTGCGAGGACGCACTCAAAGTACAGACGAATCCCACTATTTGGAGCAGAATTTTTATTAACAGCAAACCGGCAGCAATGTCCTGAAATTTCCACAGCCCTACGCGTTTCGGAGCTGCTTGCTCCTTGTTCACGGGCAATTTGCAAGTCAATTAGGCAGAAATGAGCAATCGGTGAGTCCTCATTTTCATTTCTTTTATGCCTTCCAGTAGGTTAATTTACAACACAGCATTCTGGGGCTCGTAGTACCATTACTCATAATTAAACCCTTCGGTGGGTACTGTGGCATGACATTAAATTATTGCATTTCAAAAGCTCTCCAGTGAGCCTCAGGGTAAAAAGCTTCGGTTCAATTCAATTTTAACTGTACCTTCTGCCAACACCATTACAGATAATCTGAAGGAAGCAGCCCACATTCTTTTCATGGCGGTTCATCCTCCCGACCGGGACTGGCCGGTTTTAATGTTTTCACCCAAGTTATCCCACCTGCGTGGACGCACTCAAAGTACAGACGAATCCCACTATTTGGAGCAGAATTCTTTATTAACAGCAAACCGGCAGCAATGTCCTGAAATTTCCACAGCCCTACGCGTTTCGGAGCTGCTTGCTCCTTGTTCACGGGCAATTTGGAAGTCAATTAGGCAGAAGTGAGCAATCGGTGAGTCCTCATTTTCATTTCTTTTATGCCTTCCAGTAGGTTAATTTACAACACAGCATTCTGGGGCTCGTAGTACCATTACTCATAATTAAACCCTTCGGTGGGTACTGCAGCATGACATTAAATTATTGCATTTCAAAAGCTCTCCAGTGAGCCTCAGGGTAAAAAGCTTCGGTTCAATTCTATTTTAACTGTACCTTCTGCCAACACTATTACAGATAATCTGAAGGAAGCAGCCCACATTCTTTTCATGGCGGTTCATCCTCCCGACCGGGACTGGCCGGTTTTAATGTTTTCACACAAGTTATCCCACCTGCGAGGACGCACTCAAAGTACAGACGAATCCCACTATTTGAAGCAGAATTCTTTATTAACAGCAAACCGGCAGCAATGTCCTGAAATTTCCACAGCCCTACGCGTTTCGGAGCTGCTTGCTCCTTGTTCACGGGCAATTTGCAAGTCAATTAGGCAGAAGTGAGCAATCGGTGAGTCCTCATTTTCATTTCTTTTATGCCTTCCAGTAGATTAATTTACAACACAGCATTCTGGGGCTTGTAGTACCATTACTCATAATTAAACCCTTCGGTGGGTACTGCAGCATGACATTAAATTATTGCATTTCATAAGCTCTCCAGTGAGCCTCAGGGTAAAAAGCTTCGGTTCAATTCTATTTTAACTGTACCTTCTGCCAACACCATTACAGATAATCTGAAGGAAGCAGCCCACATTCTTTTCATGGCGGTTCATCCTCCCGACCGGGACTGGCCGGTTTTAATGTTTTCACACAAGTTATCCCACCTGCGAGGACGCACTCAAAGTACAGACGAATCCCACTATTTGGAGCAGAATTCTTTATTACTAGCAAACCGGCAGCAATGTCCTGAAATTTCCACAGCCCTACGCGTTTCGGAGCTGCTTGCTCCTTGTTCACGGGCAATTTGCAAGGGTTTAATTATGAGTAATGGTACTACGAGCCCCAGAATGCTGTGTTGTAAATTAACCTACTGGAAGGCATAAAAGAAATGAAAATGAGGACTCACCGATTGCTCACTTCTGCCTAATTGACTTGCAAATTGCCTGTGAACAAGGAGCAAGCAGCTCTGAAACGCGTAGGGCTGTGGAAATTTCAGGACATTGCTGCCGGTTTGCTGTTAATAAAGAATTCTGCTCCAAATAGTGGGATTCGTCTGTACCTTGAGTGCGTCCTCGCAGGTGGGATAACTTGTGTGAAAACATATATATATATATATATATATATATATATATATACACACATAGAGACAGACACACGCACACACATTTACATATTTGTACTATATATATATATATATATATATATATTCACTGAAAAACCATAGGTTTTAGGGAAAGTTATAGTTAGTTGGACATTGCACTCGTACAAAACCCGTGAAATTCCCCGTTATAGTTAGTTCAGCTAACTATAACTCGCGCCCCGCAATGCACTGCTGATGACATCACATATTACATCACTCATGACATGGTCAGTGACATCACTGATGACATCACTGATGACATCTCAAATGACATCACTGATTACATCACTGATGACATCATCCAGTGACTGTGTGTTTGTGTAAAGTTTAAATATGTTTAATATATATAGGGAAAGGCATATTGAAGAATGAGTGGGTGTATAAGCATCTGAATGGATGATTTAGTAGGTGCTTGACTGAGTCTATAAGTGAGTGATTAAACGTATCTTACTGGATGCATGGGTGAGTGACTAAACTGTGTGAATGTCTGTATCCGTCTGTCTGTTGTTGTGTAAGCAGCTGCATGGGTTTCTGACTAGCTAAATGAGTGTCTATATGGGTTATGGATTGGTTCTCTGAGTATCTGTATGGGTGCCTCAGTGTTTGTGTGGGTGGGGTGTGTGTGACTCTGTGCATAGATGTGTGAGTGGGTGATTCACTGGGTGCATGGTTTCAAGAGTGCGTCTGTGATGGACTGTATGGGTGGGTGAGTGTGTGTATGGGTGTGTTAGTGATTGAATGTATATCTCAGTGGTACATGTGTGAGTAACTACATATGTGAAAGGCAGTATATATGTGTGTTGGAGTATATAAATGGCTATAAGTGAGAGTGTGTGATTGTGAGAGTGGCTATATGGATGAGTGTGTGCTTGCATCAGTGATTGCATAGGAGCGTAAGAATGTGCTAGTATTTTTATGAGTAAGTGAGCTGGTGTGTATAACTGTATAGGTGAGTAAATGGGAGTGTGATTAATTATTAGCATGACTGACTAGGTGTGTGAGTACCTCTATGGATGAGTTGCGTTGTGTGAGTGTTTATATAGGTGTATGAGTGCATATGATAGTCCTGTACTGAGTGACTGTAAGTATGAGTGACTGTACGGGTGAGTGAGTAGATGTGTGTGTGTAGACCTAAGAATCAGTGAGTGGGTATGTACTTATTGGTATTGGAGTGTGTATGGTTTTGAGAATGGCAGTCTGTAATTTAGAGTGGGTGTATCAAAAGTTATATTAGGGTGTGAGAAGATGCATTAAATTCTCACATGGATGATGTCATCAGTGATGTCATTTGAGATGTCATCAGTGATGTCATCAGTGATGTCACTGACCATGTCATGAGTGATGTAATATGTGACGTCATCAGCAGTGCATTATGGGGCGCGAGTTATAGTTAGCTGAACTAACTATAACGGGGGACTTTCACGGGTTTTGTACGAGTGCAATGTCCAACTAACTATAACTTTCCCTAAAACCTATGGTTTTTTCAGTGAATTTCAAAGGTTTTTTAAATGCTAAACCCTAACTATAACAGGCCTGAAACCTATGGTTTTTTCAGTGAATTTCAAAGGTTTTTAAAATGCTAATTCCTAACTATAACAAGCCTGAAACCTATGGTTTTTTCAGTGAATTTCAAAGGTTTTTTAAATGCTAATTCCTAACTATAACATGTCTGAAACCTATGGTTTTTTCAGTGAATTTCAAAGGTTATGTAAATCACAAATTTTAAATGTATTAATTGTTATATTTATTTTCTTTGATACTGATTTACTACATTTTTTTAAACTATTTATTTTTAGATGTTTTATTTTTTAAATTACATTGTAATTACATTGTACATTACATTACAAAATATACTTTCTCAGAATGAATTACTTTAGTTTAAATACTTTGCAAATAGGCAATAGACTTTTAAGTACAGTAGTTACAGTTGTTGCAATGGGCAACACAATTTCAAACACAATGCAACATTGAGCTCAATATGAATTTCTAGCTAAATGCAATTAGTTACTTTATGGATTACTTTTTCTAACCACAGGACTGGATCCTAGATTCAGTCCTGGGACATCTCCTGTAAACAGTTGAGTAAAAGCGTTTTGGTTACAGTAGTGATTTTTAAGGAATATTATTGTATTTTAAAAGTTGACACTTAGAAACTTTTTCACATAGAATCACCAATGTTATCCTATGGGAGGAAATTCACTTAGCAGGTAAGTAGTGTTATCGTTACTTTTTCTTACTCAGTGGTGGATCCTGGATCCAGCACTGGTGCATCACCTGTAAACAGTTGAAAGAAAGCGTTTAAGTCATACAGGCGATTTTTAAGGAATATTTGTAGTTTGTGCAAATCAACACTTTGAAACTTTTCTGCTGAAAACCAGACAATGGATTCCTACGGAAGGAAATATAAGTTACTGGTAAGTACGGTTAAAATTACTTTTCAGGATCAGTACTGGGCTGAAAGATGCAGCACTGAGGTCTCTCCTGATAACAGGTGAGTAAATCGGAATTCGTATTTTGGCTGATTTTAGAGGAATATTTGTATGTTTCAAAATCGACACTTAGAAACTTTTTCAGCAAAAAGCAGGCAATGATATCCTATGGAAGGAAATTCAAGTTACTGGTAAGTACGGTTAAAATTACTTTTCAGGATCAGTACTGGGCTGAAAGATGCAGCACTGAGGTCTCTCCTGATAACAGGTGAGTAAATCGGAATTCGTAGTTCGGCTGATTTTAGAGGAATATTTGTATGTTTCAAAAATCGACACTTAGAAACTTTTTCAGCAAAAAGCAGGCAATGATATCCTATGGAAGGAAATTCAAGTTACTGGTAAGTACGGTTAAAATTACTTTTCAGGATCAGTACTGGGCTGAAAGATGCAGCACTGAGGTCTCTCCTGATAACAGGTGAGTAAATCGGAATTCGTATTTCGGCTGATTTTAGAGGAATATTATAAAGTTCCAAAACTCCACACTTAGAAGAATTTCCAAGTGAAACCAGTCAATGATATCCTATGGAAGGAAATTCAAGTTACTGGTAAGTACGGTTAAAATTACTTTTCAGGATCAGTACTGGGCTGAAAGATGCAGGACTGAGGTCTCTCCTGATAACAGGTGAGTAAATCGGAATTCATAGTTCGGCTGATTTTAGAGGAATATTTGCACAATGGTGAAGGGAGGGGCGGGGCCTGTGGTGACATCTGTGCAACGCGCCCCGTGGCGCGTTTTAAGTTGGAGGATTAAGTCCCCTTGAATCATGAGGGTCCCTGGGTCCAACTAGCCCACCCTGTACCTCCAGTATGCGCCAGGAGCTGCGTTGCAGAGAGGTGTTCAGAGGCCACGCCCCTTTTGCACCTCTCTGCAACGCAGCTCTGTGGCGCTTCTGGACGTACCTGGTGGGCTAGTTCGCCCCAGGGACCCTCAGGATTGAAGGGGATTTCATTCCCCATCTTAAAACGTGCCACGGGGCCTGTTTGCACACATGTCACCTGAAGCCCCGCCCCCTCCTTCACTACTGTGCAAACGTGTCCCGTGGCGCGTTTTAAGTTGGGGGATTAAGTCCCCTTGAATACTGAGGGTCCCTGGAGTCCAACTAGCCCACCATGTACTCTCCAAAAGCGCCACAGAGCTGCGTTGCAGAGAGGTGTAAAGGGGCGTGGCCTCTGTACACCTCTCTGCAACGCAGCCCTCTGGCGCATACCGGAGGTTCCTGGTGGGCTAGTTGTCCCCCAGGGACCCCCAGTATTCAAGGGGAATTACTTCCCCTTCTTAAAACGCGCCAGGGGCGCGTTGCAGACTGCTGCAGGGAGGGGCGGGGCGTCGGCACGATGCCGTCTTTTTTTGTTTTTTTTTTGTTGCTTTTTTCTGCCCAGGGGTCCTTGTGGGACCCCTGAGCAGACCTAGGGGTCAGGGTGTTTCTACCCTGCCCCCTTTGTGCGTTTTGCGCACTTGTTTCTTGTGGTTTTTTTAATCAGTGGGATCCGCGCACCCTAAGCGCATCACGCCGATTTAAAAAAAAAAAAAGCTTTCTGCCCAGGGGTCCTTGTGGGACCCCTGAGCAGACCTAGAGGGTCAGGGTGTTTCTACCCTGCCCCCTTTGTGCGTTTTGCACACTTGTTTCTTGTGCTTTTTTTTTTTTTAATCGGCGGGATCCGCGCACACTAAGCGCATCCCGCGGTTTAAAAAAAAAAAATGCTTTTTGTGCCCAGGGGTCCTTGTGGGACCCCTGAGCAGACCTAGGGGTCAGGGTGTTTCTACCCTGCCCCCTTTTGCGCTTTGCGCACTTGTTTCTGTCCCTCGGTTCTACCGAGGGACAAAATGGCTGCCAACACTTCCTGATTTGGAGTGTTGACAGCCACTTGACAGCCAATTAGCATGCAGCTCGTGATCGGGATGGTGCGCGCAGGGTGCGCTCAGGATACGCGGACCCTACTCGCCCATAGATATATATGTGACTTTACTTTTGATTTTCTCAGGAACTACTGAACGGATTTACACCATTTAAGCAAAAGGCACGACACTGAACCAAGGGCTACCTCTTTGCCAAATTTGGTGTAATTCCGTTCAGCAGTTCGGGCTGTAGCTGCGACTAAAGGTTCCTATGGAAAAATGAATGGGGAAAACGTGTTTTGGGACCCCCCTTTTTTCTCGGCCCCCGCTTGACGAATCAACCCGAGACTTTCAGGGTAGGAGTGGAGCAGAGCGCCCCAACAAGTTGGAAGCTTTTGCGAATATTCGTCAACCGGCGCAAGAGTTATTTCAAATAGAATGTCGCGGATTTCCTATGGATAATAGGTCCTAACTATAACTATCTACTGGCGACCGCCAGTAGGGCGGTTGTGAGGTTATTAACCTCATGCTGGGTGTGATGCACTGTCATTACTGCCCCCGCCGCATGGATTCCTGAACTTTGAGGCTGAAGCGGTCTGGGGACCCGAGGAGGCGCTTTGTTTTCATTACAAGCAGGAAAAATGGGTTTGTCTAACATCGTGGATTACTCTGCATCCCGCCTACCACTATGGTTTAACAAGTACCCCACGTACCACCTACCTGGAATCAAAACAGTGCATTCTGGGTTGTGCAGTCCACAAGAACTCCGTGAACTGGAACAGGTGAACGGTTATTTTCGGGGGCGGAGCGGGCTTGCTTCAATAAAAAGACAGCAGAACTTACATACCAAGATGTGGAAGCCTCCTGAATACTTGGGCGCTGATGAAGGCAGATTTGTGCCGAAATGCATTCGCCATATTCTGAAAATAAAATACTTCCATGGTTCTCCCCGGTGTGGCCTCTGCTCTTTCGTGAGGAGGAGGTTCTTGGTGATATTTCGGTGTCAGCCAGAGACACTGTACAGAGGCCCCCGCTTCGAAAGTTTGCCCGGACTTTACTGGCTCTGTTTCGGCAGTTTCGTTGTGTTCCAAGGGATTGGATTGTCCGAGGCCCGCCTCGGTGTTTGGGAAGAGAAAGGGCGGTTGTGAGGTTATTAACCTCATGCTGGGTGTGATGCACTGTCATTACTGCCCCCGCCGCATGGATTCCTGAACTTTGAGGCTGAAGCGGTTTGGGGACCCGAGGAGGCGCTTTGTTTTCATTACAAGCAGGAAAAATGGGTTTGTCTAACATCGTGGATTACTCTGCATCCCGCCTACCACTATGGTTTAACAAGTACCCCACGTACCACCTACCTGGAATCAAAACAGTGCATTCTGGGTTGTGCAGTCCACAAGAACTCCGTGAACTGGAACAGGTGAACGGTTATTTTCGGGGGCGGAGCGGGCTTGCTTCAATAAAAAGACAGCAGAACTTACATACCAAGATGTGGAAGCCTCCTGAATACTTGGGCGCTGATGAAGGCAGATTTGTGCCGAAATGCATTCGCCATATTCTGAAAATAAAATACTTCCATGGTTCTCCCCGGTGTGGCCTCTGCTCTTTCGTGAGGAGGAGGTTCTTGGGGATATATATATATATATATATATATATTCACTGAAAAAACCATAGGTTTCAGGGGCATTATAGTTAGTTGGACATTTAACTCGTACAAAACCATAGAAATTCCCCCGTTATAGTTAGTTCAGCTAACTATAACTCGTGCACCCGCAATGCACTGCTGATGACGTCACATATTACATCACTCATGACATGGTCAGTGACATCACTCATGACATCACTGGTGACATCTCAAATGACATCACTGATGACATCACTGATGACATCATCCTTGTGATAGAGTGGCAGACCTCCTCTCACCCTAATATAACCTTTGATACACACACTCAAAAATACAAACTAACATTTTCAAAACAATGGACATACCAATACCAGTTACAACACACCTATTCAGTAATTCCAAGATCTACACACACATCCACTCATTCACCAACAGTCCCTATACAGTCACTCATACATGTACTCACTCATCATATGTACTCTTACACCTATACATCCTGTTACACGCCGCCACTCATCCATAGAGTTACTCACACACATAGTCACACATGCAAACAAAGTATCAAACATCCATTTACTTGCATATACAGTTATACACACACTACCACACTTACTTCTACAGAAACTTACACATACTTACTCTCTTAAACAATCACTTATAGAAACCCCTACTTATTTGTACAGGAACTCTTCCAATATCTCACTCTCACATATACTTACTTATATACACCAATATTCACATATACTAGTTTAAAACATATGTAGTTACTCATAAAGACACTATTGAGACAGTCATTCACTCACTAACACACCCATACACTCATTCATCCACCTATACAGTCCTGCACACATGCTGTCTTCAACACATACAAACAGTGAGTCACTCATTCATGCATCTATGCACTAACTAATATCACCCACCGAATCATACAGACACTCAGACACTCATACTGATACTCAAAAAACCAACTAATAACCCATATAGACACTCATGTAGCTACTCACCAACCCATGCAGCCACTTATACACAAAGTGAGAGACTGATACAGATATTTTCATATTTAAACATTACTCACTAACCCATGTATTCACTAAGATACACTTAATCGGTCAGTTATACAATCAATTTTACAAAAATAAATCATCCATTTAGACACTTATATACCCATTTATTCTTCCATCGACCTTGAGATATACATATATAAAACATATTTAATTTTCAGAAAAACACACATTCACTGGATGATGTCATCAGTGATGTCATCAGTGATGTCATTTGAGATGTCACCAGTGATGTCATGAGTGATGTCACTGACCATGTCATGAGTGATGTAATATGTGACGTCATCAGCAGTGCATTGCGGGCGCGCGAGTTATAGTTAGCTGAACTAACTATAACGGGGGAATTTCTATGGTTTTGTACAAGTTAAATGTCCAACTAGCTATAACGCCCCTGAAACCTATGGTTTTTTCAGTGAATTTCTAAGGTTTTTTAAATGCTAATTTCTAACTATAACGTGCCTGAAACCTATGGTTTTTTCAGTGAATTTCTAAGGTTTTTTAAATGCTAATTTCTAACTATAACGTGCCTGAAACCTATGGTTTTTCCAGTGAATATATATATATTTATTATACTATGTATACATGTGAAAATGTCTCGGTCCGCCTGTTTGCCTCGGAAAAAATGGGTGGAACTGACGTCAGCACGCCGACGAGGTCCTCTTATGGCTCCGATGACGTCATACGGTGTCGCGAGCGGAGCCGTGCTATTATGACGTCCTTGTTGACGTGGGAGAGCTAGGAAAGAATTTCCGTGGAATGCTGGTGCAGGGGATATTCACCTAAGTGTTCAGGCTAGTCCTTTGGGAGCAACTGTTTATGTTGCCACTCCAGAAACCAAAACCAGTGATCAGAGGGCAGAGGCCCTGCAGATGGCACACGAGGTGGGGTGCCCAGTCGTGTGCACTGGCGGGGCAGCGAAGTGACAAGCACCACAACCCACAAAAAAGGTAACGAGGGCACTGAATAACACAGGATCTTCTCTTTGTATCTGCAGGAACAACGAAGTTAAAATGCCCTAGTACCAAAATGTAGAATTAGTGCTACAACGGTCTTCAAGAGGACCTGCGATGCCGCTTCTGCCTCCCGTACCCTGGAGGCGGCACATGGGTCACGCGTGCACGGTCATACTGCGGTGGCACGCACACTCGTTGACCTCTCATGGCACTGCTCCACACTTCAGGGAGGACGCTTTCCATTAGCTATGTTTTCTGATGACGTTTCGCGCCGGCCCCGTCCCACAACAGAACTCCTTTAGATCCAAACAGACTCTTTCACTCTCTCACCGGAAGTGAAACCAGGCCACGCGGACACTTTCACAATACAACAGCCGGGAATGCACTTTTCGGTAAAAAAACCACATTCCTTCCTCCTAATTAATCAAATAAACGTCTCACTGAAGAACAGGGGCCAGCTTCGATCGGTAAGCAGCTGTTACAACGACTTTTTTACTTCGCAATACCATTACAACGCATGCGTTGTACATCGCGAAGTCATTACTACGCATTTTTTTAGAACGCATGGTCATTTACCACGCATGCCTTTACAACAAATGTTGTTGTAAAGGTATGTATGGTAAATGACCATGCGTTCTAAAAAACATGTAGATGATCCACGTCGTTGTAAGGAAACAGAGGCTGTTCCGTTTCCTCACAACGACGTGCACCGCCCCTCAGAGACGACGTGAAGCAGGAACCACGAGGAGTGAGAGGTAAGGGGGATTGGGCATGGGGTGGGGGTTTCTTTTCTAGGGTTTAGGGTAGTGCAGTGGTGTTTGGGTGGTGTAGGGGGTCATGCTGAGGGTAGTGTTTTAGGGTTTAGGGTAGTGCAGTAGTGTAGAGGGTCATGCTGGGGGTGGTGTTTTAGGGTGTAGGGTAGTGCAGTGGTGTATGGGTAGTGTAGGGGGTCATGCTGGGATAGTGTTTTAGGGTTTAGGGTAGTGCAGTGGTGTTTGAGTAGTGTAGGGGGTCATGCTGGTGGTAGTGTTTTAGGGTTTAGGGTAGTGCAGTGGTGTTTGGGTGGTGTAGGGGGTCATGCTGGGGGTAGTGTTTTTGGGTTTAGGGTAGTGCAGTGGTGTTTGAGTAGAGTAGGGGGTCGTGCTGGGGGTAGTATTTTAGGGTTTAGGGTAGTGCAGTAGTGTAGGGGGTCGTGCTGGGGGTGGTGTTTTAGGGTTTAGGGTAGTGCAGTGGTGTATGGGTAGTGTAGGGGGTCGTGCTGGGGTAGTGTTTTAGGGTTTAGGGTAGTGCAGTGGTGTTTGTGTAGTGTAGGGGGTCATGCTGGGGGTAGTGTTTTATGGTTTAGGGTAGTGCAGTGGTGTTTGGGCAGTGTAGGGGTCGTGCTGGGGGTAGATTTAGGGTTTAGGGTAGTGCAGTGGTGTTTGGGTAGTGTATGGAGTTGTGCTGGGGGTAGTGTTTTAGGGTTTAGGGTAGTGCAGTGGTGTTTGTGTAGTCTAGGGGTTGTGCTGGGGTAGTGGTTTAGGGTTTAGGGTAGTGCAGTGGTGTTTGTGTAGTGTAGGGGTTAGTGCTGGGGGTAGTGTTTTAGGGTTTAGGGTAGTGCAGTGGTGTTTGGGTAGTGTAGGGGTTCATGCTGGGGGTAGTGTTTTAGGGTTTAGGGTATGGCAGTGGTGTTTGGGCAGTGTAGGGGGTCGTGCTGGGGGTAGATTTAGGGTTTAGGGTAGTGCAGTGGTGTTTGTGTTGTGAGGGGGTCATGCTGGGGGTAGTGTTTTAGGGTTTAGAGTAGTGCAGTGGTGTTTGTATAGTATAGGGGGTTTAGGGTAGTGCAGTGGTGTTTGTGTAGTGTAGGGGGTCATGCTGGGGGTAGTGTTTTAGGGTTTAGGGTAGTGCAGTGGTGTTTGTGTACTGTAGGGGGTAGTGTTTTAGGGTTTAGGGTAGTCCAGTGGTGTTTGTGTAGTGTAGGGGGTCATGCTGTGGGTAGTGTTTTAGGGTTTAGGGTAGTGCAGTCGTGTTTGTGTAGTGTAGGGGGTCGTGTTTTAGGGTATAGGGTAGTGCAGTGGTGTTTGGGTAGTGTAGGGGGTCATGCTGGGGTTAGTGTTTTAGGGTTTAGGGTAGTGCAGTGGTGTTTGGGTAGTGTAGGGGGTCGTGCTGGGGGTAGTGTTTTAGGGTTTAGGGTAGTGCAGTGGTGTTTGTGTACTGTAGGGGTAGTGTTTTAGGGTTTAGGGTAGTGCAGTGGTGTTTGTGTAGTGTAGGGGTCATGCTGTGTGTAGTATTTTAGGGTTTAGGGTAGTGCAGTTGTGTTTGTGTAGTGTAGGGGGTCGTGTTTTAGGGTATAGGGTAGTGCAGTGGTGTTTGGGTAGTGTAGGGGGTCATGCTGGGGTTAGTGTTTTAGGGTTTAGGGTAGTGCAGTGGTGTTTGGGTAGTGTAGGGGGTCGTGCTGGGGGTAGTGTTTTAGGGGTTTGGGTAGTGCAGTGGTGTTTGTGTAGTGTGGGAGGTCATGCTGGGGGTAGATTTAGGGTTTAGGGTAGTGCAGTGGTGTTTGGGTAGTGTAGGGAGTCATGCTGGGGGTAGTGTTTTAGGGTTTAGGGTAGTGCAGTCGTGTTTGTGTAGTGTAGGGGGTCGTGTTTTAGGGTATAGGGTAGTGCAGTGGTGTTTGGGTAGTGTAGGGGGTCATGCTGGGGTTAGTGTTTTAGGGTTTAGGGTAGTGCAGTGGTGTTTGGGTAGTGTAGGGGGTCGTGCTGGGGGTAGTGTTTATGGGGTTTGGGTAGTGCAGTGGTGTTTGTGTAGTGTGGGAGGTCATGCTGGGGGTAGATTTAGGGTTTAGTGCAGTGGTGTTTGGGTAGTGTAGGGAGTCATGCTGGGGGTAGTGTTTTAGGGTTTAGGGTAGTCCAGTGGTGTTTGTGTAGTGTAGGGAGTCGTGCTGGGGGTAGTGTTTTAGGGTTTAGGGTAGTGCAGTGGTGTTTGGGTAGTGTAGGGGGTCGTGCTGGGGGTAGTGTTTTAGGATTTAGGGTAGTGCAGTTGTGTTTGTGTATTGTAGGGGGTCATGCTGGGGGTAGTGTTTTAGGGGTTAGGGAAGTGCAGTGGTGTTTGGGTAGTATAGGGGGTAGTTCTGGGCTAGTGTTTTGGGTTTACGGTAGTGCAGTGGTGTTTGTGTAGTGTAGGGGTCGTGCTGGGGGTAGTGTTTTAGGGTTTAGGGTAGTGCAGTGGTGTTTGTGTAGTGTAGGGGGTAGTGTTTTAGGGTTTAGGGTAGTGCAGGGGTGTTGGCGTACTGTAGGGGTCGTGCTGGGTTCTAGTGTTTTAGGGTTTAGGGTAGTGCAGTGGTGTTTGTGTAGTGTAGGGGGTCGTGTTTTAGGGTTTAGGGTTGTGCAGTGGTGTTTGGGTAGTGTAGGGGGTCGTGCTGGGGGTAGTGTTTTGGGGTTTAGGGTAGTGCAGTGGTGTTTGGGTGGTGTAATGGGTCATGCTGCGGTAGTGTTTTAGGGTTTAGGGTAGTGCAGTGGTGTTTGAGTAGTGTAGGGGGTCATGCTGGTGGTAGTGTTTTAGGGTTTAGGGTAGTGCAGTGGTGTTTGGGTAGTGTAGGGGGTCATGCTGGTGGTAGTGTTTTAGGGTTTAGCGTAGTGCAAAGGTGTTTGGGTAGTGTAGGGAGTCGTGCTGGGGGTAGTGTTTTAGGGTTTAGGGTAGTGCAGTGGTGTTTGTGTAGTGTAGGGGGTTGTGCTGGGGGTAGTGTTTTAGGGTTTATGTTAGTGCAGTGGTGTTTGGGTAGTGTAGGGGGTAGTGCTGGGGTAGTGTTTTAGGGTTTAGGGTAGTGCAGTGGTGTTTGTGTAGTATAGGGTGTAGTGCTGGGGGTAGTGTTTTAGGGCTTAGGGTAGTGCAGTGGTGTTTGGGTATTGTAGGGGTTCATGCTGGGGGTAGTGTTTTAGGGTTTAGGGTATGGCAGTGGTGTTTGGGTAGTGTAGGGGGTCGTGCTGGGGGGTAGATTTAGGGTTTAGGGTAGTGCAGTGGTGTTTGTGTTGTGAGGGGGTTGTGCTGGGGGTAGTGTTTTAGGGTTTAGAATAGTGCAGTGGTGTTTGTATAGTGTAGGGGGTTTAGGGTAGTGCAGTGGTGTTTGTGTAGTGTAGGGGGTCATGCTGGGGGTAGTGTTTTAGGGTTTAGGGTAGTGCAGTGGTGTTTCTGTAGTGTAGGGGTAGTGTTTTAGGGTTTAGGGTAGTGCAGTGGTATTTGTGTAGTGTAGGGGATCATGCTGTGGGTAGTGTTTTAGGGTTTAGGGTAGTGCAGTCGTGTTTGTGTAGTGTAGGGGGTCGTGTTTTAGGGTATAGGGTAGTGCAGTGGTGTTTGGGTAGTGTAGGGGGTCATGCTGGGGTTAGTGTTTTAGGGTTTAGGGTAGTGCAGTGGTGTTTGGGTAGTGTAGGGGGTCGTGCTGGGGGTAGTGTTTTAGGGTTTAGGGTAGTGCAGTGGTGTTTGTGTAGTGTGGGAGGTCATGCTGGGGGTAGATTTAGGGTTTAGTGTAGTGCAGTGGTGTTTGGGTAGTGTAGGGAGTCGTGCTGGGGTAGTGTTTTAGGGTTTAGGATAGTGCAGTGGTGCTTGTGTAGTGTAGGGGGTCATGCTGGGGGTAGTGTTTTAGGGTTTAGGGTAGTGCAGTGGTGTTTTTGTAGTGTAGGGGGTCATGTTTTAAGATGCAAAGCTCCAATACCTGACCAGTCTGCACTACATAAAACTGCAAAAAAACTAAAAATAAAAAGTGTTTTGCACACTTTTGTCATTGGGCTATATGTGGGCTACATCTGGGTGATATTTGTGCTACATTTGGGCCCTTTTTTCTCTGGTGACCATCTTGGAAGACTTCTTTGTTATGAAGTTTCCTAATTTCCTAATTTACTGCAGTCTCCTCAGTAGGAAATGCTTTCAGTTTTTTACTTTAATTCCATCAAGAAGGCATTCAGATGTGTCACACATTTGCCATAAATTCAGAATGTTAGCACTCTAGTTGTTCATTAGATCACTGTATTAACCCCTTCGATGCTCGTGACGAGCTCAGCTCGTCATGCTGCGCGGTCGCGCTGTGCGCATGACGAGCTGAGCTCGTCACGACCACACCCGCGATCGGAATGTCCAGCACACGAGCGGAATTCCGATCGCGGTCAAGGGGTTAAAGCTACTGCTCACCAGGGAGTTAACTGGAAGTCTACTGCTGGTATTGAAAGTGATTGTTTCAGTCTGCATGTCAGAATTTTCTAATGAAATAGAAGAGGATTTGAGATCTCACTTAAAACATGCCCTACATTTTCTTTCTGCAGCACTAACCATAATTTCTATGGCAAAATGAACCCCCTCATTTTGTTCCTTTTTAAATTAAATGTTTTAAGTGTCACCAGTTTATTCCAATCAAGATGGCTTCAGGTGTGCCATAATTTTGTCATAAGTAAGACTGTTAGCTCTCTAGTTGTTCTTTAGAACACTCTGGGAAGCTGCAGTAGAACACAAAGGCATCAACTGACAGGCTGCTCCTGTTGAAATATAACAGGAAGATATTTGAGATCTCACTCAAAACATGTCCTAATTTTTCTTTCTACAGCAATAACCATAATTTCCATGACAAAATGAACCCCTCATTTTGTTCCTTTTTAAATTAAATGTTTTAAGAGTTACCAGTTTATTCCAATCAAGATGGCTTCAGGTGTGCCATAATTTTGTCATAAGTAAGACTGTTAGCGCTCTAGTTGTTCTTTAGAACACTCTGGGAAGCTGCAGTAGAACACAAAGGCATCAACTGACAGGCTGCTCCTGTTGAAATATAACAGGAAGATATTTGAGATCACACTTGAAACATGTCCTAATTTTCTTTCTACAGCACTAACCATAATTTCTATGACAAAATGAACCCCATCATTTTGTTCCTTTTTAAATTAAATGTTTTAAGTGTTACCAGTTTATTCCAATCAAGATGGCTTCAGGTGTGCCATACTTTTATCATAAGTAAGGCTGTTAGCACTCTAGTTGTTCTTTAGAACACTCTGGGAAGCTGCAGTAGAACACAAAGGAATCAACTGACAGTCTCTGCCCTTGTTGCATGTACATGTTTTACTGAGAATGTCAGACTTCATTCTCACATGACTGAGAAAGATAATGTGAATTTACAGAAAATATGCTCTCATTTTAGCTTCTGGAGCACCTTCCAAAACTCTATGGGACAAGCTTGTAAAAATAGTTCTCTCTCAAACATGATATCCCAGCAGAAGTTTTTTCACAGGGTAAAATCACCTTAGAACACACCACAATTCCTGAAATTAGTATGGTACCATCAACAAATGAATTCTAATGTAACTAAAGTCTGTTATCACCCTTTATAGTTCTCCTTTTGGTAACCCTCAAAATCTTTGATTCACTACAATGCATTTCAATGGGGTACTATCATGTATATTGGTCCCAAGATGGCTGCCAGCAATTCCAGGATAAAGTGCTGACAGCCAATCAGATCTCACAATGACATGTGTGGTTAGGCTCCGCCCAAATATATATGTGATTTTACTTTTGGTTTTCTCAGGAACTACTGAACGGATTTATACCATTTAACCAAAAGGCACGTCTCTGAACCAAGGGATACCTTTTGCCAAATTTGGTGTAATTCCGTTCAGCAGTTCGGGCTGTAGCTGCGACTAAAGGTTCCTATGGAAAATTGCATGGGGAAAACATGTTTTGGGACCCCCCTTTTTTCTCGGCCCCCACTTAACGAATCACCCCGAGTCTTTCAAGATAGGAGCGGACCGGAGCGGGCCATAAGTTTTGAAAATTTCGCGAAGATTCGTCAACCGGCGCCAAAGTTATTGGAAATAGAATGTTGTGAATTTCCTATGGAAAATAGGTCCTAACTATAACTATCTACTGGCGACCGCCAGTAGATAATAAATACAAAATATATCATTAAATAGTCAGTCACCAGTAGGTAGTTATAGCTAGGGCCTAGTTTCCATAGGAAAAGTGTTTGTTGGCACCGTTTGATGAATCCTCGTGAATTTTTCAAAACTAGTAGGATGCTCACATCAGCTGCTGTCTTGAAAGTTTCATGGTGATCTGTCAAGCGGGGGCCGAGAAAAAGGGGGGGTCCCAGAATGCGTTTTGCCTATGTTAATTCCCATAGGAACTTTAGACACAGCTACAGCCTGAACTGCTGAACGAAATTACCCCATTTGGTGTTAAACCATTATGTAGTTACGGAGTTAACAAAAGAAATTAAAATTTGTATATATTGGGACACGAAGGCTCCGCGAACCTTCCCAATCGGGTGCTGAGTTCAGATTGGCTGCCAACACTTCAAGCCAGAAGTCATTTCAGATGTCATCAGTGATGTCATCAGTGATGCCACTGACCATGTTATGAGTGATGAAATGCGTTAGGTCATAAGCAGTGCATTGTGGGGGCGTAAGTTGTAGTTAGCTCAGGTAATTATTGCTGCTGAATTTTAATGGTTTTGTACGAGTGAAATCTGAGACTAACTATAACGGCCCTGCAACCTTTGTTTTCTTCAGTGTGTGTGTATCTGTGTGTGTGTATGTACATATATATATATATTCACTGAAAAAACCATAGGTTTCAGGGACGTTATAGTTAGTTGGACATTTCACTTGTACAAAACCATAGAAATTCCCCCGTTATAGTTATTTCAGCTAACTATAACTCGCGCCCCCGCAATGCACTGCTGATTACGTCACATATTACATCATTCATGACATGGTCAGTGACATCACTGATGACATCACTGATGCCATCTCAAATGACATCACTGATGACATCATCCAGTGACTGTGTGTTTCTGTAAAGTTTAAATATGTTTTATATATATGTCAAGGTGTATTGAAGAATGAGTGGGTGTATAAGTGTCTGGATGGAGGATTTAGTAGGTGCGTGACTGACTGTATAAGTGAGTGATTAAATGTGTCTTACTGAATGCATGGGTTAGTGACTAAACTGTCTGAATGTCTGTATCAGTATGTCTGTTGTTGTGTAAGCTGCTGCATGTGTTGGTCAGGAGCTACATGAGTGTCTATATGGGTTATTGATTGGTTGCCTGAGTATTTGTATGGGAGACTGAGTGTGTGTGTGGGTGGGTGGGAGGTGTGTGACTCTGTGCATAGATGTGTGAGTGGTTGATTCAAGAGTGCATGTGGAAACAGCTGTATGGGCCGGTGAGTGTGTGTATGGGTGTGTTGGTGAGAGACTGGATGTCTCAGTGGTACATGTCCAAGTAACTACATATTTAAAAGGCAGTGTATGTGAGAGTTGGAGTATATAAATGACTATACGTGAGAGTCAGTGATTGTGAGAGTGGCTGTATGGATGGGTGTGTACTTGCATCGGTGATTTTATAAGAGAGTAAGTATGTGTTAGTATATGTTTGAATAAGTGAGGTGGTGTGTGTACAACTGTATAGGTGAGGAAATGGGAGTGTGATTGATTCTTTGCATGACTGACTAGGTGTGTGAGTAACTCCATGGATGAGTGGTGGTGTGTGAGTGTCTGTATAGGTGTATGAGTGCATATGATAGTGTTGTATTGATGAGTGACTGTATGTATGAGTGATTGTATGGGTGAATGAGTGGATGTGTGTGTAGACCTAAGAATCAGTGAGTGCGTATGTAGTAACTGGTATTGGTGTGGTTTCGAAAATGGTAGTCTGTATTTTACAGTGGGTGTATCAAAGGTTATATTAGAGTGTGAGGAGGTGCATCAGATTTTCACGTGGATGATGTCATCAGTGATGTCATTTGAGATGTCATCAGTGATGTCATCAGTGATGTCACTGACCATGTCATGAATGATGTAATATGTGACGTCATCAGCAGTGCATTGCGGGGGCGCGAGTTATAGTTAGCTGAACTAACTATAACGGGGGAATTTCTATGGTTTTGTGCAAGTGAAATGTCCAACTAACTATAACGTCCCTGAAACCTATGGTTTTTTCAGTGAATTTCTAAGGCTTTTTAAATGCTCATTTCTAACTATAACGTGCCTGAAACCTGTGGTTTTTTCAGTGAATTTCAATGGTTTTTTAAATGCTAATTTCTAACTATAACGTGCCTGAAGCCTATGGTTTTTTCAGTGAATTTCAAAGGTTTTTTAAATGCTAATTTCTAACTTTGCCTACAAAGGTAGGACATGTGAAGAAAGAAGAAGAAAAGCGCAGAAAGAAGCAAGACAAATGCAGAAAGAGGCAACAGAAGTCCAGAAAGACAAAGAAAAGTGCAGGAACAAGCAAGAGATGTTCAGAAAGAACATACCTGGTGGGCTAGTTGGCCCCCATGGACCCTCAGGATTCAAGGGGACCTAATTCCCCAACTTAAAACGCGCCACAGGGCGCGTTTGCACACTTGTCACATCAGGCCACGCCCCCTCCCTGCACCACTGTGCAAACGCACCCCCTGGTGCATTGTAAATTGGGGGATTAAGTCCCCTTGAGTCCTGAGGGTCCCTGGGGGCCAACTAGCCCACCAGCTACCTCCAGTAAGCGCCACAGAGCTGCGTTGCAGAGTGGTGTAAAAAGGGGGCATGGCCTTGGACCACCTCTCTGCAATGCAGCTCCCTGGCAATTACTGGAGGTACCTGGTGGGCTAGTTGGCCCCCAGGGACCCTCAGGATTCAAGGGGACTTAATCACCCAACTTAAAACACGCCACAGGTCGCGTTTGCACACTTGTCACATCAGGCCACGCCCCCTCCCTGCACCATTGTGCAAACGCGCCCCCTGGAGCATTGTAAATTGGGGAATTAAATCCCCTTGAGTCCTGAGCGTCCCTGGGGGCCAACTAGCCCACCAGCTACCTCCAGTAAGCGCCACAGAGCTGCGTTGCAGAGAGGTGTAAAAAGGGGCGTGGCCTCTGAACACCTCTCTGCAACGCAGCTCCCTGATGCATACTGGAGGTACCTGGTGGACTTGTTCGCCCCCAGGGACCCTCAGGATCGAAGGGGACTTAATCCCCCAATTTACAATGTGCCAGGGGCTGCGTTTGCACACTTGCTATGTCAGGCCCCACCCCCTCCCTGCACCACTGTGCAAACGCGCCCCCTGGTGCGTTGGAATTGGGGGATTAATTCCCATTGAGTCCTGAGGGTCCTTGAGGGCCAACTAGCCCACCAGGTACCTCCAGTAAGCGCCACAGAGCTGCGTTGCAGAGAGGTGTAAAAAGAGGCGTGGCCTCTGAACACCTCTCTGCAACGCAGCTCCCTGGCGCATACTGGAGGTACCTGGTGGGCTATTTGGCCCACAGGGACCCTCAGTATTCAAGGGGAATTAATTCCCCAACTTACAACGCGCCAGGGAGCGCGTTTGCTGAGTGCTGCAGGGAGGGGGCGGAGCCTAGCCGAGATGCCGGCTTTTAATTTTTTTTTTTTTTTAAGAAGTGTGGCTGTGTGGCCCTCCTTCTCTTTCCTTTTTTAGGGCCCTGGGGACCCCATCCCCCAGGGCCTTGCCCCTTTAAAAAAAAAAAAAAAAAATGTAAACGGGAAGGGGGCCGCGTGGCCCCCCTCCCGAGGCCAATTTCGGCCCCGGGGACCCCATCCCCCGGGGCATGGCCTTCATTTTTTTTTAAAATGTAGGAGGGGGGCTGCGTGGCCCCCCTCCTGAGGCCTCTATTATAAGCCCCGGGGACCCCATCCCCCGGGGCTGTGCCTCTTTTTTTAATTTTTTTTCTTTTCTTTTTGATGGAGGGGGGCTGCGTGGCCCCCCTCCTAGGCCTCTCATGGCCCCAGGGACCCGATCCCCCGGGGCCTGGCCTCTCCGTTGGGGACCGTGGGGGGGTCCCCAATTCCCCCACGGTCCCGCCGGCTCCCCGACTCCTGCAGGAGCCGGCATTGCTTTTCCACACGGGGAGCTGCTGACATGCAGCTCCCCGGGTGGAAAAGCAATGTGGTTTGAATTTTGAAAGCGAGAGCAGGTTTCCTGCTCTCGCTTTCAAAACCCAAACCAGTGTTTGCTATGACAGGGTGGGAGCCGCGAGGCTCCCGCCCTGTCATAGCAAACAATGGTTCTTATGTGGCCCAAAAAGGTCCAGACAATAAGCGTGACGTGACAGGTGAAAGTGAAATTAAAATAAAGACATCGCATTGACAACAATGGCACTCAGCGCAGACCTCAGCTGCAGCAGGACAGGCGCTGCTCTCTCCCCACAGGCTCGCATTAACAGCCCTGTATTCTTCGTAACTTCAAATTCCCCGGCGCTGCTTGGAATCACTCGACGGCCAGCTGCCCTGCAAATATCTTTCGAGTCACTGATATTAAATTCAGCTGAGACCTTTGCATCATAGGAACCTCTACCATTACAGCAATATCGATCAATTCTATTTGCTCACCATGTATGTCCTGAAGATTAACTCAAATAATTGAGTTCGAAACGCCGTCGACCCTCTACAACAAGAACTCCTTTTACTCTGTAAAAATGCTCTAAAGGATGTTCTATTATTGTTGTCAATGCGATGTCTTTATTTTAATTTCACTTTCACCTGTCACGTCACGCTTATTGTCACTTGATGTGTGAGCACCTATCTATTATTGTTGTGGAATAAAATTCTGTCATACATTGACCTACATGTCCCTAGTATATTACCTACCGCTCTCCTCTAATGAATTAAGTTCAATCCAAAAACCTAGTGCCCCCTAGCTGGGTCACTTCAGTCTGGACCTTTTTGGGCCACATAAGAACCATTGTTTTTCTAAACAATTCATTACCCTCGGTTCATATATTGGGGTACCCTTGTTCTCTTTACTAGCTGTCATAGGAAACAGCAGTGTCCCGGGGGTGGGCACCCCGGGACACTGCAGGAGCCGGCCCTGGGGGGGAGGTGATGGTCCCCGGTGCTTGGGGGTCCGTAACAGACCCCCGCATTTGAATATTAGTGCCCCGGGGAGGTGGCGGTCCCCGGGGCGTGTGGGGGGGCTCGAGCCCCCCCACACAGGTGTATTTTTTTTTTTAAAAGCCCCGGGGGTGGCGGTCCCCAGGGCAGCGGGGGGCCGTGTGCCCCCGCAAATAATTAATTAAAGCCCAAGTGGGTGGTGGTCCCCGGGGCTTGGGGGGGCCTTGGAGACCCCCCCACACATTAAAAAAGAAGCCCCTGGGGGTGGCAGTCCCCGGGGCTGCGGGGGGGCTGCGTGCCACCCCGCAACTCATAAATCTTGCCCCGGGGAGGTGGCGGTTCCTGGGGCAGTGTGGGGGGGATTGGGGCCCCCAACACACATTTTTTTAGTGCCCCCAGGACCTGGCCCATCCGGGGGCTTAAATACAACGAAGCGCGGGAGGCCGCGCTTCGTTTTTTTTTTATTTTCTCGGCCGGATTCGCGCACCGATTGCGAATTCGGCCGATTTTTTTTTTTTAAATGCTTTTTTGGGCCCTGGGGGTCCTTGTGGGACCCCCTGAGCAGGCCTAGGGTGTCAGGGTGCTTCTACCCTGCCCCCTTTTCTTGTTTTTCACGTTTGTTTTACTGTTCTCTTGTGACTCGGTTCTACCGAGTCACAAGATGGCTGCCAACACTTCCTGGTTTGGAGTGTTGACAGCCAATTAGAATAAAGCTCGTGGTCGGGAGGGTCCGCGGATCCACCGCGCCTCTAGATATCAAAACTTTTATTTTTTGATTTTCTCAGCAACTACTGAACGAATTTACACCATTTAAAAAAAGGGTTCTTTCTGAACCAAGGGCTACCTTTTTGCCAAATTTGGTGTAATTCCGTTCAGCAATTCGAGCTGTAGCCGTGTCTAAAGTTTCCTATGGGAAATTGATTTTCCGACCTCTTTTTTTTTAATTTCTCAGGAACTACTGAACGGATTTACACCATTTAACAAAAAGGGCTCTTTCTGAACCAAGGGCTACCTTTTTGCCAAATTTGGTGTAATTCCGTTCAGCAGTTCGAGCTGTAGCCGGGTCTAAACTTTCCTATGGAAAATAACATGGAGAAAACACGTTTTTTTCTCGGCCCCTGCTTGGTGAATCACCCCGAAACTTTCAAGACATGACCTGACCGGAGCGCCCCTCTAGTTTTGAAAATTTCGCGAAGATTCGTCATCCGGCGCCAAAGTTATTGGGAAAAGAAAAAACACTTTTCCTATGGAAACTAGGTCCTAACTATAACTATCTACTGGCGACCGCCAGTAGATAATATATATATATATATAAAATAAAGTTATGAAAATAAAAATGTAATGGAGTGAAAATGTAATAAAAATAAATTAAGTGAGAAAAAAATCTTTAAAAAAATTAAATACAAAAATATTAAACTTATAGGGGTCAAATGTACCATTCCCACCAGAAAGCAAGCAGCATTAGTGAAAGTGATGGGCTTTGGAGGGGTCAGTTCATATATTACCACTCCAATGTAAACAACAGTAGGAAGAGTGTTGGACACTAGAAAGCTTAAATGTACCATTCCTACTCCTAAAGTAATATGTGTATAAGTATATATATATATATATATATATATATATATACATGTGTCCAGTTATAGTTAGGCCAAAGTTTCTGTAGGAAGATCACTTTTTTGTTTTTTTAATAACTTTAGTGCCTTTGACAAATCTTAATGAAATTGTCTAAAAAAAGATAATTCAGCTCATCTTCCTGGAAGGTTTTTAATCCATCCATCAAGCAGTTTTGGAAATTGATAAAGACAAAACAGCTGAATGGACTACACCAAATTTGGTAAGTTAGAACTTTGCTCAGAAAGCAAGCTTTTTGTGGTTTGATGATAATCCATTCAGCCATTTCTGATAAATTTGCTTTTAAGGAAATGCTCAGGTCATTATGAAGGATTTTAAAAGACAGCAATATCTGGACTGATACTGTCCAGATATGCTCTGATTGGCCACTTAAAAGGTGGCTATTCAGTCCTGATTGGGTGGCCACATTCTGAACAATATGTTGTAGCAGCCATTGCAGGACTCATGGATATGGTCCCTGTTTCCTGGTTATGAAATAAAAAAAAATAAGCGGACAATGTGAGCACTCCTAGATCCCAAAGGGAATGGCAGGAGTCCCAGAGGGAACCCCTTCATTGATTGGCCACAAAATATTGCGGCAGCCATTACAAAACTTGAGGACATGGTCCCCAGTGAAATGCATTGCAGTGAAATCCAGGCTTTGATGGTCACAAAAAAGGAGCACATATAAAGGATGATAACAGATTTTAGCCACAATATAAAGCATTTGTTGGTGGTACTATTCTAATTTCAGGAATTGCGCTGTGTTCTAAGGTGATTTTATCCTGTGAAAAATGCTGGCCCTCTGCTGGGATTTGATGAACCATATTTGAAGAAAAACTGTTTTATTTCATGATTTTCTCATAGAGGTTATTAGAGGTACTCCAGAAGATAAAATTAGAGCACATTCTCTATAATTTCACACTATCTTCCTCAGCCATGTGAGAATAAAATCAGATATTCTGAGTAAAACATACTTCCAGCAGCAGCATGTCAGCTGATTCCCAAGTGTTCTACTGCAGTGTTCTAATAAACAACAAGAGCTTTACCATTCTGTAATCATAACAAAAGTGGGGCACACCTGCAGCCATTTTTATGGAATCAAAGCTGTAAAACTTAAAGCATTTCCTTTAGAAATTGACAAAATGAGGGGGTTTCTTTCTGCCAAAGAAATCATGGTTAGTACTCTTGAAAGCTAAAATGAGGACACATTTTCTATGAGATCTCTATGTTTTTCATCCATGTCAGTATAATTCTGACATGTAATCAGAAACATGTATTTTCAACACCAGCAGCAATCTGTCTGTTAACTCCCCAATGTTCTACCACAGCTTCCTACAGTGTGATAATGAACAACTAGAGTAGTAATATTCTGTATTTACAACAGAGGTGTGGCATACCTGAAGCCATCATGATGGAATCAAAGCTGTAAAACCTAAAGCATTTCTTTAACAACTAGAGCAGCAATATGTCTGTTATCTCCCCAATGTACTACCACAGCTTCCTATAGTGTGATAATGAACAACTAGAGTACTAATATTCTGTATTTATAACAGAAGTGTGGCAATCCTGAAGTCATCTTGATGGAATCAAAGCTGTAAAACCTATAGCATTTATTTAAGAAATTAACAAAATGAAGGGGTTCTTTTTGTCATAGATAGTATGGTTGGTGCTCTAGAAAGCTAAAATTGGACTAATTTTCTAAGAGTTCTCAATTATTTTCCTCATCCATTTCATTAAAACATTCTGACATGCAGACTGAAACATGCACTTTCAACACCAGCAACAGCCTGCCCATTAGCTCCCTAGTGATCAACCGCAGCTTTACCACAAAGTTCCATTGAGCAATTAGATTGATAATATTCTGTGTTCATGAAAAAAGTGTGTCACACTCAAACACCATCTTGATGGAATCAAGGCTGTAAAATTAAAAGCAATTCCTACAGAGGATACCACAGTAAGCAAAAAAAACGAGGGGCTTATTTTTGTCATAGAAATTATGGTTAATGCTCTATAAAGCTAAATTGAAAAACTGTAACATGTTATATTGAAGACAAAAGTGAGACACTCCTGAATGTCATTTTGTTGGAATACGAGCTGATGAATTTTAAGCCTTTCCTGAAGAGAAGTATATGAGCATTGAGATGTTAATGTAGGTATGAAACCAGAGGGTTACAAATATGAGAGGAGATTTGTACGTTTAGTGATTTGAGACATAATATAGTTTTAAAGGGGCTAAACAAGTTCAGCATCCCATTTCCACATTTTTTTACTCAGCCTCCACATCTTCTGAGTCGATTGATAGCTCCTTAATTTTAAAGTAGTAACACTTTCATATATACCACTCATTCAATTAATTATTTATTCAAATCATAAAAAAATCATACAAATTATTCATACAGTTGAAATTACCTGTACATACGATAAACATGCAAAGGTTTCTAATATGCCGCAACTAAAAATCTAAACATTTATGAAAGGACACAGCTGACTTAAGAAAACTACTCAATCTAAAACATACGTAAGCATTGGGTAACAGCTTTAAGAAACGAAGGGCAACTCTGCATTGCTTAAAATTGTACATCCTTAAATGGGGTAATAAAAATTGTGAACTAAAAGTTTTATAAAATTTACAGAATAATGTAAAGTGCAGTAGAGTTTGGGATGAAGTATCATCACAAATAAATGTTCCCTTCCAGATCACCAAAATATCCCAGAGGGAAACACAACATATAACAAAAAGTGCCTGCTCTAAATCTCAACAAAAGAGTTCTCTCTCAATTATTGCACATGTAAGGCAATTACGGCTCTAGACCAATATTCGTAATAGGACAGCATAGTTTCCACCTAAGGGGCATATGTATCAAGATTGGGAATTCCGATTACCAAATGGTGAATCTTACAAAATCGCTATTTGGAAATCGCAATTCCAAATGTAACATAGTAAGCAACATCGACTTTGCGATTCCTTAGGACTCGCAATCGCAATTTAGTGATTATGAAATAGTGATCACCTAAATAGGAAATCGCAATAAGGTAATCGCAAAATTGCGAATGCCGCTTTCAGGAGCAGCATAATGACATCACAATGAGGAAGTGAGTTATTCCTTGATGTTTCGAGAACCTGATCCAGAGGAGAAGCCAGACTGTGGCAGCAGAGCAGGTGTGAGCTTCTGTGGACGTGTTTTTTGGACAGTTTGACCACCATGGCCACTGATGACAATGACAAGGAGGCAGGAGGGCACAAAATATAGCTTAAGTTCAGTGAGCAAGAACTTTAGGTGCTCACCAAGGAGTGAGTGAAACACCATGATAAGGTGTTTGGCAAAAGCTCACTTCCGGGTCCAGAGAGTGAGAAGCACAAACTCTGGAAGGACATCCTGTCAAAGATCAGTGCAGTTGGTGTTACACAGAGTTCATTTGAGGAAATATGCAAGAACCGGTATAATCTGCAGACACAAACCAAGGAGAAGGTTGCAAGCAGGCTTGCCGAGGCACTGCGAACAGGACGAAGGACTATCCACTCTGCTACCACCTAGCCCTCTGGAGGATATGATTGAAGTGACGATGCAGCCCAAAGCCATTGTTAGGATCACTGACATTGACACCTCTGCCACACCCAGCACCAGCAAAGTAAAGAAATACATTTTGCTACGTCTAAAAGTGTGTTATGTGAAAAGGTAACCAATTAGGAAATAACAGTTACCTACTACCAGTAACCACTACAGGCCACGTGTTATCACTAGCTCACCAATGCATTATAGGATTGAAGTTCGAATTCCAATAGTGAATAAAAGTCCAATAATGCTGCATTTTGTAGTCCTATCTAAAGAGACATAGCAAATGACACTAATAAATACTGTGTTAGTTCTAGAAAATTATTAGATCAATTTATGTGAACTGATGCACATAACAACATATATTGAACCAAACTATTTATCATTCATATCACAGAACTACCAGCAACAATTTCAGGAAAAATTAACTGGTGGAAACTCAGTATACTCAGCCACAGATACAGGCTGAAAACATTGTGCCCCCAAAACCCTCAAAACCTGCACCAACCAGGCACAGAACAACAGTGTCTCCACTCCCTGATTTTGTGAAACAAGAGGATAACATCACAACAGACATGTCAACACCTTCATCTGATGTGAGATCCTTCCAAAGACGTTGGTCCTGTATTACGTGCCAAAACAATGCCCTCAGAAGGAGTAGATTTATTGGTAGAGGTGCTGCAGAGGAAGGTGACAGTACAGCTGCATTTGGTGGTCTGGAGGCGTCAATGTTAAAGGTGCAGCGCCTGCGATGCAAGCATATTAAGTCATTACAAACACAGTTGGTATCACTGAATGAAAACACATGTGACATCAAAGATGGCATCAAGCAGCTGAACTCACCAGTGGAGGAAGGTTAAAAAGCAGTTGCCTACAATTACAAGGAGCTGAAAAATCCCATAAAGGAACTTTACACAGTCATGCAGCACGATCATGTTACACACCGCAGGTGCCATCACCAACTTATGGGCAGATTGGATGGGATTACCACATTGTCTCGCCGCACACTCACCATGCAAGTGGAGATGGCACATTACAGTGGAGACATAGTACGAGGTTTATTCCAAGTTCCCAATGCAATTGAACACATGCAGACAGCTCAGTAAACAGTGACTTAGGTGTAGGGGTGTTAGACCCAGCTGTTTCTGGCTGGCTTGGACGCATCGAAGCCAGTCAGAATCCACTGTCCTACAGAGAATGAGTATGATACACATATCCGATAACCTGTGCTCACCCTTGGGTAGCTTGGCATCGAACAGTCAGGCTTGTCCCCAGGGCCTATGTGTAAAGTATTGTCACAACACCACTCTCGCAAAACACTGCGTGAGCTGCAAAAAAGACTCCACACTGTATGTATAAAACACTGGTCTTTGTATTTTTCAGATATTGAAATCAAAACGAGATACGCATTGCATATACAATTTACAGTTATACGCTATTGTCAAACTTTCCCATTAGCAGCAGAATGGCATATATGCCCTATTCAGAGGCATTCATCCAACACAACACTCCCCAATATCGCACACCCCCAACAGTTGCAAAGGTTACACAATCACAGGTCTTTGACTACGCCTCGTGACCCAGCCCCTCAGTCAACAAAACAACACAATTGGTAGTGCACTGCAAATTCAAAGTCTATTTATAGTAGTCCACTCCAAGTTACATATAATCAATTGCGCCTTTATTTTCCTTGTTCATTGGTGATATAAAAATGAGCAGCCAACGCGCTTTGTTCATCAAGTGTGAACTTGATTTGTGCATCAATTATGTATAGTCTTCATCTGCAGTGAGCTCAATCTCTTAATTACACCGGATCCTCATATTTCCTGCCAGGGGATCCTAATAGGCCTCCATCTTAGACACCTTAGTTCATGTCCTTCACCACCAAAATTACGTGGTGCACCTCCGCACGTCTCATCTATAATGCCCCTCAGTCACTCAACTACTCCAGGCAATGATACACATTGCCCCTGCTGGCGCCACATTGAGATTGACGGAACAACCGAAAGCGGAAACAAACAGTTACTTAGGTTTGTCTATCTGGATTAGACCATTGGCACCTGCACGAGTGAGGGATCACCATCCCCCGGCAGACAAAAGGCCGTAACCCAGGAAGCTGACACGCTTCCATGTCTGGAGAAATGTTTCCCCTCATGCAGAGGTGAAACCTGCCGTAGCTCCCAGCAGCCACCCGTAGGCGCCCACAAAGAACAACTAAACCGTTTGAGCCCTGTCACAACAGAGTACCTTGTGATGTGGGTCCAGGGACAGGGAGCCAGTGACCTCGGACAGAGGCCACAATGTCAAGCACTGTCGTCCACACAGTCTCAGCTCCCAGCTCAGGTCCCCCAACACCCCTCGGACACCAGACACTCCAGAGTGCAAACTAGCACAGGTCCCCTGGTTGCAAGCACAAGTCCCTAAGACTCTGCAATCCTTTCCCTGCAATCCTCGAACTCCTTATGTCCCGGCACCTCCAGTGGGCTGCTAATCTTTACAAGCACACTTCTCTGCATAGTGTGATGACAGTGTATGTCAGGACGGTCCTTGTCCCAACCAACGATCACTTTCACCCATTTCCACCGCACCCTGTGCGATCCTTATGATTTTGTGGAAACGGGGAGATCCTTTTTGTCCCTGGGATCACATGGAGAGAAGGTAAGCCAACCAGCCCTTGAGAGTACTTAGGCACACGAACCACAACGATTGGCCCTAGCTGCAGGCCAGCAACATCCAGGCAAAATCCACCAACTGATAGTCCCCAATCCTGGAGCACGACAAGCTCCATGCCATGACAAGTCTGTGGATAATCCAGTTGCAGTCCCTCCTGCCATAATGATTACTCTTGTTGATGTCCCAACGACAATCCAGTGTAGTATGGTTCCAAATCCAAAAGCGTCTCTAAATTCTGAGGCCAAAGTCCTAGTAGTTATACCCACAATGGCCTTTCATGATACGATCAGTTCAAAAGGCCAACTTTGAAATGCACAGGCACTCTCTAAATGTTGTCCTGTCTCGCCCTGGAATGCAGGTGCCAATTCCACCCCCATGTAACCATCTCAGAAAGGCCTCTCAGAGTCAGAGGTCTGCAGTTTCCCTTGAGCCCCTAGTTTATGGCCTTCTATCAGGAATGCACAGATCTAGCTGTCCCCCCAGCACCCAGATGTGAATTGGAGACTGGCTGACAGGCACACAGAGCCATGAACATCAAAATGCCCACTTTACCATCTTAGGACCTTGAGCGGATCGTTGAAAGTGACACTAAGTTCGGACTGTTTAACATTCTACTGAAGAGGAAGTACAATTGACAACCAGAGGGCTGTTCAACACATCATGGACTTTGTTAAATGTATAATTGATTTAAGTCACGACATTGTATTGGTTTAAGTATCACGCTGGATTATATATGATTGTATATGTTTTCACGCATTCAATGTTGACATTTATTTGTTTTATTTTTCATCATGGATTTTTGTATTCTGTGGGTTCACGGTTTTTGACAATTTAGTTAGTGCATTATGGGACTTTTAGGCAGGAGTGTTTTTTCACGAGCATGTAAAGTAAAAATGGGTCATGGGGCTTGGTTTTAATTAGGGATTGATTGGGGAAACGTGTGCAAGTAGGCTTTAAACAAAGCTATGGCGGGAGAGAGAGAAATCGATCATTTTCTGAATATGAAGGGAGACATGCACATGTTAAACTGCCGGTTGCGGCTTCTTAAGGTAAATGAGCACTGTTTGTTTTCCGTGGTGGTTATCAATAATAAGGGGTTGTTAGAGCAGTTTTATTTTTCACTTTTTGTGTTAGCATGAGAATGTTTTAGGGTTGTGAGCGAGGGGGAGGTTCACGAGGGATGTTAGTGAGGGGGGGTTATGGGTAAAATTCATCATTTATAATTATTGAGCGTGCTTTGCTCTGGAACAGCTGTTTATGTAGTTCTTTCTGATCTATTACAGTACCCCTGACGAAGAACTTACAAAGTTCGAAATGCATTGGGTTTTTTCACTGTACCCGCTCGAAGGATGGTTGGCAGCACGTGTCTATGTTTAAGCTTGGATGGGCAGCATACGACATTTGAAAATGTGGAATAAAGCATTCCAGTTCAACTTAGCTGTCTCTGCAGTGATTCTATAAGTATGGAAAACATGGATTACTGAACACTTATAATAATGGGAACACTATGGATTACTTTGGTTAATATTGGTAAAAATGGTTTACTCGTGGAGGACAGTTTTCCTCATCGCAGCAGTGCAGCAGGTGGTGGCGCAATTGTCGCACCTTTTTTTTCAGTATCACTTTACCAAAGTGACATTTCCACATACATAATGTCAGATCCAATTGCACTACCGCAGAGGATTTGTCATTACTAACTCATCGATATCAAACACTATACTGCTACTATTCTGCATGTAGAAAATACTGCTCACTAGCCTTTCTCTACATTCCCCCATGCTAATGCAATGCGAGAAGAAGGCCTGTGTTGTGCCGAACACAACATCCAGTGGCATTCACAACCCTTGCATGTAACACACACATGTGCTACCTCTTCCCAACAAAGCACCCTGTCCCCAGGGAGAACTTCGATATAGCAAGAGACATGCAGAACCTTGGCACATAGCTTTTTAAAGGGCAGTACAGTAACCTGTGCACACAGGCCCCACCAGGGTAAACCTGTGGCATGTTCGATGAGCTACCTCCATGAATAGCACATCTAATGCTGCAGGCCCACGGAGGAGCATTCAAGTTACTTTCCCTGGGTACATGTCTTATACCTAGACAAGGGACTTTCAGCTATCTCGAATCAGCCAATCATGCTTACACCAATTACCTGTACGTATGTGACAAGCATAGCGCTTTTGCACTGAATGGCAGTCTCAAACACACTCAAAGTCCTAGGGCTGACACCTCGATCAGTGGAAAACCGGGAAGGAGAAAAGCAAAAAGTCAAGGGAAAGCACCTTAGAAAGGGCAATTTTCAACAAGGGGAAAGTGAGGAGCTCTCCAAACTCAGTAGCATTACTGCCCCTGTGATGGGAAATAGGCATTGTAGTGCTAGACAAGGTGCATCTACAGAAGTCTCACCAAGGCAAAGTTCAGAGAACACAGTACGGCAAAGTGGAGTGCGTAGGAGGAAAAAGTAGTTAGGACATATTTGTCTGTTTAAGTTTGTTGTTTAGGAATATTTGTTGACATTTCTAATGTCTGATGTGACAATTGAGGTATTGCACAAATTGTGCATTTCATCTTAAGTTGAGATGTGATTTCATTATTTACATGAAGTTAAGGTAATAAGCATGCACTTTGGCAAATACAAACCAAAATGCATTTTTATTCATTACTTACCTTGGAAACAATTGTGGGTAATCTCTGCACAACTGACTGTGCTCTCTGCTGCCCTTGATCCATCTGCAGACTGCCGTGGTGCAACTGGCTGTTCATCGTCATCCGACTTGGAATCTGCCATGGTCAGGAGTATGCCCCTAGATGTTGCAATGTTGTGTAGTATGGTACATGTTGCCACAATTTTGCAGCAGGTTCCTGCACTGTATTGTAGTGCTCCACTGCTCTTATGGAAACATCTAAAGTGACTTTTCAGCAGACTCAAAGACCTTTCAATGACATTTCTTGCTGTGTTATGTGAGCATTGTAATGGTGTTCACTTGCAGAAGCAGGGTTCACATACAGTGTCAAGATAAACAAGCGCACAGCGTACACATTTCCCCTACAATGACAAGATCAAATAATGATGTACTGAACTCTACTGTATACTGCACAGTAATGAGGAGATTTACCTCATAGATATCCTTCTCCAAACTCACCACCAAGAAGCCGTGTGTAAATTCCCCTGTGGCGAAAGGTGAACAAAACACGTGTACTACCAGGGAATCTGGCCGCTATGCCAGTTATCATGTATGAGGCATTGCATACCACATGAATGTTCAATGAATTGGTACTCTTCCGATATTTGAAGATGTATTCGTTTTCAGATGGTGGACATATTGAAACATGTATCCCATCAATGCAGCCAATTACATGTGGGAATTGAGATAAGTGGTAACATTTTAATTTAGTAAGCTGCAATTCCTGTGCTCTGTATGGAAATCTGATATAATCATTTGTTTTTCATGAGCATTGCATCCAGAAAAGCATGAAAACACACTTTGGGAAACCCTCCCTCTTGCATCTATCGCACCCTGGTAGCTTCCTGAGGCTAAGAGGTGCAGGGAACATGACACCTGAACATGGGTGGGAATTGCATTGGTCCTGCGAGTATGTCACTGCAGTTGTGGGTGAAGTTCAGAGATTAAATCTAAATCAGGGCAGAATTTAATTTGTGCTTATTATAGATTTCCTCCTCTGTCTGATTAAACATGGTAATCCGCATTCTAAAAATGTGCTCCTGTCTCCTCCTCCTTCTCTCCAAACCTACCAGGATCCTCATCCTCTTCGCCATGACGTAGAGAGCAGCCATTGTGGGAAATACAGATGCAATCTGGGCCTCTTTATATAGGTTGCACCTGATTACCACCTGATTTCAGTTGGTGGCAAATTGCACATGCAAAGGGCCGGATTCACAAAAGTAAACATAGACCAAAAGTCTAAGTTTAGACCTAAAGTCTAACTTTATTACTACTAAAGTTAGACTTTTGGTCTAAGTTTAGACCAAAAGTCTAAGTTTAGACCTAAGGTCTAACTTTACTACTACTAAAGTTAAACTTTGGTCTAAGTTTAGACCAAAAGTCTAACTTAGACCAAAAGTCTAACTTTACTACTACTAAAGTTGGACTTTTGGTCTGAACTTAGACTTTTGGTCTAAGTTTACTTTTGTAAATCAGGCCCCAAATCTCCATTTTGCAACTATTTGCAATTTGTGAATGCTTCTTACATAGAGTTAGCAATTAGCTAACTGTGATTCCCTATTTGGAGTCAACATTTTAGGAAAACACAAAAATTGTGATTCCCTAAAATCGGACTGCAAATGCCTTTCATACATATAGAAAGCTTATGTTGCATTTCGCAAACGGTCAAATTTACCGATTCACACTATTTGCGAATGCAATTTGCCTTGATACATATGGCCCTATGGGCTTTCTCAGTTCCAAACATTCCATTAAAGCACCGCATCTGTCCATAAATGAACTTTTCTTAGAATGTTCATAATTTTTAGGTCGAGCCTCCAAGGCCTGTTGTATATACTTTGTGGGCTTACCTCCTGCCCATGGCTTTTAATTTGTTACTTGGATTGTCCTTCCAAAATGCTTTCTTGCTTGTAGTGAATCCTTCCTCTCTGTCCCTCCTTTTTGTCTTTTATCTCCTCCCATGGAGCAAGGACCAAGTACTGCATCTTTACACTTTGGTTGTTTATCTGTTCATTTGGGGGACTATTTTTTCTTGGTTTCCTGCTCATGTTAATGTTTGCCTACGTTCAGCTTTGTCACCCATAACTACTTGCATTTTATTGCAGCATTTGTCCCTTTCACCTCCTCCCAAGTCACTGCATGCCCCCCACCTACCCCCGCTTCGCTGTTTGTTTTTTAAAAAACAAAATTCAAATGTTGTTCTGTGAGGTTTCAATGGAGCGCATGTGACATTGCAGCCCCTCCCACTACCCCTTGTGCCTGGTGCTCCCATCCCCTTCCCTCACCCAGCCCGCTGCGTTAATTGTTCCAATTAGCAGACCTTGTTAGGAGTAGCACTCGTATACCTCTTCAACTGCTGAGACATGCCCTAAACCTTATGAACACATAGATATGTTTTCTGGCTTACAGAGTATTTTTCCATTTAGTCAGCCAGAATCATGACACACTACTCTCTTGAAGAATACATTTCAGTTTCTATTATCCATCATATAAACCCTCTAGTTTGTCAGCATGTCCCTTTAATTAGTGGTCTGACGTTAGGTTTCCATACTTAATGGAGCTAATATCTGCCGACTCCTGCCACTTTAAATACATGCCCCTTCCCAACCCTTAGTACTTCCGAGGTCATGGACTACAGGTAGGTTGCATGACCTCAGCCATCATATACGCAAGTAAGACTACTTCTTGGTTGTTCCACGAAGTTCTGACTGTACCATTATCTTGGATCAGTCTCCTCCTGGTATTTATCAATCCCGGACATCAGGATTTTTGATCATGCCCACATCCATTAATGCATATCTATGGGCTCACTGTGCTATTTTATAGCATGTCAGTATGGAGCTGATTATATTTGACAAACCTGGGCGGGAGCTTTTTCATTTATGGCACCCCCTTTATCATCGTTGATTATGCCCACGCCAATAAGTGTATACTTACAGGCTTTTAACATTATTCAACAGCATGTTGCATTGGCATCCATTGCATTCGAAAAACCCAAGCAGGAACATTTTCACTCATGGCACAGCCTTTATTATTCTTTTTTTTTTTTGTCCTCATTATGCCTCAAAAACACCATTCCACTTGCACCTTGTGAGGAGTGTCCTGCCCTTTTGCTAGGAAATGTAAGAAAGAGGGTTCACACGGTACCACCCTCGGATTGTGAAGACCCCTTCTACAAAGCACAGATTCTGCGAGCAACCCTGCTCCTTAGAAAAAGTGCCAGCCGAGGCGGAGTAGTCTTAATCATTGGACCCCTAATCCGACCTGCCATCATGTAGCTCAATCCACCTTAATAAGGGTAACCAGAACTCATACCTTCTATGACCCTCCACCGACATGTCCAGGCTAGCGATGCTCTTTACCGAAAGTAGCCAATCCTCGTATCGAGGAGGGGTCTGGGCCACCCATTGCTTGCAAATTTCTCTGTGTGCCAGTAATATTGAATAGAATATCAACTTCTCATACTTTTTGCCAATTTTTAGTTGCGAGTCCAGACATCCAAAAATAATCAGCAAAAACTTACCTTCATTTGGATCTTCAGAGAATCCGACAAGGCTCCACTCACGCCCTCCCAAAATGTCTGGATTTTTGGACAATGTACAAACATATGCACGTCATCTTCTTTCATGCTACCGCATTTCGGGCACGCCACCTCACCTCCTTTTCCAAATTTTGAGAGCCTTTGTGGGGTCCAATACGCCTTATGGATGGTGAAAAGATGGTTTCTTCTTAAATAGGCAGGTTTTACTATTTTGTACAACGTACACATAGATACTTACCATTGGTACTCCAGCAAAGTCTCCGGCAAGCATCCTCCCCACAACTCCACCGGCAAGGTGAATTCTCCGTCTTCCAACTCGATCATCAACCAGTACCAAACAGCCGTTTTTTTCTTCCTCACAGTTTCCGACAACAATCTCTCTTCAAATTCATTCCGATCACCTATAGTTACACCACGAGATTGGTACCAGCTCTGTATCTGAAGGAACTTGAATCTGGAGACCTTATGATCCGTCTTTTGTTTGCACATCTCCCAAGTTATCAAGTTTCCCTCATGGAGAAAATGTTCCCATCTTGTTATACCAGCCACACGCAGTGGAATCGCCAACATATCCTTTGTCCATTCTGGAGAGCCCGGAGAGTCCCAAATGGGGGCTAGATGACTGTAGTACGGAAGTTTTAGAATTTTTTTAATCTCGTACCAAGTCTCAGCCATACCCCTTAAACTTTTCAGCCTGACCTTCTTGAAGTATTTAGGGTGGGCATATTTATACATAAAGCCACATTCCCCTCCTCCTTCCTCCTTTAGCATCACCGCTAGTATCCTTCCGATCTCTGAGCTTGTGGGCCTGTCTAACAACATTTTCCCGTTCTTTAACAAGAATGCCTAAGAATAAAATACCAGGCCTAGAAGTGCTAGCCCCCCTTTTTCCACCCTCCTTCTCAACTTCTTCCATGATATCCGCGGCCCTTTGGACGACCAAATAAAGCTACTAATCTGGCTTTGCAGCTTTGCAAACCACTCCTTCTTAAAAGGTAAAGGAATTGAGTCAAATAGGAAGGTAAACTTAGGAAGGACCATCATCTTAACCAGGTTAACTCGGCCGAATAAAGTGAGCGGGAGATGTGACCAGTTTCTCAACAATGCACTAACTTCCTTCCTAGTTTTTTCAAAGTTTTCCTTAGACAGCTTGGTGATATCTTGAGTGATCTTAATCCCTAAGTATCTCATTTCGCTCTTAACCTTCTCGTCCCCTACCTCTGTGTTCCAAGCCATTATCTCTGTCTTCCCTTCATTGATGTAATAGACAGAGATCTTCCCAAAGTCAGCATTTAATGCCAACAAACGACCCATAGTTCTTTGCTGATGAGTAGTGTAGATTAGAAGGTCGTCCGCATAGAACCCTAGTTTCTTCCCCCAGCCTTCAAATTGGAATGGTGCAATTTCCGTGTCGCTTCAAATTTTCCTTGCTAGTGGTTCGATATATAGGTCAAATAGTAGTGGCAACAGGGGGCATCCTTGCCTCGTGCCCCTGGTGATCTGAACGGAATCTGTCAGGAGGCCATTGACCAGTACCCTGGCTTCTGGTTAGTCATAAATTCCCACCAGGGCCTTGCAAAAATTTGACCCCAGATTGAGAGACTTTACCACAGCTTGTAAGAAGACCCAGTTCACTTGGTCGAATGCCTTAGTAGCATCTATAGCCACAACCACAAGTGGGAGCTCATATGCTGTGGCTAAATCTATAGATCCTATAAGGGTATAAGTTAGCTCCCTCAGATATCTTACCCGTATAAACCCCCTTTGGTCCTCATGCACGAGCTCGAACATAACCTCATTGAGTCTTCCAGCCATAATTTTCGCGAAGATCTTGTAATCGCAGTTTAACAGCGATATCGGCCTATAGGAGTCACAGTTTTTGGGGCATTTCCCTGGCTTTAAGATTAATGTGATAACAGCATCTTTCCATGATTCAGGCATTTTAGCTCCTGTCATAAACAGCTCATTGAAGATTTTGATTAGAATGGGAGTTAAAGTGCTAGCCAGAGCTTTATAGACTTCATGAGGCAGGCCATCTGGTCCGGGCGCCTTCCCTTTCTTGCCCTCTCCAATAGCCTGTTCTACTTCCCTCAGATTTAACCTTTCATTCAGCTGCTTACTTTTATCATCCGTTAGGGCTTCAACACAATCTTGCTTCAGCCAGGCCATAGCCTCTTCTTCTGATATTTCAAGCTCTTCCTTGTACACTTTTTGAAAATACCTAAAAAAGGCTTGCTCAATCTCCTTGTTATCTCCTAAAGGAGTCCCGGTTTGCTCACACCAAAGCAGTTTTACCCTGTTTCTCACCTGATCGTTTTTGGCTTTCCATGCAAGTAACTTACTGCATCCTTCGCCATATTCAAAGTGGGCCAACCGACTGACCTCCCATCTTTTCCTAACCCTATCTTGTAGAACAGTGGTTAACTTTAATTTTGCTTCGGTTACTTCAGCTAGTGACACTTCCCGGTCCCCTGGCTTATTCTTGGATTGAGCAGTTTCTTCTCTAGTGTCCGCACCCGCTCTGCTAATATTCCAACTTCCTTGTGGTATTGCCTCCTTTTCGCCGCCGCTAGTGTACCTAGTCTACCTCTCAGATAGGCCTTGTATGCGTCCCTGACTATTCCTATCGAGGAGGAGCCCAGATTACTTTCAAAGAACTCTTTTGCCTCCCTATTTAAACCCTCTATGACTTCTTCCTCTAATAGAATCGTATGGTCCAAGGTCCATCTAGATTGCCCAATCCCCTCACCTAAGTTTAAGTGAAGCATCACCGCTGAGTGGTCTGACAGCTGTACCCCCACATGGTTAATTCCTTGTACCAGATCTTTAAGGCTGTTATCAATTAGGAAATAGTCTATCCTTGACTGGTGGCTGCATTTCTTATTATAAAATGTGTATTCTCTCTGAGATCCAGCCCTCTGACGCCAGATATCGCAGAGGCCCATCTGCTCCATTATAAGTCTAATCATCTCTGACATTTTGGGATTAACTGCAGCCCTACTATTTGTAGTTCTATCCAAAGTTTTATCCAGAAGGACATTGAAATCCCCGGCCATAATAATTGGATCCGGGAAGTTCAACACAGTTCGGAGAAAAGGTCCTCTAAGGGGGCCGTTTTATCCTTGTTTGGGCCATAATACCCAACAAGCGTGAAATTGTGCCCAGAAATCTTCAGTATTACAATAAGCCGCCTTCCCATTTTGTCAGAGACACTACCCTCAAAAGAAATTCTTGCATCATGTTTCACCAAAACAGCCACTCCCTTTGTCACAGCTGAGTACCCTGTGCATAATGCATGTTGAATCCATCTCTTAGCTTTAAAAATCTCCCGGCCCTCTTCCCCCGTCAGGTGGGTTTCCTGTACAATGAAGATCTGCGCGGGGCAGTCTTTTAAGTACTGCAGTAGCCTCTCGCATCTGCCCCTCACCCTTAGCCCGTTCACATTCCAGGATAACATTTTTATAGCATTTTCTCGTCTTTCACCCTTCCCCCTTAATGTCTGAGTGCGAGTTCCGTGTAAAAGAGGCTTCTGAGGATTCTTTTTTATTTTTACCCACATGCTCCCCACCCAGTGCCCCCTGTGCCCCCCCCCCAGGAAAACCCATCCCTGTCTCTTCATGGCTTACGCCCTATGGGTGCCCCCCGAAGTGTGCATTCGTATTCTAGAAATAATTAAAAGAATGAAGCAGCCCAAAGGAAATAGAGAGAAAAGAGAAAAGCACAATTGTACCGGGGTGTTCGGATTCCTACGCCATGATTGCTAACCACCTGGGTGCAGACTTTCAATAAACTCATCTACCTCCTTGACTGAACGGAAGGTGTGCATCTTATTATTCAGCATTACTTTCAAGAACGCAGGGAACTTCAACTGCACAGAGGCACCCAGCCTCCTTAGTGGTTCGATCCTCTTCCCTAGTTCCCATTGCCTATTGGAAGTAATGCTTGACACAACAGATCTGAATTCATATTTGACCCCGTCCACTTCGATTGAAGGCTTGCTCAAGACTTTCAACAGTATCTTCTCTTTTAGTGTGTATGTGAGAAAGTTCACTAATATTCTCCTAGGCTTAGTCCTATTTGTGTTTAATCTGAAGGGGTCTTTATGAATCCTCTGAATGTCCTTAGCAATCTCCTGCTCTGATTCCTCCAATTGTAGTTCTCTTTTGATCACTTGAACTATGTAGGTCTTAATTAATATCATCTCCTTCTTTGCCTTCCGGGACCCTTAAGATTTTTAAATTATTCCGCTTTGGAAGTTTTCCAATCTTTCCATCCTTTCATGTTGCTCTCTCTCTCTCAGTTTTAATCCCTCTATCTCAACTCTGTTAATCTGTACTGCCTCTCTGATCTCCCTTACTTCCCCATCCAAGGTAGCAGTTCTATTGCTAAGATCGTCAATCTTCTTTTCCAGGGTTTCACAAGCAGACCTAATCTCCCGCTGATTGGACTCTGAAACTTCAAATCTAGTTTTTATCTCAGAAGTAAGAGCAGTTAGAAGAGCACCAATTGAGGGGTCCTCCTTGGTTATATTTCTAAAACCATTGGTGATGTTCTCGCCCTGCTCCCACCCTCTCTGAGGCCCTTCAGAGCTAGTCTGATTTGTGCTAACACTAGGGGATTTTGATAATTCAGATTCTGCCTCCTCTAAATTAAGACACCGCTCCCCTGAGGCAGCAGAGAAATCTGAGGCAAGGACCTGGAATCGATTCGTGCTCATATCCTTAGTCCAGTCCACTATACAGCTTGCATCCGAGGGTTCTTCTCGTGCCTCTTGCCCCATATTCACCAACTCCTTCCGCCCTTTATTGTTCGCCATGCTACTTTCACTCAGAATCAGAGTTTTCGGTAAAACCTTAAAAAAAAGTCCTGAGCGAACGAGTAACCTTGATCCTCTGCTCTGAGATGTGTTTTGTTTTTAGCACTTTTTTATTTTTATTTGAACCAACACGAGGCAATATTCTGTCTTTGGCTGGGGATTTTCCATACTCAGGTTTTCCCTTTTCCCTCCTCCTTCTCCACTTTCAATGCTGACCCTCCTAAGCCCGGGGTTACAAGTCCTCTCCCTCCACTCCTTAGAGTGTATCTCGAGATCCCTCTTTCCCCCTCCAGAAACACACTCCCACCTCCTGTTTTCTTTTTGCCCTTACCGGACCTGCTGCTTTGGGGAACCGTGGCTTCACACACCTCTTTAAGCTGAACCGGGCGTGAGAGAGGAGGTTTGTGAGATGTTCCTTCCTCCTTATCCGACTCAAGCTTCTCCCCGCACCAGACATCGTCCCCGCTGCTGCCGCCTCATCTGCCCTGGAAGGGAATCCTCGTGGCAGCGCGCCTCCCTCTACGGAGCTCCAGCGCCACCCTCACCCACGGCTGATCGGCTGCCGTGGTTGCTCGCCAGCCTTTCCTGACACGATGCGCTCGTGCACTACTGTCTCATAGTCTGCCCAGATCGAATTTGCTTCCGTATTCCGATATTCACCCCCAGTAAGCTGAAAAATGACTATTTCAGACCTTTAACGCTTCAAAACCTCCATTGCACACTCCGGGCTCTCCCGCGACCCGCCTTAGCTGGCCGCCATGTTTTCCTCCAGCCTTTATTATTCTTGATCATGCCCACACCAATGAATGTACACTTATGGGCTTTCTGTGCAATTTAATAGTATAACTTATACCAAAAGGGAGTCACTGTTCCTAAGTAGAGAGAGAGAGAAGGGAAGTAATAGGTACTCTTGTGGTGTGCTACTCTAATTGTGGGGGGCAGTGTGTCCTCATCCTGATGCCCTCACACACCCCGAAGGATGTCATGCTTCATCATTGGGCTTTTGCTCCTCGTCGGGCCGGTGCTGCAATGCCCTCTGGGTCCCCAGAAGGGTCTCTTTTTCGGAGATCTTTTGATGAAGCCGTATGGGTGCGTGGGTGTCAGTGGCAGTGAAGTCCTAGAAGGTGTATTAAAAAATGGCCGGAGGGAGAGTGATTAATTTTTATTAAAGTGATCCCTCTGTCAATATTAATACAAAGTGTTAGGTGCTGCTTTAAGGGGTATTATGTCCCTTGGTAGCTGAGTAACTATATGTCCCTAGTGGGCATATGTTCTGGTCAACATGTTTCGCGCTTTAGTGGTCTCAGGGGGAGATCCAGGGCGCTTCGTCAGGACCGAGTAAGAAAGTTGTAACTACAGTGGCCTGAAGTTTTAGGTGCCCCCAGAAAACGGAGGGAGTAGAACTTCTGAAACGACAAGAGTCAAGAAACAAAGATACAGTTTGCCATTAGGGTATCTATACCAAAGGAAGTTTTGCTAAGGTCTGGGTTCTCCATTGGAGGGCCAGGTGCTTGTAGTATGTAGCGTGATCATTACTGCTAACGGTCGCGTTATATATACCTGAGCTAAAGATGCTGTGGTCATTCTAAAAAAAAATTTAAAAGGGAAGTTATAGCTAAGTGACAGACAGACAGACATATAAGATCAATGATTAGTGCTGAGAGAATGGTGTCAGGGTTGTTCTCTGTATCACTATTTTTATTTGTAAACATGCCCTGGACTTAGCAAGTAGATGTGAATCGTATAAATAAAATCAAAATTCAAAAGTGAAAAGGTTCTATTATCCAGTAAGCTTGTGAACCTTTTAAATCTAGGTAATTAATACCGTAGGGCCCCACCATTGATGGCAAAACTCGAGACGCTGTGTTTATATGCACAAATACATAGATAATATATCTCACCCCTTAGTAGGTAGGGTAAGATCCCATGAGATCAGTGAGGGTCACTTGAGAGCTGTAATGAAAAAGAAAATAGAACACCACATGTGACATTTTGGAGGGCTTCCTAAGGCTCTAAGGTATAACCCACAGCTGGTTTTACAAATGAAGGGAGGGGATGCAGCCATGTGCAGGATCTGTCCTGGACCGATCTTACATCTTAGTTACTCACGGTTCTCTCGGTGCATCTGGGCTGTGTCACCTGTGTGCCTCTCGCTGTCTCCGCCGGTGGAGAAGTGAAAGCCCTGTCTCTTTTTATAGGAGTAGCCTGCTTCCGGGTGGGGTGTTGATTGTTTAATCACTGAATTGATTGACAAGTTTTTGTTGTTACTACGGGTGCCATCTTAGAACGGTATACTCTATAGTAATCTCGTATGAGGAATATTCTCGGGCTGTTGGATATTTGTGTGCTGATAGTTTTTATGTGTCGCTGGCATGGTGATATTTCTCAAAGGGAGGCAATGCATGTATTGTGCTTAAAGTTATATTGATATTTTATTTCATTTTAGTGCGGCGCGCATGGGAAATGTCTCGGTCGCCATCTTGGAGTGGGTTCTTTCGATAGATGTTGGTAAGTAATGTATCCCTGGTGGACTAATGAATAGCAATAAATGGCTACCGCATTTATTGGTGTTATTTGCGGCACATCAGTGTCCTCTTTGTCAGATTTTACAGTTGGTGCATCATTTTGCGGTGGGTGGTGCACCTTGGATATTTTCATAGTGTTTTTTGAGAGGTGTGCTAACATAGTCATCACTATAGTGTTTATGAATGTCGCTCTGGTGAGGTCGATGTCAAGAGTTTGGTTTCTATAGTACCTCAATCCAAGGTATTTCATTGTTAAGACCCTGGGCGTTCGTTTGGAGGCGATGGACCCATCTTTGCTCTTTTTGGAAAAGGGTTTTTGTTGTCCAAAGGGGATTGGACTCAATGACGGTCCAATTGACTTGGTCTGGTGTATGTCCCTTTTCAATGTAGTGCCTGCTCATTTTGGTGGTGTTCCTACCGCACCGGATGTTGCTCCTGTGCTCATTCACCCTTGTTTTTACAGCTCTGGAGGTCATCCCTATGTATAGTAGGTTGCAAGGACATTTCACCATGTAGACGCAATTTTTTGTATTGCAATTGGTATGTCTCTTTTGTGTCCACTCTTGGTTCTTCAATTGGAGTGTTTTGGTATGTGCTCTGAGCGGGCAGACATTACAAGTTCCTCACGGATAGTGTCCTTTGACTGTCGGCTGGTCCCATAATGTCCTCTGACTGTCCCCCTGTTTTTTCTGTGGTCTCGTGTGGACAACGATATCTTTTATGTTCTGTGTACGTCTGAATGCGAATCTTGGGCGTTGCAGTTGCATTTCGCCTGTGTTCAGGATGTTCCAATGTTTTAATAGGACCTCTTTAACCTGATTAGATTGAGGCGTGTAAGTTGTAACACATGTAATTGTTTCATCTTTGCGCTTTTCTTGTGTTTCTAAAAGCGCTCCTCGATGGTTGTTCCGTGCGCGTTTCTTGGCAGACTTTATGATTTTTTGTGGGTAGTTTCTTTTTTCCAGATTTTTGCTAAGTTCTGCTGCCTGTATTTCGTAGACCTGGGTAGTACTGCAATTTCTCCTCAGCCTGAGAAATTGGCCGAAGGTGAGATTTTGTCTCAAGGCTTTGGTGTGATGGCGGTCGTAAGGCAGTAAGCTGTTGCGATCTGTGGGCTTCCTGTATGTCGTGGTCGACAGTTTTCCATCTTTGAAGAGAATTAGTAAGTCCAGGAATGGTATTTCTTCACTTGAGGTTAATAGTGTGAATTTGAGGAAGGGGTCCTGTTGGTTGATCCAGGAGTGGAATTCTTTACATCGATCCTCTGTCCCCGTCCACAACATAAGTACATTGTCTATGTACCGTTTCCACTCTTTTATTTCTGATTTGAAGGGGTTAGTTTCAGGTAGAATATGTTGGGCCTCAAAATGGGCCATGTATAGACATGCTAGGCTTGGCGCAAATGTACTGCCCATACAAGTACCATGGATTTGTTGATAGTGTTCGTCATGGAACTTGAAGAAGTTGTTCTTCATGGCAAGTTCTGCGCATTCCAGGATGAAGTTAATGGGTTGTTGTGTGGGAGGATCACTGTTTCTCAGGGTTTCTTCAATCACTCTTAGTGTGGCTTCTTGTGGAATGTTGGTATATAATGCCTCCACGTCGAGTGTTACCAGTAAAGTGATTTCCTCAGGTCCTCTGATGTATTCAATGATGTTGATGGTCTCATTGGTGTCCTTGAGGTATGACGGCGTTGCTTGAACTAGTGGCCATAAGAAATGATCACAATATTGACTCAGTGGCTCGAGGATGGAGTTGATCCCTGACACTATTGGTCTGCCGGGTGGGGGCATGATGTTTTTGTGGATCTTTGGTAAGACGTAAAAATATGGCGTTGTTGGTTTTGTGTTCACTAGGTACTCTGCTTCGTTCTTGGTGATCCAACCATTCGATAGTGCTTCCATCACTGAGATGCTGATTCTTCTTGTGAGAGAATCCGTGGGGTCTGTGTCTATTTTTTGGTAGTATTTTGTGTCAGCTAGTTGTCTAAGGCATTCATTGTTATAGTTGTCGGTGTTAAGGATGACGATAGCTCCGCCTTTGTCTGCAGGTTTTATGGTAATTGCCGGATCGTCGTTGAGGTCTTGAAGGGCTTTCCTTTCTTTTGTAGGTAAATTGTCATATGTTCTCGTGGGTTGTAGTTTGTTAATGTCTTGTAAGACTGCTTTTTAATAGGTCAGTATCTCACTGGCAGTCATTGCTGTGGTGGGCGTGAATCTGGAGGGATTACATAGGCCTGTGTCTGTAGTATCCGTATCCTTCCTGCTGGTATCCTGTATTTGAAAAAATTATTTCAGACGTAGCTTTCGAAAGAACGCGTGTAGTTCACCAGTGAGTCTGAATGGGTCTTCTTTCGGGGGTGGGACAAAACCCAATCCTCTCTGTAGGACGGATTCTTCTGTTGTCGTCAGGGTCCTTGCAGATAGGTTCACCACTAGTTTTTCTTTGTTTGACTCCGTGTCCTGCGTTGGTCCTCGTCCTCCGTCCATTGCACCTGTCTTTGGTCATTTTTTTGCCTGCCTCTTCCTCTGCCCCTGCCTCTGTACCAAAAAGGAGGGCGTTGGTGTTGTTGTTGATAGAATGGATGAGGCAGTGGTGGTCCATGGAAGCCCGGATACCATGGTGGTGGTGCTCCTGGATTGCCTGGCATTGGGTAGTTGAACATTGGAGGAGTTGGTGGTAGTCCCGAACCTCCTTGGAAGTTCTTCCAACTTCCGTTACTGGAATTACTGCTAGATCTTTTTGATCTTGTCGAGGATGTTGATTCATTGTCGGATGAAGTGTCTTCGTTATTTGTCACGTAGTCTTCCTTAGTGTATGGGTACACTTCTTCCCCTCTCAAAGTTTTTTATATCTTTTTCGAGTTTGGTGATTTTCTCTGCAGGAGGTAGTTTTTATGGTCATTCATTTCGGTATTTATCTCAGCCAAGCGTGTCTTCCAGGTAGAGAATGTAATGGTTGTTTTCAGTGCATTCTCTGCTATGGTTATTTTTATTACTAGGGCTTCTGATAGGCATTTGGCTGTGTTCATTATAAGTATAAGCCAGTCGTGTGTACATCGCCAAGCTTTTTGGCTCCAATCCTTCCTGAATATTATGTCCTCTAGGAATATCCGTGGTGCTACCGTCACAATGAGGCCATTTGGAGCTATATTGGCCTGCAGATATTCCATCATGATCGCTCCATGCATCGCTATTTTTAACTGTTGTTTTTTGAGGGCGGCTATGTTGTTCCAGTCACCTTGCGCGGTACTTGTTGAGGCTGTGCCTTCCATTCCTAATAGGCTCGGTGTCCTCAAGATTTCAGACACTATGTCATCATCAAAGCTTAGACCTATCTGTTCTTTCATTGCAGAGTTAGATAGTTAAGGAAAGAGTAAAGAGTAAAGAGCTCTTAAGCTGGATGAATTTCCCGGACTACAAGAATGCTGATTGCCTGCACTGGGTCTGCTCGAGAGTGCACCTCGAACCGGGGAGGGATTGTTTTTCATTGAATTTACGGCGTTCCAGCCGTGAGGAATGCACCACCCTGAATACTGAGGGGCCACAGGACATGAAACTCCTTTGAGTCCGGTTGTGGTATGAACAGACTGGCATAATTACTCAGTGTTCCTGTTTCTGGGGGCCCACTGGAGGGCATCAAAACATTAATTAATTGCGTGTGACTGCACAGAACCCACGAAGGAGAACATTTTTTAAAGGCATTTGTTTGTTGTACTATACATCCCAGCATGCACTCAACCATGAGGCCCACTGAAGGGTGATTAAAATAAAAGACGGGTTGGTTTCAAATGCACCCATTTGGGTAGGATAACTACGAATCCCAGAATGCCAGAAGGGATTGCTCATTGGAGTAGCCTATCATGAGGCAATTGATTGAATAAAGGTGTGGCAAAAACGCTGCGAACTTTGTGGAACTGTGCCTGTGATTAAGGAAGGTATTTCCGAAACGCGCCAGGCTGTCCGAGAAGTGATTGTTGGTCTTTGGATATGTGTCTGCTGCCCGAGTGCAACCCTGTCCTGTGGGCAAGTTGGAGCTTTATGTAATACACGGCCACCCAGACATGTGGGATTGCACCACCACATTGATCGTAGCGGGCCATGGAGCTGGAAATCATGTCCAGTTCCTCTATGGGGCAACAGTGTGACCACGCACATCTCGGGGCCCATTGGAGGACTTTGAAAAGGGACCCTAAGAAACGCAGCACCCATTTGGGTAGGATAACTATGAATCCCAGAATGCCAGAAGGGATTGCTCATTGGATTAGCCTATCACGAGGCAATTAATTGAATAAAGGTGTGGCAAAAACGCTGTGAACTTTGTGGAACTGTGCCTATAATTAAGGAAGGTATTTCCGAAACGCGTCAGGCTGTCCGAGAAGTGATTGTTGGTCTTTGGATATGTGTCTCCTGCCCGAGTGCAACCCTGTCCTGTGGGCAAGTTGGAGCTTTATGTAATACACAGCCGCCCAGCCGTGTGGGATTGCACCACCGCATTGATCGTAGCGGGCCATGGAGCTAGAAATCATGTCCAGTTCCTCTATGGGGCAACAGTGTGACCACGCACATCTCGGGGCCCATTGGAGGGCTTTGAAAAGGGACCCTAAGAAACGCAGCACCCATTTGGGTAGGATAACTACGAATCCCAGAAGGGATTGCTCATTGGAGTAGTCTATCACAAGGCAATTGATTGAATAAAGGTGTGGCAAAAACGCTGCAAACTTTGTGGAACTGTGCCTATGATTAAGGAAAGTATTTCCGAAATGTGTCAGGCTGTCCGAGAAGTGATTGTTGGTCTTTGGATATGTGTCTGCTGCCCGAGTGCAACCCTGTCCTGTGGGCAAGTTGGAGCTTTATGTAATACACCGCCGCCCAGCCGTGTGGGATTGCACCACCGCATTGATCGTAGCGGGCCATGGAGCTGGAAATCCTGTCCAGTTCCTCTATGGGGCAACAGTGTGACCACGCACATCTCGGGGCCCATTGGAGGGCTTTGAAAAGGGACCCTAAGAAACGCAGCACCCATTTGGGTAGGATAACTACGAATCCCAGAATGCCAGAAGGGATTGCTCATTGGAGTAGCCTATCACGAGGAAATTGATTGAATAAAGGTGTGGCAAAAACGCTGCGAACTTTGTGGAACTGTGCCTATGATTAAGAAAGTTATTTCTGAAGTGCGTCAGGCTGTCCGAGAAGTGATTGTTGGTCTTTGGATATGTGTCTGCTGCCCGAGTGCAACCCTGTCCTGTGGGCAAGTTGGAGCTTTATATATATGTTCAGCGATGTACCTAGGGTACCTACATTAATGCGAGGGAATGCTGTATCAGTTAGCAGCAACGCTACTAATTTAAAGGACAAAATGAAAAGATTGGAGAAAGCCATGCGCCAAGAACAGGCGAAGTGGTGGGAATCCAGATCACTCCAGCGCTACATAGATGTGGGGCGAATACCACGGGGGCTCCGGATACTTATAGCCCCCAGTTATGAAAAACCTAATCCCAACATGATGCTCGAATGGGCAGAGAGCAACCTTGACTCCTCGAAACGACTTGTGTTAATTTTAAACAAGTATGCAGACATTGACCGTGCTGAGTTGCTTAAAGAAATAGACAAAATCAATGAAGAGATTGAAACTATGGGTCAAGCAGATGAAGTAACTAAATTGCACAAGGAAATGTTAACAAGATTAAAAAAGGAAGAAGAGAAAATTAAAGAGCGCAAAACATTCAAATTTCAACGAGATAAAAACGACTGAGTCAGGCCAAGTATTCACGTTCGCCAAGAAATACGATACACTACGAGTTTCCAAGTTTAAGCCGAGTGAACCACAGACAGCAAGTACCTCAGGCAGCAGGGGGAGGGAGGATAATTCATCCACCTCAGACCTCAGTTCAGCAGTGGAGAGCGAGACGGAATCGGACTTAAGAGGCGCACGAGGGGGACAACCACCGCAAAAACTCTCATTGGGGGAAGAAATAGTTTTTTTATGCCAAGACAGAAGGCAAACCCTACGCCCGCGTGCGCAAAGAAACATCACGGAACAAACAGCAACGGGAAACGCCGCGAGAGGAGGAAAGCGAGGAGGAGGCGCAACAAACACAAACAGATCAACAACAGGCAGATGGAAGCAGAACTAGACAAAACACAACCAAAAACCATCATGAATCTGGCGAAAATTGATTTTTCAGAGTCTGAGGAAGGCATATTGAGCCTGGGCTTATCATTTTGTCCCGAGAACAATTTTGACTACGCTAACACGAGAATGGATATTTATAGAAGTGTGAGAAATTTGAAGTTAAAAAAATATCATTTACTCACAAATAAACAAAACAAAACAAATTCTTTGGCAACCATAGCAGATCAAATACCAACATTGAACCTCTCTATGTCAGATATGCCTCTGTTACAGGATCTCCAGGAACTTATGCAGGAAGAACAATCTGCTGGGGCCGATATTGAATCAATGCGGAGAGACATTACGAGCAATGTCCAAGATAGTGAGAGTATCAAGACCAGCATTGGACATACATCATTTGGACCCAAGTCGACATTTAATCCGATTTCCCCACGGGATGCAATTGATATATTTAGTGAACAGGTGACGTACCAAGTTAAAAAACTCAATCACAAAATTTGCAATACAAAACAGAAGTACAACAGAAGAAACCATCAATACTTCATGTTAATGAAAAAACTGCAAACTAATAAAAACATTGTAATACGGAATTCAGATAAGGGGGGCAATATCGTGATTTGGGCAAAGGAAGACTACATGAAGGAGGCATATCTCCAGTTGAATGACAGAGAGTGCTATGTCAAAAGCAACGCTGTGAATCTAAAAATCATTTACAATGACTTTTATAGAAAACTGATGGTCTGGAAGAGCGCAGGGCTTTTGAATATGCAGGAATTCAAATTTCTAAAAAATGAGACATTGACAGTACCTACAATATATTTCATACCCAAAGTACACAAAAATCCCCTGAAACCGCCTGGAAGACCCATTATATCGGCGAGAGATAGCCTGTTAGAACATGCATCACAGTTTGTTGATCATTTTTTACAGGAGCATGTGCAGGCACTGCCTTCCTATGTAAAAGACACGGGGGATTTTCTGCGAAAACTGATCAATTTCCAATAGGATGAAACATATGTTCTAATGGCACTTGATGTGAGTTCCTTATATACCAGCATCAATCACAAGGATGGGTTAAGGGCATTGGAGCATTATCTGAACAGAAAGCCAGTGCAATATGTACAACACAACAAAATGTTGATTGAGATGGTCAAGTTTTGTTTGAATAACAACGTGTTCATGTTAAATAACACCCTGTGCCAGCAAACACGCGGAGTAGCCATGGGAGCCAGCTTCTCCCCCAGCTATGCTTGTCTCCACATGGGCTGGTGCGAGGAGCTGGTTCTGGGTACTGTACACAAGAAGTTTTTATGCAACAATGTCAAATTATGGCTTAGATTTATTGACAACCTATTTGTAGTCTGGCAGGGCTCCAAAGAAACAGCAACAGAGTTCGTCAATGTGATCAACACTAATGCCATTAACCTGCACTTTACTGCCACCATAAGTCAGGAAAATGTTAACTTTCTAGATACCCAGGTATATGTGTCTAACAACAGGTTAGAAACCAGATTATATCGCAAGGAGACTGCTGGCAATTCTATTCTCCATGCCAGCAGTGCTCATCCGAGGCACCTGGCTGAGAGTATACCTTACGGTGAGATGCTGAGGCTCAGGAGAATTAACAGCACAAAGGAGGACCTAGAGCAGGCACAACAGGCTAGCAAGCAAAGATTCAGGGAACGTGGTTATACAATCAAAAGCATAAACAAAGCCATAGCAAAATCCATGAAGGTAGATAGAGCAGATCTACTCAGGGACAAATGCATCTGTCCAACAACAGATTCTAACCAGGCTAACAAAACAGCAAACCCTAAAACAGATAATGTATTTAGAGTCATCATCGGATATAGCAAGCAAGAACAGAGTATAAGGGCCATTATCAAACAAAATTGGCCATTAGTACTGAATGATCTGGTGATAGGACACCTGTTACCTAATAGGGTTTCATGCACACATAGTAGGGGACCCACTATGAAGGACAGCTTGGTGAAAACAAGCCCTGAAATAATGGAAAGTACAAACTGGCTTGCTACCCACAAGGGGTTTTACAAATGTAAAACATGTAAAGCCTGCCAACATGGGGTAAATAAAAGCACTTATCGAACCCCTTTTGGTGACAAGAAGTATAAGATCAGTAAAGCTATGACATGTAAAACTGATCATGTTATCTATGTCCTCCAATGCCCCTGCAATTTGCAGTATGTTGGAAGCACAAAACTCCAGGCACACAAACGGGTGCTCCAACATTTAAGAGCCATTCAGAGCCAAGATAACACCTATCCTGTCGCTAGACATTTCAAAGACAAACATGGATCTAGGACAGTGGGTTTAAAGTATTTTCTAATTGATGCGGTGGCACCGAGTAGGAGAGGTGGAAACAGGGAGGCAAAATTGAGAAAATTAGAGACTCGTTACATCTTGGAATTAGATTCCAGATGTCCGGGGAGTCTTAATACATCAGTAGACCTCTACACATGCCTACACTGAAGATCAATGAATGTGCATTTAGATCAAGAATCACACTCAATGGTATTATCAACCCCAATATCGCGACATCATGAATTATTTATTAATCCCTAGAGTAACATCACTGACCAAAAAATGGTAAAATATACAAGGGTATTTATACCATATATTGTAATTGCAGCCATCTTAACCAGTTGATTTTAAGCTATTATAAGAATATTGGTCATGGTGGAGATAAAATTTGTAAGGGTGGGCGGAATTTGCGTAGTCGCGTTACGCAAATCTCCGCGAAATTGCTAAAAAATTCCGCGAGCACGCGGAAATTCCGCGAAATCGCGGAATTGCTGGTCCCGTCCGTTCGCGATGTGTTTTTGCGTGCTCGCGGGGAAATATATCACTAACTTGCCCATGCGGTCGCTAACGGGCGCGGCCATCTTGTTTTCACTTGTCCCGCCCACTCGCAATGGTATTTCCTGTTCCGGGTCGCGTATTGCATGCTCCCGACCGCTCGCGATGCTTATTTCCAGTTCCGGGTCGCGTATTGCATGCTCCCGCCCGTTCGCGATAAGGGTTTCCTGTTCGGGAACGCGCATTACGTGTTCGCGACGCTTTTTGCGTGCTCGTGGGGAAATATCGCGCGAACTTGCCCATGCGGTCGCAATGGGCGCGGCCATCTTGTTTTTCACTCTATTGCTATGGTTCTGGGCCTGCTTTTCAATCCTCCCTCTATCTTTTCAATCCTTTGTTTCTGTAAACTTTTTTTGGGTCTTTTTTATTTATTATCTATCTCTCTATTTTTCCTTATTCTATATTTTGAGTTTTTTCTACTTTTTGTGTGGTTTTAACTACTTTTTCACACTTTTTCTATTACCTGCTTTTTCATTTCTTTTACTTACTTTTTTTAATTCCTACCTTTTCTTTTCCGTCCCCCGCCTACCCAGAACCATGGCAAAGGGCCACAGCCACAGGGCTCAAGTCGGAGCCAGAGCCGCGACCGCCTTCCTTGCGGAAGGCGGCGCCAAGAGGGGTGCAGGCACGGGCCTTATTCAATGAGTCGGAGGTGGCCGCTCTGTTTTTTTTTGTTCAGCGCCACCTCCCCTAACCCTGGCAGCAGGCGGCAGGCCTGGAGTCCGGGTACGAGCTCCGGGAGCGTCGGCAGCGGTGGGGCAAGGTGCGTCGGGCAGTGTTTCGCTGCTCTGGTGTCCGGCGCACCAATAATCAGCTGACCGCACCGGTGGTCCGATATTCTGGACCGGGAGCAGGACCTGCTGGACCTGTTAGGAGTGGAGGTCCCGGGGCTTGGTGAGTAGCTATTTAATATTACTACTTTCTGTTCTTCTGCTCTGTGTTATATATTGCGAATATTTTTTTTTTCCGACCAGCAAGAATGCTGCTGCTTACATTGCAGGTAAATTACGTTTAAAAATCTGTGATTGTTATGACACAGGCGCTCGGCGCTACTAATCTTACTTGTTTGCAACTTTGCGCTCGCTTGGCCTGATGATTATGTAAGAGTTTACTTTAGAGAACTTAAGTGATGTAATGCTAGAGAGAGTAGTCCTTCCTTTGTCCTTCTGCCACTAAGAAGGGATAGTGGTGGATTGATAGGTTTAGTTACTTATTAGTTGGTAATTTGTAAGTGGTGTGCGTGACGCATCCTCTGTCACGTCACGTGCTGCTGAGTGCTGCTTACCCCAGTCCTTCGCAGAACCTTTTGTAGTTTGTTTTCTGAGTGTTAATAGGCTTATATCATCACTAGCAGAACATCAGCAGCAACCAGCCAACAATTTGGTGTATGCAAAAATGTATGCATGTGTCCTCCATCTATGCATTTTTGAGGACTAAAATAAATGGAAATGCAGACTTACTGAACAATTGGCCCGTCTGGATTGAAATAGGTGGGCTAGGTCAGGTGGTAGTTAGGCTTGCTAGACGGTCCGTGAATCTCGCAATACTACCAGTCGATCAGATAGGTCAATTTTATTGCAATTGTTGTTACCAAAAAGGTTTTTGGTGCGTATTTTAAAATATTTTATTTATTTCACACCAAACTTTAATTTTTGTCTCTTTCTTTATGAAATCTTACATGATCAGCAGCACCCAGGGGCAAGAAGACGGGGTCGCAGGCTGTGGGCCAAGAATATCAACAAGATGCCTCCCAGGGACAGGACCGCTCCTCTATCGAGGGCTCTGCTGCTGGCCCCAGTAAGTCCTCCAGTGGTTAATATTAATAATTATATTTCCCAAACTTTTCCTGCACCTTATTTTTGCCGAACTATTATTTTGGTATCCTCCTAATTGAATTTTTACAAAATCTTCTTTGCTCTATACTATCTGTTTCTAAATTCTTGTTATCCCTGCCTCTAACTGCGTCTGCTATGACTCTCTGTACTACTACTATTAGTCTGTCTGTAGCTAAGCTTGCCCAGTTGCCCACTCTTTATTTAAAATATTTTAAATAAAACTCATATTCACCAATAGCTATAGCCATTGAGTCCAGTCCTTTGGGTTGTCCTCTTCTACTACTTCTAGTCTTCTTATTCTTGAGGCTTTTCGACAATTCCCACCAAGAAAATGCCCAACCACATTTTAGAATTTTAGATAGGATAAAAACTGTTGTAGGGATTCTGCACATACAGAACTTTGCACAAGAAAATAGGACGTTGGTGATGGGAGGTTGGACCTTCCTCACACCACAATCAGAAGCCACCACAATCCCCTGACCGACTAGTTATAGTGTCTCATTACTCCAAAACGCCCCCCCCCAAAATACCCAATGAGTAGACAACCCAGACAACATAACACTCCCAACCTCTGTCGCGGAAGCAATGCACACCCTTTTGCTCACTCTCTCGTGTAAGTCCACACCAAATACCACCGAGTCTATGTAAGTTCAACAGGTTTATTTTTATTTCCAACTGACAAGCTCTGTACGTTGTATAATGCAGCAGCAACAGCAAAATGCATAAGATTAAAACAATAAACATTGTTACACTTAGTTAGACTTACAAGTTACTTACAACTACAAGTCCATAGAAGCCAAAAGGCGAGATCATGATAACTGAACAGTGGTGGAAGAACCACCCTCCCCTTGGTAGGAATCTAGTTTATATAAAATTATAAATGGAGATGTGAGAATTCTGGGTAGCCCTCACCTTAGAAGAACTTAGTACTGGTTACATCATAAGGTCTGCAAAGCTCTGGTTCTTCGTATAAGGGAATCTTCCGTCTGTAATGGGAAAAATGGTGCGCGTTAGTATACTGCAAGCATTTCTCAGTCGTGCCAAAAAGTGCTGTTTTTTTTATGGATAAGCAATATGGACTAACACCAGAACTCCATAACAAAGTCGCTTGTTTTTCGACCTTGTATGCAGCGTTCAGACAGTAGCAGTATGAGCTCATGTGGGCTCAAAGGCGTCTTTCACAACAAGCTGCGAGGTAACTTGCGCAAAAATAAAAGACAGAGCTAAAATGGTTGCATGGCTCGGGGTAACTTAGCAAAGACTAGAATGACCCTAGGGACCATATAACACTACCAGTGTCTACTCTACTACCTGATTGATACTAGTGATATATGTTGTATATGTATTATGTATGTATTAACTTTTTTTCATTCTTGCTATTCAAAAATAGGGGGAGGTGTATATGGCATCTGAAAAATGTGTAATGTTTTTTCTAGGCGTACTACAGACCACCAGTACCGAGGCCAGCGCCGAAGGTGACGCGGCCGCTGAGGGTGCAGGCGATGCAGCAGTTGGAGGAGCTGCAGGGGGTGAGCCAGCAGCAGTGGCGGGCGGTGGTAAGTTATATTCCTAATCCTTACTTATTGACATTACACTCGCTGCAAGGGTGTAATGTATACTGTACTGTTGAGACTTAAGTAAGAAGTTGTTGTGAACGGTTGAAGAAGACACCCTTTACTTAGCATTAGAAATAGCATTAGCGATGGGAGTGTACTGAGAGTAACCAATGGCCTCTTCTATCGGACTTCAACTCAGCTGTGAAATTTTTATGGAGAAGACTAAAAGTCTGATCAGATGACCTTGATGGATGGGTTGAACGAAAAGGGAAAGAAGGGTGGAAGGAGGAAGGACGGGCGAGATTTTATATTTATGACTGGCAGAGAAGGATACGTGGGATGCATGCATAGGTGTGTGATATGAATCAGATGCATGGGTGGTGGAATGCCTGAAACTCCCACAAATGTTCGAGGCCGAGGTAGTGGGAGGATAGATACATACCACAAATGTTATGTACTGTGCTTGCTAGTGCTACTGTGCCACTATGTGTAGAATGAATTTGTCTGACTGCTTTGCTAAGAGTATATTTTACAATAGTCTTGTTTTTCTTCTTGATATAGCTACTCCTTCCAAAGGTAAAGTCGACAGGAAGGAGTTGGCAGCCAAGGCCCGGCGCCGGAAGCTGGAGGCCATACAGGCCGAATACCAGCGGCTGGTTCTTCTAGAGGAGGAGGAGGAGGAGGAGGAGGCGGCAGCAGCTGCAGCCTCCTCCAATGCCCCGGGCCCCAGACACCCCCTACAGTGTTACGGCGCCACCGCCTGTCAGCCGCCCGCCGCCACACAGCAAGAAGCACTGCTGCCCCCCTGTGGATGCAACTGCCGCACGCTGAAGCACCGCGTGGCCCGCCTAGAGGAGCGCATCCGTGTCCTGGAGAGGCGAGCCCACTGAGACCCCGTTTATTTATTGCCCCTTTTTATAGCTTCTTTTGGTGGGTGGGAATCGGGCGTTGGGTTTTGGACTTTTGGACATTTGTTGGACTTTTTCGTTCCGGGACATGAACATTGGTTGGGGTTAGGGAGAGGGGTGGGTCAGGTGTTGTGGGATTTTTTACATAGTTTATTTTTGTTAGGGTATTAAATTACATATTTAGACTTTATATACGATGTGGTTAATGTTTTGTGGGTGGGGTTACTGTTTTATGTCACACGGTTTCCTTGCTGGTGCAGTGCCACAGCCAGTGTTTGATTTAAATAATTGGCTGAGTTATTAAGACACAAACAGACAGATGCGGTACCCCTCACTGAGGGACTTGTCCTACTAGTACTGTCAGTCTCTCCTCCTAATCTATGCATTCTGCAACTGGACTCAAAGGGGTGTGTGAAATAGAATGAATGAAAAAATTCCGTTGTTAATTATGCCTCCCCCAAACTTCTTCTCTTACCTGTGCTTGATGTTTAACTTGGGCACGGCGATGGCTGCATGGTGATGATGGTTTTCTTTCCCAACATGCCATGGTTGTGGTGGTAGTAGTAGTAGACCCTGGCAGTAGCACTTGCAAATAAAAGAAAATGAGACAGTCAGTCGCCTGAGAGAGACTGTGGGAGGAGTAGTAGAACGAAGTACAGTACGGAACTTACTGCCAAACAATAATATGCCAAAATACAAGGAAACATAATGGTTGCGGGGATAGCCTAGTACATAGAGTTACAAACTCTAGCTGTGTCGAGTCACTCGACTAGGCCTACAGTACACCGTGACTCGACACAAGCGTAACCGTTAGTGCTGTTTCGGAGGATGACAACAAATCCAATCTATGCCGGCAATTAATGCTGATGGATTAGGTTCCTTTGGTAAAAAAAATCGCAAATATACTGCTCATAGGAGGGTGGGCAAGCAGAAAAAGATCCGCGCCTGCCTTGAAAATGCATTTTTGTTGCTTTAGCCACATCCGCCCCAGCAAGCGTGTGATAAATTATTGGTGTACATTTAATTTAGTCACACCTCAATAAATCACACAGACCGGGGAAGAGGGTTAGGGTTTGATGAATGGTTGGGAAGGGGGTTTTGGGAAAGGTTTGACAAAGAAAAACACTAAACAGTACGCATGGACAACAACAAAACACAATCTTGGCAGACAACCATATCCATAAATCAGTTAAGGGAGAAAAAGGAAATGCATGCAAGATGATGATAACTTGATGGTTAATGATAGTACTTACTAACTACTACTACTAGACAATTAGACAGTACAGGGCAGCAGTATATTATGCAATTTGCCTTGCCTGTCTGCCCTCAGAGAGACCCGAATTACATACAGTTTCTGTTCTGTTGTACCGGCCCGGGCTTAAAGATAGCAAAGAAAAGCCAAAAATTGCTGTAGGGATGAATTGAATTATAAGCAGAGAGCAAACATAACAACAACAACACACAGTAGTAATGATTGAAGACAAAAAATGAATCAAATTTAAAAGATGAAAGTTGATACTGTTACTGTATGTTATCCTGGTCAAAATGTGGAGTTTCATCTCAGCATTCGTCTTGGTCCTCCCTTCCATGGACGCTCCTGGCCATCAATCTTGGGTGACGCCACTGCCTGCCTGGCAGATGTAGATTCATTGGTAAGGTAAGTGAGAGTTGTTTTTCCCAGTGTAGCACAGGGTAAGGGCCGGCCTGTAATTGCAGATGGGAAAACAAAAGGGATATTGAATAATCAAGAAGAAAAAAATGCCTAAATTACGGTGGAGTGCAACAAGAACACTTTCAGAGGCGGCATGGATTTGGATACATCATGTCTCACTCTAGTCTGTTTCCAGCATTAACCTCCAACAACAACAGGACAGAGCAGGCCCACGGCACCCGTGGACACATCCTCCATTTAGCGTACCTTTTTTGACAGAGGCAGACAAAGCAGATATACAGCAACATCACATTTTACAAATTAAGTGACTAAATCAATGCCCCGCTGTCAGTCATACCACCACACTCGACTCCACCACTACACAGACATGTAGGTCTGCAGTGGTTGTTGTTGACTTGGTTACCTTTTAATGCACTAATGAAACGCACTGAGTTATTCCATCAATCATCTCTGATCGTACTGAGTGACTGCGAAGAGATAATGTCACTGTGGTCATCATCATGGTGTGTTGTCCAACTCAGTGTGCAGTAGTGTACAGATTGAGTCCCCTTTCCATATTCAAAATGCAATGGATCGGCCTGCAGTAGAAGTAGAAAATTGTTATTGATAAACAAGAATGGAAACAAACATTGCATTGAGTTACTTTTAGTGTGTAGATTAGATAATAGTACACAATGAATTACCTGCATGCACTACAAACAACAACATCACAAATCACTCAGTCAGCGTCCAATGCATGTCATCATTCATTACCTGTTCCTTCTCATCTTCAGTTAATGGGCAGTCTGTATTGGCTCGGAAAGGAGGATAGCTATAGTAGTCATCATCATGTTCCACTTCTTTTGGAGACACTCAACGAGGCAAGATTTTAGTTTTTCTTCGATTATGCTACATCCAATCATCATCTGGCTTGAGGGCAATAGATTTAGGTCGATTCAGGAGGAGCAGGACTCGGAGGAGTGGACTGAAATGCAGAGAGCTGAAACTCATATAAGGCAATAAAATACGAAGACGGTGGTGATGGATTTGTTGTGATTTGAAGTTTCCAAACAGAAAGACAGACACACAAATAGAAGTAAATAAGGGAGAACCACAGTAAGAAGTGGAAGCCTAGTTGTCAGGGAAGTATAGCTCGTCCTCAAACTCTGGAGGTTCAACCAGAAGTAGGTAATCAGCATCCAACACGCTACTTCCGTCACCTGAGCCGCTGTCCTCATCTTCCTGCGTTGATTCATGTATTGTGTAATTCGGTGGTATAAATTGCTGATTCATTTTGATCATGGTTAACCTCTCAACGTTTTTGGGTGAGAGACTGGTCCTTTTCACTGTTACAATGGAACCAGCAGCACTGAAAACACGTTCAGAAGAGACACTTGTACCAGGGCAAGCCAGATAGTTTATCGCCAGCCTGCTGAGCACTGGCCATTGGCCCCTTTTGCCATACCAATACCGCAATGGGTTTTGATCAATGTAGACCTCTGTTGGGTCATCCAGGTGAGGCCTGGACCATTCGGTCAATATTCAGGGGGTGCTAAACTTAGTGCGGCCTCTTTTGTCTTTGCATCAGCACTGGACCTAGCAAGTCCTTGCTGTAAATACCAATCCTGTGCCGTTTGTACTGGGGCTGATGATCCGGTTCTTGCTGTTGTCGATAGTGTTGGTGACAGCTGTGAACCAAATGCACTGCCCACAGGCTCTGAAGTTGAACTTGACGCCGGATGCCCTGCTGCAGTACTTGACGTAGGTTTGAGGCCTTTAATTACCAGCCGTTCATTTTCCAATGTACTGGCTGCCTCAGCTATCCAAGTTTTGTACCGGGCAACATCCACTTCTGAAAAAGGGAGTAATGTCTTACTGTGCAGTGCCGATTTGTACCGTGGATCCAGAATGTGGCACAAATGTAATGTTGTTGTGACAGAATCTTATTTTGCACCCTTGCATTTTCACTTAAGCGACATGATAAGCTCTCCACCAACTCATATGCTTCTTTTTTTCCTCCACACCTATGTACGTCCACACACCCCCTTCAGCTGTTGCTCTAGCATGTGCAACAATGGGATAGCTTGGCCCATAGTACAGTCCTCCTTGCTGACTTCACGTGTGAAGACCTCGAAAGGAAGAAGCATCTCTGTAAGAGATTTAACTAGGCACCATTGGTCCATCTGAAGGGTCATGCCTTTCACAGTAGCATCCGCCCTTCGCATGACATATTCATTGATTGGTCTGTACTGCTCAAACAGACGGTCAAGCATGTAATACGTTGAGTTCCAACGTGTTGCCACCTCCTGGATGTGTGCTTTGACTGTCATTCTATAGTCACGTTGAATGAGTCTCAGCTGCTTCCGGGCTTTAAAAGAATGGCTGAAATGCGTGCATATTCTGCGGCAGGTGGTCAGTAAGTTGCTGACTATGGGTTCTTTTTTCAGAAAGTCTTGAACTATAATGTTAATGCAGTGCGCCAAACACGGGACCCTGAAATACTCACCAAGCGTCATGGCCTTAAGTATATTACTGCCATTATCCGTGGCAACATAACCAATGTGAAGCCCTCTGGGCGCAGCCATTCAAAGACCTTGCTGTTAAACTGTTCCAAAATGTTTTCAGCAATATGAGATTTCTCCATGGCGAACATGGCTACAGTTGCATGTTTCCGAGAAGCATTAAAAATTGCAGCTGTGTCAACAGCACCTACTTCAGATAGCTTGTCTCTAACCCCCACAAAAGAGACCCAGTGTGCAGTGATGCACATGTAATCAGTGGCTTGGCAACTGGTCCACATGTCTGTTGTCAGGTGGATTTTGTGAACAGCACTCTGCTGCAAAGCTTGTCCAACCAATTCCAGCACATCGTGATGTAGTGCTGGAACAGCAACTCGGGCGAAATAGGACCGGCTGGGAACCTTCCATTTAGGGCAGATGGCTGACACAAATTCAAGAAACCCACCCCTTCCACAAATGAAAAAGGAGAAGGTCCAGCGCTAACATTTTAGCCAGCTTCGCATTGTACAACCGTGCTGTTGGGTGGTTGCGTTGGTACTGCCCCTCCGACCTAAGCATGCTGTCAATGGTAGGCTGGAATATTTTCCTTTGTGGTGCACCTTTCTTCTTGAACCCAGCTAGGTTCAACGACGCTGCACTTTTGCTCATTGCAGTGCCCGGTTGCCTTGGTGTCTCATGTTGACTCTTACTACGGTGCCACTCAGATGTTGCTGAGGATGTGGGCGTTACCAGTACACTGTGGGGGTAGGGCTAGAAATGTCTCCCTCTTGTTGACCTTCCACCGCGATCATATCTTCCCCTACTTCTTCATCCCCAACAACAGCAATGGGTCCAGTTTTCCTTTTTCTAAGTGAAGTAGGTGAGCCTCCCACTTGATAGTGTGGTGTTTTTGAGATGACTTGTTTGTCCTCCGGTACCATAGTTTGTACCAAGCTTACCCGGCCTAACAGCCTGCCGACAAATTGAGCATATAGCAATGTTCTCCTCCTTACTGCTAACCGAAAGAAGTCCCAAACTGGGGAGGAGAACTTTCTAGGCGCTGCTGGAGGTGCCACTTTCAATACCAGATGAAATGGAGGGTGTGCATGGAATTTGACTCTGTGCACTTACATTACCACCACCTACTGAGGTGGTGGTTGAGACTGGATGTAGGTCCCTGCCGGGCCTTTGCAAAGGCAAATATGGAAGCTGGAGGTCGTGTTGGCGTTACCTGTGTTGGTGGTATACGTGCTACATCCCTCGCAGCGATTTGGGATAGTCTAATAATGTTGGTCTCCATCTCCATGAGGCCCAGGAGTGATGTTCGTGATGACTGGCTCTTCATCATCATCATCATCACCCCCTCGTCTACATCTACCTCCATAACTGTAAGGCTTTCTGGAACCTTCCTTTTCACTAGCCTTGTCTTGTGGCGTGCATCACTCTCCAGGCTGAGCTGGTGGCTTCCAAGTGGCATCTAGATCATCAGAAGCGGGGCTTGAAGAAGAAGTTGATGGACTAACCCTCCTTTTCCTTGCTGGGGGTATGGAAGACAATGGATCTTCTGGAACAGTGGCTTGCTCCTCTTCATCTGCAAAAAGCTCGATTTCCTGAACTGCCCCTACTTCAGGTGGAACAACTACTATTGTGGGCTGTGGTTGTGGCTGTGGTTCCGGCTGTGGTTGCGGATCCGGCTGCGGTTCCGGCTGCAGCTGGGGTTGCGGCTGGGGTTGCGGCTGGGGTTGCCCACTTATCTGCTGAGTTTCCGCCTGCGAGAGCGTGGATTGGGTACTACTTTGCGATAATGACATTTCAACATCAATGGTCATTAGTAGACTGGCTACCTCTGCCACAGTCATGGGCTTGGGCCTAGGTTGCTGGGGTGGGCCCACTGATGCAGAGGTGCTGCTCCCAGCTTGGTCCCGCTGGACACCGCTGCTGCAGGCGTAAGTTTTTACCAAAAACACATCGGCCGGCACACCAGTCTTGGCACGTGCCACTTCCTTCTTCTGTCCCTTCTTCTCACTGGCAACTTTCTTGGTACCGGAGGACCTGGTACCTTTCTTTGGGGCCATCTTCTTAAGATGTCAGCAGGACGCAGGTGCACAAGTTGCAGAGATGTCTGTGGTCACACGTGGACGTGACGCGCAGCAGGACTTCTGCCTGGCAGTACAACGGGTGATGATGATGACACCTCCTCCTCTGTCTTTTTGTGCACCTAAAAGCAAAGAAGCCAGGAGAAAAACATCAGTGAAATGTTGCATTTGTTGTTGTGGTTCAATTACTACTAGTACAAACAAACAAATAAAATATATAAGTTAGTGTAGCCATTTGTGAGACTGTCAACAAGGGCTCTCATGGTATACTGTGTACACTGTCAGGAAGGATAGGAAAGAAGAGGAACAACAACCAAAATACAAATGTAATAGAAGTGGACCCTGTTTGGCATTACATTATTTGCTCATCACATCATTCAGGGAGCTGCAGCTGGCAAAGGGGATGGATGCAAGCAGTAAGCCAAGAGGAAAACCATGCAGGCCTAAATGGCAAAAGCAGCACACTTATAACTCCCACCAGCCACATGGACACTCACAAATCACAAGCAACAAGCATGAGGCCTGGAAAACAATGTACTGAAAACAGGCCTCACGATAGCCAGGCAAAGGCTGCATGGTAAACCACACTGCTTTGCCTGTAATGCAATAAAATGCAAAAACGAAAATACACAGGGCTAAACAAGGCCTGCAACACACCACACACAACTAAGGCATGTATTTAACACACCCCAAAAACTGAAATACACCCAAAATCCACATTTTCAAATCAATCCAATGCCATCCATGTGCCCTAAATGATGTTTAAATTCAACAGAACACACAGAAACAGTTGTTTCATGCACCCCTGACTACCTCTGTGCCCACTGGATGAAAGGCCTGTTGGCAGACTAGGCTACAAGCTTTCAGGCCTATGGCAAAAAGCACACTACCGGGCTTCAAAATGGCCGCCAGCCTCATGGCCAGGCCCACAACAACAAGAAACTGAAGACAGACAATGCAGGCCTATGGCAAAAGCACACTGCCTGTCTTCAAAATGGCCGCCAGCCTCATGGCCAGGCCCACAACAACAAGAAACTGAAGACAGACAATGCAGGCCTATGGCAAAAAGCACACTGCCTGTCTTCAAAATGGCCGCCAGCCTCATGGCCAGGCCCACAACAACAAGAAACTAAAGACAGACAATGCAGGCCTATGGCAAAGGCACACTGCCTGGCTTGAAAATGGCCGCCAGCCTCATGGCCAGACCCACAACAACAAGAAACTAAAGACAGACAATGCAGGCCTATGGCAAAAGCACACTGCCTGGCTTCAAAATGGCCGCCAGCCTCATGGCCAGGCCCACAACAACAAGAAACTGAAGACAGACAATGCAGGCCTACGGCAAGAAGCACACTGCCTGGCTTCAAAATGGCCGCCAGCCTCATGGCCAGGCCCACAACAACAAGAAACTAAAGACAGACAATACAGGCCTATGGCAAAAGCACACTGCCTGGCTTCAAAATGGCCGCCAGCCTCATGGCCAGGCCCACAACAACAAGAAACTAAAGACAGACAATGCAGGCCTATGGCAAAAAGCACACTGCCTGGCTTCAAAATGGCCACCAGCCTCATGGCCAGGCCCACAACAACAAGAAACTGAAGACACACAATGCAGGCCTATGGCAAAAAAACACTGCCTGGCTTCAAAATGGCCGCCAGCCTCATGGCCAGGCCCACAACAAGAAGCCTAGGCCACAAGGAAACCCATGCAGGCCTTAGTATATGGCAAAGCAGCACACTTGTAACTCCCACCAGAAATGGCTACCAGCCACATGGACACTCACAAATCACAAGCAACAAGCTAGGAGGCCTGGAAAACAATGTAACTTAAAACAGGCCTATAATAGCCAGGCAAAGGCTGCATGGTAAACCACCCTGCTTTTGCTTTGCCTGTAATGCAATAAAATGCAAAAACGAAAATACACAGGGCTAAACAAGGCCTGCAGCACACCACACACAACTAAGGCATGTATTTAACACACAACCCAAAAACTGAAATACACCCAAAAAAACCACATTTTCCAATTCAATCCAATGCCATCCATGCCCCCTAAATGATGTTTGAAATTAATAAATACATCACACAGCAATCCATGACCCATGACTAGCTCTGGACCTACTGGCTACCCACAACGATTTATTTTTAAAAATGATGAAAAGTACCAAAATGAAGTTGCAGCAACTGCAATGCCCCAATCAAACAACACCCACTTACTTGTAAAATCTCAAATCCCAAAATCCTCAAATCCAATGATAATGATGCAGCAGACACAAAGTGATCCTTCCAGCTCAAATCCAAGTGAAAAATGAACAGGAGATGGACAAAGCACTGGGAGGAGCCTGCTGGACAGGAACAGGAAGTAGGAGACTCTGTGGCACTTCCTCCCTCTCCCCCAAAAATTTGACCAAAAAGGACAGCCAAATATCAATCTGAGTTTTTTTCATCCAAATCATCAATTTATAGAAGGTTTGATGCTGCTTGCGATGTTATTGTTCTCCAGATTGAAAATTTTGCGTGTTCGGGATCGCGAGCTGTACAAAAATATCGCCGGATGTCCGATGGCGTGCCCGAATGACGTGTTCGCAGTCGCAATCTCTCTCGTGGTGCACGATGGCGCGGCGAATAGCGTGTTCGCGATCGCACACTCTGCGTTGTCCGATGGCGCGGCGAATGGCGTGTTCGCGATCGCAAACTCTCGTGGGATAACGCGGCAGCTACCGAAATCTCGTGGCGCACGCGAACGGATAGGAAAACCCGTCGGCGAACGCAGAAATCGCGGTAAGTCGCTATCGCGCGCGCTAGAACGCATTTTTAAAGCGCGACAAGAAAATAATTCCGCTGAATTGTTGGCAATTCCAGCGTTCTCCAGCAAGCATAAAGTTGCCTAAATTCCATAAATTCCATGAGCGGAGCGAGAATTGGATGCCCAGGGTTAAAAATTTGGAAGAGAAGTTTTTAACCATGAAATGTTTCACACACTGGTTTTAAGTTATAATTTTAGCACTATAGCACTTAGCACTTTAAAGTTATGAGTGGCAACACATAAGGGTGCAACAAGGCAGAATTGGTCACAATAGGCCAATTTGTGAAAAATTAATAAAGAATAATAAGAAAATACTAAGCAAATAAATATAAACAGAAAGATAGCCTCAATATTGAATGCCCCATAACCAACTTTAGCACTCCATGTTTACACGTGAATTAAACGCTGCAGGAGACCAACATTTTAATCAGTCTGGGTTTTAAATGATGACATATTTTAGCAAAGACATTGATTGTATTTTACATGGATTTTATACTGTATTTAGACAGATATTTATATCTATATTCTTGTTAATTTTAGCATCTATATTTTTATATATACATATTTATGAGTCTATTTATATTTTCATAGTGATTTCATACATGTTATTCAAATGTATGGGATATATGTATATAATCATTGTTTTGCTATTCACACTTTAGTCTTAGTGTGTTGAAAAACCATCTCACCCAGTGGCACATAGGATCTTGTCAGCCAAATTTGTTTGTATCAGGTCTTAGCATGATATATTTAATGAGGATCACAAAATGAAAATTGCCATTATAAATTTTCATATGGTTCTCACCAAAAAATGCAATATACAAAAATGAAATTGTTTCAATAATGAGGCAGTCAGAATATATGGCCTGAGAAAGAAAGACTGATAAGATAATGCACATATCATGTTGTCTATGTCTATGCTTGCGTTCTTTGAATGTTTTTCACCTTGCACCAGTCACTTTAAAAGCATCACTTATTGACGTAGCGGCTGTCATGTGAACAAGGCTCGTTGGAGCCGAAACGCGTAATGGCTGTCAAAGAATAAACCAAAGGAATTTGAGCACACATACCGTGGTCTGTGCTCGTTTATTTGCGATCAGGATACTGCAGCAGTAACGGAATCCGAGATATATATATATATATATATATATATATATATATATATATATATATATATATATATATATGCTATCTATCTATCTATCTATCTATCTAAATATATATATATATATATTTGACCTACTGCCAGTCACCAGTAGGTAGTTATAGTTAGAGCCTAGGGTCTCATTTACAAAGAATTGCCGTAGGGCAGCACTGCAAGTCATTTTGCTGCGCTGCCCTACACCAATTCAAAAGAGCAGGAATGCACCGTATTTACAAGATATGGTGCATTTCTGTCCTTTCAGCCAGCACCGGTGTGCAATTTGCCGCCAAGCGCCAACACAGGCACCTGTGCACCATGGTGCAAGGTTGTCTGTGATGTTGGCATGATTGTTCTGTACAGGAAGGGGAAGTGACGCTCCTGCAGCGCAGGCCTCTTGTAAATAAGGGCCTTAGTTTCCATAGACAAAGCATTTTTTGTTTTTCTAATAACTTTGGTACAATTTGACGAATCTTCACAAAATTTCAAAACTAGTACACCAATCCCTTCAGCTGCTGTCTGGAAAGTTTTGGGGTGATTCATCGAGTGGGGGCAAGGAAAAAGGTGGGGGTTCCAATCTTGTTTTTCCCATGCAATGTCCTAAACAGATTTTGAACATGACTACAGCACAAACTGCTTAAGGGAATTACAGCAAATTTTGCAGAAAGCTAGATCTTGGTCCAGAAATAGTGTTTTCTGTAATCTGGTGTAAATCTGGTCAGTAGTTTTGGAGTTAATAAAGAAAAAAGATGTATGTGTATCTCAAATCTCATGCTGAGATTTGATTGGCTGCCACCACTTCAACCAGGAAGTGATGGCAGCCATATTGGGACTCGAACTTGGCCAAGTCCCAAGAAAAAAACATTAATAAAAAGAAGCAAAAGGGCAGGGTAGGAATATCCTGACCCCTTACAACTGGTGGTGGGGTCCAGGGGCCAATTTGTTTTCCCCACGAAGTCGTGGTGAATCCGTGGGAAAATTGTAAAAAAACAAGCACGGTTTCATGCACTTGTTGTTATTAGCCTCCGGGTGGATCAGGTCCTGGGGGGAATTGTTTTGAACTTAAATTGGGGAGGGGATGCATGCGGCCCCCCTCCTGGGCAAATGTCGGCCCCAGGGACCCAATTTCCCAGGGCCCAGCCTTTTGTAATATTGGGAGGGGGTACGTAGCCCCCCTCCTGGGCTGATTTCAGCCCTGGGGGCCACCATCCCCATGGCCCGGCTGAAGCAATGAAGGGGAGGGGGGCACATGGCCTCCTTCCCTGGGCCATTTTTTGACCCTGGGGACACCAACCCCCGGGGCCCGACCGTGCAAACAAAGGGGAGAGGGGTGGCATGGCCTCCCTCCCAGAGCATTTAATGGCTCATGGGACCCCATCCCCCTGGGCCAGCCCCATCTATGTCCCAGTGTGCCCATCTCCTGGACATAGGAGTCTCCATGCCCTGACTGGTGCGAGCAGGGCAACCTGTGTTTGCACTTGCTTGGTGGGAGCAGTTTTGAAGCTCCCACCAAGCAAGAACAAACACTAAGTCCACTCCCAGCGGGCAGGAGCATCAAAAATGATCCCGCCCACTGGGAGTAGACGCTTCATCTGTTTCGCTACCTGCACTGAAGCGGGAAGGAAAGCAGGTGAAATTTTTCTTAGCTGCTCCCTGTGGGTGGGAGCAATGCTGGTTCCTGCTGAAGGTGGGGAGCTGCCTGGGGCTGCTGGGGCAATGGGGCTCCTCCCAGGGCCTCCAACAATGATGCAGTTTGGGTCCTGTGGGGGCTTCAAGGCACCCACCCTTTACTGGCCAGGTGTCGGGCGATGGTGTCCTAGGGGCCGATATTGGTCCAGGGCGGGGAGGTATGTGCCCCCCTCTCACTTTATAATGTGGCTGGGCCCTGGGAGATAGGGTCCCTGGGGCTAAAATTGGCCTGGGAAGGGGGACCAAATGCACCCCTCCACAATTTACATTGCAAACAATTCCATGCGGGGCCTGGTCCACCCGGGGGTTAATAACAACAAGCATGGGAAACTGCATTTGGTTTTTTTACATTTTCCAGCAGATCCATGGATCCACCACGATTTTGCAGGAAAAAGTAAAATAAAAATGTTTTTAGCCCCCCGGTGTGTTCCCTGTAGCCCTTTTCCCCAATTAATAATTGGATAGGACCCATCGGCCAATATTGGCCTGGGGAGGGGGCTGCAGGGCCCACTACGCCTTCCTATTATGGCCAGGCCCTGGGAGATGTGGTCCCCATGATCAGATATTGACCTGAGGAGGGGAACTGCATGCCCCCTCCCCTCTTACAATATGGCCGGGCCCCAGGAAATGGGGTTCCCGAGGCCCAAATCGGCCCAGGGAGGGTGGTTGCATGCCCCCTCCCCTATAAATTAAGTATTGGGCCCCAGGGGATTGGTTCCCTGGGGCCAAAGGCAGCCCAGGGTGGGGGGCTACGTACCCCCTCCCTCACACAAATGTGGCAGGAGCCAGAGGTGGGATCCCCGGGGCCTCAATCCACTTGTGGAAGGGGGCTGCGTGGACCCCTCAAAGGTTGTCTGCCAGCCATGTGCGGCATGGGGTTGGCTGCATGCTGGAGGTTGGCCGCAGGCCCTGTGGCCAACCACCTGCAGTGCACAGTCAAAGGCCATGCGCAGCATGGGGATGGCTGACGGGCCTGACCACAGGCCAGGCCCTGCAGAGAGCCTCCTGCCATGCATGGCCTAGGTTGGATTAACATATGGTAATTAAATATTACTTTACGTTAAAAAAACCTAGAAATTCACTGAAAAAAAACAAAGGTTACAGGGAAGTTATAGTTAGGAAATAGCAATACAAACCTTAAAATTCACTAAAAAAACAAAGTTTACAGGGATTTTACAGTTAGAAAATAGAACAAAAAAACCTTAGAAATTCAATGAAAAACCAAGGTTACAGGGACGTTATAGTTAGGTTCAGATTTTACACACACAAAACCACAGAAATTCTGCAGTTATAGTTAGAGTTATTACAAGTAACTATAACTCATGCCCAAAGGTATCTATAACTCATGCCCTCACAATGCACTGCTAATTAACCCACCTATTACATCACTCATGACATATTCTATGACATCATTGACAATATCACTGCAACATTTGCTGTAAAATTTGCCAGGAATATAAACTACGCTGTGGAAAGGGTACTTTTGTTATTTAATCTGAATTTGTTTTGTTTTTAAGTAATAAGGTACTAAAACTTAGTCATATATTGGGTTGTGGATTTTTCAGAAAAAAATAAAGGTTAACATGACAGTGTAGTAATTATGCTAATAAGATTTTAGCTTGCATCCAAAAAATCCCTAGAAATTCATAGAAAAATGGTAAGAGTGACATTATATTTGGGTATTGAAAATAGGATACAACAAATGTTTAAAAAAAAAAAAAAAAATTATTCTCCAGTTATAATTTAATGAGCTAACCATTACAACTTATGACCTCACATATTGCATCACTAATGGCTTCTCAAATGACATCATTAACGTCAGTGATAACACGACAGTCATATAAAGCTTTGAGTTACCAAGGGGCCTACGGTCGGAGGCTTTCCTACCCCCATTGTCTGTTTAAATTCCGACCGGCTGATTATGTATTAGCCGGTTGGAATTGAAACCGGACGGTCATTCCAGCTGGCTTCCGACAGCCTCAAGGAGCCCGTCACCCAGTCAGAACCGGCTCGTAATCGCAAATGCTGGGCCTTTCCGCCCTTGGGATGATGATGCATTGTTTCCAGCACAGTTTCCATGCCGGCCTGTCTGACATGGAAACCGTGCCCCCAGCAGGGCTACCTTGTGTGTGGTGCCTCCTGTTGGGAGCCCCTGTTGATCCCTGCACCCGTGGCAGGCCCCTTGAGGTGCCTACCATGGGGTGCAGGAATGAACAACACCTCTCATCTCCCTATGGAAGCATGTATTACGGCTGGTTTACAGCTGAAATGCATGCTCCTATAGGGAAATGTCGGAATGCATCCGAACAGTGTTCGGTCGCATCCTAATGAGGCGGGCGGGACCGCCGACCGGAGGTCAGTCAGTTGGTCCCATTTACGAGATGGTGTCAGGTGGTCGCAAGTCTGCCCAACATCTTAATCGCCCCCTAAGTGTACATGCATGGTCCAATAGCATGGAAATAGGGGGTATGCTTGGATATACCCTTGGCTAACATTTTCATGTGTCTGAACCTATCCATGTCTTTACCTATGGTAAAAATATGAAAGAATACGGTATTCTCCATGAATTACGTTCCACACATTTGACCAACTTTAAGAAAAGAGAAACACTGCAGCATGGTACTGTCCCTTTTGGTTGTGGTGTTGGCTATGATGTGACAGTTTTGTTTTGCATACATAAGTAGCTTGAAATCTCTCCCCTCCAACAATATTCTCATTGGAAATAGTAAAAGGATTTCCCTCAGTTAAGGTATACAGTCAATAACATTACTGTTTTACCGTCCCAATTTCCGGTCTCTGCTGCATAACATCCTTACTCATTTACTCATGTTCTTTGTGGCATGAATTGTGTCAGTCTCAGAATCAGTATGCCAATGCCTCTAGAGCCACTAAAGGACCCGTGTGAACCATCAATTTATATTTGCTTTAGGGTAGACAATGGCATGCATTAGTCATTAGGTGTGTTTCCAGCACAATCGTCACTTCCGTGTTGTGTCTTAGAAGCATCTTAAGGATAATACTTCTTGTCATCTTTTTCTCAAGTCCATTCACATACCAGGAAATTAAATTTAGTTTGTTATTCCTGATTGTTGACTCTTTCATATCAGTCGAAAACAGTCTGCCTTGTACTGTGCTCTGAGGTGGCGTACCTGGCCTTTCCTACTTATATAACAATAAACTTGTTGCATGTAACTAACCCTATCCCCCAACTCCTGCCTCCCTACATCATCTTTCCATAGAAGGTCTTATGCACCCACCCCCAAAGCATGTTGTGTCTGTCATTTTCTATGCCTCATTGGTAGTCCATGTCAATTGATCATTATCTGTGTAATTTATCACAGAGACCCTCACTGTCACTGGGTCATACATTATTTTAATCAGTCACCTGTTAGATCCACGCCCTTTCCTTCATCTTCCCTCCTCTCCTCTTCCAATGTTGTAGATTTTTGGATTTCTTTTTACTCAGGTGTGGTGTCTTTCATCGTTTCACTTGCTTTTGCATTCTCCTGTGACTTCCACCGCTTACCAACCCATCTCTCAGGGACTTTGTGCCAGAAATTAAATTAGCTAAAAAAGCCTACTTTGAGTCTAAAATTCTAAAGGCGGGAAACCACTCCAGAGAAATCTTTAAAAATGTTAAATCCTTTTCCGCTCCTGAAGTAGGCTCTAATCAGAAACTTCCATCAGTGAAATGGTGTGAGACACTCGCCTCGTTCTTTCGTGAAAAAATAGATACCATTCAGGCTAGCCTCCCACTTCCCAGTGCGGGAAATTACATACTAGAACAGGGCATGGATGATGTCGCTCTAGGGGTGATAGGAAATCAGGAGGAACCTGGCCATGACCCAATCATCAATGTGGAAGGGCGCTCTCTGAACTCTTTCTCTCCGATACCCTTGGATGATTCCCTGCGTGCCTTAAAATGTCTCAAAGCAAACACAAGGAGATGATGGATGGAGTGCTGAAACTTTTCAGACACTCACCCCCAGTCACAGATCTGGGTTGAATCCATCATCGTTCTTTAGCTCACTTCGTCACTCCAGTTCAGAAACAGCTATATGCAAATCAGTCTTGAACCTGTGCCTCATGGGAACAATCCAGCCCAAACTGCCAAGCCATGTCTTCCCTGGACCGGAAACAAGCATCCTGGGACCGGTTTCGGGGGGAACAGCCCTCATCAGCCAGGCTAGATTGAATCCACTGGCAAAGTGAGCAAGGGACCCACGTCTGGGCATACCCTGCCAACTTAGGGCGAACAAAGCAAACACAAGGAGATGACTTGACCCTGTGCTTCATGGGAACAGTCCAGCCCGAACTGTCTTTTCAGACACTCACCCCCAGTCCCATTAGGCACAGGGTCAAGACTGATTTGCATATAGCTGTGTCTGAACTGGGGTGGCGAAGTGAGCTAAAGAACGATGATGGATTCAACCCAGATCTGTGACGGGGGTGAGTGTCTGAAAAGTTTCAGCGCTCTGTCCATCATCTCCTTGTGTTTGCTTTAAAATGTCTCAAATCAGGTTCCACCCTGGATCCGGCCCCCACCTTTATTCTTGCCTTGGGGCAGAGGCTATTAACCCGCTGATGAATCAGATACTGAATACCTCCCTCTCGTCAGCCACAGTACCTACCAAATGGAAACAAGCAAAGGTTATCCCTCTGCTCAAAAAAACCCAGGCAGACCCCACTGGTCCATCCAACTATAGGCCAATTTCCCTCCTTCCCCCCTTCTCTAAACTTCTAGAGAAACATGTGAACCAGCAGTTATCATCATATGTCATGCCTACTACATCCAAGCCAATCGGGCTTTCGCCCAAATTAGAGTACCGAAACAGCACTGCTGGAGGTAGTTGACTCCATCCGACTTGGTCTGGAAGTGGGTGACAGGGCGCTGTTGGTCATGTTAGACCTATCGGCCACTTTCGATACGATCTCGCACCGTATTCTCCTGACCCGTCTCCACTCAATTGGCATTGGGGGGTTGGCCTGGAAATGGCTGGCATCATTCCTCGAGGGGAGGGAACAGGAGGTATGGTGCCATCCCTACTCGGGCACTTCCCACAAGCTGAAGGTTGATGTCCTTCAGGGCTCTGCCCTTAGCCCGACCTTGTTCAAAATCTACCTCACGCCTTTGGCTACTTTGGTAGAATCCTTAGGGGCAAATATTGTGTCTTATGCAGATGACACACAGCTGCTGTTCATGTGGAAGAACAACGAGCACTGCCCAGGCAAGTTAATTAGTACTTGCCTCTCAGCGGTATTTGGGTGGATGTCCGTGAACCAACTTAAATGTAATGCGGGAAAGACAGAGCTGCTTTTCTTTAGTTCGGATGCAGAAACACCCTTGCAGTCCTTCTGGCCACCAGATGCTCCCACCCCCCTTATCAAAAATCGGGTGGTGAAAAACTTGGGCTTTAAATTTGATAATCAACTAATATTCTATACCCAAGTAAACTCAGTAGTGGGCACCTGCTTTGCCCTCTTGCGACTTCTTCAGAAGATTTTGTTCCTTTTGTCTTTGGCGGCCAGACAACAAGTGATTCAAGCCCTGATCATATCTCGTCTTGATTATGGGACTGGCCTTTACTTAGGTATGCCTAAGTATCTGACGGACAGGCTTCAGCTGGTCCAGAATGCAGCAGCTCGAACTATCTTCGAGCTCCCCTGTGATACTCATGTGTCAAGCCTTTTGAGGAGTCTTCACTGGCTTCCAGTAAGGAAAAGAATTATCTTTAAGACACTACTTGCGCCTCAGAAAGCCTTATATGGAATGGGCCCTGACTATCTAAGACACAGGATCTCGTTCTATGCCCCACAAATCTTTTCCTAGCCAGTACCCCATGTATCAAAAAGGCTAGGTCATGGGGAAAGGCCCTTTCCCTACTGGGACCATCCCTTTGGAACAAACTGCCTCTGACCCTTAAAAGCATTAAGTCAACGCCCGTGTTTCGGAAGAAGCTGAAAACGTGGCTTTTCTCCAGCCCATAACTCCTTCCAGCTCCTACCGTTACTTTTCAGCATCCAGCACCAGGACACTCCTTGGAGTAGCAGCTGCGCTTTACATATATCCCTACATAGACATAGACCCTTCTTCCAGGGTCATAAAGAGCCAGGACTTCTTGTCAAACATGATTCTGAGCTCTGCATGAAAAAGCATCATGTATCCATCTCTAAAACTCCGCCTCTGCTTTTGCACTGCTCTTGTAAAGTCAGGGAACACTGAGACCCTCATGTTGTCATACATAATTGAGCCCTGATGCTTTATCTCCTGCACCATTGCAGCACTGTCCCTAACCTTTAGCAGGTGTGACATGATTCTCACACTGGCGCCTTAGGTGAAAGGCATGGAACCAGCACCTGGATGAAAGTCTTCTAATTTTTAAGGTTCTTGTTACCCAATCTTCCATAAAGAGATCAAAACACAGACCTCCACCCTTGTGGGCGCCCTCACAATACATATATTGTTTCATCTTGCCCAGCTTTCTGCAGCTCCAATTCTGATTGTCATGGTCTTGATTTCTGTGCGAAGTTGTATTATTGCTGCTCGTAGTGCCCCAACAGCTGCAGTGTTACCCTTTAATGTCAACCTTGCGTCTGAGTGCGGTCCCAGACTGCTGTTATTCATTCCCCCAAAGATTATTCTTCATTATGGGGCTTCTCTGATATTTCTTCATCATTTGTTCTGTTTGTTTCAAGGGTGCCAAAATTGTCTGACTTAAGAAAGATATATTTTTCTAAGCTTTTGTGCTGGACTTGGTAAGCTACTCTTGTCCTCCCCACATTATTCACCACTGGTGTTCTACCGAGATGCGTTCAATTTATATTGCACCCTGTCAAATATGATTTCTCACGATGGGTGAGTGCCTGTCTGATGGATATTTACCAACCAGAATTGGGCGACTCTCTCCTCCCATAGACCTGCTCGTTTATCTAGTCCCGTTAAAGAGTCAATAGGATACCATTGGCACAACGCCTTCTTTTTGACTCCACCGCCATCTCTTTGTAACTCATGGTTGAACCTGATCTCTTTTCTGTCCCCGTTGTTTTCTGAGTCCATGTGCTCAGTTTGAGTTATTGTTGACTGCTGAAACGATCCACTGTAGTTTCTTGGATGGGTATTTTGCGTCAAAGATCTACTAGGATTTGTAGAGTCTTTTTACTTTCTTGATCTACAATCGAAACATCTTGGTGTGATGTTGGACACATAGTTTGGTATTCGTCTCCATCAACCATTATCCTCATCTTTTCCTTTACAAATCTTCATTATGAAATGTATTTGCTGAATCAATTGATGTCTTTACATAGAGAAAAATTAAAAGAAGCAGAGCTATTGAGTTTTAAGACTAAAACAGGAAATGAAACAGCCGCCATGGGTCTGTTATGTTGCAGGCCACCAGGACCTTTGAATACCTTTTTATCAGCCTTTTTAAAATTAATCACAAATCTGGCAATTTCACACTCCAATCTCTTTGCTTTAGGAGATTTTAATATCTCGGCAGATGATGCCTCTCGGACGCAGGATAAAGAACTGATGGTTTCCTGTGAAATTCTAGGACTTAAACAATTGATAGCAGGCCCCACACAATCAGGATGATATACATTACATCTGATATTTTCCCCCCCAAACCTAATTAGATAAAAGAAGTAACTCCTCTTAGTTGGTCGGATCATGCTCTAATCTCCTTTGATCTGACATGGCCCTCAATAGAGGAAGAAGAGCAAACCAAAAGACAAGTAGTGTGTGGTAGACCATGGTACAAGCTAAACAAAATAAAGGAGAGAAAGATGTCTGACAAGCTACATTGATTCAATGAATAAACAACGGTAGATGTGAATTTTGCACTTATGCAAGATTCCATAAAGAAAATCCTTGATGAAATAATAGCAGAAAAAACATGATACAGCGAAGGAGGCCCTCTGAGCCATGGTTCACAGAGGCCCTGAAAGAATCAAAAAATCAATGCAGGAGATTAGAAAGAACATGGCGTAGAACATACGTAGAACAAGACAAAGTACATCTAAACACAGCTCTTAATAACTACAAAACTGAAATTAAGTAAGCAAAACAACTCTACTTCACAAAAATTATAACGGAGACAACTAACAAAACAAAAAGATATTTAACGTGGTTAACAGCTTAGAGAAGTCAGATTGCACAAAAAGATCGATAAAGCCTTTACAAGAACTTTGTGATAATCTTGCAGATAATTTCACTAACAAAATTGAAATAATCTTAGCCGAAATTAATTTGCCCCCCTCAGAGGCTCAGATTTGAATCCGTTCACAATCGAAGGGATGACAAACCCACCTTGCTTAGAAGAAAGCAGACGTAAACTCGACACAATTGAATCTATCCCAGAGGAGGGATTCAAAATCCTTGCATTAAGGATCTCCTCGTGTTTCTTGCTAGATACTCTGCCCCCATTGTATGGAAAGAGAGAGAAGAGGAGTTGCAACCATCCCTGTTAAATATCTGTAACCAATCACAGAGAACCAGTAAGATACTAAAGGCATGGAAAAAAGCCCTGGTGATCCTGTTACAGAAGAAACCATCGGCAACCTCAAATGATTTAAGTAATTTCCGTTTGATTTCCCAACTTCCCTATCCAACAAAGATAGTGGAAAAACACATGAGTAAGATGTTGATGAATTTTCTGGAAAGCCATAACATTCTAGAGGCAGGACAGAATGGTTTGAGACCAGCTCATGTGATAGAATCAGCTCTAATTCTGGCCTTAGACGAGCTGAAGATGGTGGTTGAAGGGGTCAAATGGCAGTACTGATATTACTAGAACATTCAGCCGCATTTGATACCGTCAACTACCAGATACTACTACAGAGACTAAAAGAAATAGGAGTAGAGGGTACAGGTCTTGAATGGTTTGAATCATTCCTGGCAGAAAGATATCAAGCAATATCCCTTCCTCCGTTCCGTTCAAACTTCAGGAAAATGGAACACGGGGTACCACAGGGCTCAGCCCTGAGCCCCATATTGTTCAATATCTACATACGCCCATGGCTACAATTGATTAAATCCTTTGGGATCTCTTGTGTAAATTACGCTGATGACACACAGTTAATTATAACCTTGGATAAAAACTGTGCCCACTCTATAGACCTGCTCCACACCTGCATTCAGAACATGGCCGTCTGGCTAAAGAAGAACTATCTTCAGTTCAATAAAGAAAAACTGAGTTTCTTTGCTGTTCACCGTCTAAAATTTCTAATGAACTTCCAGGGAACGTCTGGCCGTGGGATAGCCCTAAAATCCCACAAGTATTGCAGGTGGTGCAAAATCTGTGAGTGCATGTTGACGAAAATCTCTCCCTAGATATGCATATTAACAAAACAGCAACAACATGTTTCAGATTGGTGAGAAATTTGAGGAAAATAGTCCCACTACTACCTCAACCTGCCAGAAAGCTAGTGGTACAAAGCACAATCCTTAGTAGATTAGACTACTGTAATGCACTGATAGTAGTAGCACCGGATTATCTAATCAATAGTCTGTATAGGACACATAAATGGCAGCAAAACTGGCCCTGATCAAAGCAAGAAACGACTTGGCATCAGAGGTCTTAAGAACCTTGCATTGGCTGGCAGTAAATTATAGAGTCACGTTCAAGTCAATGTGCATTGTACACAAAGCACTGAACGGCAATGGCCCAATGCCACTTCAGGGGAAATTCACTTACTACAAATCAAGAAGAGATTTGCATTCAGCGACAGCAACTTTGGTCTGTGTTCCAAAGGTTAAAGAAGAGCAGGATGGGGGAGAAACATTTCAGTTTAAAGCAGCACAAACATGGAACAAACTCCCTGCGGAGCTAACAGAAATCTGATACAGTTCAGAAAAAATCTGAAAACATGTTTTTTTCAATTCAAAGGGTAAATTAGAGAGGGAAACTATTGTTAAACAAGAGATAAAGTTGCTCTTAGGTGCAGTAGGTAACCAGTCATAGATGAAATAGTGCCAAGACACCAGTAATGGGGAACCAAGCGCTCTATAAATGTTTTTTTTAAATTTATTAAAACAAATGAAGATACAAATTCCAGACCAAAACTTAGGGGCAGATTTATCAAACTTTCACGCAGCGCACCAAGCCACCGTGAAAGTGAAAGGGCAGGAATGTGCTGTATTTAACATTATACACCTCCCTGGGGCAGAGTAACTCAGTGCAGCGATTTTAGCTGTGTTGCGTCACTCCATGGCATGGCTTGATAAATCTTTCTTTAGTGCTGCGCCACAATTGCATGGCGCATGGTGCGACGTAGCCCATTGATAAATATGCTCCCCAGTGTTCCAAGTACACGGATCAAACGAAATAATATTTCCATATAGGCATTTCACAAGCGTAACAAAATTAACATACAGTTCTACACCGAATCACTTGAGGTACTGTATTCTGTTGAATGTTTGACATTTACTTTGTCTTATTTTTCTTACCTTTACTTCACAAGCAATGCATTTTTATTTATTTTCAATTAGAGAGTTTTTTTTAGCGTGGACTAGACCCGAAGGCATGAGAGCGCTTTACAGGGAATACATATAGGTTGATTACAGGAGGTATAACCATAGGATACAACATTACCAGAGGTAACATGTGCATCATTTACATTATTTACAGTAGATAAGAAGTTGTGGGAGAGAAAAGTCATACCATACTTTGAAAAAAGAAAGTGGGAGAGAAAAGTCATACAAGATTTTACAAGAGATTAACATGTGCATCATTTACATCATTTGCTGTAGGCAAAGCCAAAGTGGGAGAGAAAAGTCATACAATACAGGGCAGGAAGAAGGTAAACAGGGTTTATTTACAGGATATGGTTACAGGTGGTGGAGCAAATATTAGTACAGTCAATGGAGATTGAGAGGAATCCAAAGGAGGCATTGGATCATGTTCAGAGTGTTTAGTGAGTTTATTGGATGGGGTAGTAAGTAGGTCAATCAAGGTAGTTTAGGTGGATTAGTTTAGGAATTTATTGAGAAGAGACAGTTTTAGGTTTTTCTTCAAGTGAAGCTAGAATTGGTTGTCACGCAGTTCTTTGGGAAGGGCATTCCAAATCCTCGGAGCATTACCAGAGAAGGATCTTGTGAGAGATTTGGTTATCTTGAATTTGGGAGGGATGAGGAGATGAGTGTTGGAGCTTCGTAGACGTCTCTTTTGGCCTGCATTAGTGAGTTTGTTAGCCAGGTAGGTGGGTGTAATGAATTGGAAGCAGAACACTCTATAAGCTGTGTTACCCAGTGCCCCGGGGGTATCAGGAAGAGTCGAGTCAGCATACTAGTAGCTGGTTTTCATTTCCCCAATCAGGATAAGAAGAAGGACACCGGTGGAGACGATGACACAGACCCGGAAGTGGACCGACAGCGTGAAGCAAGGTGTGGAGGAGATCGGCATGTGGAGGAGACATGGAACGTCACAAGGGAACCGCAGGCTTTGAAGGACCTCTGTGCGAACACTACCTGGCTGGAAGGGACTTCATGTATAGCGATGGACCAACGAGAGTTGGAGACAAACCCTGTCAGTGTGGAGGAAGACGAGACGTGGCAACCAGACAGAGACAGAGAGCGAAGGCCTTCCCCGGGGAGCGGCGTTCAGGACCAGGTGGCCATGGCTCAGGGAAGGAGCCGTGGTCTCAGGCAAGTGACTGAAAGGGGCACAGAGGGTGGGTCTTCGTGGACGGTTGCATGCAAGTTTGTCACCAGATTTTAAAATACTCCACAGCCCATGCCACATTTTTGCTTGTAAAAGTTAGTTCTTGTACATTTAGTCACATTAAAAACTGCACAACTGAATGCGATATCTATTCCAGTATTGAGGTCATTTACCCATAGAGGTGATTACCTCTTACCATTTGTCGAATAGCATTACCGGTATACTCGCAGTCTTCTTACCATAACGAGAAAAGAAAACGAGGTCGGAGAAGAGTACAAAAATAGTGTGGTGGCAGGTTCTAAAGTTTATCTGAAGCTATTGGTCACTAAGACATATGTCCTTTTCTCCCTGAGGATATTCCGCCCTTGAGGTTCCGGATGAAAGAAGAGGGAAGCCAGGAATAAAGAGGAGAAAATCACGAAGATCCATAGTTCGGCCATATTGGAGTGTGAACAAACACCATAGAAATGAAAATGTAACTACTAATAAGACTTCTGTGGATCGGTCTGATCCATCCTGTTACAGTGGGCTTACCAGAGTAGAGAGTGTTATGTGTTATGCAAGTTATTTTGAATATACTCCTCGCTTCAATTGGTAACCAGTTGAGTTTCTAGAGGGTGGTAGTGATGTGGTTGAAACGTCTCTCAACAGAGGTCAGTCTAGCCACTGCATTAAGTGTAGACTCGATTGGCAGAAGGTGGGATTTTGGAGTGCCAATGATCATTACATTGCCATAGTCCAGATTGGATAGGACAAGGGATTGGAATATGGTATTCAAGTCTTCAGAGGGGATAAAAGGTTTGATTTTTTTTAATGTATTTTAAGGTGTAGAAGGCACTTTTTGCAGAGGCGTTAATATGTTCAATCATATTCAGGCTTTTGTCTAGAGTAATCCCAAGTCATTTGACCGAGTTAGATGTAGACAGTTTGCATTGTAGTGCAGTTAGACTTTCGAACCAGTGGTGGATGGGGTAGGGATTGGTTTTAGGCTGGATGGGGAGGAGTTCAGCTTTGTTGGGATTTAATTTTAGGCGGTTGTTGTTGAGCCAGGTATGTATCAAAGCGAGAGTGTTGTTGAGATGTTGGATGTCATTGAGGGAAGAGATCTTGAGATAGATTTGGGCCTCATCGTCATGGAGATGGTAGCCAATTCTGGCTTGTTTCAAGATCTGTGCAAGAGGTTCCTTGCAGAGGTTGAAGAGAGTAGGGTATAGAATTGATCGTTGGAGAACTCCTTGAGAGACTGATGATACTGTTGATATGTATTTGTTTAGTTTGATAGGGCTCGAACTTTCATTCAGGTATGATAAGAACCATTGTAGGACGGTGCTGCTGATGCCTGCCCATAGTGTGAGGGTGTTGAGAAGTGTGTTGTGGCTGACGGTATCAAAGTCTGCTGAGAGGTCAAGGAGTATGAGGAGACAGGCATTCCCCTTTCAAGGGATTTGGGTAGGTCATCAGTGATGCTCAGGATTGCAGTCTCTGTACTGCAACCTTCCCTAAACCCAGATTGAAAAGTATTGTGCAGGTTGAATTTCTCAATGTGATTGTTTAATTGAGAGAGGACACATTTTTCAATGGTTTTAGCAAGTAGAGGACTTTTGGTGATGGGTCTGTAGGTATTGAGGTTTTCGGGGTAGGCGTCTGGCTTCTTGGAGAGAAGGATGATTTGGCCAGGTTTAAGGGAGACCGGCAAGGAGTCAGGGGATAAGGAGGAGTTGATGATATTTGTCCAGGTTGGAGCTATTATGTGACTGTGTTGTTTGACAAGGGAGGAGAGGAAAGGGTCAGAGAGGTTGGTGGTCGGCTTTAAGGATGATATTATTTCCCTGACTTCCTTTTTCAGATATAGTTGCAAATTTAGAACAGTTTGCATTATTTTTCGGATGGAGGTGATTGATGCTTTAGCTCTGGTATTCTTTGGTGTTAGGATTATAGAGATCGACCTTAGTTGGGGTGGGGGTATGAGAGGGGCCAGCGTTGGAGGCATGGTCTTTGGTGATAGGAGAAGGGGGGAGGAGGTCTAATGATCGTTCAATGTTAGTTATCTTGTCTGCAAAGAATTTAGCAAACTCTTCTTATCGTTCAGTGAAGTCATCTGTGGAATGTAGTGGAATAGAGGAGGTTTGGTTTTTGATGATCTTGAAGAGGTCTTTGGGTCGGTTTCTGGAATGGTCAATTTGGGCTCTGAAGAAGGCAGATTTTTCTCTATAGATGTGTTTTTTAAACGTTAGGCTTTCTGTTTGGAGGGTTGAGAGATGAGCTAGAGAGGGTTGGTTTCCCCATATTCTTTCTGTCATTCTGAGTTGTCGCCTCTCACTGTAGAGGTCTGTATTGAACCATGATTTGGAGGGGGCACTTCATGATTTTTTGAGTTTTAGGGAAGCGATCTTATTGAGGAGTTCAGTCATTATAGTGTTGCCACATGGCAACAAGAATAGCAATTGCTATACATGTTCTTTTAAAAGTTTTACAGTGCTTGGCCATCAACATCTTTCTATTTTCCTTGTTGGTGGTTGCTTTTATGCAATAAATCACTGTAATGCCTTGTGTTATAACACACATCTCTGAAAAAGAGGATATGTTGCCACCATCCAGACATTAATATGGAACACAGACCTTTCACTAAACATTTCTGTCTGCAATGCTCTCTGTGCACTCAGCACTATGGCCCAATTTAGAGTTTGGCAAACGGGTTACTCCATCACAAATATGACGGATATCCTGGCCGCCTTATTACGTGTGCAGTATATCCTAGGGCACTTTTATTTAGGAGGACAGGATATGAGTCTCTTTTGTGACAGAGCACCCATCCACCAAGATCTTAATCAGGCCCTTTGTTTTGACCTTGGCCAGTCGGTCATTAATAAAAACATCGAAACTTTGCATTTGAATGTGAAAAAGAAAAACTCTTTTCCTCAGCAATTACACCTGCATTCTTTTTAAACAACTGAAATGCAGTTCCGCTACAAAATCCTCAGCCCATTCATGTAGTTAAAGTGATAATTTGCCATGATAAGTGCATGCACCTTGAAATTAAAATGAACAAGTGATAGATGTAATGCTTTAACTAATCTCAAACACCGCTTGTTTGTGTTCCTGTTCAAAAGGGGGTGCAACCTCGTATTTGGGTTGAACAGTCCCTTTTGTGGTGTGATCAAAACTGATCTACATGTGGTTGGTCTCTGTGGCAGCTCCAGCCCATCCATGCAGGCTGGGAGCCCACACCCCCACATTTTAGTGGGCAAGAAGAGCGTCTGCAAGGCCGAACAAAGGTCAGCCTGACAGACACTTCTTGTTCAGGTCAGACAGCCAGGAGCTGGACTTGTTCTAAATGCACAGGCCCCAGGCTGCCTGAGCTGAACTTTGCCAGGCTGAGGATTTCACAGCCCTGTGGGCATAACCTCCTCAGCCTGGCAAAAGTGCATCAAGGCTCTCCCACTTGTGACGAGGGGGAGCGACACTGATTGCCTTGGACCTGGGCATCTCAGTTTCAAGCCCTGAAGTGCCTAGGACTGAGCGTCAATCAGTGACATCTTGTCACAGAGTGGGGTGGGGTCAGCAGTCTCTGATCCCATCCCACTCTGTGACAAGTGAGGGACTGCTGCCTTTCCTCATTGGGTGACTAGTGACGGAAGGCAGCACCCCAACCCTCCTGGGACCTCCGAGGCCTCCCTCCCTCAGAGCTGCAGTGTAGGTATGCAATCGGAATGCTGGCTGATCACAACGATCCCAAAACCGCCTTTCGGCGATCCGGCGCAACTGCGATACGAACAGCGGAGTCTCCACACGGGAGAGATCTATGATGGCGCCCGGCGATCTACGCGACCACACTCTAAGGCCCGGAGCCAGGTATCGTGATGCTGCTAGTCTAACAATTGAACTCCCAGTGGCGGTCCTCTCTGCCTCCCCCCCTAGTAGTGCAGTCCGGTCGGCTGGCCCCCTGGGGGTATCAATTTTGAGGAGTTGGTTGGTGATCCCCCCCCCCTTGTGGTGCTGGTGCAGCAACCCCCGCCCCCCCCACTGGTGGGGCACTCGAGCTACCGCCGGAGATCTGAAGCGGAATTCCCTCACGGCGCTTGGATCACTGCTATTTCTGATGGTCCCGATCACGGGGCCGCCGTGGGGAGGCAAGGCTGTGGACTGATGGGTCTCCATTTCTCCGAGGGACCGCCGGGGCAAAATGGCGGCCGGTAGCATCGGCTCGGAGTAAAATGGCTCCCAAACTCCAGAGGGGCGGCCAAGCTCAGTATGCCCCCCTTGGAACACCAGTGACAAGTGGCAGGCACCTACGGCCCCCCGCCATCACCCGAATGCACAATTGGGGTAAGCGCGTAATGGCGGTTACCCCTCCGACTGGCGGCTTTTCTCACCATCAAAAGGGTCCCAGGATTCCTGACCCCAACATGGCCGACAAAAGTGTCTTTTTCCCCCTTGCCGAACCTTCACATTCTCAACCCTTCCAGGACTGCGCCTGACATCAAGAGGTCTCCTAAAATTCTTTTGGAACATGGCTCCCCCCACCCCCTCCCCCGCACTACCCTGACTACCCCTAAGTACACTTGACCTCTATCCTGACAGTGGAGTCCGAGCATTCTGTCCGACGCCCGGTGGAGCTGCTCTGTTCAGCGAATGAGGAGATCGGACTTGGTTCACCCCCTGACCGTCACCTGCCCAGCCGGACCTTGGACTCAGTTACTCCCCCCTCCCTGTCTCGCCCTCCCTCCCCCTCGTTATATATTTGCTGTTCTGCTCTTGCTTGTCTCCCTTCTACTCACCTTTCTGGCCGAGACCCGTTGGAGCTTCCATGAGAGCTATAGGGGAGACTGGCCTGGGACTACCTCCCTGGCCGTCACCTACCCATTTGGTATTTGGACTGACTTTACCTCTGTCTCTTAATCCGTCATCCCCCTCGTCCTCTCCCTTCTCACTCCCCCTTTCCCCCTTCCCACTCTACTGGTCTCTCCTTCTCTCCCGTTTAATGTATCTCAAATATTGGATGTAACGTGCAATTTATATTACTGTTGTAACTGTGCTGACCTTATGTAAAGCGCTCTGATACCTTCGGGTCTAGCCAGCGCTATATAAAACTGTTTAAATAAATAAATAAGGTAAGTTTTATGCTTTTTCATGTTTGGTGCGTTTGTGCATGTATGCATGAATGTATGTATGTGTCTTTGTAAGTGAGTACTGTGAATTGCTGTTTGTGTGTGAGTGTGCGTGAATGCCTGGGTGTGAGTATGTGTGAGTGTGTTGCTCTCCCTCCCCTCCCTGGCAAAATTACCAGCCGGCACTGCTCTGTAGTGGAATAGTAAGAAAGGGAAGAAGTATAAGCAGCTTAAATTAATTGCTGGTAGCAGAGATAAATTGGTGCATTCCTTCCATCTTTTTTTAAAAAAAAATCTGCATGCTATATGGGGTTCAACCATGGCATATCCATCTGAATTGCCTGAATACCATTCAAATATAAAAATACAACTCGCTTACCTTATGTTCCTATGCATTTTACAGCACATTTAAGAACCATGTGGGATTTTAAAATCAGAATATATCTTGTTTCATATAGACCAAAGAGTTTTCTTTTTCTTCAATTGGAAAAGACAGTGCTGAAAGTGGTACTTTTTTTAAAGTACTTCCAATATGATATGTATTCTCCAGAGGAGAGAAACACTGGATCATCTGCCAGGCAGAATGCAATTATTTATTTTTTTCATTTATTTAGCTAAGCAGGAAAATGAACTGGGAATGCAATGCCATTCACATCGATGTCCCAAAAGACCACCTGTAAAATATATTCTAATACTGGAATTCATTATTGGATTTTTATTGACGTCTAAAAAGTGCCTGCATTTGAGGAATGAGAGTTACAGCTAATATGTCTACAAATGTGGTGGAGCTGAAATTCGAGATGGAAGAGATGAATGCCAATGAACTGCTGGCAACTTAGCATCTTACAGTAGTTCTTTTGTACTGGTTAAGAAATGTTCCATAAAGAACAACACTGGGAAATAATTTAAGAATCATAACCTCTTCCCAGAGGAAACGTTAAATGCAAAAATGTATTGTGTTAAAAGATTATAGTAAAAACATTATTTTCAATTTATACTTCAGCTTAAAATAAGTGAAGAAACACTTATTTTGCATTTCTTCATCCGACCCACTCATATTGTCCTGCGAGGCCCAGCGTTGTGCGCTACTTCTAAGCCCATTCTTAAGAATGTGTTGCCGTCAAAGAGGTTGCTGGCCGGCAACCTTCCACCTTTGTGCAGTGACGTATTCATTAATTCTTTGCTGCGCAATGAAATTCTTTACAGTAAAGTACACACTGCAAAAATGGAGACGGAGGCAGAGATTCATGGTCTCCCAGTCTGCTCCTCCTTAGGCCCGCACCCTTCGCACAGGGTGAGACACTAAGAATGGGCAGCTTACGCATGGCACCTTTTCCATCTGCTGTCGGTACTAGTCCGTAACCATTCCATTCTTTATGGCTGCAAAAAACGGTCACAAGCAATTTGTACAAAACTTTGCGAGTTGCAAGGTGAGTGGAAGGCTCTTTTGTTGCCGCCGCTTCATGCGACTTGCAAGAGTTTACAGTGCGTGCATTGTAATTTGCAGTTGGAAATTGCAAGGTACATGCACATTTTCCATTGCAAATTGGTAGTCTGCATTGGCAACATCAGCTGCGTTGGCATTGCAAATGAAAGGTACATTTCTGTATATGGCCCGTACCTTTCCGAAACTGGAATAAGACTTTGTAAAGCGTTTGGGCCTGATTCACAAAGGTAAACGTATGCTTTTGTGTAAGTTTACGTTTTTTTGGTAGTCACAAACACGGAGTTAAGTGTAACTTTACGACTGCGTAGAGTCCGCAGTCGAGGCGGAGAACTACGCACATAAAAGAATGGGCATAAAAAAATAGGGGCAGATCTACAAGAAACTAAAGCAGCGCGGTGACACAAGTCATTTTGCTGCGCCGCACTGCGTTAGTTTCAAAGCACAGGGATGCGACATATTTACAACAATATGTCGCATCTCTGTGCTTCCCCCTGCACTGGCGCACAAACTGCTGCCATGCGCCGGCGCAGGCATCCTTGCACCATGGTGCAAGGATGCCTGCGTCTTGGGGAGATTGTTTTTGTGCAGGAAGGGGCACCTTCCTGCACAAAAACAATCAATTGAGGTGATTTCCTCTTCCAATGTGTGCTGTAGAATGCAGCACGCATTGAAAGAGGAAAAAACCGAGGAGAAATGAAAACATTTCTCCTCGTTGCACCTCGCTACGCCACCCCTAGTAGCATTCTGACGCATTTCCAGATTTACGATTTCTCGTACATCTGGAAATGCATCAGTGGACATGGATGTTGCGTGGGAACACCCACAGCAACACCCATGTCACGCCCCTAACACGCAAAGTGTTGCTTGAACAGGGGCGATATTTACAAGCACAGGCTAAGTCACGCAGGGTGACTTTACCTGTTCTTTTAAATATCACTTAGCAGGCTGCGCCACCGGTGTGTCACGCAACGTCATGCACCGGCGGCGCAAGGGGCTTGTAAATCTGCCCCTCAGAATATGCTTATCTTTTTATGTGCAGAGTTCTCCACCCTGACCGTGGAGTCTCCGTAGTCGTAAAGTTACGATTAGCTCCATGTTTGTGAATATCAAAACAAACGTAAACCTGCACAAACGTGTAAGTTTACCTTTGTGAATCAGGCACAAATCTATAGTATTGTCACCGCTTTTTTTCATTCTTCTAAGGCAGATGGCATGAGGACCAGCTACAAGTGGGCGTTAATAAGATTTGTAACATGTTGAGATCTTTAATACAAAATGATGTCTTTCTTATCAATGCTTCTGTTCTTTTTCCATTTTGATCCAAGAGAAAATGGACTGTTTAAGTATGAGAGGCAGACAGCTTTATTTAATGCATCCAAATGCGCGTTTTCTTTGTTGAAAAGTGCTTTCCACGTGACTGCTAAATCCCAGGGAAATCGTGAGAGCCCTCCCAAGTGAACATGAATTTCGATTTACGTTGAATGTCAGGTTGGACAGTCATGAGTGGTCCCCAATGCACAGGCCACTTTAATATCCATTAAGTCACTTTACATTTACTACATGTATTTTTCAGTTATTTTATTGTGCAGTCCCTTTTATGTACAATGTACAGCAGGCTAAAAAATTTAAAAACAGTGAATGTCGGTCACGTTAAGGTATATTTAATGCCTTTGTGATCTCTTATTTCTTTGATCGATCACACTAAGAGATGCAGGGTAGATTTTGACCATTTTCTATTGAGTTGCCACATTCTGTCAATGAACGCATCTTATTAATTTATTTTATTTGGAGCATTTTTGAAGTAAAAAAATTCAGCCTTGAGAAGCAGTACAGGCCACGGGGACTGAGATGCTGAAGAGACACGCACTGACCTTCCATTCCAGGATATAAGATTCATGGTTGTTGAGCACATAGGAACTAAGTCTGACCTGGTCAGAGTTAGTGTGCAGTGAAACCACTTGGGATAAAAACTGATAGTTATCAATGCTGGAGTACTGGTAACAGAGAGGGGAAAAACAAGTTATAATGAGTTGGACCCTGAGGGCCCACTAAGACATGAGGTATTACCAAATAATTATGGGTCAGATTTCCCCATAATTCTCTTGAGCCCAGTGATAGCTGTTGCATGGTATATTTGCAAAGTTATTTATTTACATAGATTAAAGACTTGGGGGCATATTCACAAGGACTTATCGCCGAGTTATCGCCACCTTAACGCATCAAAAGTGGAGATAGATTTAACGCCCCATTCACAAGCGGGTGCAAACTGCAGACATCGCCAGTATTCCCGCGATAACTGCCGCAAATTTTACCCCCACGGGTGACACCACCAACTAACCCTAATGAGATGCAGAGTAGGCGTTCCCGTGCAAAAACACACGAAAACACCACTACACCACTTTCACAACGAACTGCCAGATCTGCGATGCGAACCAGAAACAGACGATAAGCCGCGGTAGCAGCAGGGAATTAACACCTGCCTTTTGCTGGTGTTAAGCGGGACGACTACCTGCAGCATGAAAGGGAGCCCAGCCAAGAGCCACATCTGAAGACCCACAGATGCCATGGAGACAATGATCATGCAGCTCGGAGACCCATGAGGGCCACAACACCCACCGCCACCACTCCCAGGCCCCCTCCGGATCCCCCCCAGACAAACACATACCGTGCATGACACAAGAGCCACAAAAAGCACATGATGTCGCACAATGACAAAAAGAAACACACGTGTGGTCAGAAGAACGAGAAACAGTCACTCATCATTGAAGTAACAACCAAAAACTTTATTGAAATACAACACAAAACACCAATGCGGAAGACTCCTGTCGGGTCCGTCCAGGACAACCTTGATGTCACAGCCTGGAAAAAAAGCACCAAATCGGAACGTGTGTCATGCACACATCAAAGGAGTGAGACACAGAGAAACAGAGAAGGAAAGAAAGGCAGAGAGAGAAAGAGAGAGAAGGAAAGGAAGGGAGAGAGAGAGAGAAGGAAAGGAAGGGAGAGAGAGAGAGAGAAGGAAGGGAAGGGAGAGAGAGAGAGAAGGAAAGGAAGGGAGAGAGAGAGAGAGGGAGGGACACTGCCGCCCCGCGCACCCAGGCACCACTGCTCACCTGCTGCCACCGGTGTGCCTCCAACCAGGTGCCGGGATACACTGCAAGCCACCAGGTCTGCAATCTGTAATCGAGGCCAGAGTCAATCATGGCAGAGTCCATCTCACTGCACACGGCAACAACGCCTGTCCGTCCTGCGCACACATGCAGCCGCACCCTACCCCCTCCCGCCGGCCAGCGCTGGCTGTCCGCAATTCCGCACCCAGGCCCCACTGCTCACCTGCCGCCAACGGTGTGTCCACCAGTGGGCACACCACGTGCCCGTGCAAGCTCCAGGCCCCGGTCCTGCCACCATGGCATGCTCCACATCATGCGGACCCGCACCGCAGACCAGCAGGTCCCACACATGACGCTGAGTGTTGAGGCCTCAATGGCAGAGACCACATCAGTGCACATGTCATCATCGCAGGCTGCACACCCGCTCAGCAATTTCGGTGCCACTAACCCTGTGCAACCCCAGTCAGCGCCACGTGGTGGTAGGCCCGTGACAGCCGCAAGGCTTCGGGTGCCACTAACCCTGTGCAACCCCAGGTAGCGCTACGTGGTGGTAGGCCCGTGACGGCCGCAAGGCTTCGGGTGCCACCAACCCTGTGCAACCCCAGGCAGCGCCACGTGGTGGTAGGCCCGTGACGGCCGCATGGCTTCGGGTGCCACTAACCCTGTGCGCAACAACCCTTGGGCCCTTTATGATTGAGAATCGTGGAACGTCCGTCATCCAGTCACCACCGGCAATGGGGAATGTGACGTTGTCGGCCCCTTATATTGGCGGGGTCACATGGCCTGTGACGCCTGTGCCAGATGGGTGTGGTGTGTGTGCAAACCTGCCTTCAGGGAGTGGCCATGACATGCTGACAACTAGACCAGTGACCTGCAGACCACTAGTGTGTAAACCTGCGACATGTAGCAATGTGGGCCCCCCCTCGGAGCGTAAGCGGAGTGGTCTGGCCTGGCGTACGCCGGACCAGCGCAGGGCTTGCAACAATGACTCGGGGGCTCTGGGCATGGTTCAGTCCATGTCCGGACAAGGAAGTGACTAATGCGTGTGTCCCTGTTGTAGTGTCTACGGCACCCGGAACGCAATCGGCAATGTAGCACACTGTGACTGGAATCCCACTAGATGAGCATCATTGACGTTAGGGGGAATCACTGACCCTACATTCATCCACACATTCATACATGAATGATGAAAGACATGACACAGCAGTGCGTTTCTTGAATGTTTAATGCACATCCAGTGGAGTTTTGCAGCTGGAGCAGTACAGGGCCATGCCAACCCCACTTCACAATATGGGCCCGTGGAGGGCCAGCCAGAGTCCATCGGGGAATGACAAGTACAGTGGAAGAGGAAGGGTACAGTCCGCAGTCTGGTCGCCGTGTCATTGGTCACCAAACAGGATTTGGCAGTCCATGTCGCGGTCCAAGGTGAGTGCAGCAGAGTGTATCGGGGGTCAGTGGAAGGTCATGGGGCCATGTGCGGCACCAAGCAGCAACAGGCCAGGTGGCGGACATGAATGCTAGTGCCTCCTTCGGATCTCAATCCCATCCACGTCCTCGTCCTCGTATGTGTGCTCTGCCCCACCTGTGGGTGGTGCAGTTTCGGCTGCGGCACTGTGTGCCACTGACACATCAGGGGCCGGAGGTGGATTGTCGGCCGCACTGTGTGGCAGTGACACATCAGGTGCCGGAGTGGAAATGCCTGCCACACTGTGAGGCACTGACACACCAGGGGGCGGAGATGTGGATGGTGTAGGAGTAGCAGCATTCATCTGCGCCACGCCTTGTGGCAGCAATGCCATGATGAGGATATGCAGGGCATGGTAGATCCCAGCTACATTTTGCTGATGTGCAGCGGTGGCTGCCATCCTTTCCGCCTCCATCCGCACCATGTCCTCCATGAGCCTCCGCATGTGTGCCAGCTCACGGCTGAGATCGCTGGAGCCACTCTGAGCGGAAAGGTGTTCTTGTCTCCGAGTCATGACTCCAGCGATGTCAGCCAGGGCTAGTTGGAGACCATGGAGCGGCCTGTGGGTGTCCGTTAGGGACTGGAGGTGGTCCCTGATGGGACTTAGACAGCCATGGATGGCGTCAAGTTTGGTATCCATGAGGTCGAACCCCACCCGCACCTGCTCAGCCATCTCCCTCTGGCCCTCCAACACACGGCGTTGGAAGGCCATGTGTTGTTCGGGGGGGGTCTTGGGAGACAGCCGGGGTTGTGGGTGCCTCCTGCTGGGTGGTTTGTGGAGTGGGTGAGGTCTCCTCGATGCAGCTGGGCTGCCCTGGTCCTGGAGGTGATTGGCGGATGAGTTCAATGATGTCTTGGAGGGCTTGGGTGTCGATGCTGGTGGTGTCCTCCTCGTCATCAGTGAAGAGTGGCTGGGACTGCTCTGCAGGAGGTGTTGATGGTGCCCCTGCAATGTGAAGGGGAGATGCTGTATTACAATGTGGCCACATGTATGTAGCCACATGGTACATGTTCACATTCAGACAGCATGGCAATGTACATTGTGTCAGTCTGTGGATCAGGGCCATGATCCAGGGTCATTGTGGGTGTGCACTGTGCTCTGCTTGATTGTGCATGTGTGCCATTGTGGCCATCTCCCCCAGTCCCCCCAGTACCTGGTGGTTACTCACCCTGTTGCTGTTGTTGTTGGACTTGGCCCTTTTTGCAGGGTCATCCCTGAACTTTTTGCCTTCCTCCTGTACTTTTTCTGACCTGTTTTTGTTGGTTTTATGACTCTGGGCACTTTACCACTGCTGATCAGTGCTAAAGTGCATATGCTCTCTGTTATAAATTGATGTATGGATTAGTGACTCCATGTTTGGCCTATTTGATTCACTGTCAGACCCTAGTACAGTGCACTGGTTGTGCCCAGGGCTTGTGACTCAAATGCTGCTGGTGGGCTTGCAGCACCGGTTGTGCCACCCACCGGAGCAGCTTGTAAAGTGTGTCTCAGGCCTGCCATTGCAGAGCCTGTGTGCAGTCTGGTACTGCCATGTCGACTTGATAAGTGCACCCACTTACCAGTCCCCAAACCTTCCCTTTCCTGCATATTAGTCACCCCTAAGGTAGGCCCTAGGGCAGGGTGCATTGTATGTGTAAGGTAGGACATGCCCTGGTGTGTGTGGCATGTCCTGATAATGAATTACAGCCAATTTCGTTTTTCACTAATGCAAGGCTACCTGTCCCCATAGGACAGAATGGGCAGTTTGATTATAACATCTTATAATCCTAACTGACCCAGGGAACATGGTAGATAAACGAATTTAGTATGCCTGAACTCAGAATGATAAAATACATCTTTTAGTGAAGTTGGTTTTAACATTCTGTGTTTGAAAATACCACTTTTAGAAAGTAGGTATTTTCTTGCCTAACTGTCCAAGCCTGCCTCTGCTAGGTTGTGTATTCCATGTCTGGTTTGTGAGTGACAGGGGCTGGGGTATTCCAGGAGACAGGGTGAGTCAGCACAGGGCTGAATAGACCTATCTGCATGTAGAGTGGTGGGAGGGGTTGCACTTGGGCTTGAATAGGGCTGGCTCTGCCTTCCACAATGCTGGCTCCACCTCCTGTGGTGCGTCTGATGGCCCTGGCCCACACTGTCAAAGGAAAGAAGGAGTCCTGTAAACAAAGTGCTCCAGGACTGACCAGAACTGGTTTGGACTAGGTACAGACACTCTCTGCCTTCAGAGACAAAGGATTTTGGTGTATAAATACTGGGGCCCTGACCCCAAGACTGTAGATCACTTTTGGGAAACAAGAAGAACCTTTGCTGAGGAGAGGAACCAGAGAGAAACTGAAGGAGGAGACTATCCCTAAGCTGAGTGCTGTTTGGGGGATTGGCCTGCAGTGGTTGCCTGACTGCCAAAGAAAGGAGAAAGGAACTTTGTGCTACTTTCATCAACTTGTAAAGGATCTCCAAGGGCTTGAAGATTGAGCTTGCCTCCTGCTGAAGTCTCAGGGACAACAGACTTCACCAACCAGCTCCCCTGAATTCCCTTGCTGGGAATTTGAAGTGCCTGCTGTTGTGCTGGGCCTTCTGAAGGACTGCGTGTCGCAGGGAGCTGGAAGCGCGTCTCACGGAGAAGAAGCGTGACGCCGCCGCAGCCGCTGTCGTCGCATCACTGAGTAAGGGAGCCGCCGCTGCCGCTGTCGCATCGCATCACCGAAGCGCCTCGCATCACCGGAGAAGAGTGTCGCCATCGCAGCAGACGCCGTCGCATCACCGGAGAAGCGTGTCGCCGCCGCAGCTGCTGACGTCGCATCACTGAGTAAGGGTGCCGCCGCTGTCGCATCGCATCACCGAAGCGCCTCGCATCACCGAAGAAGAGTGTCACCATCGCAGCAGACGCCGTTGCATCACCGGAGAAGCGTGTCGCAGGGCCTGTCACGGCTCAGAAGATTTGCAGAGTCGCCGCACGGCCGCCGGGCGTGCACGCATCGCCTCGTAGTTGTCGCATCAAGGAGAAGACGCCATTTTTGTTGCATTGCATCGGATCTGCATCGCATCACGGCGCTGCTGGTCGCATCGCCACGGAAGCGCAGTAAGAAACCGACGCATCACCTCCCCATGCCGAGAAGAACCGACGCATCACCATCCCTTGCGCAGCAGTAGGGAACCGACGCATCACCATTCTTGCGTGTAAGGAACCGATGCATCACCTTCCCTGCAACACTTTCGTTGTATAGCGTTACGCATCCAAAGATACATTGAACAATAAGTGTCGCACTTACCATCTAAAGAGAACTAAGCTATTTCTACCATTTTTTAAGTACAGTATTGTGGATTTTTGTCGTTTGTGGTCTTGTGTTAAGCCTATATAAAAATACTTATTTTTGATATACAACCTGTGTGGTGTCCATCTGTAGTGTTGTCACTATATTACTGTATGTGTTCACAAATGCTTTACACACTGCCTCTGAGATAAGCCTGCCTGCTCGTGCCAAGCTACCAAGGGGGTGAGCAGGGGTTATTTTAGTAGTGTATCCCCCTTACCCTGACTAGAAGCAAGGGTCCCTATTTGGACAAAGGTACCTACCTCTGCCAACTAGAGACCCCCAGTTCTAACAGTTGTGTTGTGTCGTGTCGAGCAGTGTCCGCTCCCCCAACTCCTGCCACAGTCTCCACACTGATGACTGTCAACACCAGCTCCTCCATGTCATCCAGCTCCAGCTGTGGTGCTGGGCTCCCACCTCCAGTCTGCATTGCTGCCTTCTGGTTGCCTGCGAGTTTCTCCTTGGTTTTGCGCTTGATGTCAATCCATTGCCTCCAGACCTCGTCCATTGACCTCTTGTGCTCTCCGACGGCATTCACCTTTTCCACGATGGACCGCCATATTCCATTTTTGGTGCCCAATGACACGTTGGAGGTGACGAACAGTTCTTGATGGTGTTCCATCACCTCCGTGACCAGGATCCTATTCTCCTGCGGACTGAACTTCGTCTTCCTCTTCTTCTTGTCCTTGCCCTTCCCTGTCCCCGAGGTCCCAGGCTGGTCGTCTGGGGTGCTTGTGGGGTTCCGCTCGTCCTCTGCACCTGCTCCGGCTGCCTCCATGGTGCTTCGGTGTTGGTTATTTTGTGTTTGTGTGTTTTTTCTACTTTTGTAGTGATTTTCCCGCTTGCCGTGTGTGTATTGCATGCCTGGCGCTGCTTATCACTGATTTCCTCATCGCAGTTTGGCCCATCGCATGTTTTTTTGCGTTGGGGTTTGGGTTTTTATCACCGTCGCGGTTGTTGTATCGTGGACATTGTCCGCGTTTTCGGGAGACTATCGCATGGTACTGCCGTGTTGTGAATTCCACGTTAACACGGGGTTATTTTCCCGCGATAGACTGCGATGTGTAAATTTGCGTTAACATTTTTTTGAGATGTTTAGCGCACTTTCTTTTGAATATCCCCCTTGGAACAGGAGCTAGAGAAACACGCAATGAATGAGGAAATTAAAGGAGCCTTAGATCAGATGGCGAAAAAAGTTTACAAACACGAATTGGAAGGGGAAAAAGAAAAGCAACTACATTCAACAGGGAAAGAATAGACTACACCAGCAGTCGCATCTATACGTTTGCAAGAAAATACGATGCTTTAAGAAATAGAGTTGCCAAGAACAGACTTACAGACCATGAAACATCAGGAACAGTTGACAGCTCTGATGTAGGTTCTGCAGATGAAGATTCCAATGTTACAAATTTGGATTTCTCCGGGTAGATGAGATTAGTACAAATGGCAATATCACAGTGAGGAAAAGGGACAGGAACAATCCCTGGGAGGGGACACAACAGAGGCAAGTCAAAATCAGGAGGAGTAGAAAAAGAGGGAAAACCAAAACAAGGAAGAGGAAAGAAAAAATAAAATTGAAAAGGAAATTGACAAAGGAAATCTTAGTCATCAATCTCTCCTCAAAAATCCTCAGTTCAAATCAATTGAAAGTACTCAACAAGGGGCCTTTCATTCTGCCCGACATGAAGATTAATTTAGCCAACTTACACATTGACCTGTATAAATTTTGTTTCAAAGTTAAATTGAAGAAGTACTTTGTGACTCTTCCTCCCAAAGATAAGATAAATACAATGAGCCGGACGGAGGCATCCATGATCACAATGAAGGACTTACCAGTCTTGAGAACACTTGTGACATTAGAGGAGGAATCTGTAGGGAACATGAAGGAAGCAATGTTTCCCCATGTATCTGATGAACAATTATGCAAAGACATGGGTTTCAAAACATGGAATGAGGGCGACAGTGGAATAAAACCTCAATTAGTCTTTTGCCCGCAACTGCCACCTGGCAATAAAATTTACCTCTTTCAAGAGATTATGATAGAGGAGATAACCTACTTGACCCACAGGAAACAATCAAGAAAAATGTTGAAAAAATTGACTCAAGGGAATTTACCGCTTTAAAGGAATTAAGAGAAGACCCCAAAATAATAATAAAAGCATCAGATAAAGGCGGCAACATTGTCATCCAGGACCGTATTGATTATGTAGCTGAAGCAACAAGACAATTAAGGAATGACCAACAGACTCAAAGAGAATCCAATAAAAGCTATAACTGCTGAATACCATCAGAAGTTACAGGAATGGAGGAACCTGGATCTACTTGATCTGGAGGAATATAATTATCTAAAAGTAGAAAACCATTTAGTTCCTACCATTTACTTCCTTCCTAAACTGCACAAGTGCACACAGAAACCACCGGGCTAACCCATTGTTAGTTCCATTGCATCATTGCTGGAAAAGACGTCAAGATTCATTGATAGTTTTCTAGTTAATTACGTTACATCCCTACTCTCCTATCTACGTGATACAATGGATTTTCTATTATCAGAAAAACAAGAGCAACCCATATGTCCATGCGAACTTGTTATCAAGTGCTAACTTGTAATAAGTGTTCATATGGAACTCATTTAAGAAAATAGTTTCTTATTATCAGAGACTAATTCCGTAAGATTTAGATAAGGAGAGAAAGATTCAAAGTACAACAGAACATATCTGTCATAAATGAATTCACACACAACTTTCGTAGCCCAATTATTATTGTTATAAACTTAATTTAGCCGAACTGAGTTATTTATTTTTATCATAGTACAAAAAGATATCTTACAAAAATACATATATATCTCTCGGTGTGTGAAATTTTCAATGAGTGGTGTTTAATAAGAAGTGACTAAGAATAAGAACCCCAAGCAAAGAAATCATAACCAAGCATGTAAAAAATGACAATAGCATGACCTTGCATTTGTAAAAGGAGGTTATTGGTATATACAAGGACGTCTGAATATATATATTTTTTTTAAACGGGAAAAGGAGCAACCAGATTGTTCTCTGGTGCTTGAGAACAATCTGGGAGGCCAAAACTGTCTGGTGAGAAGAGAACCAAAATATACTGAAATACATTATGTCATGGACCAGGTTTATTGATGACCTTATCCTGATATGGGAAGGGGACATGAAGTGTCTGGAGGAGTTTATTCTGTCTCTAAACAACAACACCTACAATTTATGTTTCACTTCGACTGTTAGCTCAGAATGGGACACTTTCCTAGATGTTGAAGTGTTTGTGAAAAACATGAAGTTGTGTACAAACATTTATCAAAAAATGACTTCATGTAAAAGCATCCTCCATGCAAACAGTGGCCACCCTAAGAGGCTCAAGTGGAGCATCCAATATGGGAAGTTGTTGAGAGTTACGAGAAATTGCTCCATACTTGACGACATGGAAGAGCAGTTACAAAAATGGAAAAAAAGATTCTTATCTAGAGGTTATCCAGCAGAAGTGGTTCCCGATACCATGGGGAGAGTGCAGAAAAGACCAAGAGAGAAACTTCTTGTTACCCGTTGGAAAACTCCAGTAAAGGAAGATACAATCTGTATGATCATGGATTTTAACTGCAGGCACAAACAGTTTAAAGAGCTCTTCCATTGAAACTGGAAAATACTTCGATTGGATGAAACATTAAAGGAGACACTTACAGATCATCCCAGTATAACTTATAGGAAAGTGGCCTCCAATGGGGACCTCCTTACACAAAGCCACATTCCTGTAGAGAAACCATCATCTACAAATTGGCTTAATACACCAGGTTTTTGGCGATGAACATGCAGTGTTTGCAGAGCGGTGGAGAAAGGGGGCGTGACCTCCGACCAGCGCTCAGCAATCCCGCTATATGTGACTTGCTGGAGGTAACAGGAGGGATTCTTGGCCCACAAGGACCCTCAGCATCCAAAGGGACTTCATCCCCAACCAATAGTGCACCAGGGGGCATTTTTTCAGAGTGGTGGAGAAAGGGAGTTCCAAAAAAGAAAGAGAGCAGCCGGGTCATAGAAGACTGCACAACCTGGACTAGTCACAAAGTATAATGATACTGCCCACCTCAAATGATCAGATGCCCCTTGATCATAAACATAAATACATATACTGATTGGATGAGAGGCAATATAGTTGAGAGACAAATTACACAATTAAGCACAAAAAGAAAGGTCGTCAGCATGGAGTATTTTTCGTTGTTTTATTCTCAGATGTGCTTGGTATGTGATCAATTGGACCAGCCAACGCGTTTCACCCAAACATGGGCTTCTTCAGGGCTGTAATGGCATACAATGTAGAAATGTTTTTAAAAACTTTCGGTCCAAGACCACAGTATTTAGTGCACGAGTGGACAGGGAGTCATAGTTGAAGAAAAAAGGGGAGAAAAGAAATTAGTGCGCTAGTGTAAAATTGGAATAAAGGAGGGGGAGGAGAAACAAGAAGATGTGTAGGAAACACAAGTGATTCCGGATGTTGGTCCGGCGGTATGTGCTCACTGTGGAGAAAGAATGGAAGCTGATGAGACCCCTCAGAGGATTGAAGGTGAGCTAGTGAGTTTGTGAGATAATACCACCGTTTGTGAATCTTAATCTAAAAAATCCAAGTGCATGTGCATGGGGGTAGATTTAGACTAGTCACTTGATAGCCAGCTTACCAAAGAGAGATAAAAGTTCTGTTGTGTCCTCGGTACACAAGGCCAAGAGAATGGCAGTATAAGAGCCTGTAATGGGAGAGGAAGCTACGTTAAGTGGAGAAGGCCTAGGGAAAAGCCTACCACTGAAAGAAATTCAGCATTTGGATTGTCAAAGCGTACCTGTGCGGTTCGTTGATTATATTCAGTTCAGGGGAAGAACCACACTCAGTAGTGAGGTATACCTGTGAAGTAGCAAAAGTGAAATTATGACTACGTGTGAGTTCCATGGTGAATATGATATATCAGAGCGCGCAGATTAAAATAAGGTAAAATATTAGACTAGCGTCTAATATTCAAATGAACTAATCCCTGGACAACAAGTAAAATGGCCCAATAGAGACCAGTATAAAGCTAAGTTGTATCGCAAGATATTAAAAGTGACATCAGTCAGGCAATAGTAATAATCCTTTGGGAAGTGAGTAGAAATATCCAGTGATAACCAAGTCAGCGAATAAACAATAACGCGTAACTAACTAATAGAAACTTATGGAACGTGTAAGTTTAAAAATAAAAATAAAATCAAGACTAAGAGTTGGTGAATCTCATATATAATCATAGTGGCAACGGAGCTAGGAGTAAAGGAGAGAGGCTCCAGTACTCGTAACAGCAATCTGGGCTTGTATAGCCAATCAACTCTGAGTAGGTGATCTGGAAGCCATAAAAGGTCGTGGCTAACAAAAATATGCCTGACTGTTTGAAAGGAGGAGACTACACGAAAAATTAATTTAACAAATGCCCAGAGCGAACGCTGCCGTCAAAAGTTTGAAGAACCAACGCGCATACAGGGCAATCATTCAGAATTCAAAGCGTGAGTAATGAGGATAATATAAAAGTACAGCAGCCGCAAATTAAGTCTCCCTAAATGGAACGCAAAGTTACTTACTTCAAGCGGTATTCACCGTGTATGCGAAAGGAGAAAGGGGGCGAGGCCTCCAATGACCTCTCAGCAATCTTGTTGTGTAGAAATTACTGGTGTTAACAGGAGGAGTTTGTGGCCCCCAAGAACCCTCAGAATCCAAGGGAATTCATCCCCCAACCAGTAGTGCACCAGGAGGCATGTTTGCAAAGTGGTGGAGAAAGGGGGCGAGGCCTCTGAATACCTCTCAGCAATCCCGCTGTGTGGGAATTACTGGAGGTAACAGGAGGGGTTCCTGGCCCACATGGACCCTTAGCATCCAAGGGGACTTCATTCCCCAACTAGTAGTGCACAGGAAGCATATTTGCAGAGTGGTGGTGAAAGGGGGTGGGGCCACCAACAACCTCTCAGCAATCCTGCTATGTGGGACTCACTGGAGGTAACTGGAGGGGTTTCTTGCCCCCAAGCACCCTTAGTAGCCAAGAGGACATCTTCCCCCAACATGTAGTGCACCAGGAGGCATGTTTGCAGAGTGGTGGTGAAATGGAGTGGGGCCTCCGGCAACTACCCAGGCCAGTCGTAAAAAAATGTTTTTTCTTTTATTAGGGGAGGGGGGCCATATGGACCCACTTTCCCGGGCCGATATCGGCCCGGGGACCCCATCCCCCGGGGCAAGGCCTTATTGTGATTGTGAAGGGTGGCCACACTGACTCCCTCCCCTGCCGATTTCTATCCCAGCGATTCCATCCCCCGGGGCCTGGCCTTTTTTCAAAATGTGTTTGTTATATATGAGAGGGGGCCATGCCACCCCCTCTCCAAGCTGATTTCAGCCCTGGTTCCCCATCCCCCGGGGCCCAGCCTACTTGTAAGGGTAGGGGCCGTGCAGCCCCCATCCCCGGGCCAATTTCGGCCCTGGGGACCCCATCTCCGGTGCCCGGCCTTTGTTTAATTTTATTGACACTGCAGGGGGAGGGCGGCTGCTTGGCCCCCTCCCTTGGCTGATTTCAGCCCTGGGGAAATGGGCAAGAGGTGCCACCTGGCCCCCCTCCCTGGGCTGCGCCCATCCACCAGGGACCGGCCTCTTTATTCTGGGTGCCATGTTCCCACCCAGGGCACCCAATCACCCTGTTGGGGACTGCGGGGAAAGCCTCAAGGCCACCACATTCCCTGCCCGGTACCCACCTCCTGCGGGAACCACATTGCTTTGACACACAGGGAGCTGTTAAACATGCAGCATCCTGTGTGTCAAAGTATTTGTCCTCTGTTTCCCTGCCTGCATCTCTGCCGGCAGGGAAACAGATGACACCTCAACTCTCAGCAAGCGGGAACATTTTGCAGTTCCTGCTTGCTGACAGCAGAGTGTCTGCTCTGACTTGGCGGGAGCTGTCAAAGCTCCCGCCAAGTCGGTGCAAACTGCTATGTCCTGGGGTGGGCATCCCAGGACATAGCAGGAGCCAGCCCTGGGGGGTGGTGGCCCCAAGGGACATTTTTGGCTCCAGGAGGGGGACCTGTGTGACCCCCCTCCTTTCTTCTATTTGCCCTGGGAGGTGGTGGTCCTTGGGGGTCTACATGGCCCCCCACATGATAATTTGTTTAAAAGGCCTGAGGAGGCGGTGGTTCCCGGGGCTCGGGGGGTTCTGCGCAGCCCCGTCTCAAAATTCAAAAAAAGGCCCGGGAAGGTGGTGCTCCCCCCGGCTGTGGGAGGCCGCTTGGGCCCATGCCTTTATTTACTTTTGTTTTGCCCAAGGGAGGTGCTGGTCCCCGGGGCGCAAGCAGGCCCAGCAGGCCCATGTGGATCCTTTTTTTGGAAAGTGCCCCAGAGAGGTGTCAGTCTCCGAGGCTGCGGTGGTGCCGCCCCCGCATTCAGTTAAAAACATTTCCACCAAGCAGGTGTCTATCCCAAGGGTGCGGGAGGGCTGTGTGGGCACCCCATGATTAAAAAGAAGTGCCACAGAGAGGTGGGGGTCCCCAAGTCTCTTATAAAGCCTGGGAGGGGGCCCCATGCACCCCCTCCTTTATATTTACAATGCCCACATGCACCCGGGATTTGGCCCACCAAGGGGCTTTCCTACCATGATGCGTGGGAGCCCACGCTTTTATTTTTTTCAATTTTGCCACGAATCCACTGATCCACCCATGATTTTGCAGCAAAATTGATATAAATGTTTTTTTTAAATGTCTTTGTGGGACCCCACTATCATCTATAGGGTGTCAGGGTAGTGCTACCCTGCCCCCTTTGTTTTATTTTTACGTTTTTTGTGGGACTCAGCTTAAGCCGAGTCCCAACATGACTGTCAACACTTCCTGGTTGAAATGTTGGCAGTCAATCAGATTTCAACACAGGGACTGTTGGACCACGGAGCATCCCCGTCCCTATACATACAAATTTGTTTTCTAGTTCGTTTGTCCCAAACTACTGAACGGGTTTACACCAAATCACAAAAAGCACAATCTGCATACCAAGATTTAGCTTTCAGCCAAAGTTGGTGTAATTCTGTCCAGCCGTTTTGGCTGTAGTCATGCCTAAATGTCCTACGGGAAATGAAAAGGGGAAAACACGTTTTGAGAGCCCCCCTTTTTCTTGTCCCCATTACATGATACACCCAGCCCCTGAAGTATCGGGCACGTTTTTTTGAAAAACGTAATGAAGATTCATCAACCGGTGCCAAAGATATAGGCAGCTGAAAATTACAATTTTGATAGACTGTCCTAACTATAACTACCTACTGGAGCCGCCAGTAGGATACATATATGTATATATATTCACTGTAAAAACCAAAGGTTATAGGGACATTATAGCTAGGAATTAGCATTTAAAAAACCTTAGAAATTCCGTGAAAAAAAACCAAAGGTTACAGGGATGTTGTAGTTTGGAATTGGAACAAATAAAACCGTAGACATTCACTGAAAAAATTAAAGGATACAGAGACATTAGTTAGGCTCAGGTTTCATTTGCACAAAACCAAAGAAATTTTATCAGTTATAGTTAGCTGAGCTAACTATAACTCGCGCCCTCGCAATGCACTGCTTATGACCTCAGATATTACATCACTCATGACATCATCAGAGATATCACTGATGATATCTCAAATGACATCACTGATGAGATCACTGATGACATCATCCACATAAATTAGCCCTCCTCTTACCTCCAGTAAGACCCACACAGCTGGATTGCTAAGTCGAGTAGGGTCAGCGCCCCTTCCCCCACCACTCGCAAACATGCCTCCTGGTGAGCTGCTGCTTGGGGGAAAAGGTCCCTTTTAGTCCTGGGGCCCTCAGGGGGCAAGGGGACCTCTTTCTCCCATGAGTACTGAGCCGAGAGGCGCGTTTGCAGAGTGACAGAGAAAGTGGGCGTGGCCTCCAATCACCTCCCAGCAATCCCACTGTGAGGGGCTTACTGGAGGTAACAGGAGGTCTTGTTGGCCCCCAAGGACCCTCAGCAGCCTAGGGGACTTCATCCCTCAACCAGCAGCACACCAGGAGGTACCTTTGCAGAGTGGTGGAGAAAGGGGGTGGGGCCCCTTGTGAAATGCCAGCTTTTTTTATTTTTCAAATTTTTAGGAAGGGGGTCTGTGTGGCCCCCTCTTCCCTGTACAGTTTTTGGCCCCGAGGACCCCATCCCCGGGGCCTGCCCCTTTTGTTTTTTTATTGAAAAAAAGGGAGAGGGCTGGGCGGCCCCCCTCCCGGGCAAATTTTGGCCCTGGGGACCCCTTCCCCGGGGCCCGGCCTGTAGTGTGGGTGCCCTCCTGGTTCCACCCAGGGCACCCACATATAAAATGTTGGGGACCTCGGGAGAGCCTAAAGGCCCTGCAGTCCCTGCCGGCTCCCTGTCTCCTGCGGAAGCCGGCATTGTTTTGAGACCCAGGGAACTGCTGAACATGCAGCTCCCTGGATCTCAAAGCAATGTCTGTTTCCCTGCTCACTTGACAGCAGGCAGGGAAACAGGCATGCTCTGCTTTCAGCAAGCAAGAGAATTTTTATGATGTCGCTTGTTGAAAGCAGAGGGGCAGATCTACACGGAAGTGCCGCAGCGTGGCACAGCAAGCCCTTGGCTGCTGCCACGCTGCGGCACTCCAGGCACAGGAATGCAACATATTTACAATAATATGTCGCATCTAAGTGTTCTCCCTGCGCTGGCGCACAAACTGCAGCCATAGCCAGGCGTCAGGGCACCCTTGCACCATGGTGCAAGGATGCCTGCGTCATGGGGAGATTGTTTTGTGCAGGAAGGGCACCTTCCTGCTCAAAAACAATCACTACAGGTATTTTCTCTTCAATGCATGCTGTAGAATGCAGCACGCATTGAAAGAGGAGAAAACGAGAGAAATAAAAACATTTCTCCTCGATTGCCTCGCTACGCCACCCTGGGGAGGCGTAGCATTGACACGCATTTCCAGATTTATGATTCCTCGTAAATCTGAAATGTGTCTGCTTCCATGGGTGCTGCGTGGGAACACCCACAGCAACACCTCATGGAACGCCCCTTCCACGCAAAGTGCTGCGTGTGAAGGCCAGCACATAAGGGAGAGGAAAAGTCACGCTGGGTGGCTTTTCCTCTCCTTGTAAATATGGAGAAGTGAAATGCGCCTCCAGTACATCACAAAAAGTGACGTACTGGTGGCGCAGGGGGCTTGTAAATCTGCCGCAGAGTATTTGCTATGGCTTGGCGAGAGCGGTGCTCCCACCAAGCCAGAGCAAACTGCAATGTCCGAGGAGTGGGCACCCTGGGACATTGCTGGAGCCGACCCTGAGGGGTGTGGGTTCTCAGGGCCATGTAGGGCACCATGAGGGGGGCTGCGCGTCCCCCTCCTTTGTTAATTAAGCCCCGGGGAGGTGGTGGTCCCTGGGGCTGTGAGGTCCGCATGGTCCCTGCATTTAATTTTAAAGACTTGCTTCAGGGAGGTGGCAGTCACCCGGGCTGTGTGAGGATGCAGAGCCGCCCCACTCATTTTGATTTAATTTAGCGCCAGGGAGGTGGCGATCCCCGGGGCGGTGGGGGAGGCCACAAGGGCCTCCCTGTGTTAATTTAATTTACCTTCAGGTAGGTAGCGGTCAATGAGGCTGTGGGGGGGCTGCCTGCCATATATTTGTCTTAATTAGCCCTAGGGAGGTGGTGGTCCCCGGGGCTGTGGGGGGCCTTGCGTGCACCCCACATCTCTTTCAATACGCTTGCCATGGGGAGGTGGCAGTCCTCGGGATATGGGGATGCTACATGGGCACCACCAGCATCACTATATAAACTTGCCTCCGAGACCTGCTTCACCTGGGGGCCTATATTTAACACAGCGCCGGAGAACGAGCTTCGTTTTTTTTTACAGGAACCAGTAAGCAGTGATGTGTACTTGTTTATGGATTTGATATTTCTACACTCTTTGCATTTCTTACAAGGTACGAAGCACTTTCTGGGATTAGTAAGCCAAGTTATATGGCTTTCTACAACATTATTGGACAATCTATCTCTCAAATTTGTGTCCTGGCTATATAAGATCTATATATGATCTGGAGATATGTAGTCAGTGTATCTCGAACACTCTCCTCATTTAATAGCACAGGCCAGTATTTGCCTAGTATTTTCCTGCCTTCCATAGCTCTGTTATTGAATGTTGTAATGAATCTGATGGGTTCAGTGTATTCCACCTGTTTTCCTCTAATCTTGGGAGTCCAGGTCCGTGTATAATTTTCAGACATCATGGGGGCCTTCATGTATTGTGTAAAAATGTGTAACTCAATTGCGATTGTGGCAACAATGGCAAAATTAGTTGATATGAATATGAACACTGTATTTACTGTATGTAACATGTAATTTCAGAATTGTATTAAGCCAATGGCAAAATTACAAACTTTAAGATGGCGGATTCAAAAGGGTTGGTTCTGACGAAATGTATGCCCTTTGTCTATTTCTATACCAACTTGATATAAGAATGTAATTGTTTTTAACCAATGGTATGAGGGAGACCACCCACCCGTGACCAAGGCAACTTGAGCACCGAAATGCATTGGGTTGTTTTTGATTCACTTGCACAAATAAATCCTTGAATATACATATGAGAAAGCAATTTTGGAGTGCACAGGGTTTCTTTTTATCACTAGGAAAGGAGTAACTTTGATGGTATTTCACTATATACTGAATATGTCTTTCTTTACATGCACAATGTTAATTGAGGCCTGAAGGCAATGATGCGTGATTTACCTGCCTTTGTCATTGTATTTGGTCTGAAGGAGAACAGGAGCACATCCTGCTTGTTCCCTCCTAATCACCACAGCAACACAGGTAGGTTTATGGCATTAATGGATCTGGATTTGGCTAATCAAATTCACAGGCAAACGGAGGTCATTAATACTGGGAACATCATTCAACTCCTCACTACAGTTATGATCTCAATTGATTTAATTTTTGGAAACATGTGCTATTGTCCACAATAGGTAAGGTAGCCATGTCCAAAATGGTGCTCTTACCTGCTTCAGTTTTTGAAGCTACTTTTTTCTTTGTGTTCAAGCAATCCCAATGTGTGCTTGTGTGTTCAGTTTGTCTCCTATCTTTCTCCCATATCCCCATCCATGTAGCTTCTATTCCCTCTCACCTGTCTCCTTCCATGTTGATTTTTCCCCTCCCACAAGCCTACCCTGTACTCTATGCCACTGCACTCTACTGTCTGCCACTACACTTTACTCTGTAGCCATCTACTCTAAACCACTGCACTCTACTCTGCAACACTCTACTCTACGCTACTGTCCTCTATGCCATTCTATTCTACACAAGTCTACTCTACACCACTGCTCTCTACACCTCTCTGCTTGACTCTACTCTATGCCACTGCACTCTAAGCCACTCTACTCTACGGCACTGCATTCTACCTCACTGCACTCTGCGCTCACTGCACTCTGCATCACTGCACTCTACTTTGCACCACTCTAAGCCACTTCAATCGACACCATTGCACCACTCTACTCTAGGCCACTGCACTGTACATTACTCTACTCTGTACCACTCCATGCCACTGCAAATTATGCCTCTGCACTCTACAACACTCTACTCTGCACCACTCTACTCTACACTACTGCACCCTACTCCACTGCACTGTACGCCAAACTCATCTACTCTAGGCTGCTGCAACCTACACCACTGCACTCTATGCCCCTCTACTCTACACCACTGCATTCTGCTCTGCGCTACTGCACTCTATACCACTACACTCTACATCACTGCACTCTACTCTGCACCACTGCACTCTATGCCACTACACTATATACCATTCTACTCTACTCTGCATCACTGCACTCTACGCCGCTGCACTCTACCCACTCTAATCTACTCTGCCCCACTCTACGGTAGGCCACTGCACTCTAGGCCACTGTATTCTATGCCTCTGCAACCTACACATCACCACTCTACTCTACTGCACTGCACTCTATGCCACTGCACTCTATTCTGCAACACTCTACACCAGTACACTAAATTCCGCACTACTCTACTCTATGTCACTGTACTCTATGCTATTGTACTATTCTTTGCATGACTCTACCCTACACCACTGCACTCTACTCTGCATCACTGCACTCTACACCACTGTGCTCCATACTACTACTGCACTCTACTCCACACCACTCTACTCTGGACCACTGCACTCTATTATGCCACTGCACTCTACACCACTCTACTCTACTCCACACCACTCTACTCTGGACCACTGCACTCTATGCCACTGCAATCTACATCACTCTACCCACCATTACTGCACTCTATGCCACTCTATTCTATTCTGCCCCACTGCAATCAATGCCACTAGACTCTATGCCACTACACTGTATGCCACTCTACTCTACTCTAGGCCACTGCACTATATGCCACTGCACACCACACCACTCTACTCTGTGCCACTCTACTCTATGCAACTGCATTCTATGCCACTCCGCTCTGCTCTGCACCACTGCAGTCAATGCCACTGAACTCTATGCCACTCTATTCTACTCTGCACCACTCTACTCTGTGCCACTGCATGCTATGCCACTGCAGGCTGCACCACTGCACTCTAAGCCACTTTATTCTACTCTGCACCACTCTGTGCCACTGCATTCTACACCACTGTACTCTACTCTGAAAGACTCTACTCTAGGCCACTGCACCCTCTACTCTGCATCACTGCACTCTACACCACTTTGCTCTGCTAATCTGCACCACTGCACTCTCTGCCACAGCACTTTATGGCACTCCATTCTACACCACTGGACTCTATGCCACACCACTCTACTCTTGGCCTCTGCAAACTATACCACTGTACTCTAACCACTCTACTCTACTCTGCACCAATGCACTCTATGCCATTGCACTATATGTCACTCTAAACTACTCTACTCCACTACACTCTACGCCACTCTACTCTGTACAACTGCACTCTGCACCACTCTAATCTATGTCGCTACACTCTATGCTACTGTACTCAACTTCATTCTACACCACTGCACTCTATGCCACTGCATTCTACTATGCATCTCTGCACTCTATGCCACCCTACTCTACTCTGCATGACTCTATGTCACTGCACTCTATGAAACTCCACTCTATTTTGCACCACTGCACTCTATGCCACTACACTGTATGGTACTGCACTCTACACCACTCTACTCTACTCTGCGCCACTCCACTCTATGCCACTGCACTCTATGCAACTCCACTCTGCTCCACTGCAGTCTATGCCACTGAACTCTACGCCCCTCTGTTCTACTCTAAACCACTCTACTCTATGTCACTGCACACAAAAACACTGTAGTCTTCGCCACTGAACTCTAAGCCACTCTACTCTACTCTGCACCACTCTACAACACTGCATTCTATGCCACTGTACTCTACTCTGCATGACTCTAATCTATGCCACTGCACTCTACACAACTGCACTCTACTCTGCATCACTGCACTCTATGACACTTTGCTCTGTTACTCTGCACCACAGCACTCTCTGCCACAGCACTTTATGGCACTCCATTCTACACCACTGGACTCTATGCCACACCACTCCACTTTAGGCCTCTGCAAGCTCTATCACTGCACTCTATGCCACTCTACTCTGCACCAAAGCACTCTATGCCATTGCACTGTATGCCACTCTACTCTACTCCACTACACGCTATGCTGCTCTACTCTGCACCAGTGCACCCTGCACCGCTCTAATCTATGCCACTACACCCTACACTACTGTACTCTACTCTGCATGACTTTATTCTACACCACTGCACTCTATGCCACTGCACTCTACTATGCATCTCTGCACTCTATTCAACTGCACTCTACACTACTGCACTCTACGTCACTCTACTCTACTCTGCACGAGTCTATGCCACTGCACTCTACGCCACTATACTCTCCTCTGCACGGCTCTATGCCACTGCATTCTACACCACTGTACTCTACTCTGCATGACTCCACTCTACACCCCTGCACTCTACTCTGCAATACCTCACTCTACACCACTGTGCTCTGCTACTGTGTCCCACTGCACTCTTTGCCACTACACTCTACACCACTGGACTCTACGCCACACCACTCTACTCTAAACCACTGCTCTCTATGCCACTGCACTCTACGCCACTCTACTCTGCACCACTCTATATTTTGCCACTGTACTCTATGTCACTGCAATCTACACCACTCTACCCTATGCCACTTCACTCTATGCCACTCTACTCTACTCTGCACAACTGCACTGTACACCACTGCACTATATTCCACTCTGTGCACTCTGCACCTACACTCTACACTACTGTACCCTATTCCACTCTAATCTACTCTGCACCACTGTACTCTATGCCACTGAACTTTACACAACTGCACTCTACACAGCATCACTCTACACCTCTGCATTCTATACCACTGCACTCTACTCAGCACCACTCTACTCTATGTCACTGCTCTCTACGCTAATCCATGCCATTCTACTCTGCCATTCTATTCTGCACCACTGCACTCTATACTACATAACTCTATGCCACTGCACTCTACGTCACTGCACTCTACTCTGCACCACTCTACGCAACTGCACTTTACTCTGCAACACTCTACTCTACGCCACTGCACTCTACACCACTCTGCACTAGTCTGCATGACTTTACTCTATGCCACTGCATTCTACGCCACTGCACAATACCATGCATCTTTGCACTCTATGCCACTGCACTCTATACTATGGCACTCTATGCCACTCTACTCCACTCTGCACCACTCTACTCTACACCACTGCACTCTACGCCACTGCACTCTACTCTGCATGACTATACTCTATCCTACTGAACTCTATGCCACTGCACTCTACGCCACTCTACTGTACTCTACGCCACTGTACTCTACACAACTCTACTCTGTCTTCCTGAACTCTATACCACTGCACTCTACACCACTCTACTCTACTCTGCACCACTGCACTCTATGCTACTGCACTCAACACCACTGTACTCTATGACACATCACTGTACTCTAGGCCAATGCACTTTGCACTCTATGCCACTGGACTCTACGCTACAGCACTTTATGCCACTTTACTCCACTCTTCACCACTCTACTGTATACCACTGCACTCTACACCACTGTACTCTACTCTGCACGACTCTACTCTATCCTACTGAACTCTATACCACTGCACTCTATGCCACTCTACTCTGCACCACTGCACTCAATGCCACTGTACTCTACTCTGCACAACTCTACTCTTTCCTACTGAACTCTATGCCACTGCACTCTCCACCACTCTACTCTGCACCACTGCACTCTATGCTACTTTAGTCAACACCACTGTACTCTATGCCACACCACTGTACTTTAGGCCAATGCACTCTATGCTACTGAACTACATGCCACACTACTTTACTCTGAACCACTCTATGCCACTGCACTCTACACCAATCTACTCTCTGCCACTGCACTCTCTAGTATGCCACTGTGCTCTATGCCACTGCACTCAATGCCACTCTAGCCTACTCTGTGCCACTGCACTCTACCCCACTGCACTCTAGCCAACTCCACTATACTCTGCACAACTCTACTCTATGCCACTGCTCTCTACTCTGCACCACTATAAGACACTGCACTCTACGCACTGCCATCTACTTTGCACCACTCTTTTCTATGCCACTGCACTCTATGCCACTATACTTGTGCTACTGCACTCTACATCACTCAACTCTATGCCACTGCACTCTACGCAACTGCACTCTACGCGATTGCACTCTTTGTCACTCTACTCTACTCTGTGCCACTTGACTGTATGCTACTGCACTCTACGCCACTCTACTCTATGCCACTGCTCACCACTGCACTCTATTCTACTGCACTCTATGCCACTCTACTATACACCACTCTACTCAACGCCACTGAACTCCATGCAACTGCACTCTACGCCATTGCAATCTACTGTACTTTGCACCACTACTCTATGCCACTGCACTCTATGACACATCACTCTACGCCACTGCACTCCATGTCACTCCATATCACTGCACTCTACGCCCTCTACTCTGCCCCACTCTACTCCAGTGCACTCTAACCCAGTGCATTATACGCCACTCCACACCACTGCACTCTATGCACTCTACTCTACTCTTCACCACTCTACTCAATGCCACTGCACTCTATGCCAGTTCACTCTACTCTGCGCAACTCCACTATTCTCTATGCCACTCCTTGCCACTCTAAGCCACTCCACTCTATGCCACTCCACCCCATGCCACTCTACACCACTCTACTCTATGTCACGCCACTCGACACAGTGCCAGTCTGTACCACACTACAATTCATGCAATGCCTCTCCACCCCTCTCTACTCAATGCCACTCTGCTCTATGCCACTATACTCTATGATGACTCTAACTCTACACCACTCTTGCCACTCCACTCTACGCCACTCCACTGTATACCACTCTACCCGTTCTACTCTACGCCACTCCACTCGATGCCCGTCTACGCCACTCCAAGCCAGTCTAGTCCACTTCAAGCCACTCTTCTTCACTCCAAGCCACTCAAGTCTACACCACTCCACAGCACTCTATGCCATGCCACTCCACGCTATGCTACTTCATGCTGCTGTACAACATGGCTAAATACATTGGCAAAGCTAATAGCTCTCGCATAGGTGAAATGCATTGATTTTTCCAATGCTTGTTTTCGTATGCACCGAAACCTGCCAACTGACCTAGTTTGTTCACTGGTTGAGGAAAACTGTTGACTTTGCTCTTATCTCTCTCCTTCCATTCTTCAGGTGACAATATTATGGTTTTATTGCGTGTAAAATTGGCGATATGAATGATGTTTGATGTTTATGTGAAAATCAGTAGATATAGATTTAAACAACTGCAGATGGCTTACACGTTTATTGAAGTAGGAGGCTCAGTGGGATGAGAGAAATAATGTATTTTATATAAAAAGAAAAACGACCATGACATAGTAAAATAAATTTAAGGAAACGCCAAATTGAAAACAGTCCTAAATCCTGCACCAAAATACTGGAGTACCCATAGACATGGGAGCAGGGAAAATGGTATTTCATGATCCATGAACTGTCAGTTATAATGCCCAAAACAGGTTATAAAACCTTAAGGTAGATTAGGCAAACCAACTCTGAAAACTGAAGCTATGATCTTCATAATTGAAACAATTTACGAGTCTGACTCTGAACGTCACCAGAAGCTAGAGTAAATTGAGGAGAGTCAGTGAAACATTCAAATTGCTAATTTCTGAAAGCTCAATTCTCTTAAGGTCCGCTTTACAGGGCCTTGTAATCCTGATGGGGCAAATAACTGGAGTTACTTTTCCCAATGGAATTGCGAGTTTGACAGTAAATCCATGGATGCTGTCTGTTTCAAATGGAGGTTTCAGGCGCTGAAAGCAACCAAAATCTCCCCATGAAAAACTGGGGCGTAATTAAAAATAACAAGGAAAACTATGGCCATAATTACTGGTTCCCCCAATAATTCCTCATTACTTGTGGTCACTGTTAACTCCACCTTCCAGCGATAACGGAAAGTGCGGTATTAGTAACTCCGAGGTGGCAGATTTAACAGGCAGATTACCCACAAAACTCCACACATATGATGATCTAACCTCCAGGCTGTGCAGGATGCTATCTGCAGAGGCCTGTTCATGGGACTGCCACCTGGTGAGAAAAGGCTGTGATCTTGGCTTTCTACTATTAAACTTTCAAGCATTAGGCCTGACCATTGGTTGTATGACAGACATGCATGGCTAAACCATGTGTGCTTCTACAACACTGCCCGAACAATAAATGCATCTTAACAAAGCATTCCTTTACCACGCATGCCTTTACCACACATGCCTCTACCACGCAATTTCATGGTAAAGGCCTGACTGGTCAAGGGATATGTGTGATAAAGATCACCCCCCGCCCCCCTTCCCTGAGCACTAAAAACAACCCTGACCCCGAGCCCTAAAAACAACCCCGACCCCCCTGAGCCCTAAAAACAACCCGACCCCCCTGAGCCCTAAAAAGAACTCTGACCCCTCCACGAGCACTAAAAACAACACCAGTCCAACGGATCCCTAAAAACAACCCTGGCGTCCGAGCCCTAAATACAACCCGACCCCCCCCTGAGCCTAAAAACAACCCTGACCCGCTCCATAGCCCTAAAAACACCCCGACCTCCCCTGAGCCCTAAAATCAACACTGACCCCCCAAGCCCTGAAAAAAAAACCATGCCCTAAAAACGACTCCACCCTAAACTCTACCCCACCCCTCCCAAACCTGGCCTGAGCCCAACTTACCAGACCACATCCCGGAGCTCCTTCTTCTTATCCTTCCTCTTCCTGTGCCCGCCCAACCGCGCATCTAGACCACTCACTGCCTTAACCACGCATATGCGTGGTTAAGGCATATGAGTGGTTAAGGCAAGCATGGTTCCGTCTGCAGGGAAACAGCACACGTGGCTCAGCCCACATTGTAAAGGCTGTTTCCCCTGACCATTCTGTCCTACCTAACAAATGAAAAATGTATGCCTACCAATGTAATAATCACTGCTCGTACTGCACCAGATGACCCTTCTCTGCATCCCATAACATTTGTGAATCTCTACTAAATGAAAGATCTGCAAAGAAAACCGCAACTTATATCAATGACATACAGTGACTACTAAAATCTAATCATCTTGATAACACTAAAACCTACAATTCAATTGTGCAGAACATCACAAATACCATTGTATGTTTAAAAACGCGTTAATAAATGAAAACCAAAGGCCCCAATTGAGTAAGATGAAATTTTATGACAAAGACCATCGACAGTGACTGAAATGTTTTTAGCTAACTAGAACCTAAGTTGCAAATCTGACATACAGCTATCCAGTCAGAAAACTATATCAAAGTGAAGTATGCTTGAAGAACCCAAAAGCCCAATAAAGTCCCTGTGACCACAGATGCAACTAACACTTGTGAATAGAACCCTCAAAATACATTTGCACAGGCCACACCCATCACTGCCACAACCTGTATAAGCATTTTCACACAGATAAGGTTGATCCTCTATGACAGGAACTCTACATGCCGTGCCCACAAATTTCATGTTACATCAGCAACTTGTATCTTAGACTACATTCTTAGGTCAATACATTGACTGTCCTTGCCACTTAGCATATTCCACCTTACATGATTACCCATGCAAACTCCTCTGGCTTGGACCGCAGGCCATACCATCTCAGACCATTTACTTTTCTCCTTCCTCAGATGCTCAACATGTTCGGGGCCAGCAGTCAAGTTCCACGTCACCACCTCATTTCAATTTACCATCAGCCAAAATGTTTCCAAATCAAAGAAGGTCACAAAGTGTGATGGATTGACACAATGCTAATGCTGTGACCCTTGATAAGCAAGTTGGAAGGGCATTTGATGTAGGTGCGGGTGAATAAGATGACATGCATGATGTAGGCATAGTCAGGATGGTCCAGTAGGAAGACTTTCCTTATCAGGTCTCAAGGACTGGCAGATGATGGTAAGGACATTGACACCGCTGAGTAATAGTACAGTGTTACGGTGTGCCTGAGAGCAAAGGTCAGAGAAGGACATGGATGAAGATGAAAAGAGTGCCATGAAACAAGTACATCAAGGAAAACCCATGGGCAAAGCCAGAGAGAAGTTGATTATAAAATCACAGACTTTGTGTGGTTTCTAGCTGGATGCATGTTCTACATTTTTGGCTTGCGCAAATACTGTGACCACACATAGCAGAAGAGGGAAGCATTACCAGTAGAGGCTGCTACCGGACCAGGGTGGTGGGGCGAGGGCAGGGGGGGATGAAAAAAGTTTAAAAAAAAAAAAACACTAACCTGTGACGATCGGCATGCTGCCGCCTCTCCTCCGTCCTCTTCTTCCTCACTCTGGTCCCGCAGCAGGATGCAGGAAGCAGCAGGAAGCACCCAGCTCCCAGCCTCCCGATTGCCAATCACAAGCCAGGACATGTTCTCCACGCAGGCTGCAATGCAGCCTGTGTGGAGAAGATGCGAAGTGCGCATGAGTGTTTGGCCAGCCCAAAAGGGCACTTAGGAGTGGGAAAACCATTCCTCCCCTGCTCCTCTGTTGTCGGAGCAGCCCTGCCCTAAATGTAAAGCTGCAGCAGAAGGAAACATAAAATGATAATAACGTGAGTTATTATCATTTTATATTTCCTTTACTTCACTGCTACGAATCAGTGAGGCGACGCTCCTCTGTCTTAGCGGAGGAGGCGCCACTGAGCATTACATGATTTTTTGTACACCAAGTAGAGGGAACTCAGCATGTCAGTGAAGGACAGTACACAACAAGTGAAGGGAAATATGTGGGTGATTGATACAGTGTTGGCAATTTAATCTGAAATGAGTGGTGTGTCGAAGGAATTGCTTGATGCAATGAGATTGCAGCATGTTGTGCACAAGCCACAAGGGGATATGGCCTATATGGATGTGTGTTTGTTTTAGGTGGGTATGTTTACATTCTAGTGACAGTGAGGCCCCAAGTAAAAAACAATTCATTGTGGAGTCTATTCTCTCTCCATCTTGCACCACTGGAGCAACTCTCTTGGTTGATTTGTGGAACATCTAACTCTTGGTTTAAGCAGTGCTGTGTCTCGTACACTTGTTGTTAGCCATAATGCCACTTGATGCAGGCTGCAAGGAGAGTGATTTGGTCTCATGAGGTGTATCTAGGGTCCTTGGAAGGAGCATCAGTTAAGAATGGGCATCTGGTAACGATAGACGCACCATCTTCAAAACAACTGTCATCATCTACTAAGCCATCATGACCAGCAAGCCTGTTTATCTTGCAGACCAGCTCACCACCTCTGGTGGCTCCCAGCACACCCACGGACAGGACACTATCAAACTGCAGACTATGAAGAGTAAAAAAAAAAAAATCAAGAAAGCAAGCTTTTTCCATCTATACACTTATGATTTGAAATAACATCTCCGTATCCATCAGGACCGCCCAAACACCCCTCCAATTTAGTAAAGAGTTCAAGTCTCACCTCTTTAAAGAACACTACATCACAATGCTTTAACTGTCCACAATCCACTGTCCTCTCCTGTCACTTGTTGACTTTTGGCTTCTCTTTGACCATGAACAGCACTCCACTGCCTTTTGGCTCAGTTTCCATACAGAAATACCAAAAATATACATAAAGAGTTTAAATGGGAAACAGTGCTCACAGAATGCCCAAAATGCATCTTTTAGCTCTTTTGAGTGCTTACATTTGTGTCAGCGACACACCTTGGAGTCTAACAGCACCTTCCTTTTCTCAGTGCCGGTCAAAGGTTGCTACTGTGGTAGTTGCTTGACCTCCCATGCAGAAGTAGGTGCGGCAGTGCACTGGTCATCTAAAATTCTTAGTTAACTGTTGACAGCCATGTTGTGAACGATGGAGCAAACTTGCAGCATGCCTCATGCCTTCAGTTGATGGATTTTGCACTGGCACTGGAAGACTTTCTGTCTCATATGAATCTCATATTAAAGTATACAAAAAAGTGATGGATGGAATGCTTGAATTAATCTCCGCCACGGGTAATTACTTGAGGCCACATCCCAGTCCATCAATCTTGACCCTGATCTATTGGGAACAGTCCAGCCCAAACCGCCAGGGTTGATCCTCCCTGAACCGGAATACAAGCAACCCAGGACCACTATATCCCTAGTTAAGGCTCATCAGCCATCTGTAGATTGATTCCAGTGACACAGTGTGCACGAGACCCACATCGGCCATGCCCGTCCCACTTAGGGTGACACACTAAAGTATACAAAAAAGTGATGGATGGAACGCTTGAATTAATCTCAGACACTGGTAATTACTCAGGCCGCATCCCAGTCCATCGTTTTTTTTCACACAATGCCACCTCAGTTTGGACCCAGCCATATGTAAATCAGTCTTGACCCTGCTCAAATGGGTGCAGTACAGTCCTTGCAATCCATTCACTTGCCTGAAATATGCTTTTAAGCTCTTCATGTAATGTCAAATCCCATTATTTTTGCTACACATGAATATTTACCTCCATATTTTCAGTAAGCCTGATATACCGGTAGCTCATGGTTTATTTAGAAGCAAACTAGCTTTTGATTCCTCACAATCAGGGTTCTGGCCATTCCATAGTACAGAGAGGACTTTAGTGGCCGTCTCCGACCATATAAGATGTTCCTCAGATGCTAATTGCCACATTATCTTAGTATTACTTGATTTGTCAGCAGCATTCAACATGGTTTCGCACTCTTGCTTGCTCCAAAGACTAAGGGAATGTGGTATTTGCTGCTCAGCCCTACAATGGTTTGAGTACTTTTTCACCAACAGAACACAGACAATTACCTTAGGCTCTTCTGATCTTTTACTGTACTAATTGACAAAGGGGTGCCCTAGTGCTCTTGTCTTAGCCCTCCTTCATTTAATACCTATGTGGCACCCCTGGCAAAGATAGCAAAATCGCATGGGTTGGAACTGTACTCCTATGTGAATGACACACAACTACTGCTTTCCTTTGACTGTGAGTCAAGTACAGTGAAAGAATGCTTTGGAACTGGCTTGAGAGCCGTCGCTGCCTGATGACTAAAAGTCTCGAGCTTAATTCTAGCAAAACAGAGATTCTGCTATTCAGGAGGGCCCCCTATATATGGGCTCCCGACTGGTGGCCTTCTGAAGTTGGTCAAGCTCCCCAACCAAAAATGAGTGTCAAAAACCTAGGGGTGTACTTGGGTCAATCCCTCACCATGAAAGAGCAGGTTCGCCATACCACGGGGTTATGCTTTCATTTGTTACACTTGCTAAGGGGGGCTTTTCCTCTTCTTTCACTTTCTACAAAGAAAACCTTAGCCCAGGCCTTAGTTGTGAATCGCCTGGACTATGGTAATGCTTTACTTGCCTCTATCAATTAGTCTCTGTTAACTAAATTACAGGTGGTGCAAAATACGGCAGCCCGCCTCATTTGTAACATTCCTGCGAGGTCATCATCTGCACCCTTTTTACGCTCTCTACATTGGTTACCTGTTCGTAAAAGGATCATTTTCAAAATCGGTTGCATCACTCACAAAGTGCTGTTGGGAAAGGGGCCTCGTTATCTATCTTCTAAGCTTAATCTTTGCTGTCCAGGAAAAGCCCTAAGTTTGCATGATAAAATGATTTTGACAGTTCCTCGGATCAAACAGTCTTGGTCTGGGGGAGGATCTTTCTCTTACCTGGCCCCCACTTATTGGAATGCTCTTCCTGTTCATATACGCCAGTGTCTCTCTCCTTTTAAATTCAGGAAGCAACTTAAAATGGAATTGTTTTAGTGGATTATTTATGGCTGCTGCCTAATTGTTGTTGTTGGCCCCTGCACCGAGATACCCTTCTCGGGGTGAATGGCGCGCAATATAAATAACAGGAACATAACAGAACATAAGAGTCCCTCCTTTCATCACTTGCAGGCCTCTTATCATCTGGAATTCCACCATCAGTGTCAGTACTGCCTAGCCCTCTCCTGGGACGTTCTTTTCTTACTTTATTCATGGGTGGATTGTCTTTGTAATTGTGCTACTAATTGTTACGCATGCAATATGTGGAGAACAACATTTTTTTTAAAATGGAGATCAGACATGCAGATATTTGGAAAAAAGTATTGTTAAATATAGGGTTGAATACACATTTTATTTGTCTTCCAGTGGGCTCTGCTCACCTAATGTGTTTCCTGCTGTCATCAAGTTTCTGAGGCAGAATTACTCTAAAGACCTTCTTTTCTGGATTAAGCATTTTTTATATGTAGGAAGGGGTGGGAGCACACTGCTGACCTCCCAGCACAGTTCGCCCCTTAGCATTCTGGTAAATGCAGTTTGTAGTGCATGCTTACTTGGTATTTTGCTGGAGTGTTCCACCAAAGTTGGTGCAGATTAGTGCTGTCATCTCTAGACACATGTGTTTCTGGATTTTATCCGTCATCAGTAGAGATCAAAAACGATTTTCTTCTGGGGTTGCTGAGCAGGCTGCCACAATTCTTTCAGGTCTCAGTACCTCTCACAGGCGCACAGGTGCATCTCCACTAGCTCGTTAGCTCAATGGCTCAAGGGAGCCTTTTTAAACAGGAAGGGGTGGGAGCACACTGCTGACCTCCCAGCACAGTTCGCCCCTTAGCATTCTGGTAAATGCAGTTTGTAGTGCATGCTTACTTGGTATTTTGCTGTAGTGTTCCACCAAAGTTGGTGCAGATTAGTGCTGTCATCTCTAGACACATGTGTTTCTGGATTTTATCCGTCATCAGTAGAGATCAAAAACGATTTTCTTCTGGGGTTGCTGAGCAGGCTGCCACAATTCTTTCAGGTCTCAGTACCTCTCACAGGCGCACAGGTGCATCTCCACTAGCTCGTCAGCTCAATGGCTCAAGGGAGCTTTTTTAAACAGGAAGGGGTGGGAGCACACTGCTGACCTCCCAGCACAGTTCGCCCCTTAGCATTCTGGTAAATGCAGTTTGTAGTACCGGACCTGATATAATGTTTGGCAGCCTACTCAGCAAACCCCAAAATACAAGACTGTATTCTCTACTGATGACGGTTAATAAACCAGAAACACGTGTCTAGAGATCAGCACTATCTGCGCCAACCTTGGCGAAACACTCGAAAATATCGGAGCGTGCTACAAGAGACTGCATTTCCCAGAATGCCAGGGGCGAACCTTGCCTGAGAGGTCAGCGGTGTGCTCCCACATTCTATTGTTTATTTAAAGTACTCCCGTGAGTCATTGAGCTGACGAGCTCGTGGATGAAGCACCTGCGCGCCAGTGAGAGGTACCGGACCTGATATAATGTTTGGCAGCCTACTCAGCAAACCCCAAAATACAAGACTGTATTCTCTACTGATGACGGTTAATAAACCAGAAACACGTGTCTAGAGATCAGAACTATCTGCGCCAACCTTGGCGAAACACTCGAAAATATCGGAGCGTGCTACAAGAGACTGCATTTCCAAGAATGCCAGGGGCGAACCTTGCCTGAGAGGTCAGCGGTGTGCTCCCACATTCTATTGTTTATTTAAAGTACTCCCGTGAGTCATTGAGCTGATGAGCTCGTGGATGAATCACCTGCGCGCCAGTGAGAGGTACCGGACCTGATGTAATGTTTGGCAGCCTACTCAGCAAACCCCAAAATACAAGACTGTATTCTCTACTGATGACGGTTAACAAACCAGAAACACGTGTCTAGAGATCAGCACTATCTGCGCCAACCTTGGCGAAACACTCGAAAATATCGGCGCGTGCTACAAGAGACTGCATTTCCCAGAATGCCAGGGGCGAACCTTGCCTGAGAGGTCAGCGGTGTGCTCCCACATTCTATTGTTTATTTAAAGTACTCCCGTGAGTCATTGAGCTGACGAGCTCGTGGATGAAGCACCTGCGCGCCAGTGAGAAGTACCGGACCTGATATAATGTTTGGCAGCCTACTCAGCAAACCCCAAAATACAAGACTGTATTCTCTACTGATGACGGTTAATAAACCAGAAACATGTGTCTAGAGATCAGCACTATCTGCGCCAACCTTGGCGAAACACTCGAAAATATCGGAGCGTGCTACAAGAGACTGCATTTCCCAGAATGCCAGGGGCGAACCTTGCCTGAGAGGTCAGCGGTGTGCTCCCACATTCTATTGTTCATTTTTTATATGTGCTGAAATCCTGGTGAAGGAACCCTCTATTTTTGGCCACCTCACCTTTGAACCCCATCTACTCACCAGTCTGCACTTCCATCTTGTGGAAGGTATGTTCCACGCCATCCAATGCTGCTTGTGTTGCAGGCAGCATCTTGGAGCTTAAACACTGCGCCTCCCAGAATGACACACACTACCTGCAGTTCTTGCAATTGGTCTACAAGCTTATTTGGGGTAGACACAGCAGGTAGCCTGCACAAACTGTTTTATGTGCCTTCATCAGCCCAATCTGGTGCAGCAAGAAGTCGCGCTGGGAGTTTTTCTTGCAGAAAGTTCTGTGAGCATTTCCATCAGTGCACTGTTTCTGTGCTAGAAATCTTCAACAGAGCAATTTAACTGCAATACTGACAATTCTCTACTGCCGTCTAGTGCCAGTGACTGATAGTTTTCGGTTTCAACTGATAGGGAAGATTGTGGTCTGGTGGGTTTTTACCAGTGAAAATCAGTTGAAACTGAATATTGGACTGCCTAAACATACTACAAAATGCAGTTTATGAATAGACCTCAGAATATTTCAATTTTCCCCTTCCAGTCATGTATTAAGATCCCCATGATTTTCACTGCACAAGTCTTTTTCTATACATTATTATGTTAAGAGTCACTTTGGCCTAGTGATTAGGGTCTTAGACTGTAAACCGAAAGGTTAAGTGTTTGATTCTGGGTGTTTCTATGGTCATGTGTCTGCTCTAAGGTCTGGTCCATTGAAAAGAGAACCAATTTTAAATGAGTAATCGAAAAGTGATTTTTTATTTTTATTGATGGTCAAATATCATTCTAGGCATTCAGTATATCATACCCCAAAGGCATGAATAATTCAGAATGCCTTGATGTATCTCATTTTCAGAAAATTAACTATCCTTTCTTATTACAAACACTAGCATTTGAAAGCCCATTGGGATCAGGTCTCATCTGCTAAGTGAGTAGGCTTACATCCATTTCTATTCCTCTCTGCATGTTTTTTGCCCTTGCAGCCCTGCCAAGTTTCTCAGATCCATGCGTGATGTACTGCTCCAGTCAAGGTTTTTTCTTTAAATTCTGGGACTTGTTGTCTTGTATATTACACTATAAAACAGGACTACAAGTCCCAGTGTTCAAAGAAAAAACCTGCACTGGAGCAGCACATCATGCATTGACCTGGGAAACTTGACAGCTTTAACCTTGTATAGCTTGTAGTTTAGGCACCTTATTTTCTATAGCAGGGTTCCATGTTGCTCAGTTACCTTTGTATGCTCTTCGTTAAGTCTTTGGCCATTTCTAATTTCTACTTCTAATTGTTTTGGGCTTTTCTCCACTCTGTCCATTGAATTCTCCAGATCTCTTCTAATTCTGTATGCTGTACCAATGCAGTGGTCCCTAATCACTACTTTAAATGGCTCACACTCCACCATGGAAACTGAAGTGATCCCAGTATTAATGCTGAAATTATTACAATTTCTTGTCCTATGTTCCTTCTAAATTCACTGTTCCCCAAAGTGTAGGCCTGAAGTCACTAAGTGGGTATTCTAGGTGTGTGCCATTCCATGCCAAGGTATTCCATCTTTACTACTGATGTATGATGGCGGTAGCGCAAAACAATACTGTTCAATTGTATGTACAAGTTGTATACAAGGGTATAAAAGGAGAACCTCTTAGCTATTTGACTAAGGAGTTGCCAGGAATCAACTAGGTCCCAGTGCTGCCCCGATTCTCTCAATTCTCTCATTGCCATGACACCTGCACCATCTGAGAAGAGGTAGCTACCTTCTGTCCTTTTCTATGTTTTTCAAAGTGTTGAAGTCACTTCCAAGCAGCACTGGAAAAAGCGCCTCTGGCCTATGCATTATAAGCTGTAAAATACACATGCCCTCTCCATCTCTTCTGTAATTTAAGGTTCTCCTCTTGCATGAGGTGTGTTTGTGGCAAACAAGCAACTTAAACTTCTTACTTTTCATTTGAATTCTTCTGTGGCATTCACACCCCGTAGGCTCCAGGTTAAAAATCTCACTGGAGAGATGGTGCCATGTGCAGGACATTTTTGTATAATACCTTATAACTGCTGAATGCAGCAATCATCTTGGCTATGCTATCCAAATTTTCCCACCTCAAGATCTGCTACCAAAGCTCATGACATATAAGTGATTCATCACAACAGTCATAGACCTACTTCAAAAACTCCCAAAGCAGCCCTACCCAGGACAGACATTGGGACAACTATTCACCGTCCAAATATTATGCAGAATTTTTGCTCTGTACTACCAGTCATTGTGTGAGAGGTAAGCATATGTGAGGGGGGGTGGCAAGACATGCCATGGGAGCTTCCTACTGACCACCACTAAACATGATCAATCATACATTGCAGGTTTTACCAGATTGCTGCACACAGGTATAAATCCATTGAAGGGCTACTAATGCTTGCCATTTACATGCTGTGGGCTCCAGAGCATTCAAATCAGGTCATTCACTGACAAGGCGTGATACTAGATGAGCCACTTTCTCACCCAGAAAAGTGGCCTAATGCTGTATCTTCGTGAGCTGAATCCTCTTCAGAGTCAATAGTGGTCTTCAGTAATCTGATTTCCCTCCTTGGTTCTTCCTTCAATGGTTTATATAAATGATGGGAAATGAGGGTTCTCTGCTGCTGTGATCTAGTGCTAAGAAATGTGGTGTCCGTTTTTTTCATCAGTCCCTTGCTCATTCCCTTTAATCAGACCCTGGACTCCTTGGGGTCCTTGATGAATTAAGAGCAGCCATTCAACAACACCTTCAGCTTGGCTGTGAATAGCATGTATCTTTGTCCTATTTCCCATGTTTGCAATCGATTGCCAGGATGAAAGCCTTCTGTTGTTGCATCACCATTGTGTATTCCGGGAATATCATTACTTTAATATTTTCAATTGTGTTCCTCACACTACTCTCTTTTTGCCATATTACACCTTTGTCCTTAAAGATAAGGCTGCAGACCACCACTGGTCTTTGGGGGACCCCCGGGGTTGAGGGCACTCTGATACTCATTGTGCTCTCTCCACCAAGTAGAAGTTTGAATGCAACATAATTACTCACTTAGGGCTACTATTTGCTTCTGTAACTTTTCTGAAGCTGGTTACAGTTCACCCAGTTGAGTAGCTTTTTCCTGGACTCTGTTAGCTAGTTTTCTCTGATCGCCATGCTACAATCTGATGTCAGCCAACACTGAATCTATTATGCTCTTGAGTCCTTCTTTTAACACTGTTATTGCTTTATGATTTTGTCAATTGTTTCACTGCCGCTGCAGTAGTAAACCAAAGGGTCATAGATAGAATGTTTGAGTTAATCTCTGCCACTAGTAATTACTTGGGACCACATCCCAGTCCTGGATTTTTTTTGCCCACCATGCCACCTCACATTAGGCCCAGCCATATACAAAATTGTCTTGTTCCTGCTCCAATATGAACAGGCCAGCCTAAACTACCAAGCCAGACTCTTTCTGAACTAGAACGTAGACAACCTAAAACTCAATTCACCCTAGTTAAGGCACTTCAGTCAGGTGCAACTTGGTGCCAGGGGCACAGGGAACATAGGACCCATGTGTGAGCATACCCATTGCACTCACTAAAGTCAACAAAAAAGTGATGGGTAAAATGCTTAAAATAATCTCAGCCACTGTTAAATACTCACGCTGCATCTCAGTCCATCGTATTTTGCCCAACATGCCTCTTCAAATTAGACTGAGCCATATGCAAACCTGTCTGGATGGAGTGTGGTCTGGCAGTTTGGGACAGACCGTTCCCATGAGGAGCAGGACCAGTACTGATTCAAGTTTTCCATCCATCACCTTGCCCAAGTGATCACCACTGGCTGAGATTAATTCAAGCATTCCATGCATCATCTTGTGCCCATATTTTCAAGTTAGCTCCCTTCCCATACCGTGAAGGGAGCTAACTTGAAAATATGGGCAAAATAGATATTTTACTGGAACCAAAACATTTTATAAAAAAAGATTTAATAGAAATAACATATATAATAGTGAGAATGAGATGTCTCTGACAACAGTCTTTGTGCTAATAGTGTGTTTTCCACTTTTACAGGTGAAATGGCATGCATTTGTTTATTTTGTATAGGAAGATCCTGTTCCCTTTTGCTGGGAAATGTTCTCAATGTCTTCTGAAGATACCAGGCATGTGAAAACGGCTGGTATTGTGGTATATTGAGCCCATGCTATAGTCTTTGGGAAGTGCAGAAATTACCTTATTGACATGCTTCGACAATTTCTCAATCTTTGGACAAAATTGGTTGGAGCACTGCCACTTTTTCTTTTGCTATATGTTGGAATAGACAAAGACAGTGTGGCAGGAGAGATTCAGCAACTCTCCCAAAGTTTCCTTTATTTGAATTAAGAGAGCTATCATTGTGACTGTGCCCAAATTGTTTCCTCTGCAGTTCACAATCATGACGTCATGGTGGTCGCAATTTGAAATGTTTTCTACTATAGGCAGTAGTTGATGCCATTTCATCCCTCTGTGTCCCATACAAGTAATGTCTGCATGGGAAACCCTAGATCTTTGTGAATGCTGCAATGTTTGACATGTTTCTGAGCCCCCCCCAAAAAAAGCAATGGCCCACAGTCCAGATGTGAACCCTGATTTTGGTATACCGGTGCAAAACAGAGAAGGAGTCTACAGCAGAATGAGAAGTGTTCTGGAAGAGTATATAATTTGAAGAGGGAAAAAAGTCTTTTAGAGTTCTGTATTCAGACTGATTGATGTTAATAAGGTAGAACAGTAGGTTAGGTAGAAAGTAATTGTTATTTCTTTTGCAAATTGTGACTGGAAAAGAGAGAGTGCTAAATATGGAGTTTGCTACTATTGGTTTAAAGTCATTAGCAGAAAAAATGGACTGACAATTGTAATATTTGGAGCCTTCTGTGGAGCACACTATGAGCCTGATTACTAGTAAAGATGCTATTTATCACACCTGGTAAATAATGATACCCCGGGGTTTGTTATTTATCGGGTGCGATGAATAGCACGTATTATGAGTTACTGGGGAATGACATGCGGATTTTGGTGTTTAACACACCAAAATTCGCATGGTATGGTAAATAACGCACATTTACCCAGTTAAATTTCAGCAGGTTTGACCGGCTGAAATGGCATGAATGTTCGGTTATTTAACGCATCTCTTAATTATTGGATGCGTTATATAAAATCAAACTTGTAATTTCGTCGCATGCATAAACAGGGGTTTATGCACATGACAGAATTAACCGCCCAACTTGTAATCAGGGCCTATGTTTGGTGAACTATTGAATGGGAGACAAGCTTATGACCTGGTCTTACTGCATTGACTATGAAATTGGTGTACAGTAGTGTGGGAGCATTCAGTGTTGGTCTAATGTGAAACAGTCTTTATTATGAACTTTTCTCTCCAATTAGATCTGCAAGGTAAAGATTGGTTCAAGTACATATTGAAAATTAAAGTTGGAAAATAAAATGAAGTTGTGGAAAGAGTGAAAAAAGGGGTAATATTAATGAAAATATAACAAATGTGAAAAACAGAGAACAAAGTCAGCCAAAGAGATGTTTTTATACATTTACCCAAGCTATATTTGAAGTATAAGTCAACTGCAGAGATGCAGGGGTGCTCTATATGATGAATGTGTTTTTATATTGTGCTAGTTTGACATCATTCAATAAATTGAAACAAGAGGTTTTTAATGATGTTGTACTGGTCCAGTGTAGGGAGGTAGAGTCAGGTAGATTTAGAGAGATTTGTCTGTTTGAAAGTTGAGATGAAGTAAGGATACATAGCAGACCAGCACAGGCTTTAAGGTGGGAAACAGCACATTCCATAAAGTCAGCATTGTTTCGAGTTGTGTGTTTAATTGCAGTCCAAAGTCAATGAGTGCTGAATACAAGTACTACATCTGAAGAAGTACAAACAGCACTTTTCCCCATGTAAAGTTTGTAGAATACCACTTTAGTAACTTGTCTGAACATGTGAAATGAAGTATGTCAATAGGCGAGAAGACTACTGAAAATTATTTAATGTGTAAACATCTGTAAAGCTTCAATGTCTTGCAGTAGGTGAGATAGGAAAATTCACAGTCAAAGCGAACTAACTCATTACTGTTTTGTAAGCTCATACAACTACCATTATTACCATTACCTGTGTAATCTCTTAATTAAACCGAGCAGACCAGCACAGGCTTTAGGGTGGGAAATTGTGCATTCCACAAAGTCAGCATGATTTGGAGTTGGGTGTTAGACACCTCCAAAGTATGCCATCTAGAGACATATTTACTTTCCTCTCTTATATATTGACAAAGAAATTGGAGCTAAATGCATGTGGAACGACTTGGAAAAGCTCTTCAGAAACTGTTATAAAAGTAGGCTACATCTAGGCCTACAGAAGGGGTGAGGTTCACCTTTAGAAACTGCACAAAAAACGGAGGCGCTTATTTACAAGCCCCTTGCGCCATTGGTGCATCACTTTTTGTGACGATCCGGCGGAGCAACCTGCTGCCCCATATTTACAAGAACACATAAAGCCACCCTGTGTGGCTTTTTATGTCCTTGTAAATACGGCCCATTTACACGTAACACTTTGCTTGAAAGGGGCGTGCCATGGGTGTTGCTGTGGGTGTTCCCACGCAACACCCATTGTTTCTGCCAGATTTCCAGGTTTACGAGAAACCGTGACGCTGGAAATGCGTCAGAATGCTACGCCTCCCCAGGGGAGGCGTAGGGAGGTGCAATGAGGAGAAATGTTTTCATTTCTCCTCGTTTTTATTCTCTTTCTAATTGTGCTGCATTCTGCAGCACACATAAAAGGAGGAAATCGCCTCTTGTGATTGATTATGTGCAAAAGATCTCCCTTCCTGTACATAAACAATCATTGGAAGAAATGACGTTTTTCAACTTATATGTGTGTTGCATTAAGCAGCACACATAGAAGTTTGAAAACGTCATTTCAGATTGTTTATATGCAGGAAGGGACACTTTCCTACACATGAACAATTATTCCCCTCAACGCAGGCACCCTTGCACTATGGTGCAAAGGTGCCTGCCTCAGCGTGTGGCAGCAAATTGTGCGTTAATGTATGGGAAAGCTAAGGGATTCGTCATACGTTGTAGACATGATGCATCCCTGTGCTTCGGAAGTAACGCAGCGCGGCGCAGCCAAATGGCTTGCGGCACCGCGCTGTTAATTCCTTGTAAATGAGGCCCTGACTTCGCACAATAGTTGTCTACTTAATATGACTGTGTAATCAAGTCGGACATCTGAAGTTGTAGAAATAAAACATTAACTCCGAGTAAACTGTGGGAAAGTGTGTTAGTAACTTGTGAAAACTTGTACAATGAAGTTTCAGAGAAGCCAGGAAACTACTGAAAATTATTTAATGTGTAGTCAGCTCCAGAGCTTTAACTTCTTATGGTGTTTGTCATCTCTGCAGTAGGTGAGGAAGGAACATACGAAATTAAACTGGAATACATTGCCACTGTTTATGACCACATCAGTTGGAAACCCTGTTGGGTTTAGGATGGGAAAATGTACATTCTACAAAGTCAGTAAGATTTGAACTGTGGTGTTGGGCTTGTCTGGAGATGACTCTGTACAACCACCTTCCTGATGCATATGATGAAAGGTTATGTGTAGCAGGGGTTGGTTGCCCCTGGAGGGGGGGCTTGTGCAGGAGATAGGGTAAGGTGCATGGTATGGCCAGAGGCCAGGCACTTTGGCCAAACCTTACTGTGCTTGGCTGAAATCTGTGCAAAGTGGTGGGATGTTTGCCTGCAGGGGGTTGTGCAAGCATGCCATCATCTGTTGTGGATGGCTGAAGGCCATGTGAGAGAGATGGTCTGCTTGCATGAAGCTGGCTAGCGACATGGGTTTAGGTATTGGGTATGGTAACAGTAGAGGCCCTACAGCCAGTTAGCTGCACCAATAGGCAAAGGCAACAGGAGAGTAACTGGTTGATGGGTGGCATGGATATCAGGGGTTTGGGTCAGCACATATGTGCTACATTGAACTGTTCTGTGTGCATAGTTAAAGACCATGTGTAATTGGGGATACTCACTAACAGGTGGTTGTGGTTAAGGTTGTGGAGGCTTGGGTGGATGTGGGTGGAATGGCTGGGGGGTTGAGTGCTGGGTCTTCTTCCAAGTTAGGATCTCTCCCCTAACCCTTCTTTACTGTGAAAAATTGTGGCTGCCGTCTAGATGGAAGTGTGGTCAGGGGAATATAATTATTTTGTTTAAAGTTACATTGGTTTCGCAGTTCTATCACTTTACTGGGAAGGAAGCTACACCAGAAAAAGATTAGCAAAATGGGCTTTTACCTCGGTACTGCAGTAGTATCATGGTACAGGCAAAGTTCCCCGTTTTATTATGATAATTTTGATAAAAGAATATAGCAATGAAGAAATAATATAAATGAGTTTCCCAGGTTTAAAAGTGAATTGTATTGTTTTTTTGTATGTAATATAAACAAATTAGTCTTTTGTGTTTTTAATAAAAACATAACTTATAAAAGATTGTTTTGAAATATGTAGTGTTATATTAAATACATTTAAAATGCTGGTCATTTTCAGTTGCAGCATACGGGGATTCGATTGAGTTAAGGTATCCATAGTAACTATGCTGGAGTAGATAGGGATTTTGTATTCTCGGAACACTGAGTAGCATTTACAGGATATTCAACCATTTATTGATGTTTCCAGTATATTTTTTAAAAGAAAATCCTTAACTCTGTTTGGGTGCAGAGCTCTAAGCCTTTGAAGCGATACATGCCTTACCTAACCCTTAACAGCTGAGTTTATCTCTGATAGATTTAGAGGTGCATGAGTTGAGCTCTCTTGCTAGCTCTGACCCTCAGAACTTACATTGCATTTTGGAGGTGCTGTATACCTCTATATTAAGCAAATTATGTGGAATGTGGGCAAGAGAATTCAAACATATATATAATAATTAGTAGGAAAAACACAATTTAGGAATGAAAGTGGTGGTGAGATACAAAAAGCAGCAGAATCCTGGTAGATTAGGAACATACAAGAATGTGTCTAAACCTAGGAATAAGTATACTTGTGTAAGAAGCAAGAAATTCTAAAAGCTTTGTGAAACGTTATTTCACAATAGGGTATTAAACAACGTTAGGAAGTCAAAGAAGCACTTAAAGAGAAGACTTGTTAGATATAGGCAGAAATAGTGTGTAGATACTCTTGTAGAAAAGTCATTTGCTCTAAGGAGGAAGTTGTTAATAGAATTAAAACTTTTAAAAACAAACAAACACATAAACTTAACAAGTCAAACCTGTGTCATGTTTGAGTGAAACTAGAAACATGATTTCAGTACAAAGCTTTTTTTTTAATGAGGAGAGCTATTTCCAACAGCATAGTTTAGTTTTGCTGTTGACAGAGAGGCACAATCTATTAAGTGTCAGAAGGTACACCAGTGTCAAAGGAGAAGATACTGCCAATATAGAAAGAAGACAATTATAGATGAAGTGTTGCAAAGATATCCTCCAACTCCTGTGTATGAGTGGCAGTGCTGTAATAGTTGTAAAATCAGACAATAGTCAACTGACAAACAGATTTTTCTTAAACAAGTATAGCAGAGGAAATGTGAAGCAGAAACTACAAAGTCTTGATTCATTCAACATTAGGAAACTTTTAAATTTGTAAGGACGTTCTTTCGCTTGTTTTATCAATCAGGTGTGTGGCAGTACTTTCCACTATATTCAAATGCTGTCATTTTGTTAATCATACTAAGATGTGCAAACTAACTAGAAAGTTTTACTACTTCCTGAAAAGTCCAGCTCTTCAATTCAAAGTAATGAATAATGCACTGTTACATGGCACACACTCTGATGTAACAAGACTTTCAGACGAAATTCAAATAACATGCTTTGGGCCAGATGTAATGGAGGTTACCAATTATAGAATCACTGGAGAGAATGTGTTAGAATGTTTTAGGAAGTACTTGCTGAATTTACAGTGACATCAACAGAAAATATACAATTAAAGTATGTGTTTGTTGCATAAACTAGAAGAGACAGCAAAAATGGTAAACAATAGTGCAAGAACTGAAGATGGAGATGTGGGACATTGATTTGATCTTGCTCCATACCTAATAGCTGAGGAACGGTTTAATCTATGCATCAACCAAGTTGTCCACAAATACTGTATTAGAAACTAGATGATAATAAAATCCCTGACAGAGGCATTCATAATAACACAGAAATATCTCCAATTCCTACTGAGTTGCCACACATGAATGTTTATAACATTGTTGTCATTTACACTGTACAGCCTTTTCAAGCTATAGTTTTTCTATAGCCAAAAACTGCAAAGTTACCGCCAACTGAATTATTGAAAGGGAAAGTAGTATATCTTTCACTAGACTTTAAGGAGTATGTTATAGCTGTTGGTATAGAATGAGATATTGAAGAACCACTAGTGGGTTTTGTGAATGGTGTAGCAACAAAAGATAGAACAATTTGGCAAGAACGTGTTAACTTAGAAAAGGTGAAGAAAGCTCTGCTATACTTGAAAGGTGAAAACAAGCATTACAAAGATGCAGACGTAAATCAACATGTGTTCTCAGTTGACACATAGCCTTCGTAGTTTAGAGAGAGTTGTCAGTTTCAGAGAGCAGATTCTGCTAAAGCAGAAGATATGTATAAGCACAACAGTTTTTATCCACAACACTAGAGAGATCATGAGTGATGCTTTGGAGATGCACCAAATGGGGCATGCAAAATGTGAGCTAATTGGTGTGGAGGAAAAGAGTTTAGAAGTCCAATGTTTTCCATTTCTCTTTCATACAATTGAAGGAGGCTGTTCCAATGATTGTCAAGTACAGATAATATTGTCAACTAGTTAATATTCTGAAGCTCAATGTTTTAGACATAACGTTGAATACTTTTTTCATCTCCTGTTTAGAAGTGAACAGGCTGTTGTGTGCCATAGTGTAGCACATATTTTCAAAACAGCAGCACAGTTCCTTTATGTAGGTGCCAGAGAATTTGTTGAGAACGTTTTCGGTAAAGATGAAATTCTCTTGTGCAACCTTGTGACGCTCATGGTATGTCAATATGGTACAAATTAGTACCAGTTCCATCGGCATGAAGAGGTATGGTGCACGTTGCATAATTAGGTTGCACCAACCTATTTGTAAATCTTAGCTGTGCAGAGGATGCTGGGATGAGCTCCATGAGCTTTTCAAGGAAGTTAACTCAATTATTACTATTATCAATTTTAAGACACCTGGAGAATTATGTTTTATGGGTCCAGCAAATGTCAGTAATCATTTTAACCATTGGTTTTAAGCCATACATCACTTGGTGAGGTTGTTGACTACTTTTGGAGGAAGCAGTATCAAGTGAGAGGCGGCCCACATATTCATGTGTTACACTGGGTAAAAAGTGCGCTACAATAAGGAGAAGACAATGAAGGATCAGTTTCATCATTTATTGAGAAGTATGTTAATTGTGAGATTCCAAATGATTCTCATAATAAAACCTTTGGACAGCAAGTGTAGCGATTTCAGTCACAAAAATGTGGAAAGCATTGTCATAGTGATATATAGTGAAAGGGAATTATGACAAAAAGTGGTGCTTTGGTCTCCTTAGGCCTCTTACTTCTAAAGAGAGAGTAAGCAGCTTCATCTCTGCACTCAGACACACTATCACATAAAATATTAAGAGAATTTATGCTTTCAAACTTACTAATGACCACAACCCCATCATTTTGTCTATGTGGAATGCAAAAATCAATGTTCAGGACCTGATGCACAAAGGGCCTGCAAACTTGTGAGAATTCTGATTATGGAGATTCCAACCCTGAGTGCAGAGACTCCCCTACGACTGAGGGTCCTCTGCCACAAGTGCGGAGGCTCTTTTTTAATGAGGTCCTCGGTTTTTGCAGATGTTAGACCGGACAGCCTTAGGGTGGTCTTCCCTCAAACATTTTGTTTGCTTGCTTCCATTTTTGCTGTATTCTTTATGATGGACTCTGAGCACTTTACCGCTGCCAACCAGTGCTAAAGTGCTTGTGCTTCTCCCCTAAACTTGATTTGATTGACTTATCCACAATTGGTATATTAAATATATATATATATATATATATATATATGGAATTCCCCAACCTCCATGTGATTGAAGATTCAGCACTCGTTTTCATGGGGTTTCTCCGTTTATTGCCTCTGTTACATCATACACACAAACACTACAGGGACGCGTTTCGGCAGTCACTCTGCCTTTCTCAACCTATATATATATATATATATATATATATATATATATATATATATATATATATATATATATATATATATATATATATATATGGTCCCTAGTAGAGTGCACTACATGTGCCCAGGGCCTGTAAATTAAATGCTACTAGTGGGCCAGCAGCACGGACTGTGGAACCCACACAAGTAGCACTTTAAACATGTCTCAGGCCTGTAACTGCAGCGCCTATATATGCAATTTATACTGCCATGCCAACTTGGCATTCAAAATCTCTTGCCAAGTCTTAAACTCCTATTTTATTACATATAAGCCACCCCTAAGGTGGGTCCTTGGTAGCCCATACAGCAGGGTGCTAGGTAATTAAAAGTTAAGGCATGTACTGTTGAGTTTTGCATGTCCTGGTAGTGAAAAACACCCAAATTAGTCTTTCACTACTGTGAGGACTACTCCTATCATAGGTTAACATTGAGAATGTGTTATTACACTTATAAGCTGTTATTCCTGATTGGGAACTAGTAGCTCTGTCATGTTTCATATCATTGGAATGGTAATGATAAATCCTTTTTGCTGGCAAAGTTGGATTTATCATCACTATTTTAGAAATGTCACTTTTACGAAGATGACATTTCTCTGCTTTTAGCTCTGTGTGCCTGCAGCTTTTCTCCAATACATGTCTGGGTGAGTGATAGCTGGACGTTATGAATTTCCTCTTGACAGCCACATACAAAGGAAGATGAGGTGTGACCGAGTTGCCATCCACATCCTGATGGGTCATCCTGGACAGGAGGGGAGGGAGAAGCTGACAATTACACCTGAAGAGTTTGGGTCCTGTCCCCACACAAAGGGCTGCGTACCCCCATGTAGTGAACCTGAGCAAGAGCTGGGAGGGAGGACCTCTGTGCACTTCAGAGCCGCTCTTTGAAGTCACTTCCACTTTAAATGCACAACTGGGTATAAGTACTGGGTCTCTGACCCCACCAAATCCGACACTACTGGACCTGTGAAGAAACGTTGCCAGGAGGAAGAACTGCTGTGCTGCTTCAAGGACTGCCACTCTGCTGGACTGCTACTCTGCTGGACGGCTGCTCTGGAAGAACTTCTTTTCTTATGTGCTGCCCTGCTGCCTGCTACCCTCCACCCTGCTGAGGAAGAGATGGAATCCTTAACTTGAACCCAAAGTGATCTCCAAGGCCATGCTGTTTTGCCTTCTGCTTTAAGACTCACAGATATCAAACTCTTACCCCCTGCTCCTGTGCTTGGTCCAATGGAAGTGGATCCAGGTGTTTTCTCCAGTGCAACCGACGCATCCTCTGCTGTGTGAAGCAGAATCGATGCATAAATGCTATTGTTATGTTATGTTACAAAGTTTTTATATAGCGCACATACACCAAACGGTTTCTTGGCGCTGGTAGGGCAGACAGGTGCTAGCAAGAAGCAGGGGTTTAAATGTCATATGATTGGATGAATAAATGAGTCTTAAGCAGTTTCCTGAACTGTACATACGACGTAGCGCGTCTTAGCTCCACCGGGAGGGAGTTCCAAAATTGAGGAGCCAAAACTGCGAATCTGGAGCCTCCATGCTTTTTGCGTTTGAAGGAGGGAATGGCTAATAGATTTAGATGGGACGATCGCAAGACCCTGGAGGGGGTGTATCTTTGAATTAGGGAGGAGATGAAAACTGGGCTATTGCCGTGAAGGGCTTTGAAGATGGTGCAACCCAACTTGAAGGCGCACCTCTTGGCCACCGGAAGCCAGTGTAGCTTCTTCAAAATAGGAGTCACATGCTGCCGCTTTGGTTGATGGAAAATAAGTCTGGCAGCTTGGTTTTGAACCAGCTGAAGGCGTCTCAGTTGATAAGCGGGGATGCCAAAATACAATGAATTGGCGTAGTCTAGTCGGGAAGTAACCAATGCTAGGATGACCATGGTTAAAGCTTCCCTGGACAGAAATCTACTGATCTTCTTTATTCTTCGCAGTTGAAAAAAACTTGCGGAAACCACAGCGCCAATTTGGGCATTCATTGACAGATCATTAGAGATCACAATGCCTAAGCTTTTGGCTGAGCTTACCGGCATCGGGGGGCTACCCAAAGAGGGGGGCCAATAGTTGGAGTGCCAGGGGTTGGAAGAACCACCTGTAAGAATCAGCTCAGTTTTGTCGGGGTTCAACTTGAGTTGGTTAAAATTCATCCAGTTGCTTATAAAAATCATGGTGGATTGGAAGTGGAAATTGAAGATGCTGATGAGTTGATGTCAAACACCAGTTGGAGATCATCAGCGTAATTGAACGTCCCAATCTTGCTTTCTCTCAGGGATTGGATTAGAGGCAAGAGATGCAGGTTAAAAAGAAGAGGGGAAAGGGAGGAGCCCTGTGGGACTCCACAAGTCAGTTCCCTCTTGTTAGATGATAAGTTGGCAATCCGTACTGCTTGGAAACGGTTGCTGAGAAAGGAGGAGAGCCAGTTCAGCGCCATACCCTGGATCCCGGCATTTCTGACACGGTTGAGCTATTGCGGGAACAGAACTGGTGCACACACTTGGAACCAGTGCATTGCCATCGAAACCGATGCATCAGAACTACTGCATTGCCATTGTTGGAGTGAGAGACAATCAACACATTCCCTCGACTGCATGGAGAAACCCGGTGCATCGGAACCAATGCATCTCGGAACCAGTGCTTCATCTTAGGAACCAGCACATCACCATCATTGCCTGGAGACAATCAATGCATCACCTCAACTGGGGGATCGACACTGACACATCGCTTGGGTGCACCCGGCATCCCGCTGTTGCGACCAGGATCAAGGTACTTTTGTTCAGCTCGCCTTGCGTGGTTCCTGTATCCGGCCCGTGCTCCATTGTGGTTAGCCTGTACTTTTGACTTTGCCCTGGTCCGGCGAGACCAGATATGCCCATAGGCGCTTATTGCTTCTAAGCACTATTTTTCACTTTTATTCTTTAAAAATTAATATCTTGACTTCTGCTTATTGGATTTTCACTGTGTTGGTCTTGTTTTGTTTATAAAACCATCATCTATGTTTCTAAACTGGTGTGAAGTCTTCTGTGGTGTGTCCACTGTGTTACTGTTTGAAGTGTTGCACAAAACTTTACACATTGCCTCTTAAGTTAAGACTGCCTGCTCTGTGCCAAGCTACCAGAGTGTGAGCACAGGGTCATTTATGGTGTGTATCTGACTTACCCTGGTTAGAACAGTGGTCCTGCGTGGACAGGGTGCATACCTATGCCAACCAGAAACCCAATTTCAAACAGCAGACAATTCCATTACAATTGCATGATACCTTACTTGCAATCTAACAAAGTCTGAAAAGACAGAAATGAAAGATATATAGGAAGAGATCTCAGTAGAGAAATCTTCATATAAGAAGTTGTATAGCTTCAGTCTGAAGATGCTTTCGCATAGGGAGATAGGCCCACATGCATCAAAGCAAAAACCAGTCGCAAACGGGCAGATTCTCAGAATCTGCCCCTTTGCGACCGGTATTTTTGCATTTGGGATGCATCATCCCAAATGCAAAAATCGCAATTTAAGTAATCTCTAAATTGCGATTACTTAAGTTGCCATTGCATTTAAGGAATCGCAAATTGAGATTCCTTAAATGCAATGCATTAAAGTAAAAAAACTAGCGATTTCGCTAATAGGGAGCAAATTACCATGAAGTTGAACTTCATGGTAATTTGAAAGAAGTTTGAAAAATGCACTAAAGTGCATTTTTCAAAGTTCCATTTTACACACACACATCCCCTTGGGGTATGTGTGTGTGCAAGATGTACTCATATGCAGATTTCAGGGGTGCAACAGGGTGTCTATTTGACACCCTGGCACCCTTGAAGTGCATTCTCAATTTGCGATTCTCTAATTGAGAATCGCAAATTGAGAATGTCTTCCCATTCATTCCTATGGGCCTCTAGGCCCATAGGAATGAATGGAGAGGTATTCCTTAATTGTGACTCGCAATTTGCGAGTCGCAATTAGGAATGTTTAGAAATCGCTATTTTTAAGCGATTTCTACATGCATAGCCTTTTGCTATTCCTTATTAGCGAATCCTTATTTTTCGCTAGTAAGGAATCGCAAATGGCATTGTTGATGCATGTGCCAGATAGGCTCTTATGAAACGTGCAATCAGCTGAGTTCCTTCTGCTTATACAGCATGAGTAGGAATATTCCTTTAGGTCCTGCGTCAACATGAAAAACAGTGTTGAAGTCCTTTGCAGAGTGACAGTGGGGCAGATTTACAAGCCCCATGCGACACTTTTGCACCGCCATTGTGTCACTTTTTGTGATGCAGCGGCGGCGGCGTAAACAATGCGCCACGTTGCGGCCCATTTACAATGTGACACATCTAGGGAGATGCATCACCTTGTAAAGCCCTGCACCACATTATACCTGCTTGGGCATTCCCACGCGGGAAAGCCTCATAGAAGTGACGCAGTGAAATCCACAAGTTTTCACTGCGCGACTCCTAGGGCGCCACTGCGTGAAAACCCTACGCCTGCTTGGAGCAGGTGTAAGGAGTGACGCAGTGTATTAGGAATAGGCCTCCCCATGCATTGCTGGGGTTGCGTCGTGCTGCATCTGTCAATCCTTGCGCAATGGTGCACGGTATTGTAAATACGGCGCATCCAGGGTGGCGCAAGAGTTTTTTTTTTTTGTAGTAGTATAGCATTTACAATTGTACATTTTATCTTATAACGTTTTATACATCATCACCAAAAGGTTTCAAGAATGACGGAGTTCGTAGCTTTCGGTTGCAAGAAAACACACCCCCCACCCACCCAGCCAAATAATATACAACACACACTTCCATTAAGACAACCGCCAGTTTATTTTTAGTCCTGAGATACCTTAAACAATTGAGTCAGTCTCACATATTCCCTGACTTTCAGCTGCCGTAGAGGTGGTTACACTCCCCCTTGTATCAATGTATGTCTTATACAAAGCCCAAAAGTTCTTGGGTCGACTTCGTGGAGGCAGCAGATCACTAAAATTTTCCGTTTGCGTACTACAGTACATCATATCACTCGACCACTGTGCAATCGTAGGGGTTGGGCCTCGCAGCCAGCACATTGCCACTCTACGCTTCGCCAGCAGAGGCCCCATATCCACCAGTCTACGTACCCCTTTAGGTATCAATTTGGAGTACCCCAATAACGCCAGTGACGGATCCGGGGGGAGAGGCAGCTCCACAATCCGTTCCAGTTCCTTAAATATTAAGTCCCAAAATTTGGCTGTCCCCGGACACAGCCACGCCAGGTGTATAAAATCAGCTCTCTGTTTGTTACAACTATCGCATTCAGCCCCATCCCTCAATCCGTATCTACTGAGCCGTTCCGGGGTGTAATATACCCTATTCAAGTATTTGAAGTGAATGAGTTTGTGCCTACCATTCAGTGATATGCGTTTTGTACTAGTACAGCAATAGGCCCACATTGCATCGTCTATCTCCCTGCCCAGGTCTCCCTGCCACGCCAATCGGGCTTTAGTGTAAGGATTTGCCCTGTCATCCATGGACAGCCTATAAATCCTGGAAACTATTCTCTGCGGCGACTCGGCCTTGATAATATAGGATAAAGAGGGTAAGTCCGGCGGCTCCGCCAGGTCCTCACCCAGGATATGTGTTAATGCGTGCCGTGTTCTGTGAAACTGAAATTTAATAAGGTGAGTTACAACTATATCTCCCGTCGCTACCTCTTCCCAGTTCTTTGTGGTGCCCCCTTCGAATAAATCCCCGACCGTCCGAACTCCTATGGAATTGAGCGCCCTCGTAACTCCTCTCTCCCTGCAGGGGGGCAGCCAGTGGCACCATTCTATCAAAGCATGCAGAGAATACAGTATAGCCCCCGCCTGCATCTTCAGGAGATGATGCCAAGCATGTGTTGTGGCATTCAGCGAGTCTAATATCCCAGTTCTTCGATCTGGAGGTAGGAATATTAAAACTGGCAGAGGTTGAGGGGAAGCCACAGTCTTCTCAATACGCAAGTGCGGGGTGTCCGACTGGCCATGCATCTATTGGTAAGCGTGCGCACTTTGGGCTGACCGATAGTACAGATCCAAATCTGGAGCACCCAACCCTCCCAAATGCTATGGTAACGTGAGAACATACCATCGAACCCGCGCATGCTTCCCCGCCCAAGCCAGCCTAGTCATCAGAGATTTGAGTCGGCGAAAGAAAGAATCCGGGAGAACCATTGGAATATTATGGAATAGAAATAAAAAACGGGGGAGGACTACCATTTTCATTATTGAGACTCTGCCTAACAGAGACAGTGGTAGGCGGATCCAATTTTCCACGTCATCCTCTAACCTGTCTATAGCCACCCCATAATTTTCCCTGAACACCACGTCCGAATTAGTATGAATTTTGATCCCAAGATACCTCACCGCCTCAGTAGTCCACTGTAGTGGATAGTCAGGCTCAAACGGGACCGTAACGGGCGTAACGGGAAATATCATGGATTTTGGCCAATTAACCTTCAGTCCCGACAAAGCCCCGAACCGTACCACCTCACGCAACACAGAAGAAAGGTGCTGTGCAGGGTCACGCACATAGAGCAATGTATCGTCTGCGTAAGTGGAGACTATCAACTCATATTGCGGAAATCTGATGCCCTTAAATCTGTGATATTCTCGAAGTGCGCAGGCCAAGGGTTCAGCTACCAGCGCATAGAGAATAGGAGACAACGGGCAGCCCTGCCGCATACCTCTAGTTATGCGTATAGGGTCCGTCACCAAGTTACCAATTTTTACTCTCGCAGTAGGTGCACTGTATAATATCGCTAGCAACTGCAAGAATACGACCCCAACCCCCATCCGCAGCAGGACCTGGCGCATAAATGGCCACTCCACGGAGTCGAACGCTTTTTCCATATCCAGGAATACCGCCACCGCCGGGATCTCCAGCCTGGTATGTTGCATAGCGCCGAACACAGTTCTTAAATTGTAAGTTAAGTTCCTATTTGGAACAAAACCTGCCTGTTCCGGTGCTACCAATATCGGGACGAGCGGGACCAATCGGTTAGCCAAAATCTTCGCAAAGAGTTTGCTATCTACATTAAGCAAGGAAAGCGGGCGGTAGGATGAGCACTCAGTCGATGGTTTGCCTGGTTTCAAGATAGCAACTATAATTGCTTTGTTGGGGGCATAGTGCCCGTGACGCACATATCGTAAAAAAGCGTAGCCAAATGAGGGACCAATAAGTCTGTGAACGCCTTATAAAAGGCCACAGTTAGGCCATCTACTCCCGGCGCGCTCCCTGACCTCATACCCGACAGTGCCAGTATGATTTCTTCTTTCTCCACCGGTCTCATAAGAAATTCTCGGTGTGTATTCGTAAGCCATGGGAGTTTAATATACGTCAAATAGTCTAATATCTCCGCTTCAGAGCCGCTACTTCGAGTTGAGTACAGCTCTGAATAATAGTCCCGAAATCTCCCCGCTATCTCCACCTCTTCCATCAGTGATTTCCCCTCCGCAGATTTAATCTCCGTCACTATCGTCTTTTCCCGCCTCTTTTTTAGTAGCTGCGCTAGGACCGTTCCCGGCCTCTCCCCTTCGCCGTACGAACGCGCCGTGGCATATTTACCTAGATGTTTAATTTCCGCATCTGCGGCGTCCTGATATTCCTCCAGCCGAGTTTTGAGCTCGGACGTAAGATCATCATTAGCTCCGTCCTGGAGTCGACTCTCAAGCGCCTTCAGAGAGCGCTCCAGATCCGACAACCTTTTGCGGATCGCTTTCAGAACCCCAGCATGCTTGGTGATCGTAATGCCACGAATATATACCTTAAATGCTTCCCAAACGACCTGAAAGCTGTCAACAGACCCTATATTCGTATTAAAAAATGTTTCGATTGCTTCAGCTAACTCCTCCTTAAAAACCGCGTCCAACAGTGAATAGGGTGGGAACCTCCACGTAAAGGGGGGAATGGATGTCTGTGGGGTGTCAAACACCAGCAACAACGGGGAGTGGTCCAAAAGAGTACGGGGATGTACTTCACAATGTCGGACCCGATCCTGGATCCGTCTCGCGGCTAACCAATAATCTATGCGGGTATGGAGGTCATGGTACGCTGAATAGTGCGTATATCCCCCTTTCTCCGGATACCGTTGTCTCCATGTATCTGATAAGTCAAGTTGTATCATCAAATCTGTGACTGTGCGTGCAGATGATGTAAGTGGTCTGTCAGGCCCCCCGACCTATCTATCCATGGATTCAACACCAGATTGAAGTCGCCACCCCAAAGCTGTTCTCCCGCCCCACACCCACGAACCATCTCCAATAAGGAAGCATAAAAGGTGGGATTGTCGTAATTCGGGCCATAGACATTCACTAGAAAAAGTACCACGCCCTTCCCTTTACATCTAGAGATCACACAGCGTCCTTCTTTATCAGTGTATATCGGCTCCAGCTTGAGAGAAGATTTGGGGTTCACCCATGTAAGCACCCCTCGCGCATGTGTAGTGAAACCTGCTGCATGTATATTGCCTGACAAGCCCCTGTAGCGCAGCATGGGGCTATCTTGTGGTAGGTGTGTCTCCTGCAAGGTAGCCATGTCAATATTATATCTCATTAAATAGGATAGGACCTTCCTCAGCTTTCTATGATCATTGAGTCCTCTCACGTTCCACGAGAGCGCTCTGATCGTGCAAGTGGGGACATTCTGTCCCGTATCAGTAGGGTCTCTTCATGGGGGAAAGTGGCGTCCATAATCTCTGTCACTGCTTACCACTATGTTATCATCATGTGTTCCGACCATCCACCTAGTGGTGATGTGTCAATAGGTTAATATCTTCAGTCTCAAACCCCTTCCTCACCCCTCCCACGTCAGGCAGTCCCCAACTGCGCCTGGCCGTAATACGCCGCAATTCCCCCCCTCCCACTTCATCAATCAAACATACATTGCTGCAACTCTAGGAAATCCAAAAGCAAATATCAAACCCTCCCTCCCCTCCCACCATAAAACTTCCCCAAGAAGTGTGCTTCACTCGTGGGCGGATGTTGCACAACACGTAGAAAACTAATACCAAACCAACAAGGTCCACACCTGCGTGCCATGTAGCCAATACACAACATCTGCAGTTGGTCCCACCGCCCCCCAGCATCCTTCGTCCCCACACACCCAAATAGTCGTGGCACTCCCATCGGGCAGCACAAAAATATTAGGAAGGGCGTACCTCACCCCAAAACCGCACCCCTGTACTGTCACAAAACTGGCATATCTTAAACAACTATGCATCACAGTAACTTTTCCACAATTCCCACTCTATTCCCAGCAAACATCTCCCAATGGGTCCCTCTTATCTGTGACTTTAGCAGTTCCGCATTCAGTCTTCCTCTTCTAATTGTCCTCCAACTGCACCCTCCTCGAGACTTCGTTCCGGGCTGCTGCGTTTCTCCTTAGTCCACTCTTTCAGGGCCTTCTGCAGTGCCTTCGGATCAGTAAAAATGCGGGATTGACCCTGTCTGTTGACTCGCAGTCTGGCCGGGTACAGCATGGCGTAGTCAAGGTGGAGGTCACGCATTTGGTGCTTCAGTGGGGCAAACTGCTTGTGGGCCTCATGCACCCGGATTGTGGAGTCCGGGTACAAGGAGATGTTGGAGCCTTCATACTGCAGTGACTGTTTCTCCCTGGCAACTTTCAGCGCAGAGTCTCTGTCCCGGTAGTTAAGCAGTTTCGCAATGATCGGCCTCGGGGGGGGGCTCCAGGTACCGGGCGCGGACCCAGAGAGCGATGTGCCCTTTCAACTACAAAGATGGGAGAGAATGTTTCACTGCCCAAAAGTGTAACTAGCAGCTGTTCGACAAACCTCTCTGGGGTCGACTCCGGAAGGCCCGTAATTCGCAAGTTGTTCCTTCCAGAGCGGGCTTCCAAGTCCTCCACCCTATCTTGGAGAATGTGCAACACTCTCCCCATCTGCTTATGTTCGCTGTCCATGGTCATCTGTGCCTCCTCAACCTCCGTAATACGTTGCTCCGACATGTCGAGCCTCTCCGCATGCTTGTCGACGCGTTCTGACATTCTGTCCATTCTGTAGGAGAGGGAGTCTATCTTAGCACCCAAGTGTGAGAGACTGCTTTGTAAGCCTTTCTCCATTGCCACGAGCATCGAACGGATATCCCCCTCCACATCTTCATTCGCTGGGTCTGGCGGATTATCACCATCATCCGAGGTGGTGTCTTTTCCTTTGGTCTTCTTTTGCTCAAAAGTGAGTTTAGGTTGTGACCTATCGACTCTGCCCATCGCAATGTATGTTCGGTTCCCTCCGCAGTTTCTGGAGCGGTCGTCTAAGCAAACAAGCAGCACCTTTAGACCAAGTCCTCAGTGAGCAACTCGCACTTCCCCCTATTTCTGCACCGAGGGATGTCCAGTTAGTACCCGGGACCTGTACCCCTCTTATTGCTGTTGCGCCTCCAAGTTATCGGGTCTCAGCACCTCCGAACAGCCATTCAATAAGCTCTTCGTTTGGGCACTGCACGCATGGGAGCATAGAACTGATGCCGCGCCTCTCAAGTGCCAAGGCAAATATCCAGCAGTCTACCGCCGTGTACAGTCACTTACTGCGCCACAGACCCAAGGTACTCCCCACCTCTGTTGCATCTCTCATAGGGGCTTCCCGCTGGGTCCACCCAGCAATGCGCTGCCTCTGTTTTTCCCCGACATGCGCCTCAGGATTTTCCGTGGCTGTGGAGCACAGACACCGAGAGCAGTAGCACACAGCGCAAGCCCCAATTTCAAAATGGAGCTTCTAGTGCCTCGAAGATCACCCCAATATTGAGGCCTCACTCCCAGCACTGCCAGGGTGCCAGCAATAGCAGTATTTCAATATCACACACTCAAGGAGCAGCCCCTGCACTCCGTCTGGTGTTGCCAGCGCTCCACGTTGGATCTCAGTGGCCATATATCGCTGCGGGGGCCTTTACATCAGCTGCTTCATTTCGCTGCGCAATCCACTCTGTACCTGCTCATATATATCCAATCATCGCCACAGCGCTCACCGCCGTTAGCCACCATAGTCCGCTTCCAACGATCGGGGCCGCAACGCAGGGGAGAGCTGCTGCCGGTGTTTAGCAATATGTCGTCTCGCAGGCCTCCGACTGCCTCCCCGGCTGTCGTATGCGTTCCGTGCCCCCTACCAGTTGCGCAGATCAGGGCATCAGCAGACTGCAGCCTCACTCCGCTCAGGGGATCCCGCAGATTGCCGCTCGCTCGTATTTGTGCACTGCGTGCGCACTCGCACCAGCCGCATCCGCCGTATCTCCAGGCGTCGGTACCACAGTCGGCTGTACTTCTCACTCGAGGCAAGGGATGCAGGCCCAGTGCAGGAACCTCCCCCTCCAGCGGCTGACTCTCTCACAGCGCAGGGCGTAGAGCGGTCTGGGACGGCACCTCCTGTCCCCCAGACGCTCTACTGTCTTTCACAAAGCAGTTAGGGGCAGCAAGACCCCCACAGATGCAGGATTAATGACAAATTTTGAGTTGGCTACGCAGAGCTATCTCCTCAGGCGGCCATTACCATTGCGAGCAAGCTCCACCCCCCATGGTGGCGCAAGAGTTACGCACGCATGCGCAGGGAAACTGACATCAGTTTCTTGTAAATAAGCCCCAGTATGTCGCTCATTCAGAACCAGATAGCACTGACATAGTATAAATCAACATGATGGACACTTATTATCCCATTCAAAGTGTTAATTTAGAGACCACAAATCTGGATGAAGTAGTACAATTCTACACATACAGAAACAATGTTAAGGAAAATATATAGAAGAGGGTTGCTTTGCACTTTTCTAGTTGCAACATTTGCTTAGTGAGACTACCTAAAGCGAGTCTCATTAATCATTGTATCTCGGTTGTAGGCTAACATTGAGAACAATTATCAATTCACAAATTTGGATACTTGATTAATAGAACTCATTTTAATGAAAAAATACATTCAAGTCCTGAAATTGTGTGATGAATAAACACAGCTTTGTCAGGTTCCGCCTTCCAGACTCCTCGGGACTGTGCTGATGATCAAAAAGGGGTCCACCTCTCGACCGTCCCAAGTCCGGAATATAAAATACACGCGGACTAGTGAGACACTCAAGCGAGGAAAGGAAAGGGTAGGAACAGCATGGAGGGAGATCTGTGGATGACACAATAAAAGGCACCGTAAATACCCTGCTTACTATAGAGGAACACAGGCAAAGGAAACACCACTACATCAACACATGTACTGTAAGTAACGCTCTACCTGTAAAGCAAGAGAAGGATGTAGCGATACCAGAAGAGAGAAGGGGGTGGTTGCAAGCTTCCAGCATGAACTAACGGGAAAAGATAAACAATCATGGAGGGTAAAGTCTACATCAACATAACATTTAGGCACTTTGGTCACCAGAGTGTAAACCTTCTCCCCCTACCTACCCTAGGGTACATGTGGTAAGGCCTTGAATGCAAAGCAGGGTCTTCCTGCACCCCCTCTGTGTCTCTCTCTCTCTTAGGAAAAGAAACAAGGCGAACAACCAAACGCGAAACAAAAGAAGGCGATGGTACAATCACTTCCTTGTACAATGCCGTTGCAGAGCCGACATCGGTTTGTTCAGAAACACAAAACCATAAGCATTGCTCATTATCTGTCCATATCCATATACAAGTATAGCATAATATCCAAATCCTCAGTTGTGGTAACCTCCTATCGTTACTCTGGTCACTGAGGTGGTATCTAAAGGTGTGGAGACTACACAGTTCAGCAATCCACACCAACAGACAAGGTTCGAAAGTTAGTCTAGAGCTACAGCAGCAGCTTCTACTTGGAAATACAGACTCCCCGCATGAGACCCCAATAGCTGGCTAGTCTCGCCAACGGGGAGTGCAAGTGTGGGGGGGTTTTCCAAATCGTGCAATAAAATACTCCTCTGCACGAGACCGCAGAGGAATGCGTGTCTCATCCAACAGAAGAGTGAAACGGGCAGAAAAAACCCCTCCGGAAGGCACAGTAGCGCTCCTCTGCATGAGATGCTGAAAGACGCAGTCTCCACCAACAGAGGAGCAGCGCATTTGCCGGATAACCCGGCCAAGGATTTACGGACTCACTGAATATACGTGAAAGACGATGCAGGAAAGTGCCAAAGGCACTCTTACCTCCTCCACGCTCGTCGCTCGAAACAGCAACCTCGGAAATATCCGCCAGGATAATCGGCAGCTTCTAATCTCCTGACTGCCCCTATATCCGGATCCGGTGAACGTCTAGATCACGTGGGACGTAGCTCCCGCTCCGACTGCTGGGAAATGTAGTCTCTTGACATCAGGTGCTTCCTAGTCCACCCAAACGCTGGCAGTCAGTGCTTACCGGCCACCAAGGCCTGACAGTACATCCCTCTCATGAGGGACACTGACTGACACCAGGACTGTCCGGACACCTTTTGTGGAACGCAGCCACCAGACATGCAGCATGCAACGCCTCTGCCGGTTCCCATGAGTTCTCCTCTGGGCCGTACCCCTTCCATGCAACAAGATACCACAGTTTACGCCTAACAATCTTGGGGTCCAATATCCCCTTAACCTCGTATTCGGGATCCTGCTGTACCCAAATGGGCATGGGACGTTTCTTAACCGGGCATTGAGAAGGTTTTAGCAGGGACACATGGAAGACGGGGTGTATGCGGAAGTGTGCTGGCAGCTGTAGCTTTACCGCCACCGGATTAATGTGTTTGATCACTTTGTAAGGGCCTATGTACTTAGGGTTGAACACACTGCGTTTCTTGAACTTGATATGTTTTGTAGACAGCCACACCCGCTCCCCCTTTTTATATGTGGGGCCCGGCCTACGATGCTTGTCTGCCTGAGCTTTATATAGTGCTTTGGCTCGGAGCAGATTGCTCCGCGTCTCAAGCAAGGTCAGACGGATATGCGTTAGCCTCTTATGTAGATCTGGGAGTTTGGTGTTTTGGCTGGGTAGGATCAAAGGGGTGAAACGAGGGTGAAAACCATAGGTGCTAAAGAAAGGAGTGTGTTGTGTAGAGGCATGTTTGGCACTATTGTAAGCTATCTCTGCTAACCACAACCATTCCACCCAGGCTTCTGTGTTATTGTCGACGTAACACCTGAGAAACTGCTTAGTGTTTGGTTTAGTCTCTCAGTTTGGCCGTCGGTTTGGGGGTGGAAGCTGGTGGAAAGGGAGGACGCTATCTGTAGTTCGGCACAACAGGTTTTCCAGAAAAGGGCAGTGAATTGAGCTCCTCTGTCGGACACAATCGTTTTGGGAAGGCCATGAAGCCTGACAATGTTAGTCAGCAACAGTCGGGCCAAGAGTCCTGCAGAGGGTACTTGTTTGCAAGCAATGAAGTGGCCCATCTTTGATAGGTAGTCGACGACTACCACAATCGCTGTACATCCCTGATCTTTGGGTAGTCCCACAATGAAATCCACGGAGAACCTTTCCCATGGAGTTTCTGGTGTGGGCAAAGGCTGCAGAAGGCCTTGTGTTCTGCTGTGGTCGGACTTCATTTGGGCGCACGTGGAACAGCTGTTCACCCATGAGAAGACATCCGGACGGACTGTCGGCCACCAGAACTGACGTAACACCTTCTCCAGGGTTTTCTTCCCTCCAGCGTGTCGTGCCCACAGAAGATCATGACACCATTTGAACACGGTTCTTCGTAAGTCCCTGGTAGGAACTAACACTTGTTGGTTCTTCATCGGTAAGCGGTGGCGCAACTGCCACTCCGGGTGGAATTTTATCCAATTCTTCCATTTAAAAGACTGTATACCTTGTCTGGTTTTCTGAAGGAAATCATCCGTTTGTAAGGTACACAGTACTTTGTCAGGTTCTATGATCGCCCTTTCGATCGCCTCCGGGTGGTGAGCAGGGTTTTCTTGCCTAGTAAGAGCATCCACCTTTTTATTGTCTTTACCGGGTCGAAAGGTGACAATGAAGTGGTACTCAGCGAAAAACAGCATCCAACGGAGTTGGCGTGGAGTAAGGTGTTGAGCGGCGCGCATAAACTGGAGGTTACGGTGATCTGAATAAACCGTCACTTGATGTGTGGCCCCCAACAGCCAGTGTCTCCACTCCAAGAAGGCATCCCTTATGGCCAGAAACTCCTTCTCAGCGATGGTGTAGTTTTGCTCGGCTGGATTGAGCTTCCTGGACATGAACGCAATGGGGTGGAGATATCCTGTAGTTTCGTGCCTTTGGGACAACACTGCCCCTACCGCTACATCAGATGCATCTGCCTCTACGATGAACGGTAATCCAGGGTTGGCATGCGTGAGTACTGGGGCTGATGTGAAGGCTTTCTTGAGGTGTTCAAACGCCATCTGGGCTTCTGCTGACCAAAGAAAAGGTGTCTGTTTCCGCGTCAATTTAGTCAATGGGGCAACCATGTCGGAGAACTGACGAATAAATCTCCTATAGAAATTGGCAAAGCCCAGGAAACTTTGTATGTCCTTTACGTTCTGGGGGTGAGGCCATTCTATGATGCCCTTGACCTTTCTCTCAGCCATTACTTGACCTGATGGGGTGAGCATGACCCCCAGGAACTCCACGGTGGTCACGTGAAACTCGCATTTTATTATTTTGCAAAACAACCGGTGTTCCCTTAGTGCATGCAGCACGCGACCTACATGACCTATATGTTCTTCTTCATTGGAGGAGAAGACCAGTATGTCATCTATATATACCACAACGAAGTGGTCCAGGAATTCTCTAAGGACATCGTTGAGGAAGAACTGGAAAACCGCGGGGGCGTTACACAGCCCAAACGGCATAACGAGGTACTCGAATAACCCAAACCGCGTCTTGAAGGCCGTCTTCCATTCATCGCCTTCACGCATCCGGACCAAGTGGTACGCCCCTCTGAGGTCCAACTTGGTGTAGATCACCGCTGTCTTTACTTGTTCCAAAAGAACCGGGATCAACGGTAGAGGGTATTGGTTCTTAACAGTGATCGAGTTCAACGCTCTAAAGTCTATACAACACCGTAGATCTCCATTCGCCTTTGGTATGAAAAAGAGGGGAGATGCTGCAGGAGACCTGGAAGGGGGAATGAAACCCAAAGTAAGATATTTGTCCAGATACGTCCGGAGATGTAAATTCTCAGGTGCGGTAAGAGCATATATTCTGCAGCATGGAACCACCGCTCCTGGGACCAAGTCAATACGGCAATCATAGTCTCTGTGTGGAGGAAGCTCCTCCGCCTTCATGTCGCTGAATACATCTGTGTATTCTCTGTAGCATGTAGGTAGGACCACGTTCTTTTCTGCCACTGTCACGATGTGATGCCGTGAGGCTAAGGCTTGAGACGGACGGGTGCGTGACTGGTGGCACTGGTTCTGGCAATATGTGGACCTCATATGCATGACCTTGTTGGACCAATCTATAGTTGGTTCGTGCTTCTGCAACCAAGGGAGACCCAATATCACTCCATACTGAGGGGCCTGAATGATATGAAACGACAGCCATTCACAATGATGTCCATCATAGGTTAGCTCATACTCGGGGGTGACATAGCTGATTGGTCCAGACTCCAACTCTTTGCCGTCCACCGCATACACCAGTTCAGGGGTTTGTTTGTGGATGAGTTGGACCCCCAGCCTCTTCGCTTCCTCTCTATCCATGAAACACCCCGTTGCTCCGGAATCCACCATTGCCTTTAAATGTTTTTCTTCATGGTTTATTCTAATGTCTAAGGGAATAAAGAAATGTTCTGATTCCATGAAGGCATATTGATTCACCAAAGGGATCATACATCCACTTGATGGGTCCCCTTCTTGTACCCTAAAGCTCTGAAGTTTTCCGCCCCTTTGTCTGCGGCTACTGAGGCCACTTGTCCTGGACGGGAACGCCCGTATTTCAGTTTGATGGGACAATCACGTAGATAATGGCCTTTTTTTCCGCAGTAAAGGCAAAGGCCCTGTTTGCATCGGTGATCCCTTTCGCTGAACATTAGTGACGCCATAACAGCCCCGATCTCCATTGGTTCGGGCTTCGCGGCTCCTGTTTCTGTAGGTCGAGCACGGTCATACTGTTGGGTAAACCTGTCCTTACATTTATGTTCCCCTTTTCTTTCCCTTATTCTGTGGTCCAATTGAGGGTCAATTCTATGAGTGCCGCACATGTCCGTGGTTGCGGGTCTATTTGAGCGATGACATCTTTCAGCTCTTCTTTGAGTCCCTGATAGAAGATGGCAGCTTGCTTGGAATCAGGCCAGTCCGTTTCTGCCACAAGCCTTCGGAAGCTATTGAGATAGCTGATTAAATCTGAGCTGCCCTATCTGAGTTCCAACAAGTCCCTGACCGCCGAGAATGTCTCAGCCCTATGGTCGAACGTCTTCTTGAATTCCTCCCTAAACGTCTCCCAGTCATAGAGTAAAGGGTCATCTTGTCTTACTATGGGGACGGACCACTGCGCTGCCTCACCTGCCAGATAGGAGATTAGGAAAGCCACCCGTGCCTGATTGGTTAAAAACATTTTGGGTTTACAGGTAAAGTGAAGCAGGACTTGAGTCATAAACACTTGTACCTTATTTATGTCCCCATAAAACCCTTCAGGAGGGGCTAAGGGTATTTGCGAAGGCATTTCTACCACCACCTGAGGAGGTGTCGGGTGTAGTGTCCCTCCTATGTCAAAAGGGTTCCTCTGCATCCGGTCAACCCTGACTTGTAGAGCAGCTGTCTCAGTACGTGAGGCAGCGAGCTCGGTTTGCACCACAGCCAGTGCTGCCATGACATCATCCAAGGTAGCCATCTTTGACACCAGCACAGCCAGGAGGATAACTATTCGTGGGCCGATTATTCTGTCAGGTTCCGCCTTCCAGACTCCTCGGGACTGTGCTGATGCTCAAAAAGGGGTCCACCTCTCGACCGTCCCAAGTCTGGAATATAAAATACACGCGGACTAGTGAGACACTCAAGCGAGGGAAGGAAAGGGTAGGAACAGCATGGAGGGAGATCTGTGGATGACACAATAAAAGACACCTTAAATACCCTGCTTACTATAGAGGAACACAGGCAAAGGAAACACCACTACATCAACACATGTACTGTAAGTAACGCTCTACCTGTAAAGCAAGAGAAGGATGTAGCGATACCAGAAGAGAGAAGGGGGGGTTGCAAGCTTCCAGCATGAACTAACGGGAAAATATAAACAATCATGGAGGGTAAAGTCTACATCAACATAACATTTAGGCACTTTGGTCACCAGAGTGTAAACCTTCTCCCCCTACCTACCCAAGGGTACATGTGGTAAGGCCTTGAATGCAAAGCAGGGTCTTCCTGCACCCCCTCTGTGTCTCTTTCTCTCCTAGGAAAAGAAACAAGGTGAACAACCAAACGTGAAACAAAAGAAGGCGATGGTACAATCACTGCCTTGTATAATGCCGTTGCAGAGCCGACATCGGTTTGTGCAGAAACACAAAACCATAAGCATTGCTCATTATCTGTCCATATCCATATACAAGTATAGCATAATATCCAAATCCTCAGTTGTGGTAACCTCCTATCGTTACTCTGGTCACTGAGGTGGTATCTAAAGGTGTGGAGACTACACAGTTCAGCAATCCACACCAACAGACAAGGTTCGAAAGTTAGTCTAGAGCTACAGCAGCAGCTTCTACTTGGAAATACAGACTCCCCGCATGAGACCCCAATAGCTGGCTAGTCTCGCCAATGGGGAGTGCAAGTGTGAGGGGGTTTTCCAAATCGTGCAATAAAATACTCCTCTGCACGAGACCGCAGAGGAATGCGTGTGTCTCATCCAACAGAAGAGTGAAACGGGCAGAAAAAACCCCTCCGGAAGGCGCAGTAGTGCTCCTCTGCATGAGATGCCGAAAGACGCAGTCTCCACCAACAGAGGAGCAGTGCATTTGCCGGATAACCCGGCCAAGGATTTACGGACTCACTGAATATACGTGAAAGACGATGCAGGAAAGTGCCAAAGGCACTCTTACCTCCTCCACGCTCGTCGCTCGAAACAGCAACCTCAGAAATATCCGCCAGGATAATCGGCAGCTTCTAATCTCCTGACTGCCCCTATATCCGGGTCCGGTGAACGTCTAGATCACGTGGGACGTAACTCCCGCTCCGACTGCTGGGAAATGTAGTCTCTTGACGTCGGGTGCTTCCTAGTCCACCCAAACGCTGGCAGTCAGTGCTTACCGGCCGCCAAGGCCTGACAAAATTCTTGAACAAACAGGAATTCTTGTTGACAAGAGATCATTTGATATTGAATGAATTTAGCAAGTTGTACCAACACATAGCAATGCATACAGGGGAATATATGGTCTGAGAACATACAGCATATAGACAGGATGTTAATTTTCAATTTATCTGGAGTAGACATCTCTTGTAGCGTAATTGTAAATGTTATTTTTAGGTTTACTCCACTTCTTCACAACATTAAGTAGAACACAGATGAGTCACTAGGTAAAGCACTGTCAACTCTAATGAGTATAGTGCAAGCTAACAAACATGCATCTCATTCTGGGATAGGTATTTGAGATGCTGTCAACTTGTAATGCCCAGAAATGTATCATGTTACTTCTAGATATTCTGGAAAGTTAAGTCATTCCAATTGATGAATTACCTATATCTCGGATCATGAATGTGTGAATTGTCAGCATTCTTCAAGAACTGACATTGGTTTAGAGCATGGGTACTCACAAACTTTCTCTCGGGGGCCAAATTTAGAGTGTGGTTTGTGGCCGAGGGCCACACCAGTGGGGGCGGGGTCAGTGGGGGAGGGGGGCAGGGCTAGGGCAAGAAAAAAAAACTGTGACTATGAGGTTGAACACAGGCCCTTGCAGCGGACGCATTCGTCCACTGAGCCACCAGACCCGGCAAACACACATCTATCTATCTATCTCTCTCTCTATCTCTATCTCTATGTCTATCTATCTCTCTCTATCTCTCTCTATCTTTCTCGATCTCTATCCCTCTCTATCTCTCTCTATCTCTCTCTCTCTCTATCTCTCTCTCTATCTCTCTCTCTATCTCTCTCTAGCTATCTCTATCTCTCTCTATCTCTCTCTAGCTATCTCTCTCTCTATCTGTCTCTAGCTATCTCTCTCTCTATCTAGCTATCTCTATCTCTCTCTCTATGTCTCTATCTCTCTCTATCTCTATCTTCTATGTCTCTCTATCTTCTATCTCTCTATCTTGTATCTCTCTATCTTCTATCTCTCTATCTGTCTATGTCTCTATCTGTCTATGTCTCTATCTATGTCTCTATCTGTCTCTGTCTCTATCTGTCTCTGTCTCTATCTGTCTGTCCCTGTCTGTCCCTGTCTCTATCTGTCTGTCCCTGTCTCTGTCTGTCCCTGTCTCTATCTGTCCCTGTCTGTCCGTCCCTGTCTCTATCTGTCTGTCCCTTTCTCTATCTGTCTATCCCTGTCTCTGTCTGTCCCTGTCTCTATCTGTTTGTGCCTGTCTCTATCTGTCTGTCCCTGTCTCTGTCTCTGTCTGTCCCTGTCTCTGTCTCTGTCTGTCCCTGTCTCTGTCTGTCCATGTTTCAGTCTCTATCTGTCTGTCCCTGTCTCTGTCTGTCCCTGTCTCTGTCTGTCCCTGTCTGTCCCTGTCTCTATCTGTCTGTCCCTGTCTCTGTCTGTCCCTGTCTCTATCTGTCCCTGTCTGTCCGTCCCTGTCTCTATCTTTCTGTCCCTTTCTCTATCTGTCTATCCCTGTCTCTGTCTGTCCCTGTCTCTATCTGTTTGTGCCTGTCTCTATCTGTCTGTCCCTGTCTCTGTCTCTGTCTGTCCCTGTCTCTGTCTCTGTCTGTCCCTGTCTCTGTCTGTCCATGTTTCTGTCTCTATCTGTCTGTCCCTGTCTCTGTCTGTCCCTGTCTCTGTCTCTGTCCATGTCTCTGTCTGTCCCTGTCCCTGTCTGTCCCTGTCTCTATCTGTCTGTCTGTCCCTCTCTCTGTCTCTATCTGTCTGTCTGTCCCTGTCTCTGCCTGTCCATGTCTCTATCTGTCTGTCCCTGTCTCTGTCTCTATCTGTCTGTCCCTGTCTCTGTCTCTGTCTGTCTGTCCCTGTCTCTGTCTGTCCCTGTCTCTATCTGTCTGTCCCTGTCTGTCTGTCTGTTCCTGTCTCTATCTGTCTGTCCCTGTCTCTATCTGTCTGTCCCTGTCTCTGTCTGTCCCTGTCTCTATCTGTTTGTCCCTGTCTCTATCTGTCTGTCCATGTCTCTATCTGTCTGTCCCTGTCTCTGTCTGTCCCTGTCTGTCCCTGTCTGTCTGTCCCTGTCTCTATCTGTCTGTCCCTGTCTCTGTTTGTCCCTGTCTCTATCTGTCTCTGTCCATGTCTCTGTCTGTCCCTGTCTGTCCCTGTCTCTGTCTCTATCTGTCTGTCCCTGTCCCTGTCTGTCCCTGTCTCTGTCTCTATCTGTCTGTCCCTGTCTCTGTCTGCCATGTCTCTGTCTCTATCTGTCTGTCTGTCCCTGTCTCTGTCTGTCCCTGTCTCTATCTGTCTGTCCCTATCTCTGTCTCTATCTGTCTGTCCCTGTCTCTGTCTGTCTGTCCCTGTCTGTCTGTCCCTGTCTCTGTCTCTATCTGTCTGTCCCTGTCAGTCCCTGTCTGTCTCTATCTGTCTGTCCCTGTTTGTTCCTGTCTGTCTCTATCTGTCTGTCTGTCCGTCTCTGTCTCTATCTGTCTGTCCCTGTCTCTGTCTGTCCCGGTCTGTCCCTGTCTCTGTCCCTGTCTGTCCCTGTCTCTGTCTGTATCTCTGTCCCTGTCCCTGTTTGTCCCTGTCTCTATCTCTATCCCCGTCTCTATCTCTGTCTGTCTGTCCCTGTCTCTATCTGTCTCTGTCTCTGCGCCTCTATCTGTCTCTGTGCCTCTATCTGTCTCTGCACCTCTGGCTCTGTGCCTCAATCTGTCTCTGCGCCTCTATCTGTCTCTGCGCCTCTATCTGTCTCTGCGCCTCTGTCTCTGTGCCTCTATCTGTCTCTGCACCTCTATCTGTCTCTGCGCCTCTATCTGTCTCTGCGCCTCTGTCTCTGTGCCTCTATCTGTCTCTGCGCCTCTATCTGTCTCTGCGCCTCTATCTGTCTTTGTCCAAACTAGGAAGCTTCCTAAAAGGCCCTTTTAAAAGTCAGCTGTGAAAGCGCTTACAGCTGACTTTTAAAGGCTTTTAAAGGGCCTTTTGTGAAGCTTTCCGAAGGTGCCCTGACGTCACAGGGGCCGGCAGTAAACACAGAAGAAGGCCGCAGGAGCATAGGTAGTGAATACCTATTCAATACGTATTCACTACGTATGCTCCTGCGGTCATCTTCTGTGTTTACTGCCGGCCGTGAAAACTGCAAGGCAAGGTCCGTGGGCCGCCAATGAAGGCCTGCCGGGCCGCTGGCGGCCCGCGGGCCGTACTATGAGTACCACAGGTTTAGAGCAATTCATGTATTTAGCCATACCACATTCCAAATCATTGTCATTTGAAAGGTTTTTGAAAAACTGTGCAAAGCAATAAGGGGCAGACGTATCAATGAGCTGCATCACTCTTGTCCTTGTACTGTCTTTCGAATAAAACAAAACCTCATATGCATGGCACAGTAATGAAAAATAAACTTCATTGATGGTGTGAAGTGCACAGGTAAAGGACTCAAAACATTCTGCTGGTCATGAAGTCTATTTACTACCTCAGTTGTTTCTTTATATTGCAGAAGTGTTTGCTATCAGCAAATATACCATAGCTAACATTATGTACATTAACCCCTAAACAGGATTCTCCACTATGACCATAAAGTGGAGAAATAGGCTCAGAAAACAGCATCTATTAGCCTAGTCCTTTTTTTGGAATTCTAAGACAAAGAACAGGACAGTGTGACACTGTTTTGCAATAACATACAATATATATCACATGTCCCTAGTAGAAAACCTTTATTCAGTCAATCTTTAAAGAATAGAGCAGCAGGAAGTTGTGTTAAACTGAGCATTAACATTTTATCAGCTGCTATAGCATTTTAATGATGTGTAAACATACAGACATTCATACAAATCCTGGACAAGAGGTGGGACTGGACTACCAGAGAGAGGAGTTTGAGAGGTGGGTCATAAGACAGGCAGGGAAGTGAGGGAAATAATAAAAAGTTAATTGAAAAGCAAATTCAAGAAAAAGGTGCTGGGAAGGGACTTAGAAGCAAGAAAGAAGGAATAAAGAATTATCAATCGCAATGAATGAATGAAGAAAGTAAATAAAAGCCACATTCTTTAATAGCATCGGAAAAACACCATACATCTCCTTTTTTATGGCACAAAAAAGAGTAAACAATGATAACCACTGATTTTTACAACTTTCAAAAACATTGGAAAGCAATGAAAAAAATCACAGGAATTCACAACAAATAGCAGCCTTAAACAGGAAAGCCTAGTTATATGGTTACGAAATGCACACAAGTCATAACATGGACCTTTCCAGTACAAAAAGCTTGATTTAATGTTTTTCCCATTTTATGAGTGTGGTGTACAATGGACCATACATACAAATTTTGAAAATTGTTGAAACATTTAAACATTCCTTTAGCCTTATAAGTGCTTCTCTGTTGCATACATTTGTGGGAGAGAGAGCTGTGTTAACAGTTACCTGCAGTAGTTGCAATTGCTTAACATTCACAGCAAGATATGTAAAACAACTATTTTATAACTGTGAGGTGTTTGAAACCCCTTTGTCTCCTGCAGCGATGAAGTACTTTACTCCGTCGCCCTACTAGATATCCTATCCACCAAATTTTGAGATGTCTCTGGGCCCCATGGACATCTCTCAACGTTGAGAGGAACCACTCCCAAGGCAATTCTTGTTAATGTAGCAAAAATTTGAGATACATTATTGTGAGACCTGATGCCTAGTGGTTGGAATTTTCCAAAGTTTCTGGTTATTCAAAAAGAAAATCTGAAAACCGGAGTTTGTTCCTGAAACAATACTGGCCCCAACATCTTGGAACATTTCTCACTTGGTGCAGGGGTCAGCGATATTTTTTCCTGTCACTGGCAATTAGGTTTTACCTTGTGATGATAGACAGGAAAAAAACACATAAAATTGTCCACCTTTAATAGAGTTAACAGTGTTATGTATAATCTCCGATGGACCCTATTAAATCTGGTTGTTGAAGAAAGCATTCTGTCGATGGAGCGGATGGGGTCTGAGTTGACATAATACCAATATCCCACCCAATTGTAAATGAGGTAGGCAGACCAAGGGTTTGGCAGATAGAGTACCCTGTCCGCTAAACTGCAAATCACCCTTTTTGTTCTTAATTTGGATACGCCGTCATTTCGAACAGAATGTTCTAATAGCCTTTTAGCTCTCTACGGTAAATTATACTACTTATTAAGGTACCATTCCCTAGTTATAGTTCATCAACTTTTGCTCAATTCAATACTGCTATAAACAGCCTTTAATGGTTATTAAAGTCCCCTACAGTAGATTATTAGGCTCCCCTACAGTAGGTTATTAGAGTGTATTATGATGTTCTACCCTCATGGGTCAGAATTTTCTATTAGCATTCTAGCCTGCTGTAGACAGCCATTAAAGTCCCACTCTGTTGTTATAAACCTTCACATTTGGCACAGGTCTTAAACATTGAAGTGGGCTTTTAATGGCTGGTGCAGCCGATACAGCAGGGTATAAATATGTTTTAAGACTTACTGTTGCCATGGGACACAATGTTCTGATAGAGTTATAGCCAGCTGTACCTGGTTATTGTGGCCATTAAAGTGCTAGTTTGTTGGTATAATAAAAAGATGAAGGGCAACCCAATGACCACTTATGAGCTTGGGTGTCAGTCTATACTGAGGTAAAAGTCCAACAAGGAACGAGGGTCATTCACAGAAATTAGTATTGTATGTTATTTGCATTTCTAGACAGAAAGTCTTATAGAATAAATCTATAGATTAATCAGCGTGACAAAGCACTTAACAGAAAAAACAAAGCAAAAGAAAATATATAGGTGTATGAGTAGAAAAGCATTCAATTAATGAGTTTTATAAAGAAATAAACAGTATAAGCTCATAGATCATCATAAGTAGGGCTCCCGGTTTTATGGTATTTATTTTTTCAACATTTCCATCTGTATTTATCCATATTTATTTTCCGGCCATCCTATCTGTATTTATCCATATTTAGGTTGTGTTTGGCATATAAATGAAGTTGTAAAACTGTACATTTCCATATTTATTTAACTGATAGATGCACACTCATACTTTGATGTCTGTTGTGTTTTAGCTATTTAAGCTGCAAAATATTAGATAACAATACATGCACTGGTAAATACTGGCATTATACCATAAATGTATGTTGACATATGCCATTATTTAAAGAAATTTCATCCTGTTTTTTAATTTCCCAAGCTGTCAATCTGCTCTCTTGCTGGACTATAATTCATGAAAGACAGCACGGAGAGTCACTTAAAAGAAGCACAGTTTTCTGTATTTATCCACTTTAAAAAATAAATTCAGATAGAAAACTCATTCTTTTCTGTCTGTGTTAATCTGTAAAAATCCATAAAAACCGAAAACAGGGAGCCTTAATCATAAGGTACATAGCCAGCAAAAGTCATATACCATGTGCAAGCAATGCAGAGCATACAGAGGAATCTTTAGGAACATTTGATAAATGTATGATAATCCTTGCTTATTAAGGAATCAGTTATAAAATGTAACACATTAGTTATGGATTTGATCCCAAGTTGATGATTTTGAGACAAGAAGTAGAACCACTGTCGACGTTTCAGTCTCTAGAGTATTAAACATGTGACACCATCTTCATGACTATATTGCATAGTGATAATTTGATAGACCCCTTATAAATTGAGACTCCACAAATTCTAAGTAGAAAGGTGAAAATGATATATGTATGCCCACATGGAATAACTTACAAATTGGTGGGCACAGCAAATGTGGACCACACATGTGCATTACTTCAAACTGATAGTGCTGTGTTCACACTTTGGATGGAAGATGTGGTATCAAACTAACCAAGATGCAACTGATTAATCATTAACCTATGGAGAGTAACATACCAGACTCCAGTAGGAGATTTGGACTAGACTGTGCAAATGTTAGTCTATAAAATAAAAAAAAACCTTATGATTAGCTGACATCAGAATGTATATGGAAACTGGAGTTGAAAACAATAAAAACTCACAGCAGAAGTACATAACCAACTTAAAGCACTTAAAAAGAGTTGAAGAGATTAATCATGGAAATTGTTCAGTGCTGCAGTCGATGTAGTAGTTAAGCTAATGGTGAAATTGAAAAATCCAAAAGTCATTGGCTTTGAGCTCACTATGCTTGAACAATTTAACCTGTAAAGGAAATGCAGGTCTGCATGTGAAATTCAATGGACCAATAGCTGAAGCGCTTGCCATATTGGGAGTAGGGCGCCTCTAATGATCCAGGCGTGCATGTGTGGACAGAGTGTTATATGTTCAAAATCTCAGTATGACAACAGTGTTAGAAAAGTCTATATGTAATGGAGTTTCTACAAAATTACTTTAATAGCAAGGAACCCCATTGTGTTTGTAAATATAGGAAATAGGTGGACAAACCTAAATACCATTAATCATGATAGAACATGTTACATAAGTAGCACATATGCATAAGTCTAAAATAAATGCATAGAGCCTGTGGAAAAAAAAACACAATATAGTATGATAGACAGGGCTGGTTGCCATGGCAGCCATCTTAGAACATGTTTAATATAAGAGTTTTAATAGTTGGTATGCATTCAAGTCTTATATTATGGTAAATAATGTAAAAATGTTAAAACCTGACAATATAAATTCAAATGTTGATAGTATTTTACAAGATACTATCAATTCTGATATCTTCAGTTATTTAGAATATATTGAAGTCCTTCATCTTAATGTAAATAATTTTGGCACTTGTGATCAATTTTGCACTGCTTTTATTGTCACTTCCTAAACTTCTTTTTACTAAATACTATTTTTTACTATGAGTTATATTTCAATAATTGCAACATGCTTGTTGGATTTTTTTCTCCAAGAGCAAAACAATTTTTTACTTGGTAATAATTATATTCACAAATATGATATAGTTGTAACTTGCATACATTTTTATTTGTAGCTATTCAGTCTCTATAAACATATTTTACGGTATTTTTCAACAAACATGTATTCTCTGCATTACTTACAATTTTAAACATGTTAATCTATTAAAAGGTAATGAAAAAAATTAGTTTATATTTTATCAATATTTTCGATATGCATTGAAACATATATAACCTGTTTGTACATTTATTTAAGCACATAAATGTCTACATTTATAACATGTTTATTATTTTATGAACATTAATAAATAAACTATATTTGTTAACATTGATTTCTATTGGAAATCTTAATTTATTTTAATTTTTCTGTCCTTGCTCCATTTCTTTTACTTTGTATTCTTTCATCTTCATTTTAGGCTGTTCATGGAATTTTTACTTATAGTTTCCTGTTGCTGGTCTCCAGTTTAATTAAAACTATTTTAAACTTATTTATAAGGGTTTAGACTTAGACTAATATTTGTAATTGGATGTTGTTTTAATATATTTTTTTGGGTGAAGTATGTATTAGTTGGTTTAAAGTATTGTGGTAGATTTCTTTGTGAAATGTTTAATTGTATTTTATATGTGTTTTGTATGTGTTTAACATTGATTTTAATGCTTTTTCACCATGATTTGGATTTTACTAGTGTTGTAAGTTTGTTTTAAGTAGGTTTAGAGTGTTTTTATGTAGAGGTTTTTACTTTCGAATGCCGGAGTTTATTTTTAATCTGGATGCATTATATATTTTATTTTCAAGGAACACAAGTTGGTTGGGCTTCCTGGAGCGTTTTTCTAACTTTTTTGGCCTTGGATGGATTCCTTGGACTATTGGACTCAAGTTGTATATTCTATTGCAGACAGAATGATGGTCTAATGCGGTTTGGACTTGGAGAGATGCTTTCGCCAGCCCAGCGTTTATCAAGGATAGCGATTAAAACACTATGTACTTCTAATTATGGAGAATTTCAGACTGCTCCCATTTATCCATTTTTGGTTGCGATATTTGTGCTCTTATATTTGTATTGGATTTTACCTGTGGAGCTAACAACCTAGGATATCCTATTGAGAAATTTGGCCTTCTCCATACAGACCTTCCATGGGTCGACATTTGAATTGTTTTCTCTCACATTTAACCAATACTATAGGAGTTAAGTTGATTCATTCCTGGGACCTGCTCGCCTCCTCCCTCCCTCACTCCCCTTTCTCCCTATCTTCATAAATTTTGGAAACTTACATCTGAGGGCCCTGAGGAAGTTGGGACCTCTATTGCAGTTGTCACCGAAATTTGCGTCAGCGAATATCAAGAACAGAAATATAAGGACCATAAAATGTGATTGAAGTGCTGATATCAGCATATATTGAATAGAACACTGTATATATACAGATGGACTAAGTAACTATACACAGATTACAATGGATGGAGTTTAACTCTTGATTTATATAGGTTGAAAAAGACTTTGACCAATGATTTACCTATATTTATATATAGAGATTTAAGTGGAAATAGCTCCATGTTGATCCTTGCTATGTTGGTTTTCTCATTTTGTGATGGTTTGATATTTATTGATTTATGAAGTATGCTAGCGGAAGATGGATGTATGTATTATGTGTGATTCGTATGCAGTTGTGGTACATGAGATGGAGTGATTGTAGGGGACAATAAATAATATAAAAAATTGTTTTGAAGATATTTAGAGTTAAATATATCTATGTATGGTTAAAAATGTATGTATACAATTTGTGTAAATATTTTGATGTGTTTTTGTATTAAATACTGAAGAGCTTGTAATTGAATAAGATGATTGTCTCATTATTGATGGCTCTTTTTAATGTATGACTCTGAATCAAATGGCTCAATGGAGACATGACGTGGTCCCTAAACTATAGCAAGATACTCCACTTGTTGGTACTAGAAGGCAGGTTGTCTTTTGTTGCCTATTTTTGGGCACTTTTTTAATCAATATATTTTTGGGATTGTACTTATTTGATCATCATTTCACTGACCAAGACTTCAGCTATTGAATTGTATTATTTTATGTATTTATGTTATGGTTATTGCTATTTATATTATTAGGTGGCCAATGGTATTTATGTCATTGAGCATTAGAAAAGTGTGTTTTAGTTACATTAATTTTGGTTACTTTGCATCATATATATTAATATATATTTTAAATATTTATTATAGTAACAGATTCATAAAAACATCCATTTGTCTACACTGTCTCCATTTCATATTGCGAACGAGAATGTCCCAAAATATCTGCATGCAGTGCTGGTGAAACAAGGGGGAATGTAAAACCACACACAAAGGGGCTGATTACGATGCCGGATGTCCCAAGTCCGTCCAGCATCGTTCTGGAATTGGAACCAAACGACCTCCAGTCATCGGTTCCAACCCAGGGATCAGGATGCGACCAAACCCTGTTCAGTTGCAATCCTATACTTTGCTTTGAGAGCATGCATTCCGAACGGAATGCATGCTCTCATAGCAAAGAGAAGGGGTGCAGTTCATCCCTGCACCCGGTGGCAGGCACCTCAAGGTGCCTTCCACCGGGTGCAGGGATCAACGGGGGTCACCATAGGTGCCCCCTAGGCCGCAATTTGGCAGCCTTGCACCAGTGGGGGCCCTGCTGGGGGCCCCCAAAGCTGCCAAAAATAAAAACAAAAATGGTGCCTGTATGTGAAGGCTATTCTAACTATCATCCAACATATGTGAGACTCATCTCAGATAAAAAGGCTATTTTTGGTTTGAAGGGTGTAGTAATGCCGGATTGGTGGTAAGGGACCACAGCATACAAGTACAGGCACATAGAATATGACCCACTATGCAATGTACGAGCATCTATAGAAAGAGGAAAAGGTCTAGACACCCCTAGTAATCCCCAATTAAGGCACTATGCCAAGAGCATATTATCCGTATGTATGTTGCTGGCAGCTGGGCACTATGCAGACGACAGTTTTTTATAGGCCAGACTCTGACAATTATGACTAGATCGTTACGATTGGGAGGAATGTGATGTTTTTCTTTAATTTTGGCACAACACGCGCATATATCAGTGAATTTTAACTGTATTTAGCGGTGTTCACTATGATTTTGTATTGCACTATCTATCGACACAAGATGGATTCCAAAGTTAGACTTGTAACCACACAGAAAGCACTATGCAGATTACCATATATATGGGCTTGACGGCAATATACGGATCATTGTGATCGTGAGGAATGCGATGGTCTTATTTTAATAAAATCTTATTTAGTCATTTATTAATTTGGCATAACAAGCACACATATCAGTGATCTTAACTGTATTTAGCGTTGTTCACTATGATTTTGTACTGCATAATTTTATTATAGAAGTTGCCATTACAAGATGGATGCCAAAGTCAAAGACTCGCAATCACATGAGTCCTTTCTTGCTTTCTGCCTTGTAAACTATGAATGCTTACCTGTCCAGCACTTTCAGTGTGTGAACATGCCTGCGTGGTCAGGCGAAACGCGTTACTGAAATAAACCAACTGATGGTATTACAATCCTCTGAGTGATCGCTTTATTGGAGGTTTTTGGAATAATTTATGTCCGGCAGGCTCCGCCGGCACTGAGCGATCCAACTGCCCTAGGCGAGAGGAGACAGAAGGAGCGCAATCTGTATGGAATATATATATATATATATATATATAATTACACTGCTGTTCTCTTCTTTCACGAACTCGTGAACAAGGGGCGCCAGCCCTGAAACACGTAGAGTTGTTGACAGAACAAAAATAAAAAACGCTTTTGCAAACGAGTGGAGTCCATGGCTTGCTGTGTACGAAAGAGGAGAACAGCAGTGTAATTATATTTTGGGATTTGCCTCCCCGCCGTGGAACGCAGTCATCTGAGGCTCGGGTAAGGCTGAAACGCTCTGCGCTTTGCTGTGGGATATATACATATATATATATATATATATACATATATATATATATATTCACTGAAAAAAACATAGGTTTCAGGCACGTTATAGTTAGAAGTTAGCATTCAAAAACCTTAGAAATTCACTGAAAAAACCATAGGTTTCAGGGACGTTATAGTTAGTTGGACATTTCACTCATACAAAACCATAGAAATTCCACTGTTATAGTTAGTTCAGCTAACTATAACTCACGCCCCCGCAATGCACTGCTGATGACGTCACATATTACATCATTCATGACATGGTCAGTGACATCACTGATGACATCACTGATGACATCTCAAATGACATCACTGATGACATCACTGACGACATCATCCAGTGAATGTAGCTTTCTTTAAAATTTAAATATGTATTATATATATACCAAGCTGTATTGAAGAATGAATGGATGTATAAGTGTCTGGATGGAGGATTTAGTAGGTGTGTGACTGACTGTTTAAGTGAATGATTAAATGTATCTTACTGAATACATGGGTTAGTGTCTAAAGTGTGTGAATGTCTGTATCACTCTGTCTGTTGTTGTGTAAGCTGCTGCATCGGTTGGTCAGTAGCTACATCAATGTCTATATGGGTTATTGATTAGTTGCCTGCGTATTTGAATAGGAGACTGAGTGTGTGTCTGGTTGGGTGGGGGTGTGTGACTCTGTGCATAGATGTGTGAGTGGTTGATTGACAGGGTGTATGAGTTTAAGAGTGCATGTGGAAACAGTTGTATGGGTGGGTAAGTGTGTGTATGGGTGTCTTGGTGAGTGAATCGATGCCTCAGTGCACATGTCCAACTAAGTACATATATAAAAGGCAGTGTATGTGAGAGTTGATGTATAGAAATGACTATACGTGAGAGTCAGTGATTGTGAGAGTGGCTGTATGTATGAGTGTATACTTGTATTAGTGATTATATAAGAAACTAAGTATGCGTTACTATCTGTATGAATAAATGAGGTGGTGTGTGTATAACTGTGTAGGTGAGTAAATGGAACTGTGATTGATTCTTTGCATGAGTGACTATGATGAGTACATAACTGACTAGGATGAGTGCTGGTGTGTCAATGTCTATATAGGTGTATGAGTGCATTTGATAGTGTTCTATTGATCAGTGACTGCATGTATGACTGATTGTATGGGTGAATGGGTAGATGTGTGTCTAGCCCTAGGAATCACTGAGTGGGTTTATAGTAACTGGTATTAGTGTGTCAATGGTATCGAAAATGGTAGTCTGTATTTTACAGTGAGTGTATCAAAGGTTATATTAGTGTGTGACAAGGTACATCAGATTGTCACATGGATGATGTCATCAGTGATGTCATTTGAGATGTCATCAGTGATGTCATCAGTGATGTCACTGACCATGTCATGAATGATGTAATATGTGACGTCATCAGCAGTGCATTGCGGGGCGCGAGTTATAGTTAGCTGAACTAACTATAACGATGGATTTTCTATGGTTTTGTATGAGTGAAATGTCCTACTAACTATAACGTCCCTGAAACCTATGGTTTTTTCAGTGAATTTCTAAGGTTTTTGAAATGCTAATTTCTTACTATAACGTGCCTGAAACCTATGGTTTTTTCAGTGAATTTCAAAGGTTTTTTTAAATGCCAATTTCTAACTATAACATGCCTGAAACCTATGGTTTTTTCAGTGAATTTCAAAGGTTTTTAAATACTAATTTCTATCTATAACGTCCCTGAAACGTATGGTTTTTTCAGTGAATTTCAATGTTTTTTTTAATGCTAACTTCCAATTATAATGTTTATTTAACCTATAGTATTTTCCGACACCCAAGAAGGACACAACACCCACTGCCACAACGCTCAGGACCTCCCCCCGTACCACCCCTCTCCCTACTGTAATTTTTTTTATATGTTATTTAAACTATATAATGTCTTCTTGTTTTTTAAATATTAAACAACTACATACAGTATGAAAGGGAGCCCAGCCCAGAGCCACATCTGAAGACCAACACATGTCATAGACCTACTGATCAAGCAGCTCCGACACCCAAGAACGCAACAACACCCACCACCACCCCCAGGCCCCCCTCTACCACCGAGGCAGCGCAGAACAAGACAGCGAACTTTCCGAAAACAGCATGGCCCCTCAGCCACACAATAGCTGAATATTGGGACAGGTGTGAACAAACTATATGTGAAGGAAGCAATTCACCCATGTTTAACAATGCACACAATGCAAAGTGTAGCGGTGATGTGCTGGACACATCTCAGTATGCAGAACACACACCTCTCCATGTGCACAAATACTACTGGTGCTTGTAGTGTTGTGGACAGTGGACCTAACCATGTTACGTCAAACACTAGGGAAGATCTCAGTCATGTACCTGTGTCGTCCCCCCTGTAAGCATAAGCGTAACCGGAGTGGCCTGGTCCGATGTACGCCACTTCAGCGTAGGAGTGTGAATAAATAGGCCAGAGCTCTGGGCGTGGTTCACTTGTGTGAAGGCCAAAGCGTCTGCCAGGGTGGCACCCCTCACCCTGCCACAAGGCCGCCGACGTGACCGCCAGCCTCCTCAGCCGATCACTGGCTTCCGCTACACAGGCCCCCAGCGGCACAGCACCGCGGACTTATGTCTGTACAAACTACTGCCTTCGATATACACTGCGGACAGCAAGGCTCACAATTCAGATCGAGTCGCGATTGCAGATGACGCAGTCCAGTAGGCAAGAGACATTGCTCAAGTCATCAACACGTGGCTGTGGACCCTTCCTGACCGCTGCCTCCGGCCTACACTGCGGTGAGTAGGAGTCACAATTCAGATGGAGTCGAGATTGCAGATGACGCAGTCCAGTAGGCAACAGACATTGCTCAAGTCAACAACACGTGCCTGTGGGCCCTTCCTCACCGCTGCCTCCTGCCTCCACTGCGGTGAGTAGGGCTCACAATTCAGAGCGACTCGCGATTGCAGATGGCGCAGTCCAGTAGGCAACAGACATTGCTACCAGTGCGGCCAGCCCGGACCACGCATCATCGATGACTGCGCACACGCTAAGTGCTTCAAGTACCACTAACTCTGTGCAGCTCAAGTCAACGCCACGTGGCTGTGGGCCCTTGATGACCGCTGCCTCCGGCCTACAATGCGGTTAGCAGGGCTAACAATTCAAGATTAGTGACGATGCAAATTGTGTAAGAGAGTATAATCAGTTAAGAAGACTGTATGCTCCCAATCTGTGCAGCTCAAGTCAACGCCACGTGGCTGTGGGCCCTTGCTGACCGCTACCTCTGGCCTACACTGCGGTCATCAGGGCTCACAATTAAAATTAAGTCTTGATTCATTAATTACAGAGTCCAGTAGGCAAGTAACTATCACAGGCCTAAAACCTACATAATATCCTTTTAGTATCCTTGCTTCAAGAACTTTTTTTATATCAGTTATAGCTTTAGTACAATCACCGAATTCATCTTCAAGTGCAAACAATTCGAATTTTGGACACGTGGTGCCACTAACCCTGTTCAACACAAGCCGCCACACGTGGTGCCACTAACCCTGTTCAACACAAGCCGGTCCCACATGTGGAACTGTGTCCTGAGTCCTGAATGGCAGTGACCCCAAGTCCGTGGCAGCGACCACAGCACCAGACTCCCTTCGAACAGTGAGGCATATTTCCATATGCAAGGCCGGCTACAGGTGGTGCCACTAACCCTGTACAACACAAGGCACGACACGTGGTGCCACTAACCCTGATCAACACAAGCCGATCCCACATGTGGAACTTACAGAGTCCAGTAGGCAAGTAACTATCACAGGCCTAAAACCTACATAATATCCTTTTAGTATCCTTGCTTCAAGAACTTTTTTTATATCAGTTATAGCTTTAGTACAATCACCAAATTCATCTTCAAGTGCAAACGAACACTCATTATCAGTCTACACTGCGGGCAGAAGAGCTCGCAATTCGAATTTTGGACACGTGGTGCCACTAACCCTGTTCAACAGAAGCCGCGACACGTGGTGCCACTAACCCTGTTCAACACAAGGCGGCGACACGTGGTGCCACTAACCCTGTTCAACACAAGCCGATCCCACATGTGGAACTGTGTCCTGAGTCCTGAATGGCAGTGACCCCAAGTCTGTGGCAGCGACCACAGCACCAGACTCCCTTTGATCAGTGAGGCATATTTCCATATGCAAGGCCAGCTACAGGTGGTGCCACTAACCCTGTACAACACAAGGCGCGACACGTGGTGCCACTAACCCTGTTCAACACAAGCCGATCCCACATGTGGAACTATGTCCTGACTCCTGAATGGCAGTGACCTCAACTTCGTGGCACCGACCACAGCACCAGACTCCCTGCGATTAGTGAGGCGTATTTGCATATGGAAGGCCGGCGACACGTGGTGCCACTGAACCTGAACTACGCAGGCCGGTGGGGGCACCAACCTATGCACGTGGCTGTGGGCCCTTGCTCACCGCTACCTCTGGCCTACACTGCGGTCAGCAGGGCTCACAATTCAGATACAGTCGCAATTGCAGATGACGCAGTCCAGTAGGCAAGAGACGTTGCTCCCAGTGCGGCCCGTCCGAACCAAGCAGCATCACAGGCTCATACATTCTCAATGCTTCTGGTGCCACTAACTGTGCACCTCAACTCAATGCCATGTGGCTATGGGCCCTTGCTGACCGCTACCTCTGGCCTACACTGCGGTCATCAGGGCTCACAATTAAAATTAAGTCTTGATTCATTAATTACAAAGTCCAGTAGGCAAGTAACTATCACAGGCCTAAAACCTACATAATATCATTTTAGTATCCTTGCTTCAAGAACTTTTTTATATCAGTTATAGCTTTAGTACAATCACCAAATTCATCTTCAAGTGCAAACGAACACTCATGAGCAGTCTACACTGCGGGCAGCAGAGCTCGCAATTCGAATTTTGGACACGTGGTGCCACTAACCCTGTTCAACACAAGCCGCCACATGTGGTGCCACTAACCCTGTTCAACACAAGCCGGCCACACGTGGTGCCACTAACCCTGTTCAACACAAGCCGATCCCACATGTGGAACTGTGTCCTGAGTCCTGAATGGCAGTGACCCCAAGTCCGTGGCAGCGACCACAGCACCAGACTCCCTTCGATCAGTGAGGCATATTTCCATATGCAAAGCCGGCTACAGGTGGTGCCACTAACCCTGTACAACACAAGGCGCGACACGTGGTGCCACTAACCCTGTTCAACACAAGCCGATCCCACATGTGGAACTTACAGAGTCCAGTAGGCAAGTAACTATCACAGGCCTAAAACCTACATAATATCCTTTTAGTATCCTTGCTTCAAGAACTTTTTTTATATCAGTTATAGCTTTAGTACAATCACCAAATTCATCTTCAAGTGCAAACGAATACTCATTAGTAGTCTACACTGCGAGCAGCAGAGCTCGTAATTCTTATTTTGCACACATGGAGCCACTAACCCTGTTCAACACAAGCCGCGACACGTGGTGCCACTAACCCTGTTCAACACAAGCCGGCGATACGTGGTGCCACTAACCCTGTTCAACACAAGCCGATCCCACATGTGGAACTGTGTCCTGAGTCCTGAATGGCAGTGACCCCAAGTCCGTGGCAGCGACCACAGCACCAGACTCCCTTCGATCAGTGAGGCATATTTCCATATGCAAGGCCGGCGACACGTGGTGCCACTAACCCTGTACAACACAAGGCGCGACACTTGGTGCCACTAACCCTCTTCAATACAAGCCGATCCCACATGTGGAACTGTGTCCTGAGCCCTGAATTGCAGTGACCCCAACTTCATGGCAGCGACCACAGCACCAGACTCCCTTCAGTTTTATTTGTTGTTGTTTTGTTTAAATAAAATGTTTTATATGTAAATCTATACATGACTAAGATTCTTGTTTGTCCAACCGCACACGGACAATTCCGGGCCCAAGAAGGTTGTTGGGGGTATGTTGCTAATGTGGGAAGAGGGTGCGTTACCTGCTGATGTGGGGAGAGGCAGCGTGAAAGGGGTATCTCTCACAGAAAGAACTCCGGTATGTTTTCAGAAATGCCTCGGACAGATGCCAGCTGATGGACTGAATCACAAAATGGCTTTTCAATGCTTATGTAGTGTGACTTATGAACAGTTTGCACCCAGGCTCGCAGAGGGACAACTGCGGCCCGTCCGCTCGACTCACAGACGCAGTACTACGAGCCGTCCGCTCCCAAAGGAACAGCAGCGTAGTAGCTCGCAGAGGTACAGGCACAGCAGCGTATTAGCTGGCAAAGGTAGACAGCTGAGAGCCGACGGACTGGCTTCTAAAGGCATAGCTGCGAAGTGGTGATGTTGGGCAGAGGGAGCGTGAAAGGGTTATCTCGCACAGACAGAGCTCCGGGATATATTAAATTGCCCCCGGGACCTTTCTTTTATATTTTCACTCGATGCGAGAAAGCGCGCTTTCTGGACCAAGACCTTTCTCCCTACCAAATTTGGCGTAATTCCGTTCAGCAGTTTGACCTGTAGCCTTGTCTAAAGTTTCCTATGGAAAATCCATTGAGAAAACACGTTTTCACCCCCCACATAGCTACCTGTCGCAGGCGTACTCGCTGTTGGTGTGCAGGTCAGTGGTCTAGTTGTCAACATGTCACGGCCACTCCTGAGGGCAGGTTTGCACACACACCACACCCATCCGGCACATGCGTCACAGGCCATGTGACCACACAAATATAATGGATCGACAACGTCACATCCTTTATTGCCGGTGGTGACTGGATGGCGGACGCTCCACGGGTCTCAATCATAAAGAGTCCATGAAAACTTGCGCAGAGGGTTAGTCGCACCCTGAGCTGTATGGCCGTCAGGGGCCTACTACCACGTGGCGCGGACTTGAGTTGCACAGGGTTACTGCCACCCGAAGCTGATGTGGCCGTCAGGGGCCTACCACCACGTGGCGCGGACTTGAGTTACACAGGGTTAATGCCACCCGAAGATGATGTGGCCGTCAGGGGCCTACCACCACGTGGCGCGGACTTGAGTTGCACAGGGTTAGTGCCACCCGAAGCTGATGTGGCCGTCAGGGGCCTACCACCACGTGGCGCAGACTTGAGTTGCACATGGTTAGTCGCACCCTAAGTTGTATGGCCGTCAGCGGCCTACCACCACATGCGCTGACTTGCGTTGCACAGGGTTAGCGGCACCAAAAGCTGATGTGGTCTCCGCCATTGATGACTCAGGACTCAGCGACATGTGTGGGATCTGCTGGGCCGCGCAGCGGGTCCACATAATGTCCACCAACCCATGGTGGCGGGACCGGGCCCTGGAGCTTTCACGGGCACGTGGAGTGCCCACTGGTAGACACTCTGGTGGCAGCAGGTAATTATTTGGTCATGGATGAGCAGGGGCGGCAGTGTCTCTCTCTCTCTCTCTCACTTCCCTCTCTTCACTTTCTCTCTCACTCTCTTCCTTCCTTTCCTTCTATCTCTCTCACTCTCTCTCCCTTCTCCCTTTCTCACTCCCTTTCTTTCCTTCCCTCTCTTTTTCTCTCTGGCTTTTTTTTCCTTCTCTCTTTCTCTGTGTCTCACTCCTTTGATATGCGCATTACACACGTCCTTATTTTGTGCTTTATTTTCCAGGCTGTGTCATCGACATTAATGGACCCGACAGGAGTCTTCCGCCTTGTTGTTTTGTGTTCAGTTTGTTAAATTTAGTTTATCCTCTATATGTACGGAAAAATAAAGTTTTGAAAAAAAAAAGTTTTCAGTAAAGTTTTTGGTTGTTACTTAAGTGCTGTGTGACTCTTTCTCATTCTTATTACTGTTATTTAGTGGTGTCCACCATGGTGTTAAATTTTGGGGCAGTTATCGCAGGAATACTGGTGATGTCTGCAGTTTGCACCAGCTTCTGAATAGTGTGTTAGATTTATCTCAACTTTAGTTGCATTAAAGTGCTGATAATGAGATGCAGAGTAGGCGTTCCAGTGCAAAAACACACGAGGTGCACCTTTGCGATTTATTCTAAATACTAAAATACTGTATTGAATTGCACTGTGGTAGTGAGTGCATTTACAGTGTACACACAAAATCAATGAAGAAATCTCATTGTATTTATATTGATTGGGAATAGTGGGTTAGGTGCTGAATCTTGACGGGATACACTGCCCAGTTCGTTTATTTTTCTGTACACGAAAAAACCACATCACAACTTTCACAACGAAAGGCAAAAACTGCGATGCGAAACAAATTCCGGCGATAAGCTGCGTTAGCACCAGGGATTTTACACCTGCTTTCTGCTGGTGTTAAGCAGGATGACTACCTGCAGCATGAAAGGGACACAGCCAAGAGCCCCACTGGAACACCCACAGGTGCCATAGAGTCAATGAGCATGATACACGGATACCCATGAGGGCCACAACACTCATCGCAACCAACCCAGGACCGCCAACGCCCCCCGAACCCGCATGTGAGCAAGTGTCTCCGTGTGGTCATTGTGTTAGCATGATGGGCACGGGCCCTGCAACATCACAGTGTGCTGTCTTCAGCGGACGTTACCATGTCACCTCAGTGTTGGCAGTGAGCCTGGACATGTAGCTACGCACGCATCCTCCTGCATGCACAAGCGGCATGTGCTGGTCCGGCGTACACAGGTCAGCGCAGGGGTGTGCCTATCTGGCAAGGGGAACGGGGTGTCTCGGACATGTCCGTGTGCAAGAAGTGCGGTAAGTGTGTCTCTGTGTTCTGGTGTGGCCGCCACAAGGGCTGCAGCAGTCGATGTTGTAAAGTGGCATGCACCACTTCCAAACAGCAGTGTCACGGTGTGATTGGAATGCCGCAGGACATGCACGAATAGGCATTACAATGTTGTGCTGTAGGAGTGCACGGGATACAACAGCGCAGCGCACAAAAGTGTGGGGGCTCGTGGCAGGGAGGAGCAGCTGTTTGGCAATGTAACACACAGTGAACCCACCCATGTGCCACATGCTGGGCATCTCATCCATGATGACCAGGGTCGCAGACATCCCACAACACCCACGACCGGCCTTTGTACACATCCTGTATGAATGCAGCTGGAGAAGTTACTGTAGGGATGAAAGGTTCTTTGTCTGAGCTATCTTGCGCTAACACATCTGCTGCTCCGAGAAGGAACTTGCAAGTGGCCAGCCCCCCCTGACAGATACGATAATATTTGCATCCGTCTCCCACACTACGCACTGCCCGATTTGAGAATGAGTACACATCCCACACTCAAAAGTCCTTCGTCGTAGTTAGCGTGCATGAAATGGCCTTCACACGTATCCCACCACACCCCTGCCCTGCACCCATTGCACACAGACCCGGCTCATTGCACCAAGCTGTGCCATTTCATCCACAAGACTGGCACACGGCAAGCCAGTGCAGCTACAAGCAGAGCTACTGACGCAATGGCAGGGCATCCCGAACACATGGTCGACTCCATTCACGTCCACCTATACCTTGCACGTCTGCTGCATGTCCTGGGTGCACTGCCTTTGGCAGTGCTGCGGATCACTTACCGGCTGAGCTTCCGCATTGCGGACGTCACCTGCGTTCAACCTGTATTGCAATGTCGCACGTGCCTATCCGAGTGGTGCATGGACGTGTGCCTCTCCAACGTGTGCGTAGCTGACATGGATTACGACGGGTGTGTGCGCCCCCTGTGTCGTAGAATGCAGTGAGCAAATTGACCCACTTCCCGATTCTGTTTTGGTGCACATTGGGTACAGTGGTTGGAGTCAGCACATCTGTCCCGGTCAGCTGATGGATTACATCGACGACATGTCAAATATTGTGGCCAACCATCACTCATTAGAGATAGTGGCTTACGCAGCTGCACTCGCGTTCATGGACGAGTGACAAGGTACCTCCAACCACGACTCGATGTGCCACATTGCACGTGTCCCGCCGCATCATTGAACGTTGTGCATCTGGTCACATGTCCCAAGACGACAGTGGACATGGCTGCATTGGTGTCGACTCATGTCCGAGGCGCGGACAACCAACGCTGCTTGACACTGACGTGTGTTGGTGATGGATTACCCCGAGGTGAACATGGACGTTTTCTTACGTTCCTTATTCAGGCACGCTGCTGAATTTGTCTGCATATCGTGGCACTACTCTTGGCCGTACTGACACGCACTTTTTTTTATAAAGTTTCCACATTTTCACTTGGCTCCAAATGTGTTGTGTCTTCATTTGTATGCCAATGTGTATGTCACGGACTCTCTGGCTGCCGGCCATACGTGAATTGCTACCCCATCCGGACTGTGGGTTTGTACTTATGCGTTCTCATGTGCCTGTTTCGTAGTGACGCTTTTGGATGTTTATCCGCCACAGGCGAGTGCATTTGTGTCCTATGTTCGATTGTGCAAATGTTTGTGTTTGGACAACATTGTGTTGGATGTTGGTGTGCTCTGCTTCCTATGTGTGTGTGCTGCATTCTGTGTGAGATGTCCCTTCATGTGAGGTATTGTTCACCCTTCTCCCTTTCAGGCAGTGTGGTTTTCACTTCTGTGCTTGTTCAGTGGTGTGATGTTGACAGGTTGTGTGACTTGTGCTCCTTGTTGGTGTGTTTCATTTTAGCCATGGTTTGTCTGTACTTGTGCTGTACTTAATTGTGCATGTGTGCATTGTGCCCATCTCCCCCCGTCCCCCCACTCCCTGCTTGTTCCTCTTCCTGGTGCTGTTGTGTCTGTAATTTTATTACTCCACACATAAATACATGTAAAGAACAAATTAGAATAGTTCCTTGATTCTTTTAGATTGCAAAACGTCTCTCTATTGGTTATTTTTGAATTTTCCATATAAACAGTTTTTTTAATATTCAAGGACACATAGAAGGCAGAAGTGCAACGTATTCTATCAACACACTTTCTAGAACATTCTACAACACGTGCAGGTTAAAAGTTCATCAATTTTTTTAAACCTAACAATATTTTTTTGCAACATTTTCTCGAACATTTAACGGCACGTGCAGGTTAAAAGTTCACGATTGTTTTAAGTTCGAACAGTGCCTTCCAAATGCAAGTAGCAGGTGTGGTTGAGTTGACCAAATTTTATCCTATCATATCCTATCATATGTACTCCACAAAACGAATGTGCACCCTACTTTTAAAAAACAATGCTTTTCATCTCCCAAGCAGTTATCGTTTTGAATGAGAAAAAAAAGTAGATCCCCACCTTTAAACATATCTCTTATTCTATGAACGGACTGCATGAGCTACAGACATCTATCCATACTTCCCAGCCATACCTTCAAAATGCTAGTGTGGATCGTAGGACATAGCTATGTTTTCTGGTGCAAGAGGTATGCAGAACAGAGATGTATTGACTTAGACCTAGGTTTACAAAATGTGGACATTAAATGGTTTGGACAGAGAGGATTGAAGTGGCACCAATTGTTGCCTTTGGTTAAAACCTGTTTGCATCTCCAACACCCTGACCTCATGATTGTGCACTGTGGTGGAAACGACCTAGGCACATTTACTGGTGTAGGTTTGGAAATGCTAATGAAAGACACCTTTCGACAATTGATGTTGCTTTTGCCTCAAACTGTCTTTGTATATTCCAATATATGCCAAACACAGAAGTGGAAATGGTCAAACCAATTTTGTCCTCAGATTGAAAAATCTAGGAAGAATGTCTGCATACCTCAGAGACCATAGAATGGGGTCGATCTACAACAACAACATACGTTTTGATATGGCTGATATCTACAGAAGTGATGGAGTACACTTCACAGATCAGGGAAATCGAGTTTTTCTGAATAACCTGAAGCTGTGCATCCGCACTTATATGTAGCTCCAACTAATAAACACAAGGGCTCTTTTTAGAGCCGCCTTATATTCCCAATATCGGTTCCGCAGAGTGACAGCTGCGATCCGGCTAGCACAGGGAGACCTGCGGGCCGTCGGGCAGGCTCGCAGAGGGAGAGCTGCGGCCCGTCGGCTCGGCTCGCACAGGGAGAGCTACGGGCCGTCGGCTCTCAAACGCACACCAGCGTGCTGCTCGCAGAAGGAGAGCTCGGGTCTAACTCGCAAGGGGACACCAACGGACCAACGGCCCTGCTAGCAGAGACACACCTATCACCTAACGGACTGGCTCGCGCATGTACAGCTAGGGACATGACGGCTCGCAGACGCAGACCTGCGAACCGACGGACTGGTACTGTTTTATGCTTTAGGGTAGTACAGTGGTGTTTGTGTACTGTAGGGTGTTCATGCTGGAGGTAGCGTTTTAGGGTTTAAGGTAATGCACTGCTGTTTGGGTAGTGTAAGAATGGTGCTGGAGGTAGTGTTTTAGAGTTTACGACAATGCAGTAAAGTTTGGGTAGTGTAAGGGGTCATGCTGGGAGTACTGTTTTGGGGTTTAGGGTAGTGCAGTGGCATTTGTGTAGTGGGTCAGGCTTGGAGTAGTGTTTTAGGGTTTACGGCAGTGCAGTGGTGTTTGGGTAGTGTAGGGGGTCATGCTGGGAGTAGTGTTTCAGGGTTTACGGCAGTGCAGTGGTGTTTGTGTAGTGTAGGGGGTCGTTGTGAGAGTAGTGTTTTAGGATTTAGGGTAGCACAGTGGTGTTTCTGTAGTGTGGGAAGTCATGCAGTGAGTACTGTTTTAGGATTTAGAGTAGTGCAGTGGTGTTTGTGTACTGTTTGGGGGTTCATGCTGGGGGTAGCGTTTTAGGGTTTAAGGTAGTGCAGTGGTGTTTGGGTAGTGTAAGAATCGTGCTGGAGGTAGTGTTTTAGAGTTTACGAAAATGCAGTGGTGTTTGGGTAGTGTAAGGGGTCATGCTGGCAGTAGTGTTTTAGGGTAGTGCAGTGGTGTTTGTGTAGTGTAGGGGCCCTCCTCGGAGTAGTGTTTTAGTGTTTTCGGTACTGCAGTGGTGTTTGTGTACTGTAGGGGGTCGTGCTGGGGTAGTCTTTTAGGGTTTAGGGTAGAAAAGTGGTGTTTGGGTAGTATAGGGGGTCGTGCTGGGGATAGTGTTTTAGGGTTTAGGGTAGTGCAGTGGTGTTTCTGTAGTGTAGGGAGTCATGTTGGGAGTAGTGTTTTAGGGTTTAGGGTAGTCTAGTGGTGTTTGGGTAGTGTAGGGGGTCGTGCTGGGGATAGTGTTTTAGGATTTAGGGTACTGCAGTGGTGTTTGCGTAGTGTAGGGAGTCCTGCTAGGGGTAGTGTTTTAGGGTTTACGACAATGCAGTGGTGTTTGGGTAGTGTAGGGGGTTGTGCTGGGGGTAGTATTTTAGGGTTTAGGGTAGTGCAGTGGTGTTTGGGTAGGGGGTCGTGCTGGGGGTAGATTTAGGGTTTAGGGTAGTGCAGTGGTGTTTGGGTAGTGTAGGGGATCGTGCTGGGGGTAGTGTTTTAGAGTTTACGACAGTGCAGTGGTGTTTGGGTAGTCTTTGGGTAGTGTAGGGGATCATACCAACAGATTGACTCACAGAGCTCCGAGCCGACGGACGGGCTTCTAAAGGCATAGCCGCGACCTGGTGATATGAAGAGAGGCAGCATGAAAGGCATATCTCACACAGACACAGATGCCAGTGTTGCCTCGCAGAGGTAAAACTACCAACCCGATGGCTTCTACACGGAGAGATGCGAGCTGACGGAGTAAATCACAAAATAGCTGCCAACACTTCCTGGTTTCAACCATTCACAGCCAATAAGCCGCAAGCTGGTTCTTGTAACCCATCAGCCAATCACATGTCAGAATTCTCAAATATCGATATCTGTAAAATTTGATATTTCTCAAAAACTACTGAACGGATTTACACCATTTAAACAAAAGCATGCTTTCTGGACCATCACCTTTCTCCCTGCCAAATTCTCGTAATTCCGTTCAGCAGTTTCACCTGTAGTCTTCTGTAAACTTTCGTATGGAAATTGCATGCAGAAAACACGTTTTAGGACCCTCTTTTTTTCAGCCCCTCCTACACCATTCACCCCCAAACTTTCAATATAAGAGCTAATCAAAAAAAGAGAAACTTTTTGGATAATTTCATAAAGATTCGTCAAACGACGCCAAAGTTACAAGCACATAGAAGGCTCCAGAAGGGGGGCCGCGCAACCCCCCTCCCAACATGAGTGAAGCCCCGGGGCTGCGTGGACCCCAGCACACCCCCGCAACCCCTGCGAGCCCCTGCTATTATTTTTTAAGAAATACCCCCGGAACCTAGCCCACCCAAGGGCCTCATTAAAATGAAACGCGAGAACCCGCGACCCCAGCGCAAATTTTTGCCGATTTTTTTATTTTTTTTTTAAATGATTTTTTGGGCCCTGGGGCTCCTTCTGGGACCCCCTGAGCAGGCCTGTTTTATACCTTTGTTTCTCTGTTTTCAGGTAACTCGCTTCTACCGAGCCACAAGATGGCTGCCAACACTTCCTGGTTTGGACTACTAGCAGCCAATCACAGTGAAGCTCGCGCACGCGACTTAGGCTCCGCCCAGATATCGAAACTTTTATTTTTCTAATTTCTCAGCAACTACTGAACGGATTTACACCATTTTTAAACAGTTCGCTTTCTGGCCCAAGCACTACCTTTCTGCCAACTTTAGAGTAATTCCGTTCAGTAGTTTCGGCTGTAGCCTTGCACAAAATTTCCTATGGGAAATTGATTTTTGGCTCTTATTTTTTGAATTTCTCAAAAACTACTGAACGGATTTACACCATTTAAAAAAAAGGTCACTTTCTGAACCAAGCTCTACCTTTTTGCCAAATTTGGGGTAATTCCGTTCTGCAGTTCGGGCTGTAGCTCGTCGCAAAATTTCCTATGGAAATTAACATGGAGAAAACGAGTTTTGGGACCCCCTTTTTCTCAGCCCCCGCTTGACGAATCACCCCAAACTTTCAGGATAGGAGCTGACCTGGATAGACTTTATTTTTAGAGAATTTCAGGAAGATTCGTCAAACGACGCCAAAGTTATTAGCAAATAAAAAATGCTTTTCCTATGGAAACTAGGTTCTAACTATAACTACCTACTGGCAACCGCCAGTAGGTAATATATATATATATATATATATATATATATATATATATATATATATATATATATATATATATATATATATATATATATATATGTATATATATATCCAGAAATTCTCCCCACAAGGTACGAGAAAGCTGCACACACGGTAAGGCTTTGCACACTCCTTTATTTATATCTTAAAGTTGCACCAATCCTGACGTGTTTCGGTCTGATCAGACCTTGATCACAGGTGATGATAATCATACACTGATGGCTTGCTGAGTCCCAATTCAACAATATATAGTACTTGCCCCGTGGCTCCCTTGCGGGTTACAAGTGAATGATGGCACCTTTAGTTTGCCACAGTCTCATATAGCCCGAGTGGGCAATCACATAAAAATGTCCAAATGCAGCTAATCAGGTAACATCCATCGGAGTAGCAGTCATAAACCGTTCCTCTAGCAGTCCTTAACCCAAAGGCTGCTCGGATCCAAGCCGCGCTGATTCACGGAGGCACCACAGCCTTGTGTCGCTTCACCAATTTCCTCGAAACAGCGGTCCAAAAAGGCATTTGTGGCGCTCTTAATGGCAGTACAGGCTCACGGTATGTCCACGCCGTTTTACACACCAGAAATTCTCCCCACAAGGTACGAGAAAGCTGCACCACACATATATGTATATATGTTCAAAAATATATATATATATTTATATATTCCATCCACGACCTGTTCATTGATAAAAACAGGATCCGACACAGCACAGGATACCATTTCTTAATCCACTCTGTTTTATTCACGTATCATAGCCAATGTGACGCGTTTTGGCCGAGGCACCGGTCTTTTTCACACAAACTGGGCGCCATATTGAGCTCATATTATATGTTATCCGGCAGAGCACGTGATGCAAAGACATGAAAGAAACACTGCTAGTGCATCTATTTTTTCGTCCAAATACTAGCTTAATTCCTATTTTTCTGCAATCCCTACAAGTATCGTAATTCCACAACTACTGCATCAAATAAATGCAATACTACTAGTGACTGCATAATTCGTTGTTTTAAACACAGAAACCCTCAGGTTAAATACCTATGACCAGTGTCAGGCCTTCTGCAGAAAAAAACCCCAACTTATGCAAAACAACTGGCAGTTACAAGTATGGTGCATAAATCATGGAATCCGGGACATGCTCCGTGCCTATCATGTTCATCATTGTGAATACAGTATGCCCAAATTAATAATTAGACCATTAAAAAACGGAAGTGTATAAACATTGCAATTTCACCCGTGCTTTCTTAAAAATAGTACTGAACTTTTTATATGCAAGTTGGGAAACTTCATTCTCCCCCTCAAGCGCTGCCAAAATTATTCAAAAGCACATTGATTGAGTTCAATGTCTTTGTTGCAGAGTCTCCAGTCCTTTATAACGAATTTGGGTCTGTGTAGATTTGAAAATAACTGATTCTCGCAGAATGCCATATTGAAAATAACTGATTCTCGCAGAATGCCATATACGGCACCGGAATATGTTCATCAGGGTACGATTTCACTCCTTCTTTAGTGACCCCGTGTTTCAAAGCGCCATGTGCAATGTGAAAGGAACCTCAAAATACATAGTTATTTCCACCTCCTGCATCAGAACTTGAACTTGAAAATGCAAATTCTGCAATCGTAATCGGGCAGTACAAAATATATAAATCTCTTGTCATGGCACGGTAACAGTACACTCAGTCAAATTCCACGAATTCTCCCGTTCTTACCAATTTGGCTGCCAAAATACGGGAAAACCTTTCAGTGGTGCTGGCAATCCTATATACTCAGCTGTATGCTGTAAGCGCCTCTCCCGATAGCTCAAATTACACTGCACTCTTCACCTGCAGTGCTGGGAGCCTTCCGACGCACCGGCTGCAGGCAGCCTGCATTATACTTCAGTAACTGCTCGGGGGCTCCGCGGTGTGTAAATCCATACAATCCTTACAAAAGCGTTGGCGGCCGCGGTGCACCTGAACAAAGGGGCGTGTCAGATACGATGCCAACCGATTGTAAAAACATTCCATCCACGACCTGTTCATTGATAAAAACAGGCTCCGAAACAGCACAGGATACCATTTCTTAATCCACTCTGTTTTATTCACGTATCATAGCCAATGTGACACGTTTCGGCCGAGGCACCGGCCTTTTTCACACAAACTGGGCGCCATATTGAGCTCACATTATATGTTATCCGGCAGAGCACGTGATGCAAAGACATGAAAGAAACACTGCTAGTGCATCTATTTTTTCGTCCAAATACTAGCTCAATTCCTATGTCTCTGCAATCCCTACAAGTATCGTCATTCCACAACTGCTGCATCAAATAAATGCAATTCTACTAGTGACTGCATAATTCATTGTTTTAAACACAGAAATCCTCAGATTAAATACCTATGACCAGTGTCGGGCCTTCTGCAGAAAAAAACCCCAACTCATGCAAAACAGCTGGCAGTTACAAGTATGGTGCATAAATCATGGCATGCAGGACACGCTCCGTGCCTATCATGTTCATCATTGTGAATACAGTATGCCCAAATTAATAATTAAACCATTAAAAAACGGAAGTGTATAAAAATTGCAATTTCGCCCGTGCTTTCTTAAAAATAGTACTGAACTTTTTATTTGCAAGTTGGGAAACTTCATTCTCCCCCTCAAGCGCTGCCAAAATTATTCAAAAGCACATTGATTGAGTTCAATGTCTTTGTTGCAGAGTCTCCAGTCCTTTATAATGAGTTTGGGTCTGTGTAGATTTGAAAATAACTGATTCTCGCAGAATGCCATATACGGCACTGGAATATGTTCATCAGGGTACGATTTTACTCCTTCTTTAGTGACCCTGTGTTTCAAAGGGCCATGTGCAATGTGAAATGAACCTCAAGATACATAGTTATTTCCACCTCCTGCATCAGAACTTGAACTTGAAAATGCAAATTCTGCAATCGTAATCGGGCAGTACAAAATATATAAATCTCTTGTCATGGTATGGTAACAGTACACTCAGTCAAATTCCACGAATCCTTCCGTTCTTACCAATTTGGCTGCCAAAATACGGGAAAACCTTTCAGTGGTGCTGGCAATCCTGTCTACTCAGCTGTATGCTGTAAGACCCTCTCCCAATAGCTCCAATTACACTGCACTCTTCACCTGCAGTCCTGGGCACCTTCCGACGCTCCGGCTGCAGGCAGCCTGCATTATACTTCAGTAACTGCTCGGGGGCTCGCGGTGTGTAAATCCATACAATCCTTACAAAAGCGTTGGGGGCCGCGGTGCACCTGAACAAAGGGGCGTGTGAGATACGATGCCAACCGATCGTAAAAACATTCCATCCACGACCTGTTCATTGATAAAAACAGGCTCCGACACAGCACAGGATACCATTTCTTAATCCACTCTGTTTTATTCACGTATCATAGCCAATGTGACACGTTTCGGCCGAGGCACCGGCCTTTTTCACACAAACTGGGTGCCATATTGAGCTCACATTATATGTTATCTGGCAGAGCACGTGATGCAAAGACATGAAAGAAACACTGCTAGTGCATCTATTTTTTCGTCAAAATACTAGCTTAATTCCTATGTCTCTGCAATCCCTACAAGTATCGTCATTCCACAACTACTGCATCAAATAAATGCAATACTACTATTGACTCCATAATTTGTTGTTTTAAACACAGAAAACCTCAGGTTAAATATCTATGACCAGCGTCGGGCCTTCTGCAGAAAAAAAACCCAACTTATGCAAAACAACTGGCAGTTACAAGTATGGTGCATAAATCACGGAATCCGGGACATGCTCCGTGCCTATCACGTTCATCATTGTGAATACAGTATGCCCAAATTAATAATTAGACCATTAAAAAACGGAAGTGTATAAACATTGCAATTTCGCCCATGCTTTCCTAAAAATATATATATATTCACTGAAAAAACCACAGGTTTCAGGGACGTTATAGTTAGAAATTAGCATTTAAAAAACCTTAGAAATTCACTGAAAAAACCACAGGTTTCAGGGACGTTATAGTTAGTTGGACATTTCACTTGTACAAAACCAGAGAAATTCGGAGTGTCTATATGGGTTAATCATTGGTTATCTGATTACCTGTATGGGTGCCTGTGTGTCTGTGTGGGTGAGTGGGGGGGTGTGTGACTCCCTCCATGGACGTGTGAGTGGGTGATTCAGTGGGTGTATGGGTTCATGAGTGCATCTGCGAGGGGCTTTATGGGTGAGTGAGTGTGCGGATGGCTGCGTTGGTGAGTGAATGGATGTCTCAGTGGTATATGTGTGAGTAACTACGTATGTGAAAGGCAGTATATGTGAATGTTGGAGTATATAAGTGACTATATGTGAGAGTGAGTGATTGTGAGAGTGGCTGTATGGATGAGTGTGTGCTTGTGTCAGCGATTGTATAAGAGAGTAAGTATGTGTTAGTATCTGTATGAATAAGTGAGGTGGTGTGTGTTTAACTGTATTGGTGAGTAAACGGCAGTGTGATTGAGTCTTTGAGTGACTGACTAGGTGTGTGAGTATCTCTGTGGATGAGTGGCAGTATGTGAGTGTCTGTATGGGTGTTTGAGTGCATATATCAAAGGCTGTATTGATGAGTGACTGCATGTATGAGTGACTGTATCGGTGAGTGAGTGGATGTGTTTAGACCTATGAATCAGTGAGTGGGTATGTACTAACTGGTATTGGTGTGTCTATGGTTTCGAGAATGGTAGTCTGTATTTTAGAGTGGGTATATGAATGGTTATTTTAGGGTGTGAGGAGGTGTGTCAGATATTAAGTGGATGATGTGATCAGTGATATCTTTTGAGATGTCATCAGTGATGTCATCAGTGATGTCACTGACCATGTCATGAGTGATGTAATATGTGACGTCATCAGCAGTACATTGCGGGGGCGCGAGTTATAGTTAGCTCAACTAACTATAACGGCCGAATTTCTCTGGTTTTGTATGAGTGAAATGTCCAACTAACTATAACGTCTCTGAAACCTGTGGTTTTTTCAGCGAATTTCTAAGGTTTTTTAAATGCTAATTTCTAACTATAATGTCCCTGAAACCTGTGGTTTTTTCAGTGAATTTCAAAGGTTTTTTAAATGCTAATTTCTAACTATAACGTCCCTGAAACCTGTGGTTTTTTCAGTGAAGTTCTAAGGTTTTTTAAATGCTAATTTCTAACTATAACGTCTCTGAAACCTGTTTTTTTCAGTGAATTTCAAATGTTTTTAAAATGCTAATTTCTAAGTATAATGTCCAAAAAATACTTTTTCTTAGTTTTCTAATTCTTATAAAAATAATGTAATGTTTTCTCTTTTCTAAAATATAAATATACATTTTTTTTTTTTTTTAAAAGGGGATTTGCGTATTGATCGTGTACCTGTCTCGGTGGGTGCGCGAATCCAAGAATTTTGCCACCATATTGGTTAAGTTGTGTAGGATGCCCATTTAGTATGTGACGGGTGCACGGATCTCGGCCCCGCGTAACGTCACGTCCGTATTTCCAGGGGTCACGCCGGGTGCGCGAATCCATCACAAATCTTTAAGTTTTAAAAGTATATGTATATAACTTTATTATATATATTATACCAAGACATTATTTAAGATAATTGTAAATATCATATATTTGTAACTGGAATAAAGATATATTATTGTTAAATATATTTTTCGGGAATCGCGCCGGGTGCGCGCCGGTTGCGCAGCGGGTGCGCGAATCCCATGGGACTTTAAAAGAAACCATTTCATTGGTTAAGAATCTTTTGATTCTAGAACTTGAAGGACCCCACCCATTTTTTCTCATTCCTTCAAGAGCATCTTAGCAGACACACCTGTTGTCTTCTGCTCCTCTTGCTTGCCTTTTTTTGGTGTTTTTTTTTACAGAACTGAAAATGGCAGCTGGTGATACACCTGTACAGCTTCCCCCTGAAGAGGAAGAAGACCTGGAGGAACCTGTAAAGAAAAGATACAAAAGTGTCGTATGGGCATTTTTCTCTATTACACCAGGAGAAAAAAAGGTAATTGCCAGGAAAGTTACATGCACTATTTGTCAGAATGTCCCGTCACGAGGTTCTGATAGAAAATATTCCTGTGGGATGTCGTCGATGTTGAAACATCTACAAACAATGCATCCTCGACGTCTAGCTAAGGAACAGCTTAGACAGGAACAAGAGAGGCAAGGAAGTGACAACACCGCTGCTGGACCTAGCACGTCAAGTGCTTCAACTTCATCTAGCACAGCCAACATCTTCCCTGACTTCGCTCGAGTGGAGCACCGTTGCATAAAATGCAAAAAAACTCTCTGTTTTGGTGAGCAATCACTGGATGCTGTCCTGGTTGCTATTAGGAACCACCACTGTTAATTTTTTTTTCTATTCAATGAGTTTATAATTGCATAATTTTTCAACATGTTCACTGTTGGTTCTGTTTATTTTTTCTTTATTTTAAGAAAAAACACCTAATTTTTTTTAAAAGGGTTAAAAAATACAAATAAAATATAAAACAAAAAAAGAAGAAAAAAATGGTTCTTTTTAGAGCCGCCTAATTGGTTAAAAATAGACAAACTTGTATGTGTTCTATGAATGACTGCTATGGTAATGTCGGAGTCATTGTATGAGTGAATAAGTACTGTCTCGGTGAATGAATGAGTGCAGCAGTATTGCCTGAGTCATTGAATGAGTGCATGGATAGTGTTTGAGGGAATGAATTAGTGCAGTAGTAGTCCCTGCCTGATTGCATGAGTGTATAGGTAGTGCCTGACTTATTGCATGAGTGAATGTATAGTGCCTGGATGACTGGAGGTGTGGAAGGGTAGTACCTGGGTTATTCCATGAGTGCATAAGTAGTGCCTGGGTGATTGCATGACAGCAGAGGTAGTGCCTGAGTGATTGAATGAGTACATGGACAATGCCTGGGTGATTGCATGAATGCAGGGGTAATGTCTAGGTGAATGGAGGAGTGCATGGGTAGTGCCTGAGTGATTAGATGAGTGTATAGGTAGTGCCTTGGTGATTTTATAAGTGCATGGGTAGTGGGTGAGTGATTGGAGGAGTGCAAGAGTAGTGCCTGGGTTATTCCATGAGTGTATAAGTAGTGCCTGGATGATTGCATGACTGCAGGGGTAGTGCCTGAGTGATTGAAGGAGTGCATGGCTGATGTCTGTGTGATTGTATGAGTGCAGGGGAAGTGCTTGAGTGATTGAAGGAGTGCATGGGTAATGCCTGGGTGCATGGAAGAGTGCATGGGCAGTGCCTGGGTGCATGTAGGACTGCATGGGTAGTTCCTGGGTGATTGGAGGAGTGAATGAGTAGTACCTGGGTGACTGCATGAGTGGAGGAGTAGTGCCTTGATGATTGCAAGACTGCATGGGTAGTGCTTGGGTGATTGCATGAGTGCCGCAGAAGTGCCTAAGTGATTGAAGTAGTGCATGGGTAATGCCTGGGTGATTGTATGAATACAGGGATAATGTCTGGGTCAATGAAGGAGTGCATGGGCAGTGCCTGAGTGATTAGATGAGTGTATAGGTAGTGCCTTGGTGATTTCATAAGTGCATGGGTAGTGGCTGGGTGATTGGAGGAGTGTATGGATAGTGTCAGGATGACGGGAGGAGTGCAAGAGTAGTGCCTGGGCTATTGCGTGAGTGCATAAGTAGTGCCTGGGTGATTGCATGACTGCAGGGGAAGTGCTTGAGTGATTGAAGGAGTGCATAGGTAATGCCTGTGTGATTGTATGAGTGCAGGGATAATGTTTCGTTGATTGAAGGAGTGTATGGGTAATGCCTGGGTGCATGGAAGAGTGCATGTGTAGTGTGTGGGTGCATGTAGGACTGCCTGGGTAGTTCCTGGGTGATTGGAGGAGTGCATGAGTAGTAGCAGGGTGATTGCATGAGTGCAGAAGTAGTGCATGGATGATTGAAAGACTGCATGGGTAGTCGTTGGATGATTGCATGATTGCTGCAGAAGTGCCTGAGCACATGTATGACTGCATGGGCACTGCCTGAGTGATTGAAGTAGTGCATGAGTAATGCCTGGGTGATTGTATGAATGCAGGGGTAATATCTGGGTGAATGGAGAACTGCATTGGTAGTGCCTGAGTGATTACACAAGTGCATAGGTAGTGCCTTGGTGATTTTATAAGTGCATGGGTAGTGGCTGGGTGATTGAAGGAGTGCATGGATAGTCCCAGGATGACTGGAGGAGTGCAAGGGTAGTGCCTGGGTTGTTGCATGAGTGCATAGGTAGTGCCTGGGTGATTGTATGACTACATGAGCACTGCGTGAGTTATTGAAGGAGTACATGGATAATGCCTGGGTGATTGCATGAATGCAGGGGTAATGTCTAGGTGAATGGAGGAGTGCATGGGTAGTGCCTGAGTGATTAGACGAGTGTATACATAGTGCCTTGGTGATTTTATAAGTGCATAGGTAGTGGCTGGGTGATTGGAGGAGTGCAAGAGTAGTGCCTGGGTTATTCCATGAGTGTATAAGTAGTGCCTGGATGATTGCATGACTGCAGGGGTAGTGCCTGAGTGATTGAAGGAGTGCATGGCTGATGTCTGTGTGATTGTATGAGTGCAGGGGTAATGTCTGTGTGATTGAAGGAGTGTATGGGTAATGCCTGGGTGCATGGAAGAGTGCATGGGTACTGCCTGGCTGCATGTAGGACTGCCTGGGTAGTTCCTGTGTGATTGGAGGAGTGCATGAGTAGTAGCAGGGTGATTGCATGAGTGCAGGACTAGTGCGTGGATGATTGGAATACTGCATGTGTAGTGCTTGGGTGATTGGAAGAGTACATAGGTAGTCTCTCGGTGATATTATAAGTATATGGATTCAGGCTAGGTGAATGGAGAAATGCTTGGATAGTGCATGGGTGATGGCAGGAGTGTGAGAATAGTGTCTAATTATATAGATCAGTTCATGGGTAGTATTTGAAAAAATGGATCAGTGCAATAAAAATGTAAACATTACTTCATATTATTATGCTTATTACATTATTTCATCTTACCTTCTTTATTAAAATACATACCAAACTCAGTGAAACTATTTTACATTTGTTTTGTTGTAAACTGCATTTAAAATCTTTTCAAGGTTTACTATTACTTTCTGTAATAAAAAAGAAGGAAAACTGTAATTACATATAATATTATGTTTTTAGAACACAACATAATTTTACAATTACATAACATATTCAGTTTCCCTTTTTTGCCGATTTCAGATTCTAGTGAATTTCACCATACACAGTGATTTCAATGTAGATCATCATACAACAGCAGGGGAAAAAATGCAATCAATGAGATTGTAAAAAACAAACAAATCTGCGTCGAAAATATTTACAACAAATTCAACTATCTGTTTACCTATCTACAGTTTCTAAATTACATTCTTCAACTACATTAAAATATTTATTTCTCTGAAGTATATTTTCTAAAATATACACTCTCATTTACATCGCGTATAATATAAAGATCAAATATATAAACTAGTTCCTTCAAACACAATTTTGCAAATGCAATAAGAAATACCACAAACAATAATCCAAACAGTAATTGTTAATATCGTCCCAATAGGCCGAATAATGTTTCCAAATCCATTTGCTTTGAAAATATCCAAAATAAACTCATTAATTCGTGTCCACATTTTCCCAATAGGCCGAATGATGTTTTCAAAATTTTGGCATCAAAAATATCAGATATGAATTTGGTAATTCGTAAGGCAACCTACATTTGAATTCCAAATGGGCATCATTGCAATGTGTCCATCCTTTATTGCACTTTAAATACACAGTATAGTGTCCAGATGTTGTAGTAGGTCCATCATGGAAAATAATAGCCACTGCTTTGAAAGTTCTTCCTGAAATTGGCACTTGACTTGCCACGAAATTTTAATTTTAGTTTCCAATTTTCTTCCATTTGCTCTACAACGTTGCAGCATTATTATGACATATTTTCCAAATCTTTCTATATATAATGTTGACAACATTTCTGATTTACAATGAGAGCATTTCATATCTTGATTAGCTCTTTTTACTAATTTGTTAAAAGACACTGATTGACAATCTGGTATTGTCAAATATATGAATCGTTCAGTGTCTATTTCAGTGGTAGAAGAAAATTAACACTCTTCACATTTATGATCCCACCTGTAACTTAGTCCAAACAAATTTTCAATTTCTATTCCTTCATCTTCGAATACTGCAAGTATAAACATAAGAAATTCTTTTTTTTAACTTTTTTTTTATCCTCATTTGCCTTGCTTCCACCCTTCTTCTAACGATACCACCCTGGGTTTTCAAACCTCATTTGCTGGAAAGAGAGGCTTAACCAAGTGCGCGGAGAAAAGCCCCCAGAAGAAACTGGGCGCCATTGGATCTTACTGGGCGACCCTCCTCCACCAACAACCGAAACCACTCTCTTATCCTCCTGCATACACAGGAAGAAAAAGATGTCACCAGCCGAGGCAGACGAAGGCTTAATCATTGGACTGACTTTTTTCTGAGTAACCCAACTTTAACCACACCAGGACAAGAAAGGAGTCCAAAATGTATATCTTTTTTTCATCCGATCCGAAATATCCAACTTTGCAATAAATTTCATTGATTGTATCCAACTACTCTCTGTTGGGGAGGCTGGAGAGACCCATAATTTACATAACTCTCTGCGGGCCAACAACACAGCATAAAATACCAACTTTGCCACATCTTTCGTAATTTTTCCTTGCAGATCAAGCTTTCCAAAAATGACCAGCTCAGCACTTACCTTGATCTGCAGACTTAAAACACTCAACAGGCAATTACTCACGGCATCCCAGAAAGACTGTATCTTCGGGCAATGCAGGAACATATGTAGATCATCTTCGTTTGGACTGCCACATTTAGGACATGCCATCACTCCACCTGAGCCAAATTTAGATAGCCTCCGTGGAGTCCAATATGCCCTGTGCAATGTAAAAAAATGGTTCCTCCTCAGATATGCGGGTTTAACTGTTTTATAAAGCATAGACATTGATATTTGCCATTGGTCTTCCATCTCGGGCTCTGGCAAGCATCTTCCCCACAGATCTTCCGGTAAAGTGAAAGCACCATCCTCCAACTCTAACACCAACCAGTACCATAGTGCAATTTCTTTCTTAAACATGACACTGGACACGAGTTTTTCCTCTAATTCATTTGGTCCTCCTATCGTTTCCCAACTCTGGATCTGGAGGTATTTAAATCTCGAGAACCTCAGGCCCAGTTCCTGCTCGCACCAACTCCACGAAATTAGATGACCCTCTGGAAATAAGTGCTTCCACATTATAATGCCCGCCTCCTTTAAGGGTCTAGCCAATAAGTCTCTAGTCCAAGCCGGAGAACCTGGTGTGTCCCAAATAGGAGCCAGCTGACTAAAAAACAGAATTTTTAAAGACATTCTGATTCTATACCAAGTTTCCGCCATGGCCACTAACACTTTTAACCTAACTTTCTTAAAGTATTTCGGATCGGCATACTTAAACATAAAACCACTTTCTGCTCCTTTTTCTTTCCTCAACATCTCCTTGAACATCTTACCTATCTCTGTGTTCGTAGGGGTACCCAATAACATCCTTCCATTTTTCAAAAGAAATGCACATGCATAAAATAACAAATCTGGAAGAGCTAAGCCCCCCTTCCCTAACCTCCTTCTAAGTTTTTTTCCAGGCTAGTCGGGGACCTTTTGATGCCCAGATAAAAGAACTAATTTCACCTTGCAGTTTTAACTGCCATTCTTTCTTAAAGGTTAAAGGGATTGTTTCAAATAAAAAAGTTAACTTTGGAAGAACCACCATCTTTACCAAATTTACTCGCCCATACAGTGTAAGTGGGAGTTGCATCCAACCTCGTAGACTGGCACTAATTTCCTTTTTAACCCTATCAAAATGTGTCTTAGCGAGTTCTACGGTGTTCTGGGTTATCCTAACTCCTAAATATCTCATTTCTTTCTTGAATTCAATGCCCTCTGTCTCCATATTCCATGCCATGATTTCTGTTTTCTGCCTATTAATATCATAGCCTGATATTTTGCCAAACTCATTCGTTATTTTCAGAATACAGCTCATAGTTTGTTGTAAATTGGTTGTATAAATTACAATATCATCAGCATAGAGCCCAATTTTGTTGCTCCAATCATAAAATTTAAAAGGCAGTATACCCTCACAGCTCCTTATTTTCCTCGCCAGTGGCTCAATATAGAGATCAAACAAAAGTGGGGTCAGGGGGCACCCTTGCCTTGTACCCCTCATAATCCGCACCTGCTGTGTCAGTACCCCGTTAACCAGTACTCTAGCTACCGGAGCGTTATATATACCTTTTAACATTCTGCAAAAGTTTTCCCCCAAATTAAGATGTTTGAGCAGGGTCTGCAGATATACCCAGTTAACACAATCGAATGCTTTGGCAGCATCTAGTGCTATTACTGCCAATGGAAGATCGTAAGCCGTAGCCATGTCTATGGAACCAATAAGAGAAAACGTCAACTCCTTCAAAGCTCTTCCTTTAATAAAACCCTTTTGATCTTCATGCACCAAATTCAACATAATCCCATTTAACCTCCCTGCTATAAGCTTTGTGAACAGCTTGTAATCAGCATTTAAAAGAGAAATAGGCCGGTATGAGTCAGGATTTTTTAATGACTTTCCAGGCTTAGGGATCAAAGCTATATTTGCCTCTTTCCAGGAATCCGGCATAACAGAACCTGAAAGAAAAATGGCATTAAAGAGCTGCCTCATAACAGGTATTATGGCACTGGCCAGGGACCTATAAACCTCTACTGGAAGGCCGCCCGGCCCTGGAGCTTTTCCCTTTTTGCCCCCTTTAATAACCTCCTCCAACTCTTCAACAGAGATCTCCCTGTTCAAAACCTCCATCACCTCCTCTGATAATGGCTCCATATGGTCCAACCAATTCATTACGTCTTCCTCCGTAACCATCAGATCTTCCTTATATACCCTCCCAAAATGTCTATAGAATGCTGAAGCAATTTCTTTACTATCACTAAGTAGCACATCTGAATCTTCACATCTGATTTCTTTAATCAAGCTTCTGACCCGGTCGCTCTTTGCCTTCCAAGCCAGAAGCTTGCTACAACCCTCGCCATATTCAAAATGTGCTAGCTGGCTGGACTCCCATTTCTCCTTGACTCTATCTCTCAGAACGCCTGATAGATTCACTTTTAGATTTAATAACTCATCCATTTCCTTTTCATGGCTTCCTACAGTAATCACAACCGCTTCCAGCCTCCGAATCTGTTCTTCTAACTCCAACACCTTTTGATGATAAACTCGCCTTTTAGCTGCTGCCAAAGCACCTAGTCTACCCCTTAAGTAGGCCTTATAGGCATCCCATACTATTCCAATCTTACCTGAGCCATGATTCCTTGAAAAAAATTCCTGGGTTTCCACTTTCAAAAGTTCCATCGTCTCATCTTTAGACAGAATCGTGCGACCCAACCTCCATATTGAACTGGTAGTCCCCTCCCCTATCATCATCCGAAGAAGGATAGCTGAATGATCTGATAGGTGAACCCCAATATGTTCAATCTCCAAAATAGAATCTTTCACTGTTCTGTCCACCAAAAAATAATCTATCCGTGACCGGTGTTTGTATTTTTTATTGTAGTACGTAAAACCCATACGGGAGCCTACCTTGCACCTCCATATATCGCAGAGACCCCACTGTGCCATCAAGCCTCTCACCCTATCTGACATCTTGGGATTTACCGCCGCTCTACTGTTCGCTGATCTGTCTAATTTATGGTCCAAAACTGTATTAAAGTTCCCTGCCATAATAATGTGACCGGAGAAACTCAAAAGCTCATTTGCTATTTCATCTAACGGGCCTGTGTCATCCTGATTTGGACCATAATAACCCACCAGATTGAGATGCTGCCCAAAGACTCTTAGCTTAACTATTAGCCACCTTCCTGTAGGACTCGAAACACTGCCTTCTATCAAAATATTTAGACCCTGCTTAACTAATACTGCAACCCCTTTAGTAACTGCTGTCTGCCTCGTGTAAATTGCATGTGCAACCCATCTCTGCGCCTTAAAGAGTGCCTTACTCTCGTCCTCTGTCAAGTGTGTCTCCTGTAAAATAATAATTTGCACAGAAGAGTCCTTCAAATATTGCATTATTTTATCTCTCCTACTCTTCACCCGAAGACCGTTTATATTCCACGACAGAATTTTTAGTTCCATTCCATTCCCTGTCATCTCTTTAAAGCCCTCTCAACCCACCAACTATTGATGAAAACCAGACAAATTAGACATTTTTTATTTTTCCCCCTGAATCCCCCTCCCTGTGCAGCCCACACCCCACCCCCCTCCCTTGGAAAACCCTAACCAACTTCCCATGGCAAAGCCCTGTGAGTTACCCTTCAACGTGCGGCGCACCTACATACACACCTATACACCCATATACCCTCATATAAATTTGAAAACATAAACAAAGCAGGAAATCATTATCTATAAACTATACCACATAACTGAGAGACCCATCTTCTTGCTTACAAAAATGTGAATTCTTAAAGATTCCCCGCCTCAAGCTGTTCATAAAGCTGTCAACCTCCTCAACAAACCGAAAGGAGTGCATCTTGTTATTCAGCATCACTTTGAGTAGAGCCGGGAACTTCAACTGGACTGAAGCACCTAGCCTCCTTAGCGGCTCAATTCTTTTTCCCAGCTCCCACTGCCTATTAGCTGTTACTACTGATAGATCTGATCTTACTTCGATTCTTGCTCCATCCACCTCCAACACTTTCTTCTTCAAAGCTTTAGCTAAGATCTTCTCCTTCAAGGAATAAGTGAGGAAATTTATGAGAATTCTCCTAGGCTTAGGTCTATTTGCGTTTAACCTAAAAGGGTCCCTATGTATCCTCTGGATATCTCTGGCAATTTCCTCCTCAGACTATTCCAGCTGAAGCTCCCTTTTCAATAACTGAACCACAAAGCCTTTAATGTCTTCTCCCTCTTTACCCTCAAGAACTTTTAAAACCTTCAAATTATTCCTCCTTTGAAAATGTTCTAATCTTTCCACTCTTTCCTCATGCTCTCTCCCCCCAGCTCTGAGCCCTTTGATCTCTTTCCTGTTAGTCTGTATTTCCTCCTTTAGGTCCCTAACTTCACCTTCTAGCGCCAGTGTTCTTCCACTCAGGTCATCCATTTTTTTCTCCAACACCTCACATGCAAACCTTATACCTTTCTGATTCAGCTCTGAGGTCTCAAATCTTCCTCGCATCTCAAGAGTAAGGGTTTTAAGCAGTGTACCTATAGAGGGCTCTCGACTATCTAGGACTGCGCCCTCTTCACCTAAAGCATCTTGCCCCAGTCCATACTCCTCCTCGGGCAGTAACTCATTTTGTACTACCTCCGACACTTGCGATTTCCCTCCTACCTCCAAAATAGACCCCCCTGGAAAATTTATACTGCCCTCTGGATCATTCAGACTAACCTCAACCCTTGTGGCTCCCACTACCTCCCCATCTCTGCAGACAGCGCTTGAAATCGGTTTGGGCTCAAATGTGCAGACCAGTCTTCCAGATTTGTTATCCCCTTAGAGCTGCCCACACCTCCTGAGTAATCACTACACTCCTGTATTTGTTTAGGGGCCGCCACCGCTGCTAAGGTGGGATTGTTCCTTAACACCAAAGTTTTCGGGAGCACCTTAAAATAGGACCTAAGGGACGGTGTCACCTTAAACTTGCGGTCCAAAGAACCCCCCCTTGCCAGTTTAGTGTGCACCTTAGTCCCCTTATTGCACCTTCTGCCCCTGGGTTTCACAACCTTCACCTCCTCCTCCACCCTCCTCTCCCTTTGTTTTTTCCCCGACCTATGTGAAAGATCCGCCAACTCCGGGAGAGCTGCACTCCCCCTTGCCACACTTCTCAATGAATACTTTGAAGCCACCTCACCAACACTACAACCACTCTCCACCCTCACTACTGCTCCTTTACCCTTGTCAGTACTATGGCTCTTCTCATTAATCCCCTGCTCCTGCTCCTGGACCTTTTGAAGAGAAGGGGCAAACTGTACCTCAGCGTTTTTAGCACTCGATAAGTGCTCCACTCCACTTCTGCAAGCTTGCTCCTCTCTGGCCCCACTCAGCCCACTGGCTCCTCGACCGTTACCTCGATAGACGACCCTAGCAGCAGCCCGACGCCCTCTCCTCATCTCCAGTGCCGCTCTCTTCCACGGCTGCTCCGCCATGTTCCCAAGCTCCGCCTCCAGCCTTGCTGCCTCGCCGCCTTAACGATCAAAAACTCGGCTCCAGGAGCTCCTACCTTCTTGGACGCTCCGATAACTCTCCAGACAACTCCAAACCCCCGTGAGTCTCCCGCAAAACACTGAATTAATCCTGCTCGATAATCCACATAGACCGGCAGCTTTCACCACCGCTCGCCTGCCATATCGCGTCTACTACACCGCACGCCTCCAGGATCACCCGCGACCCGCCGCTAGCCGGCCGCCATGTTTTTAATTCTTGTGCATCTTGTTGTATATTTAGTGTAAATTGCGAAGAACCAGTAAGTATATCCAAAAGATGCCGAATGCCATAAGCAGTATGAATTGTACTTCTTTCAGTTACTAACTTTTGAAAAATATAATGTAATAAAGAACAGAATCTTGTTTCTCAATTTTCCATAATTTCATGATGAAGATCTTCTAGGTAAAAGACAACATTCACAATTACATTAGCATAGCAGTTGATACTTGAACTATTTTCTAACCGGTATCCTACAATATCATCAACAGTGTCCATTTTCCTTTTCTTTGCTGCTTCATCATTTTCTTGAATTTTTTTCTTTTTTTGAATCTCACTAGAATGTTTCTCATATTTCCGTTTTCGACATACTACACGTTTCTCATATATGGGATATTCACCTAAGTTAGGAGCATACAGTCTTCTTAACCGATTATACTCTCTTACACAATTTGCATCAGCACTAACCCTTTTCTCATCAAAATCAATCAAATACAAACCAGATAATGTTCTTACTCGAGACAATGCAACGTATGCCATGCCCTCTTTAAACACTGTACTTCCAATATGTACCAAAGCACTGTCTACACTTAAACCTTGAGATTTATGAATGGTCAATGCATATGCTAAAGAAAGAGGAAACTGTTTTCTACGAACATACAAGTCTTTTACAAGCAAAAAACGAACAGCACAATGTCCAATCTGTTTTACCACTTCAATCTGATCAAATTTAATCTTCAAAAATTCAGTTCCAACACTCTTCTGATAATTAACAAAATCAACAACTTTTCCCATTGCTCCATCTAGTAAACCTTTTTCTACATCCAAATTACGCCGTAATATTACCCGACAGTTTACACATACATATAAAGACTTTTCTAAACCAGCAGTCTTAGATACAGACTTCTCCAAAGAATCCAATTTTGACACTAATTTCTCTGAGAGAAGAATAGTAACTCCTTCGTGTTCCATTTAATCAATGGCTTCCATTTTCACTATTGGTTGTTTCTCCAGTTTCAAAAGTTCTTGATTGAATGTAGAACACTCTTGCAGTGTTGGCATCAGGCAAACTATAGAGTTCATTTCTCCAATTTTTTTGTACATTATTTCAGGTGCAATATTTTCATTTGGAAACAAGTTTGTTAGAAGCCGACTTTGTAAAGCTTCTTTACCATGTTTTGTCAAAACATCAATTCTAATATCTTGAAGAATGTTTCCATAATGTTCATCACTTGCAGACCAAATGTTGAAATTTCCAATACTTCCCAAAGATTTCCTAATGTCTTCATGGACAGGTGTTTTAAAAACTGGTTGTCCTTTCACAGGAGTAAATTGTAGTAGATCACCGAATACAATTACATGTTTTCCTCCAAATAAAACATCATAATCTGTTTTTAAAATCTGTTGCATTCTTAAATGTACAAAGGCAAGCATTAAGTTTGAGACCATGCTCACCTCATCAATGATCAGAAGTTTCATTTTATTTAGTACTCTTGCGACTTCATAACAAGCTTCTCCATATAGCTTGTGATATTCCAACTTATTTTCATGTTCAACTGGTAGCATGAGTAATCGATGTAATGTAATCCCTTTAATATTGTGTGCAGCTAACCCAGTTGGAGAGGTTACAACACAAGATAAATGTGATTCAGTGGTTTTCTGTAGATAACTGGTCAAAACTTTAATTAAGAAACTTTTTCCTGTTCCAGCTTGACCACTGATATACATTAGAATAAGTTTAAATGATGTGCATTGACATTTTTTTTTCATGCAGTAAACCATGCTGTATCTGTTGTGTCACTTGCTGATATATTTCTTTTTGTTCAATATTTAGTTGTTCTTCCAAGTTTCCCAACTCAATAATGTCGTGTTGTGCTTGTTGCATTGCTGTCTCTACTTCATTCATGGCTGTTGCTGCCTCATTTTCAAGAATTGGTTGTCCTAATGGATCTTGACTTAGTAGAGCAGAACTTTGACTATCTTGAGAACTGTCTCTAGCTATTTCAGCTCCATTAGTAGTTTCTTGTTCAATCTCTTCATTTAACATTTGTAGATAATTTGGAAAAATTGTGCATTGAATGGTATCTTTACATACATTAAAAGAATCTTCATAGCAGTCAAAGTAATTCCATTTCACTACGCCAAGGCTTGAAAAGTTGCAGAAGTGCTAAATAGAAGAATTCCCTTTTATCTGGAGTTTCACAACTGAGTTTCCTGTGGTTAATAAGATTTCCTTTGGCATGTTTTACCATACATCCTTCACATCCAATTACTGCATATTTTTCTTCATTTATATTTTCTGTAACATTTTTCTTAAGGCTGTAATGAAGCAGTACTTCATAGAGACATATGTTTTCCAGATGTGGACTTCTTTTAGGATAGTACGTATCCAACATATTCGTTTTAACAATATCTGTACTTTCTGGTTCATTCAATGCTAAGTATTCAATTTCTTGTACAGATGTCAATACTCGATTTCCTGTTGCAGCAAGACCTAGACTTACCCAAATGATTCCTCTTGACTTTGAATATAAACTTGCAGAGGTCAACCGATCCGAACCATCGTACCATCCAATCTCTCGATGGGAAAGCATCTTCAAACTAAAGCTGTACAATTTGTTACTAAGAGTCTTCTCTTGTGAAATTTCTTCCCACATTTCTTTCAACTCCGTCTTTTCAGATTTGGTTATATATGACGTAACATAGCGAGCAACAGCAATCGAATTATCTGCAACATACTGGATATCCATATTTGAATTCCACATCGTCAAAATCACTGGATTGTACTCATTAATATACTTTGAATCTTCAGTTCTTTTTATGTTGTAAGTATTCTTCGGAGATTTTCAAGTTATAGTATGCCTTACTGCTGACATGAAACTGTTGAGTCTCCCTTTTGAAATTACTGGACGTGGGAATCCAAAACGATATTTTGTATAAAATGTTCCCTTTGACTTGTATTTCCGTCGACAACATTTCCCACATCGATTACTTTGAAACCGTAAAACTTGCTGTCTCAAGTTGTTTTCTCCTCCTTCTTTTGGTATGGCACAGGTAGCATATTTTTCAATGAAAGACAAAACACTTTCATCAGTATCAGTTCCAAATTTTGGTGCATTCTTGATCCATAACAGCATGTGAATATGAGGTGCACCTCTGGCTTGGTACTCCTTTCTCCAAAAGAAATCAATAACTTCTCCAAGAGGTGGATTATTTTTATTGCAGATAAAAGACATCATAGCTTGAAACATATGATTAAAATATCTGCACACATTTACAGGATCCAAGGAACACAGTTCTCCAGCCGTCTTCAATTCAATATTTTTTACATTTGAATTTGCTTGTCGTAGAAATTCAAGTAAATCGCCCCATGCATACTCAGCACAGCTAAGCGTAACAAACCACGTAGGGGTTCCTAAGTTCCATAACATATATTCAAGTTCTCAGTGACGATGATACCAATACTCATTAGTACCACGTTGACACGCAATCAAATTAATTAACTGAGATTCCAAATGATCGTCTCTTTGTTGAACTTTGTCCCAAAATTCCTTTGCAGAAACATGTGTGAGATGAACTCCTGTTTTTAATATGTGGTTCACTGCATATGAAAGTCCAGACAAGTCACTTTCAAACAGAAGATGAAATAAATATGGAACACACTGACAAAATCTTGGATCTTCTGAGTACAATCTTGTAGTACGATATTCTGAAACTGGAATCTGCACGGGTCGTTCATCATATTGACCACCTTTTCCAGTGGGGAAGAGCTGTGGAAAACAACGAGCTTCCAAACTTTTTTTCCCATACACTCATGGGAGTTCCCTTCGCTTTCTTCATTTGGAATAATTCAATAGTGTTTCCTATCACTTCTTTTGAATGTAAAGGATGTATACTATAATGTTCATAAATTTCTTCACTCCTGGAGTTATCCACTTTTTCTATTTGACCAGTTGGAATTTCTCTATCATCTTCTAAAGATATTTCTTGTTCTTCCACATATACATTTTTATAATAAATATTGTTTTGTATAAGATATAATGTAGCCTTTTGAAGTTTGCAGACATCTACTAACTCTTGCCATATTTTCCGACTCTTTGTTGGTACACCATTAACTAGAATAACTACAGGTTCACATTCCTCTCTCTCTACACCAACAGTTTCAATATTTTTCTTAAAATCTAAAGGTAAATACACAACTCTTCCTTTTAAACCTCTTTGTAAATCTGTTGGAGGCAGCTTACCTGTTTTAGGCTCCATACAAACTATAGCCTGAAACGGGTGCATAGATTGAATAAGAATAGACTCATACGTATTTAAATCTACCAGTTCCGGAGGAATAGCTACCAACTCTAGGTTATTATGTACACCTCTAACTGGCATTTTGTTCTCTTCTAATTTGTCGTAACAATATTTACAAATACGTTGATCACTACCCAACTCAAAACGACCTTCCACCAACAAATAAGCACCAAATTGCTCCCACTTATCATTGTTTTCCTTTTCACTTTTTAAATATATATTAACATTCCTAGTTTGAGTTCTATAGTGAGTACGTCGACAACAAATACAAATATAGGGGGTCATTACGATGTCGGGTGGATCGCCACCGCCCGACCGGCGGTGGCGATATGCCCGCCATTTTCATCCGCCCGCCTAACATTTCCCCCCGCCATATTACGATGGCGGTGGGGACCCAGGCGGACGGAAGACCGTCCGCCAGTTTACCGCCGGTAGGCAATCCGCCCGATTGCCTACCGGGCAGAAAAGGCCTGCAATATGGTGGCGGTGCCTTGCAGGCACAGCCATCCATATTACGATGATGGCGGTCTCATGCCTTTCCATGGCGGAGACTCCGCCATGGAAAGGCATGCGGAGAATGCCTTTGGGGGCCCGTTGCGGGCCCCCAGGTGGTTGCGGGGGTGGGTGGCTGCACTTGGGTGGTACCCATGGTACCCCCCGACATTTGCATGTACAAGGCGCGGTGCCTGTCACGTTGTGCATGCAAATGCACAACATGCCCTTTTAACATTGTGACGGGTGCTGAATACAGCACCGCCTGCCACAATGTTAAATATACAGGATGCGACCGCCATGGTGGCGGTCGCATCCTAATAGGCACAGTGGGACCGCCGCACCTCTTGCGGTCAGGCCCATTTACCGTTACGGTGGCGGGTGGACATTGTCCGCCCGCCATCGTAATGATGCCCATAGTTTGGCTTTTCACAAGAAACTGCCTTAAACTTTGTAATTTCTTCTGCAAACTTCTCAGCAGCACTATCTTCCACCTCTTCTTCAACACCTACACTTATCAAACTCTCACTTTCTGTGCACTCCTCTTGAGGACCAAAGAAACGAAACTGTATATCATCAGAAACTTTTTTTACATCCAATACTGAACCATGCAAAAGAGACTTTTTACATAGTACAATCTTCTTACTAACTTCCACATTTCTGAATGATGTACTGCTAACATTCTTAAATGATGAAAAGTACTTCGACACACTTTTCTAGAAAGACAAGCCAAAGAATGACCCTGCAAGCCAGTATATTTTCTCACTTTACAAGGATCGAGTCCTTGCAATATCTTAATCTTCTGTTTAACAATTTTATAACCATAATCTCGTAAGAAATTTCATAATATATCAATAGATTCCTGTTGTATACTACAAATACTACTGCAATCCCACTTATACACTGGAGCTTGTGTACGTCTCCCTTGAACTTCTTCAGCTATTACTTCTTCCACATTTCTAGGAACCATCTTTTCTTTTTCAATTGGACAACCGTTTTTAACCTCATAACAACGACCTCTGGTATCAACTGCATGAACTAATGCATTTAGTTGAAAATAGCTTTCTTCATTAAAAAAAGGCTCAGTACCAGAAGTGTGCTTCCATTCACCCGAAACTTTTTGCAGAAGTTAGTTCAATTTACCAGACTTTTTCTTTTACTCTTCTCCTTCAAAAAGTGCATTGTTTTATTCAATGTTTTTATTCTCTTCAATACTAATATAAACAATTTTCTTTTCAATTCAAAAGCCTTTTCGACTACACTTTCAATCTGTTCTTTCTTCTTGTAAAATGCAGATCTTCCTTTATATTTTTTGCAATCTTTCAATACATTTTGTAGTACTCTACTTTTATACATTCTCTTCCTAATGTCTTTATATTCTTTCATCCTTTTTTAAAACATGGATTGTTTTCCTATAACCTGATTTTGCATTAATTTGTCCTTTTTTCGTTTGCTTCTAATTGCTTGTAGTACTTTTCTTTCTCTTTTCCCCATTTTGAAAATCGATTACATTTTTTAAAACACTTTTAACAAATTCCTTGATTCTCTTACCAGAAGCCTTTTCTTCAACATCACATGTTGTACTTTATCTAATTTCTGCTTTTCTCTCTCCTTTAAATGGTTCTGTTTTCTTTGTTGTCTTTTCTTTTCAACTTTTCTTGCCATATTGAATATTTCTTAATAATTATGGAGAATATCTAAAAAAAGTAAAGTTTATTATCTTTCTAAAAATTATTTAATATTATTAAAATAATTATATACAAATATTATCATCTTTAAATAAAAAAATACATTGAGTAGTAGCTACGTGAATAGATGAGTGCAACAGTAGGACCTGGGTGATTCTACAACTGCAAGGGAAGTACATAACTAGTGCTTGGGTGATTGCATCACTGAAGGGGTAATATCTGGGGGATTACTGGAATACATAGCAAATGAGTGGTTGATTTTATAACTGCATGAGTACTCCTTGGGTGATTGCAGGAGTACTGAAGGAATGCCTGAGTGATTGGAGGAGTGGAAAGGTAGTGCCTGGGTGATTTTATAAGTATATGTGTACTGCCTGAGAGATTATATAAGTACATGAGTAGTGGCTACATGATTCAAAGAGTGCAAGGGTAATACCTTGGTGATTGCATTAGTGTATAAGTAGTGCCTGGATGTTTGCATGAGTGCAAGAGTAATGCCTGAGTGATTACAGCAGTGCATATGTAGTGACTGGATCATTGGAAGACTGCATGGGTAGTACTTGGGTGTTTTTATAACTGCATGAGTGTTGGGCCTAGCCAAATATAAAGCTGCAGAGTATTACATGATTCAACCATAAGTCTCTCCATATTGTTAAAAGCATGCATACATATGTCTCTACGTTTTCAAATCATCATCATATCTAAAAGAAATATATATACAATATTTCTGGAATAATGTGAAACCTAGAAAGTGAGACATGTAATAGATCTGATTGAGTGAATGCATTACTCCATGCATAGTGCTTGGGTGATTGTATGACTCCGAAGGTAGTCGCTGGGTAATTGCAGGAGAAGATAGATAGTGACTGGCTAATTGCATGAGTGCACTCATAAACATTGAGTGCATGGATAAGTAGATGAATAGCACCTAAAGATGTAAAAGATATAGATGACTCATTGAGTAGTACCTGGGCTATTACATAAGTGCATAGGTACAGTTGCATGATTGCATGACTGCAGGGGTAGTACATAACTAGTGCCTGGGTGATTGCATGTCTGCAGAGGTAATATCTGGGGGATTACTGGAGTACATAGTAAATGAGTGGGTGATTTTATAAGTCCATGAGTACTGCCTGGGTGATTATAGAAGTACTAAGGTAGTGCCTGAGTGATTACAGAAGTGCAAACATAGTGCCTGGGTGATTTTATAAGTGCATGAGTACTGGTTGAGTGTTTACATAAGTACAAGAGTAGTGCGTGCATGATTGAAAGACTACAAGGATAGTGCCTGGGTGATTGAAGCACTGTATAGCTAATGCATTGGTGATTGCATGAGTACAGAGGTAACGTCTGGAGAATTAAAGGAGTACATACGTAACACCTGGGTGATTGCATTACTACAGGGGTAATATCTAGGGATTTACATGACTACAAAGAAAGTCACTGGGTGATTTTATAAGTGCATGGGTACTTCTTGGGTGATTGCAGCATGACTGAGGTAGTGCCTGAGTGAATAAAGGAGTGCAAAGGTAGTGCCTGGGTGATTATATGACAGCATGAGCACTGGCTGAGTGATTACATAAGTACAAGTGTAGTACCTCCATGATAGAAGCAATGCAACGTTAGTACCTGAGTGATTATATAAGTACATGAGTAGTGGCTACATGATTCAAAGAGTGCATGTGTAATACCTTGGTGATTGCATGAGTGTATAGGTAGTGCCTATATGTTTGCATGAGTGCAGGAGTAATGCCTGAGTGATTACAGTAGTGCATATGTTGTGACTGGATCATTGGAAGACTGCATGGGTCGTACCTGGGTGTTTTTAAAACTGCATGAGTGTTGGGCCTAGCCAAATATAAAGCAGCAGACTATTACATGACTCAACCATAAGTCTCTGCATATTGTTAAAAGCTTGCATACATATGTCTCTACGTTTTCAAATCATCATCATATCTAAAAGAAATATATATACAATATGTCTGGAATATAGTGAAAGCTAGAAACTGAGACATGTAATAGATCTGCTTGAGTGATTGCATTACTCCATGCATAGTGCTTAGGTGATTATATGACTCCAAAGGTAGTCGCTGGGTAATTGCAGGAGAAGATGGATATTGACTGGCTAATTCCATGAGTGCACACATAAAGGTTGAGTGCATGGATAAGTGTATAAATAGCACCTGAAGGCATAGATGAGTCACTGAGTAGTACCTACATGAATAGATGAGGGCAACAGTAGCGCCTGGATGATTTTATGACTGCAAGGGTAATACCTGGTTTATTAAATTAGTGCATAGGTACAGCCTGCATGATTGCATGACTGCAGGGGTAGTACATAACTAGTGCCTGCATGATTCCATGACTACAGGGGTAATATCTTGGGGGATTTATGGAGTACAGAGGAAGTGAGTGGGTGATTTTATAAGTCCATGAGTACTGCCTGGGTGATTACAGAAGTACTAAGATACTGCCTGAGTGATTACAGGAGTGCAAAGGTAGTGCCTGGGTGATTTTATAAGTGCATGAGTACTGGCTGAGTGATTACATAAGTACAAGAGCAGTGTGTGCGTGATTGAAAGAGTGAAAGGATAGCGCCTGGGTGATTGAAGCACTGTATAGCCAATACATTGGTGATTGCATGAGTACAGGGGTATTGTCTGGAGAATTAAAGGACTACATAGGTAACACCTGGGTGATTGCATGACTACAGGGGTAATATCTGGAGATTTACATGACTACATAGAAAGTAACTGGGTGATTTTATAAGTGCATAGGTACTTCTTGGGTGATTTCAGCACTACTGAGGTAGTGCCTGAGTGAATAAAGGAGTGCAAAGGTAGTACCTGGGTGATTCTATAACAGCATGACTACTGGCTGAGTGATTACATAAGTACAAGTGTAGTGCCTCTGTGATAGAAGGAATGCAACGTTAGTGCCTGAGTGATTATATAAGTACATGAGTAGTGGCTACATGATTCAAAGAGTGCATGGGTAATACCTTGGTGATTGCATGAGTGTATAAGTAGTGCCTGGATGTTTGCATGAGTGCAAGAGTAATGCCTGAGTGATTACAGCAGTGCATACATAGTGACTGGATCATTGGAAGACTGCATGGGTAGTACTTGGTTGTTTTTATAACTGCATGAGTGTTGGGCCAACCAAATATAAAGCAGCAGACTATTACATGACTCAACCATATGTCTCTCCATATTGCTAAAAGCATGCATACAAATGTCTCTACCTTTTCAAATCATCAACATATACAAAAGAAATATATACAATATATCTGGAATATAGTGAAACCTAGAAACTGAGACATGTAATATATCTGCTTGAGTGAATGCATAACTCCATGCGTAGTGCTTGGGTGATTGTATGATTCCAAAGGTAGCCGCTGGGTAATTGCAGGAGAAGATAGATAGTGACTGGCTAATTGCCTGAGTGCACTCATAAACATTGAGTGCATGGATAAGTATATGAATAGCACCTAAAGGTATAGATGACTCATCGAGTAGTACCTGGGTTATTACATGAGTACATAGGTACAGCCTGCATGATTGCATGACTGCAGGGGTAGTACATAACTAGTGCCTGGGTGATTGCATGACTGCAGAGGTAATATCTGGGTGATTACTGGAGTACATAGTAAATGAGTGGGTGATTAATGTATAAGTCCATGAGTACTGTCTGGGTGATTATAGAAGAACTAAGGTAGTGCCTGAGTGATTACAGAAGTGCAAACGTAGTGCCTGGGTGATTTTATAAGTGCATGAGTACTGGTTGAGTGTTTACATAAGTACAAGAGTAGTGCGTGCGTGATTGAAAGACTGCAAGGATAGTCCCTGGGTGATTGAAGCACTGTATAGCTAATGCATTGGTGATTGCATGAGTACAGAGGTAATGTCTGGAGAATTAAAGGAGTACATACGTAACACCTGGGTGATTGCATTACTACAGGGGTAATATCTGGGGATTTAACATGACTATATAGAAAGTCACTGGGTGATTTTATAAGTGCTTGGGTACTTCTTGGGTGATTGCAGCACTACTGAGGTAGTGCCTGAGTGAATAAAGGAGTGCAAAGGTAGTGCCTGGGTGATTATATGACAGCATGAGCACTGGCTGAGTGATTACATAAGTACAAGTGTAGTGCCTCCGTGATAGAAGCAATGCAACGTTAGTGCCTGAGTGATTATATAAGTACATGAGTAGTGGCTACATGATTCAAAGAGTGCATGGGTAATACCTTGGTGATTGCATGAGTGTATAGGTAGTGTCTGTATGTTTGCATGAGTGCAGGAGTAATGCCTGAGTGATTACAGCAGTTCATATGTAGTGACTGGATCATTGGAAGACTGCATGGGTAGGACTTGGGTGTTTTTATTTCTACATGAATGTTGAGCCTAGCCAAATATAAAGCAGCAGACTACTACATGAATCAACCATAAGCCTCTCCATATTGTTAAAAGCTTGCATACACAGGTCCCTACATTTTGAAATAATCATCATATCTAAAAGAAATATGTATACAATATTTCTGGAATATAGTGAAACTTACAACTGAAATATGTAATAGATCTGCCTGAGTGATTGCATAATTCCATGGGTAGTGCTTTGGGTGATTGTATGACTCCAAAGGTAGTCGCTGTGTAATTGCAGGAGAAGATGGATAGTGACTGGCTAATTACATGAGTGCACACATAAAGGTTCAGTACATGGATAAGTGTATAAATAGCACTTGAAGGCATAGAAGTGCCTAGGTGAAAAGATGAGTGCAACAGTAGGGCCTCAGTGATTTTATGACTGCAAGGGTAGTGTGTGGGTTATTACATGACTGCATAGGCAGACACTGCATGATTCTATGACTGCAGGGGTAGTACATAACTAGTGCCTGGGTGATACCATGACTACAGGAGTAATATCTGGGGGATTACTGGAGTACATAGCAAGTGAGTAGGTGATTTTAAAAGTGCATGCGTACTGGCTAAGTGAATGGAGGAGTGCATAGATCCTGAAAAGGAAATTGGAGGAGTGCAAGGGTATTGCCTGGGTGATTGAACCAGTGTATAGCTAATGCATTGATGATTGCATGAGTTCAGAGGTAATATCTGGGGGACTACAGGAGTACATAGAAAGGGCCTGGGTGATTTTATAAGTGCATCAGTACTGCCTGGGTGATTAGAGTAATACTGTGGTAGTGCCTCAGTGATTGCAAAAGTGTAAAGGTAGTGCCTGGGTGATTTTATTAGTGCATAGGCACTGGCTAAGTGATTGGAGGAGTGCATAGATCCTGACAGGGTGATTGGAGGAGTGCAAGGGTAGTGCCTGCGTGTTTAAACCGGTGTAAAGCTAACGCATTGATGATTGCATGATTGCAGGAGTTATGTCTGGGGAATTACAGGAGTACATAGTTAATGCATGGTGATTCCATGATTGCAGGAGTAATATCTGGGAGATTACAAGAGTACATAGAAAGTGCCTGGGTGATTTTATAAGTGCATGTGTACTACCTGAGTGATTGCAGTAGTACTGCAGTACTACCTGAGTGATTGGAGGAGTACAACATCCTGAGTAGTAGCAGAATACTGAAACTGCAGCACAAAAGTCTGGTCTATGACATGGTGTACACTTTTGTACTGCAGCTTCAAAATTCTGTAACTACTCAGGGTGTTGGGCGTACTCAAAATAAAGCATAAAGGCTAAACATGAGTCTGCTATAAATCTCACCATATTCCTGGAACTATACATGCATATATGTCTACCTTTTGAAATCATCATCATATATAACAGAAAGAAACACCTACATTTCTGCAGTGAATTTCAAGTGTACCTTTCCCCAAACTCATAGAAAGTAGCCTAATCAGTAATCCCTTCTGCTAACATGTCTTAAAACTCACTTTTGTGCTGCAGCTTCACCATTCTACGAATATTAGACCTAGTCAAACATAAAGCAGCAACCTATCACATGTCTCTACCATAACTCTAATCATGGGGCATATTAGCAAGAACGGCGTTAAAATTATCGCCGATTTAGCGGCAGGAAATTGCCGCTAAAGCGGCGATAATGGGCTTGATAATATGCCATTGAGAATTCCAATAGAAGCCCATGTTCTGGTGTGAACCTGGGCTTCTATTGGAATTCTCAAGGGCATATTATCAAGCCCATTATCGCCGCTTTAGAGGCAATTTCCTGCCGCTAAAGCGGCGATAATTTTAACGCCGTTCTTGCTAATATGCCCCCATATTCCTAAAAGCATGCATGCTTCTAACTATACCTATTGCCAAAAGCATTACACATATTAGAATACATGTGCAAGTAGAAACATAACCACACTCACAAGACCATAAAGGCCTTAAAACTTGACAGACTACACTTAACATTTCAAACACACCTAGATTTATGTGGCAAATTTACACAGACTCTTATAAAGTACCATAATCAATAATTTCTCTCCCAACATATCTTAAACATCACTTTTCTACTACTGCTTCACTATTCTTGTACTAATCAGGTATAGAGCATAGCTAACAGCAAAGCAACACTTCACTTATCTTTCATGAAAGTCTCCCCATATTTCTAAAACCATGTATGCATATGTCTGTACCTTTTGCTAGCAGCATCATATATAAAAGTAATACACAGATAAATGTATACCTCTGTTTTATACATCTATCATCTTCAGACGCATAACACGTACTAAATTATGCGGTATATATGAAATATACCTTTGCACACATCATGCAAATTACTCTAATAAATAACACCTCTACAAACATCTCAAACCTCACTTTCGGGCTGCTCCTTTACCATTCTACAACTACTGATAATGTTACACCAACCCAAATACAAAGCAGGAACCCTTCACATGTCTTTACTAAAAGTCTCACCATATTCCTAAAAGCATACATAAATATGTCTGAAGCATAACAATATCCAAACCTTAAAAATTCACAGTACAAACTTCCAATTTCAAGCAAACACTAAAAATGATGTGGCACATTTCAACTGTACCTCTCTAGAAACTTAAAAAAATTGCCTAATCACTAATACCTTATGTCAACATATTTTAAACAACACTATTATTCTGCATCTTAACCATTCCACTACTACTCTTAGTCTTCAGCCTACCACATAAAAAGCAACAACACCTATTTGTTATACATCATGCACCTTCAAATGTATAAGACATATGAAAATACATATACAAGTAGAGACATACTTGAGACAGACGTCCATGCACACCTTAAAACTTAACAGACTCCACCTCCAATTCTAAAGCAATACCTAACATTTTGTGGTATACTACAAATGTACATATCCACTCACTAAAACAAACTACCATAATCACTAATCCTTTTTCCAATATACACATATTACTATACAAAATCTATTTCAAACAACATTTAACTACAATAAAACAAACTACAATACACATCTCTACAATTAATAATTTATTTCAAACATTACAGTTCTTGAATAATTTTTAAAGATTAAAAATAAAGCTATTACATAATACACCTCACAAATGTATAACTCACCTTCCAAATTGATTTATAGAATTTAAAATATCACAAACTCATAAAAGATTTTCTTATCCACACAATCAATGTAATGCACCACTCTCAGCAAGGTAAAACCAGTAATGGCAAACTTTCCCTCTCTTTCTCCACACAAATACATATAATTAACAAATCACATTGCTTCCTATATTATTTCAAATTATAAAACACATTTCGATAGGTTACACATATTAACCCTTACCAACTGACTTCTAAAAGTGGCTAAACTGCTTCTAGAATTTTTTGGAGTCGCGACTCCACCGTGCACCAATGCGATGGAGCCGCGAATCCATACGGTAGTTCAAAAATGTATTGCAAATAAAAATACCACTATTTTTTTAAAGCACACCACTTCTAAACATAGTACTGACTTGGGAAATCTTACTTTAATAACATACCACTTATATATAAATTACAATTCCATATTTTAAAACCACAGATAACATTCAACCCTTCCCCCATTCTGCTTAGTGCCAGTTTGCATAGTAGCAGTTCATGGAACATTCAACTGAACTAACAGGTCGCAAGTTCACCATATTTTCAAGTTCAGCACACAATGTTGCAAATGCAAACATCAGGAGTTGTTGACATTTTCAAAATATGACCTTATCCTATCTACTGTACCTTTCAAACATTTTTTACTGACCAATAACAAACAAGCTTTTTAAAGAAAGTAAAATGCACCCTATTTTTCAATGTACAATGTTCTTAAACAGCCAATCAATTCTCTACTTTTTAAAAACAGCATCTTGTCCACCATTTTAGATATATCTCATTCTACCAACTGACTACCTCAGCTACAGACACCTTTTCATTACTTCCAGACATACCTTCAAGATGCTTACAGTATGGATTGTTGGGCACAGCTATGTTTTCTGGTGCAAAAGGTATGCTGAACACAGAGGTATTGACAAAGACCTAGCTTTGCAAAATGTGGATATTAAATGGATTGCACAGAGAGGATTAAAGTGGCACCAATTGATGCCTTTGGTTAAAACCTTTTTGCATTTCCAACCCCCTGACCTCATGATTGTGCACTGTGGTGGCAATGACCTAGGCACATTGACTGGGGTAGGACTGGAAATGCTCATGTAGGATACCTTTGCACATTGATGTTGCTTTTCCCCCAAACTGTCTTTGTATACTCTAATATATGCCAAAGACAGAAATGGAACTGGTCAACTCAATTCTGTCCACAGATTGAAAAAGCTAGGAAGAATGTCAATAAAGCTGTTTCTGCTTAACTTAGAGACCATAGGATGGGCTCCATCTATAACAACAATCTACGTTTTGATATGGATGACATCTACAGAAGTGATGGAGTACACTTCACAGATCATGGGAACAGAGTCTTTCTCAACAACCTAAAGCTCTGCACCCGTACTTACATGTAGCTACAACAAACTCTTAATGAAAACAAGGGCTCTTTTTAGAGCCACCCTATAACACAATAGTAAATCTTATTCTTAATTAAACATACATACTTTTTTTTAAACATTTTTCAGGATTCGCGAATCCATCGCGAATCTGCAAAAGCATGAATTCAATGCACTACAACACAACACACTTTTCAAGTATAACTATTAATTTTTTATTTTATATATTTTTAACAACTCTATCAATAGTAATCTTGTCATTAACTTCAATCACACTTCCACTTTAAAACAACTTCACAAATATAACACTACCTTCTAAATTATGTACCACTAAATTATTTATTTGAGGTGAATTCGGGAGTCCAGCACGACGTTACACTGGGGGCCATGCTGAGAGCCGCATCGGAATCGCGACTCCAAAATAGAAAGAAAAAGAAACGCCCTACTTCCATTATTCGGTATTCGCCCCGGGGACCCCATCCCCCGGGACCTGCCAATTTATTTTAATTAAAAAAACATATGGAGGGGAGGCCGCGTGCTCCCCCCTCCTAAGCCACTACTGGCCCCAGGGACCCCATCCCCCAGGGCCTGGCCAGCCTGCATTTTATTTTTGGGAGGGGGGCCGCGTGGCCCCCCTCTTAAGGCCGATTATGGACCTGGGGACCCCATCCCCCGGGACCAACCTTCCTATGTTTAAATAAAAAATAAAAAATTCCCGGGAGGGGGGCAGCGTGGCCCCCATCCCCTGGGCCACTTCTGGCCCCGGGGACACCATCCCCCGGGGACGGCCCTCAAGTTGGGGACCGTGGGGGGAGTCCCAATGCCCCCACGGTCCCTGCCGGCTCCCCGCCTCCTGTGGGAGCCGGCATTGCTTTTGGGCAAGGGGAGCTGCTAACATCTAGCTCCCCTTGCCCAAAAGCAATTCTGCTTTCCTTCGTTGAAGCGAGAGCAGGTTTCCTGCTCTCGCTTCAACAAAGCAAAGCAGTGTTTGCTAAGGCAAGGCGGGAGCTGTGCTCCCGCCCTGCCATAGCAAACGGCAATGTTCCGGGGGTGGGCACCTCGGGACATTGCAGGAGCCGGCCCTGGGGGGTGGCAGTCCCCAGGGCCATCGAGGGCTCCAGGAGGGGGGCCACGCTGCCCCCCTCCCAACGTTTGCACAGCCCCGGGGAGGTGGTGGTCCCTGGGGCTTGGGGGGGCCCGCGAGCCCCTCAGACAAAAAAAATCAAAGCCTCGGGGAGGTGGTGGTCCCTGGGGCTTGGGGGGCATGCGAGGCCCCCCCACAAATTAGAAATCAAAGCGCCGGGGAGGTGGCGGTCCCTGGGGCTTGGGGCGGTCTGCGAGGACCCCCCACAAAAATGTAAATGCCCCGGGGAGTTGTCGGTCCCTGGGGCTGCGGGGGGCCATGTGCCCCCGCATGCCATTATCTATGCCCCGGGGAGGTGGCAGGCCCCCGCTAACTCAATTAGCATTGCCCCCGGGACCTATCCCACCCGGGGGCTTATAGAAAACGAAGCATGGGAGACCATGCTTCGTTTTTTTAACATTTTCTCTGCGGGATTTACGCACCCAGCGCGAATTCTGCCAAAAAACAAACAAAAAACTGCTTTTTTTGGCCCTGGGGGTCCCTGTGGGACCCCCTGACCAGCCCTAGGGGGTCAGGGTGTTTCTACCATGACCTCTTTCCGACATTTACAACCTTTTTCATGAGACTCGGTTCTACTGAGTCACAAAATGGCTGCCAACACACTCTGTTTGGAGTGTTGGCAGCCAATTAGAATGAAGCTCGTGCTTGGGAGGATTCGCGGTTCCTCCTTGGTGCTCAGATATCGATATTTTAATTTTTTGGATTTCTCAGCAACCACTGAATGGATTTACACCATTTAAAAAAAGAGTGCTTTCTGAACCATGAGCTACCTTTTTGCCAAATTTGGTGCAGTTCCGTTCAGCAGTTCGGGCTGTAGCCTGTTCCAAAATTCCTTTGGAAATTAACATGGGGAAAAAGCATTTTGAGACCCCTCTTTGTCCTCAGCCCCCACTTGACAAGCCACCCCCAAACTTTCAACACTGGAGCTGACTGGAGCTGGTCATTAGTTTTGAAAATTTCGCGAAGATTCGTCAAACGGCGCCAAAGATATTGGCAAAAGAAAAAACGCTTTTTGAATAGAAACAAGGTCCTAACTATAACTACCTACTGGCAACCGCCAGTAGGTAATACATATACATATATATATATATATGTATGTGTTAAAAATATTTCCAAAGTGCATGGCTGCCCCAGAAGGAACTTCCCGGGGCTGATCACGGAAAAGACAAAGCAGCGGGGGAAAAGCAAAGCAAATACAGCCTAGGTTGAAAACACAGCGATACCAAAGGGGATGATGGACGGAGCGTTAGAGCAAATCAAACAGTCACCCCCAGTGGCAAAGTGAGCACAGGGTCAGACTGATTTGCATATGGCCATGTCTGAACTGGGGTGGTGGAGTGAGCTAAAGAATGATGATGGATTAAACCCAGATCAGTTGACTGGGGGTGAGTGTTTGATTTGCTCTAACGCTCCGTCCATCATCCCCTTTGGTATCGCTTTGTTCGCCCTAAGTTGGCAGGGTATGCCCAGACGTGGGTCCCTTGCTCACTTTGCCACTGGATTCAAGATAGCCTGGCTGATGAGGGTTTTGAACCCGAAACCGGTCCCAGGATGCTTGTTTCCGGTCCAGGGAAGACATGGCTTGGCAGTTCGGGCTGGACTGTTCCCATGAGGCACAGGGTCAGACTGATTTGCATATGGCCATGTCTGAACTGGGGTGGTGGAGTGAGCTAAAGAATGATGATGGATTAAACCCAGATCAGTTGACTGGGGGTGAGTGTTTGATTTGCTCTAACGCTCCGTCCATCATCCCCTTTGGTATCGCTTTGTTCGCCCTAAGTTGGCAGGGTATGCCCAGACGTGGGTCCCTTGCTCACTTTGCCACTGGATTCAAGATAGCCTGGCTGATGAGGGTTTTGAACCCGAAACCGGTCCCAGGATGCTTGTTTCCGGTCCAGGGAAGACATGGCTTGGCAGTTCGGGCTGGACTGTTCCCATGAGGCACAGGGTCAGACTGATTTGCATATGGCCATGTCTGAACTGGGGTGGTGGAGTGAGCTAAAGAATGATGATGGATTAAACCCAGATCAGTTGACTGGGGGTGAGTGTTTGATTTGCTCTAACGCTCCGTCCATCATCCCCTTTGGTATCGCTTTGTTCGCCCTAAGTTGGCAGGGTATGCCCAGACGTGGGTCCCTTGCTCACTTTGCCACTGGATTCAAGATAGCCTGGCTGATGAGGGTTTTGAACCCGAAACCGGTCCCAGGATGCTTGTTTCCGGTCCAGGGAAGACATGGCTTGGCAGTTCGGGCTGGACTGTTCCCATGAGGCACAGGGTCAGACTGATTTGCATATGGCCATGTCTGAACTGGGGTGGTGGAGTGAGCTAAAGAATGATGATGGATTAAACCCAGATCAGTTGACTGGGGGTGAGTGTTTGATTTGCTCTAACGCTCCGTCCATTATCCCCTTTGGTATAGGTTGAAAACAGCCAGGTCTTTAACTGTTTCCCGAGTCATAAGTAATTTTGAATCTTTCTTAGTTTAGGCGGCATAGAGTCCCATAGGGTAGAGCCAGAACACGAAAGAAATATCCTCCCATTCTGGCTCTGATGTGGCGAAGTATAAAAGCCAGGTTCAGATCAGTGGAGCCTAAAGCTCTAGTGGGCACTTATGATTGAATCAGGGTAGCTAGACTGGGTCTCCTTGCTTGTAAATGATTTTATGGGAAATGCATAGAGCTTTGATGAAATTAATGCACTTCTTGATAGGCAGCAAATGAAGCTTATCTAAAAGTTGAAAAGCAGAGTTGAATTTAGGGAGAGAAAAAAGAAGCCCAGTGGCTGCATTTTGAACACCCTGTAAGCAGTTCAGAACAGATTTTTTTTCCACCCAGGGGAAGAGATAGAACCTAGTGGCTCGACCTGCTGGCCTTGAAACATAGGACATTTTATCCAATTCCTGGTCTCTGCTCAATATCATGTCATTCTGAGTGAATCACTTAATAATCTCAATGCATCTAAAGAGAAAAATGTGTGTAACATTCTGGTACTAATCTAAAGGTCTCTAATGGCCGTGGGGCAGGTTTGCGCTATAACAATCTACCAAAAAAAGAGTGCTGAACTCCCCTAATGATGCTTTTTATGTAGCTGGGTCTGAAATGGGATGGCGAAGTAAGCAGAAGAATGATGGTGGATTTAACCCAGATCTAATAGTGACTGGGGGTGAGTGTCTGAAAAGTTTCAGTGCTCCGTCCATCATCTTATTGTGTTTGCTTTTTATGTAGAACCTCAGGCCCTTTTGCCTCATTGATCTAATATGTAAGTTTTAATGGTCGTTCTCAGCTCAGATTCCTGCTCCTTATTTGATGGCTTTCCTTTGTATTCAGATGTGTGTGCCTCCCCTGGAATATTTCTTCTTGCCATGATTTCTCATATGATGAATTGTATCCACTGTTTCCATTGCTGACATGAGGAAATATTTTTTTATTTAGCTTTTAGTACTCCAGGAGAGCACATCACTGTTAGACCTGAAATCCTTGGAACATTTTACCTTCACCCCCTGATTTTTTGCTAAACTCCTTTTGTTGGCATTAGGACCCCTGCTAACCAGGGCTAAAATGCTTGTGCTCTCTCCTTCAAACATGGTAAAATTGGACTACACCTAATTGGCACATTTAGTATACTTAGGGCCAGATGTGCGACCAGCAAAATTGCGCCTTTTCAAATTGCGACTCATTTGCGAGTCGCAATTTGCGAGGTGAAATTTGCCATGTACAACAGTGTGTTTAACACTGTTTGCGATTCCCAATGGGGTCGCAATTTGCGAGGCTCATTAATATTAATGAGCCTCTCGCAATTTGCGAGCCCATTGGAAATTACATGCCCTCCCAGGTATGGTGGCCTGCTGGGCTCAGCAGACCACCATGTCTGGGACTTCTTTTAAATAAAGCAGCTTTTTTTTTTAAATGCAGCCCATTTTCCTTAAAGGAAAACGGGATGCATTTAAAAAAAAAAAAATGAAACGTTTTTGTTTCATTTTTAAGGGCAGGTAGTGGTCCCTGGGACCACTGCCTGCCCTTAAAAAATATTTTTAGAGACAGTCACGAAGTGGAAGGGGTCCCCTGGAGACCCCTTCCAAATTGCGACTGCATTACCACCCTCTTGAAGAGTGTGGTCATTTGAGAGTGTTTTGCGACCGCAATTGCGGTCACAAAACTTTCGTACATTGATTTGCGGACGCAATTAGGAAGGGAACACCCCTTCCTAATTGCGACTCGCAATTCCTAAATAGCGATTCGCAAATAAATTTCAACTCGCTATTTAGGAATTGTACATGGCCCTGGGCCATTTTTCATGCGCAAAGGGGTCGCAAACCCGTTTGCGCATGCAATGTAGGGTCGTACATCTGGCCCTTAATCTCTAGTAAATGATACTACCTGTACCCAGGACCTGCAAATTAAGCGTCATATATTCAAGAAGGGAACATTGTTGAAACTGGTTAAGACCTCTACAAATGCAAGTTATATACAGTTGAGAGGTGCTTTGTCAGATGGATTTTTTGTCCTGAGGAGACCCACTATAAATAATTTGTGGGTCGAAATGTCGACACTGACGTGGGGATTATTTAATAGGAAATAATTCATAATTCAGGTTCACCATTTATGCTGGACTGATAATTCTGAATTATGGATACCCACAATGTACATATGCATCATATTTTAATTGTTTCACCATTGCACTTATGAGCACTGCGATGTCTGCACTTAGTAAAGAACAATAAGATTGTGATTTTAGTACATAATCAAGATTGACATGTACTTTAATCTCATTGGTTATTTTGAGTGAGTCACACAGAACCACTTGTTCTATGTTTCAGGTATTCCGAGGTTCCATTGATTGGGCAGACTGCAGTTTGGTCCTAAGTTGTTTCTATGGCATAAATACTTTAAACATTGCCTCTAAGTTACGCATGATTGCTTTAGTGCCAAGCTACCACAGGGTTAAGAAAAAGTTAATTTAGTGAATGTTTGTGTTTCACCTTAACAAGGGTTGTGGATTTTGCCTGAGTGAGGCTTCCACCCCTCTCAACTCACAATCCAGACCAAAATGTACTAAGCCCTTGCACTGCCATTGTGTTACACAAGGCGATACAGGCAATGTAAGGGCTAAAGTGATATTTACTAATCCATGCAAAACCACCTTGAATGGCTCTGCATAACTTAATAAATCCAGAGTAATGCAAAGAAGTGTAAATCACTACTTCACATTAGTCTACATTGGGAAGGCGTTCCCTGGGTGGAGAGTGGGCGTTCCCACTCATCCACCTATGGATTCAGGTGAATTCCCAAATTTACTAAGGGCAGTGAATCTGTGCATGCATCAAAATAGTATGCCACCCTAACATAGGCATAATGAGGAGAAATATTTTATTTCTCCTCATAATTTTTCTTTTCTACTTGTGCTGCATTCTGCAGCCCTCATAGAAAGAGGAAAAGGCCTCTGAGGATTGTACTTAGGGGGGAAGGTGTCTTTTCCTGCACAAAACTATCCTGTCTGTAACGCAGGCACCCTTGAACCATGGTTTAAGGGTGCATGCATTGGCGCTAGGTAGCACTCAGTGAATCAGCTCATGAAGAAAGCAGGAATGCGCCATATCTTAGTAAATGTGTGCACTTTCCTGCTCTTTCCATTTGATGCACCACAGCAAGTTGTTTTACTGCATTGCATCAAATGTTAGTAAATCTGACCTCAATTTTTTACAGTCACTTTCCTGGCTCTCTCGTTCTCCTGTCTTGGGCCCCAAACCTCTGACCTCATTTAGTTTTCTCCTGCCTCCATCTTTGTTTATTAATTTTTTTACTTTTGTGCCTCGCACTCTCTTTAGCCACTACCCGTGTCAAACAACTGGCACATCGTATTACTTCCTACTATACCTGTTTCCTGCCTTTAAATTATTTTGGTAGGACCCAGAAGCTGCACACTGCTACCGACCACTGGCCTCTCTGAGTTTGAGGAGATTTGCTCGCATATTTACTTTTTTATTTACTATTCATAAATGGCGTTAGCTATTTTAGAATTATAAATTACAATAAGTTATACAAAAAGATCAAAGATGGCACCTACAGATAACTTGCAATGCTTTTTAATTATGACACAAATGACTCTAAAATGGACTCCAATGCATGCAGATGTTTCTTGATGCACAAGCAGATGTCTTGGAAGGGTTGTGTAATGAAATAAAAGGAAACAAAATCAAAAGCGGTCCCCATGTGTGTGTATGCTTCTGGGTGAATGCTGCTGACATACCAGCATCCATTTTGGATATATTTTTGCCTTTGCCTGATTGCAAAGGGAAAAAAGCTAAAGCTCAGCTCCTGCTTATTACAGGCTAGACCCACTGATTTTGGCAGTGCTTCCTTTGTCATGTGGCCTCTTTACTAACAGTAGTTTGATGTACAGCACACTGACTCTTCCTTGAGAGATTTGTGTTTTTAAATTTTAAAAACAAATAAATAAATATAAGTCTCACTAGTGTCTTTTGCCATTGCTAGTTATAGGAACACAAATGGTCCAGCAACAAGAATAGCCAGGCATTGCTCACCTGTAAAAGATAGCGTTCTATCCTTGTCTCAGTCACAAGGGAATGGTAAGCCTTTACTTTGGGCTCATTTGTGTCTAGACATAGCCATTCATTGCCTCTAGCAGCTAACATCCTTTCTGAACATATCTTTTCAGACTCAGGTGATAGTATTGCCCAATATAACATTACTCTGTTTACCAAACCTAAATGCATGAAAGGCTGATTTGACCTTAGCGAAATCCGAGCTCGTGACCATCAGCTCACTGCATTTCTCAACAGCGAGCATCAATAAACGGGGCCAGCTGCTGTTCATCCGTATGGGCAGAGGTGTGATGCTCCCCATCTTTTTCCAGACCAAAAGATTGTCTGTCAGGCTGAACAAAGGTCAGCCTGATTGACAGACACTCTTCTTGCTCAGGTTAGGCAGCCAGGAGCTAGACATAAGCTAAATGTGCATGCGCTTTCCTGCCTGAGCTGAACTTTGTCAGGCTGAGGATTTCACAGCGCTGTGGGTGTGGTCTCCTCAGTCTGGCAAAAGTGCTTTGAGGCCCTCCCCCTCATTACGAGGTGGTGCGTCGCTGTTTGCCTCAGACCTGGCACTTTAGTTTTAAGCCCTGAAGTGCCCAGGGCCAAGTGTCAATCAGAGATACCTCATCTCAGAATGGGATGGGGTCAGCGGTCTCACTGATACCATCCCACTCTGTGATGAGTGAGGGACTGCTGCCTTCCCTCATTGGCTGACCTAAGGTTAACCAGTGAGGTAAGGCAGTAGTCCCAACCTTCCTGAGACTTCCGAGGCTTCCCTCCAAGAGAGCTGCAGTGGAGGTAAGTTTTATGTTTTTTTTAAGTTTGGTGTGTGCGTGAATGTATGATTGTATCTATGCATGTGTATTTGTGAGTGAGTGTTGTGAATGGGTGTGTGTGTGTGTGTGCATGCGTGAATGCATGGGTGTGAGTGAGTGTTTATGTGTGGCCCCTCTGCCTGCTAAAATTACTGGCTGCCACTGAAACTGAGCCATCCTGAAATGTATTATTGGTCTCATAGTGATATCCAGGGACCATCATATTCACCTTCTTTTCTTTTTTTTTTGCTTTTGTTCAAATTAAGTGTTGGGAAGATGAAAGGTGCTTAACACTACAAGTAATATGCTGGTTAAATGCTGCTTTTGGGTTTGAAACAGCTACAACCGAAAGCAAGGATTTAAGAGAGACTAGTCCCATATTGTCAGCAACCCATCTCAAGAACCAAAAAGATATAGAGATCTGGTGCAGTACCTCTCAGGACTTAGGGCCCGATTTCGAGTTTGACAATATCCCGTCTAACTTATTGCAAGTGTATTATATCCTATGGCAATTGTAATAAGCAGGATTGAATATCTATCACATTTTTGACAGAGTAACACTCTAACTCTAAATCATGCCCTTGGTATTTACTGCAAGAATATTGTTTTAATCTACATATAGGGTAATTTATTCCATATGCTCCCATATCAACTTTTTAAGGACTCGAGCTGTGGCTTTAGCTTTACACATGTTCACAGAAGTCTTAGTCCCTAATCTTCTAATTTGTGTTCACAGTTGAACACTGGCCTGTTGACTCACACACTTAGGGCCTTATTTAGATCAATATGCAGCTGTAATTTCCTTCTTAAAAATTCATAACTCCTTAATTAATGACCCAAGCATGTTACATGAAGCAAACATGTCAACCAAGTCTGCTTTATAAAGGGCACAGCATGGACAATACACTCCTTTTTCCCTCACCCCATTTGGCTATCCAATATGGGGTATAGTATAGCTTGAAACAGGTCTTATAATACTGTGTTTGGAGGTTGGCAGGCATTAGAACCGATTGGGAGCTTATAAAAGCACTTTGAAATGCTGCGTCAGTGGTATCTAGCTTAGCTTGGCACTTAGTAGAGGACATTTCCAGATCTTCTTTCATGTATTCGTTAACTAACCTGTACATGCTCCCAATACGTGGAGGGGTAGACTGTATTAGTTTGTCCACAATTTTGCTCTTCCCATATCTCTCCACCCCCCTCCCTTCCTCTGTAAATTATCTCTAATCTGAAGATATTTAAAGAACTCTCTTTGGATAAGACCAAATTTCAATTTCAGTTCATCGAATGATATTATACCACAAGTTGAGTAAAAACAGCCTATTTGCTTCATTCCGGCCTTTAACCAATTCTTAAAATAAAGGTTATTAAAAATCTCTGGCAAGTTCTTATCACACCATAAGGGGGTATAGTAATTCAACCTCCCCAGCGCTAGTAGATGACGTACAGGAGTCCACACTTTAAAAGCAGTGAGCAGTGTCTTAAAACACACCCTTTTATAGTAACCATAATTAAGCTGGCTCCATAAACATCCCCAGGCTTCGGGGCCAATGAGTAATTCAAACAGGGAAGGTTACCTTGGCCTCCCACTGCTAGGGTCTTCCCTCAAGAGTGCTGTATAGTGTACCAATGAGACCGCCCACCAATATAGCTTAAGGTTAGGAATGGCCAATCCACATGTTCCCTGGGTAATGACAGAAATTTGTACGATCTTCTTGGTCTCGAATATACCCGGATAAATTGTGCAAATATGCTTTCAAATTTCTTCAACCAGTAATTCGGAAAGGCAAGGGGATTGCGCTCAAATAATACAGTATTTTAGGAAAAAATGCCATCTTAATTAAATTACTTCTGCCAATCCGTGTTGAATGTAAATTATCAACCCTTTTCAGTGTCTTTTTGGTTTCTTCTGCGCACAGCCCCAATTTTTTATTTACCACCTCATCAAGATCAGAGCTTATCATAACCCCTAAGTATACTGATTTTTCTACAACCATGTAATCATCAAAGGATGTAAATTCGTTAGTGACAATCTGTGTCTTATCCTTGTTCAGGGCATATTCTGATAATGTACCATATCCATGAGCTTCTTCTTCTGTTGCCCCAATAGCCTGTTTGGGATGAGAGGTGACTAAAGCTATATCGTCGGCATAAGCCAGCACCTTGCTCTGATACTCATACAAAACTATAGTGGGAATATCCAGAGCTAATTCCAGGTGCTTTAAAAAAGGGTTGATGTATAATGTAAAAAGGAGCAGTGAACAGAGACACTCTTGTCACATCCCTCTTGTGATTTTGATAGGCTCCGTCATCTCCCTATTTATAAAAACACTAGCCACAGGATCCTTGTATAGAGCCTTAACCGCCCCAATAAATTTCGGCGCTATCCCTTTCCTTTCCATCATAATCCAAAGAAACTGCCAGAAGACCCTATTGGTTGCTTTTTCAGCATCAAGTAGCATTGCCGCCATAGGGTCTCCCGAGACTTGTCTGGCATCAAACAAGGTAATGATCCTACTAATATGCTCTATTGTTCCCCTGCCGGGGATAAAGCCAGGCTGCCCCATGGATTCAATCCTATGAATTAGCTGTGATTAACGAGAAGCTAATATTTTTGAATATATTTTTACATCCCCATTAATTAACGTTATTGAACGGTAGGAGCCAAGCTCCTGTGCAGGTTTATTTTTCTTCGGGAAGACTAAGATCTTTGCAATAGCCCAGGAGCTCGGCAGGGCAGCTCCTTTTGAGATCTGTAGACACAAAGTTGTCATAACTTCTTTTAACTGATCCCCAAAGATCTTAAAGAACTCTGTGGGTATTAAATCGCGACCAGCCACTTTCCCTCTGGGTAGTTTAAACATTGCTTCCAAGATCTCATCCCAAGTCAGTGGATTGTCTAATTGCTCCCTCTCATTCTGCGTCAATACCTCCATTACAGAGGAATCCAGATACATATGCATTAGGTCCTCACGTTGACCACCCAAATCTTCAGAATCTTCTGTATACAGAGCCTGATAGAATTTCAAAAAGGCTGCTCAGATTTTACATGGTTCGGATACTAGCCCAAGTAAGGGATCTCTCACCATCTTAATTTCACTGCGTGTAAGTTCCTGCCTAGTTCTTACTGCTAATAGGTGACCCACTTTTTCGCCACACTCATACCTCTTCTCTCGATAAACTGCTGATTTATCTATCGCCTTCTTCAATAACCTTCCCCCAATTGCTGCTTTAGGGCGAGCCACTTCAGCCTGGGCTTCCTCCACCCCTTTCCTCTGCTGCAAGGCAATGATGAGATTTCCTTCTGCCCAAGCCAAATTTTGTTGATTATTCCACAGACAGTCCCTTTCCTTTTTCCCCTTTTTTATCGAGAATTGGATTGTTTCTCCCCGGATGCCTGCCTTTAGGGTGTCCCAAACTATACCCAGCAGAGCAGTTCCCAAGTTCCTCTGCAAAAATTCTGGTATCAGTTTCTTCATGTATCCTACATAGGCCTCGTCCAGTAATAATGCCCTCTCAAATGTCCAGGAAGAAACTCTTTCGGAAGGGCCCTGCCCAACCAACTCTTAAACTAATGGATTATGGTCCAATAAAAATCTTGGAAAACATTTGATTCTGTTCTCATGAATTAACATAGATGAAACAAAAAAGTAATCCAGCCTAACATGTTTTTGATGTGGGGCAGAGTAAAAGGTAAACCCGTGTTCCAGTGGTCTCATTTTGGACCATGCATCGCACAGTCCAAGTGTCTGGCATAAGTTAAGTAGTGCTTGGCATACTTTAGGCTTCCTCTCCGTATACTTCTGCCCCAGCCTCCAGTCGCATGGCCACATAAAGTAATAGGCAGCGGCCAGTGTGCTAATTCATTAGACACCCTCTCAAATAAGGAAGGGTCATCTATGTTGCTACCATATAATGAGCATAAGGTAAATGTGGGGATCCCTGAGGCTCTGCAGCCAAGAATAACCCATCTCCCTAGCGCATCCACCAGAACTTGAGCAAATTGGATAGATTTGTTATGGGTTAAAATTGCAACCCCGCGTGTGCAAGTCCCTTGGGTCGTTGCCTTCACTATGCTATACCCAAGATTCTTTAAGAGACCTTTCTGTGTATCCTCTAAGTGGGTTTCTTGCAAGCAGACAATGTCTGCCTGCAACAGTTGCAGCCCTTGTGACACCATCTGTCTTTTCTCAACATCGTTTAAACCACAGATATTTACCGTAGCTATCTGTAATCTCCCCATCTTTGTGGTCTCCTTAACCTGCAACATGAATTGAATCTCCACTGCAGAAGCAAACACACCCAAACAAACCAACACAAATCAAACCCCCACAAAAACCTTTGCCTTTCTTTGTCCCTCCACACCCCCTTTGTGTGATCCACCCTCCCTACCCACCCCCAACTCCCCCAAACAAGCAAGCAATCAGGCATATCCTGGGTGATGAGCATTTGACCCACTGCCCCACCGTCCCTCTCTTCTTATTACGGGTACACTATCCGCATCAGATTGCCCAGTCCCATTAATCATCATTGCACCCAGAGGTACGTAATATAACAACTACCCGTTCATTTGGGAGAGTCTCTCCCTTCCTCCCTTCTCTTGATTTCCTCTAGATACTCCTGTGCTTGGACCGCTGAGGTGAAGCTACGTGTGGTTCGTTTAAACTTAATCTTGAGTCTGGCTGTATTCTGGAGTAAGACCTCAGCCCCTATTGTTTTGAAAGGGAGGAAACAGTTGCCGTAGGCGCCATCGTCTTTCTACTGTTGCATGAGCAAAGTCAGGCTTGACAAAGAACGATACACCATCACAAGATTTCGGAGCATTAGGGCGGGCTTGATCATAAACGAGTTGCCTTAATAGAAAGTTGCCGAAAAATACCAGCATAGCTCTGGGTCTTTCCTTCATAGTTTGCGGATGTTTTTTCAAGGTTAATGGAAATCGATGAGCTTGTTGGATTTCAGAGCCCCAGTCCCAGTTCACTTGATCAGGAGATGCACATTTTAGGGTTAACCATATAGGCTCTAGGGTTGCTACCTTCCAGTCTTTCCGGATTCCCTAAAAAGCTCAAGTTGTTTCTTCACTCGTGATTTTCTGGATCTTCAAGCTTGAACATAATGTCGGTCAAAGCTGCGACCTGAGTAGTACTTTGTGACTTCAGGGATTCAACCTCAGCTTCCAATACCTCTGTCCGTGTTTCAACAGATGTTAATCGCTCCGCATTTTCTCCGCATGTTTTATTCAGCTTACGGATCCCCGCTTGTACTTTTTTAGCAGCAATTCTCCATCCATCATTCCTGGTATCTTTTTGCATTTGTTTGATAGACATAAATATAGCTGTCAGAGAGGGTTCTATAGACTGTATATCCGTATTTGAGCCGCATTCAACATTGTCTTCCCAAAGTATTATCTGGGTGTCTGAATAGTCACATTTTAACTGTTTTCCGGCACTCCCCTTCTGGTTTTCTTTCCTCTTTTTCTTTTTGGAGGACTTCTTTCTTTGTGTCGCTTGAATATCTTCAAATGATGTGCTACTGCTGGAATCTGAAAAAGCCTCAATGCTTGAGGAAGTATTTTCCTGCCTAGCAGAGTCTGAGTCAATCTGTTAATGAGAAGAACTTCTCTCCCAGCAGGTCAGGAGAAAAGGCCGCCCTGCACTGAAGTATGAAGCTAGAGGACCCTGTACTCCCATCCAATGAGATCTTATCCCGACTGTATCCTTTTTGTCTGTGCCACAGTCCGCAGACTCTTCTGTCTACTTTTTATCCCCCCTCCTCCAACAGTACGTTGCTTTTTTCAGAATCCACCAATAGACATGCAAACATTGAAGCAGCAGTGGGTTGTGCAGACCCCCCCTTCTACCTGTGACGTGGACTTAGTTGCTGTCTTTCTTGCTCCAGTCTTACGCTTCACTTTGCCCAGTCCACTGTGCTGCCTCGGGTCAGGGATCACTCCATTAGCATCCGCAGGCTGGCTGCTTCCCGTGGACATCACACCGCCGCTGGGGATTCCGGCAGTCTGCACCTTCCCTGTTTTTCCACCTCTGAACGACATGAGCCAGCTCAGCAGTTCTCCTCAGATCTGCCGTAGCCGCTGACCCCGGCCGGTTGAGAGTGAGTGCCACGAAGACGCAACCATCGTGGTCCGCAGCACCTCCCGAAACAAAGTGCACAGTAAGCAGTTCACCAAGCCCAGGATGAGCAATCGATCGTCGCACCGCCAAACTATGGAGAGGGACGGTGAGAGGTGTGGCGGCTAGTCGCATGCCATCTTTGCCATCCCGCCAATGTTATTGGGCATAACTAATCTGAGGGCAGAGGATGGAGATGCCCTGTTAAGCATAGCAATGGCTGTGTATAGATTGTGCATCTCTTTAGCTTGGTTGAACCCAGTCCCCACTTGTTTCAACAATGGCTGGCCCGATTATTAGTGACATATAACCTGGTGAAAGCTATATACACTCAAAAGGGGTGGGAAACATCCTAAACAACAAAATTGGAACAACGACTTACCTTTATAACGAAGTCAGAACCACGACGAATCTTGAACCACGACTTTCAACAACCACGAAGACCTAAACCACGACTTCAGGGAAAGCAGAGCGACTTCAGGGAAAGCAGAGCAATGTTCACAATGAAGCTGATTCGTCACGTCACTCATCTCCGTGAAAGCAGAGCAATGTTCTCAATGAAGCTGATTCGTCACGTCACTCATCTCCGATCAGCCAGGCTAGGTGCCCTCTAACACGGGACGCATTGCTGCAATCAGGATGGCGGGCAACCAGGAATTCTCTACGCCCACAAACACTCGGATTCGGCAGTGTTGTCTCCTGGCTGGTGGACTCTATGGAGTGTGGGCAAGCAGTCTGCTCTCATCATGCTTTAGGCGTGGGAACAGCGTCTTTTGGAATGCTCTGTCTTTATAAGGTAGGCAGGACTATTTTTGATACCAAATTACTTAACTCTTGGAATGGGATGTAGGAATGTTATGGGTAATGGGTGTTAAAGTAATTGAAAAAGCCAGGTAAAATTCGTATTACTGTGCTATTTAATTAGTGGTATACAAAAAATAAAAAAAAGCAAATTACATTTATATAAGCATAAAAAGAAATTGTAAAAAATTTGAAAATATGTTCAGCAATCCTTTTAAAAAATAATGTTTATTTATGTGTAAACCTGTGTTTTTTTTAAGCGATTTTAAAAGTGCATTTCTAATTCCTTTTTTAAGTTCGTTATGACGCCATTTTAGAGATCAATGCAGACAGCTTTGTAAAAATAGATGATGGACTGTTATTTTTGTGTCTCCTTGCGTAACTAATTGACTTTTTCCTGTTCGTCCGGTTTTGAAAAGTATGTCTTTATTTTAGAAAGTACGATATTTTAAAGATTGCTCATTTCAGAATAAATATTAAAAAAATTATTTATTATTACATTATTTTTATGAATAAATCGGCAAAAACATGATTTTTTAAAAGTACACAGTGGCGTAATTTGGTAAAGAGAAATGTAAAGAATTTTCGTGCTTGAGGAAGTCGTTGATTAAATAGTAGTGGTTTAGCAATGCTCATGGTTTAGCCTTCGTGGGTAAGGCAGTCGTGGTTTAGGCAGTAGTTGTTTAGTCATACATCCAAAAGGGACACAGGGCCAGGAAGAAGGGGATTAGAATTTGGACCTGCTTAGCCAATTGGGTTGAACAATCGGACACTTAAAACGCACTGGCACTTTTTGAGATTAATTTGCTGTTATATTATTGGAGTTAGGAAATTAGGACTCAGTGTGTGTGAGTTTGTCTTGTTAGCATCGTATCCGCTGTATTTTCTGCAACATTGTACTTTGAATCTGCTGCTAAATGATGAATTGATTTTTTAGGGGTGTTTCTTCCACAAGCTCTTAAGCTATGTAATAAGAACTTACAGGGTCTTATTGATGATTATTCCTACTGCCTATAAATTTCTTGTGCGGTATTAAAGTGTGGGGAAGGGTGGGGGAGGGGTCTGGGTTAAAACTATGGGGAAAGAAAATCTTTTTTTTGTCAATAAAAATCTTTTTTTTTAAAAGAGGGCCTTATTTACAGTTTAGCAAATGGTAAACTCCATCACAAAGTGGCAGATATCCTGTTTGCCAAATTACTAGTGCTTTATAGCTTATGGCACTTGTAATACGGCAGATGGGATATTTGTCACATTTTGATGGAGTATCAGATTTGTAGCTTTTCAACCTGTGAACAAAATGTAGGTGTCCCAGAGTAAATATATCCCCAGATTTGCACTTCAAACGAAATAGAAACATGAGCCAAATCTGACACCTACATTAAGAACTATGGGCCACATGCATCACGGAACAAATTTGGTCGCAAACGGGCAGATTCACAGAATCTGCCCCTTTGCGACTGGTATTTTTGCATTTGGGATGCATCATTCCAAATGCAAAAATCGCAAAATTTGCGATTAGTTAAATTGCGATTGCATTTAAGGAATCGCAAATTGCGATTCCTTAAATGCAATGCATTAACCAGTAATATTTTGCGATTTTGCAAATAGGAATCGCAAATTACTGTCAATCACAAGTTGATGGTAATTTGCGATTTCTTTGAAAAATGCACTAAAGTGCATTTTTCAAAGTCCCATGTTACACACACACATGCCCTTGGGGCATGTGTGTGTGCAACATGTGTATAAATTGAAATTTATGGGGTGCAACAGGGTGTCCTTTTGGCACCCTTGAAATTGCATGCGCAATTTGTGAGTACCTATTGTGTACTCGCAAATTGCGCATGCAATTACCATTCATTTCTATGGGCCTCTAGGCCCATAGGAATGAATGGGAAGCAATTCCTTAATTGCGTCTCGCAATTTGCGAGTCGCAATTAAGGAATGTGTAGGAATCGCAATTTTTTTTGCGATTCCTACATGCATAGGCAATAGCGATTCTTTAATTGCGATTCCTTAAAAATCGCAATTAAAGAATCGCTATTGACTATTTTGATGCATGTGCACCTATATTTTTGTCTGAATTAACTGCTACTTGCCATTTCCCCATAGAAATATAACAAGCCTTTGGCCTTGCAGACAAGGGGCAGATGTAATGATAATATTGCATCGTTCACATACAGGCAGAAGGGGAAATTCCTTCCTCTCACTCAAGGTTATTGCCGGAAAAATGACGTGAGATAGAAAGGTCACTTGAGGTATCTCTCAAAGTTAACAAATTCCACTGTAAAAGAACTTTGTAGCCTCTTTGCCATTTCCACTCTGAATGTTTCAGTGAGAGGTGCACATAGACTTTTGTATAGGTTCTTTGCATTCAACATACTGGATGGACTATATTCATATGAGCATTTAAGCAGGCTTAATGAAAAAGAATAAAATGGCCACTGTGTGGTCAATAACTAAACCACATTCAAATCATAGCTTTCACTTTATTAGAGCATATGAAACAATGAGGAAACCTAACCGCCTGTTCACTAGAACACATAATTGGTCTTTGTGGATTTTACTTGTGATATCTTCAGTGATGTAATACTTAACACCTTTTGTGAAGTCATAAATGATGGTCACCACATGTTAGATATTGTGTTAGAATACAATGAGCTTTCTAAAATCGTTTATGTTAAATGGAGACTTAGAGACTTTATGAATGATATTTCCGAATAACATTGATAGATGCTTTCATATTACTGACTATCTATTGTTCATGCATCGAGCATACTTTAGCGTAGGTAAGAGAGTTCTCATGAGAAACCTTCCCTCATGTAACAAGTATTAAATAAAATTGTATTGACTAATGGCAACAAGGGTACAGACTGTGGGTATCAGAAGAAGAAGCATCATATGACCGACAACATCATCTCATGAACTATTCCTATTGGATATCGACAGAAGACGCCTACGGAATTGTTACAAAAGTATGAATCTAAATTAATGAGTGTTCCTAAGTTGTTAGACACCACATTTCACATCTCACTCCACTTTTACCCCTTCTACTTCTACTTACATTTTATTTACCCATTACTCTGGTGGTTTTGCCACTGAACCTTCTTGTCGTGAGACTCTTCTTTATGGAGAGTTGATTTTCTTTAGCTATTCCCTTGAGGTGACAACTTTTGGATTACGGTGATCAATGCTACTGAAAGGATCACACTTTTATTTACAGTTGTTACTGCAGCTGTAGGGAACTTGGCTGCGTTTCCAGAACTACTCCTTAAGAGAAGTTAATATTTCTTATTCCCTCTTCTCCAGAGGAACTTTCCATGGGTTCTGCTTAGAAAAAGTCCTTTAGTTAGCTTACGGGCATTCTTTACGGAGCACTGTGAATTTTTCTAATGTTGACTTCTAAGCAAATCTATTTTTTCTTCTGTAAAATTACCAACCTGAATAAAGAGACATATATCTTCTAACCTTACGATAAATAAAGTCTTTGAACTTTCACAAACCTCTCATCATTGACTGATCGCAAACTCTAAATGTCATTGGCGATTTGAATTGATTTGGGAAAGCTGTAACTCGCCTATGGTACCACAAGGATTCTCTACAGCGAGATTTGTAAGTGGGTGTATATTAAAATTAAACCATCTTGGTGAGACCTTGGGCTTCCGCACATGCAAGGGTTTCCTTTTCAGTTACAGAGAATTCCTCTTCAACTGGTGATAATGCATGTGAAGCATAAGCAACAACCATTTCCTTACTCTTAGCATCTTTTTGGGAAAGGACCCCCCCCCTCCCAAATCCTTTATTGTTAGCTTCTGTGGTGATGAAATTCTCCAAATCGGGATCAAAACATTTCAATGCTGGGACTGTGGCAATTTGTTTTTTACTGTCCTCAAATTCTTTTTGACACTTCGCAGACCATGAAAAAAAAGAGTTGCCTAAAGTCTTTGACCTTGTATAAGAATCCCTTCACAAACTCAGGGGGATATTCACAAGAACGTGTGCTAAACATCTCCAAAAAATGTTAACGCAACTTTACACATCACAGCCTATCGCGGGAAAACAACCCCGTGTTAACGTGGAATTCACAACACGGCGGTACCATGCGATAGGCTCCGGAAACCGCGGCCAATGTCCGCGATACAACCACCTCGATGGAGATAAAAACACAAACCCCAACACCAAAAAACATGCGAGGAGCCCATTCGCGAGGAGGAAAGCAGAGATAAGCAGCGCAAGGCCTGCGACACATATACGGCATGCGGGAATAAGCACAACAAAAGCAGGGAAAAGAAAGACAAACCAAACAGAAAACAGCAAAGCAAAATGGAGGCAGTCGGAGCTAGCACACAACCCCACAAGCACCATTGGCAACAAAACATTAGACATGGCAGGCCATCGTGGACAAGGTGAACGCAGCCGGAGAGCGGAGGAGGACAATGGCAGAAAACCAGAACAGCTGGAATGATGCGAAACGCACAAACAAGCACAAACACGCCAACAACCACAAGGCAGCAATGCACACCGGAGGTGGGAGTCCAGCGCCACACCAGGAGCTGGATGACATGGAGGAAATGGTGTCCACCACATCAGTCTGGAGATGGTGGCAGGAGTCGGGGACCGGAAACTGCTCAAAATCTACAGACACAACAGCAACAGGGAGAGGAACGACCAGGGACTGGGGGGACGGGGGGAGATGGGCACAATGGCACACATGCACAAGTAAGCACAGCACAACTGCAGACAAACCATGCCCAAGAGGAACAACACCAACCAAGAGCAGAAGTCACACAACTCGGCAACATCACACCACTGAACAAGCACAGAAGTGAAAACCACACTGCCTGAAAGGGAGAAGGGTGAGCCAAATCAGCGCCGAAGGGACATCTCACACACAATGCAGCACACACACATAGGAAGCAGAGCACCCCAACATCCAACACAATGTGGTACAAACACCAACATCAGCACAACCGAACACAGGACACAAGTGCACCCACTTGTGGCCGGGAAATGGCCATACGCATCTGGCAAAGCACGAAACAGGGACATGATAATGCACAAGTACCAACCCACAGCCCTGATGGGGCAGCAATGCATGTAAGGCAGGGACCCAGATAGGCTGTGACACGCACATTGGCATACAAATAAACACTCAACACAGTTGGAGACAAGTGAACGTGCGGAAACTTTATCAACAATTGCGTGTCAGTACGGCCAAGGGAAGTGGCACGACATGCAGACCAATGAAGCAGCATGTCTGAATGAGGAACGTTGGAAAGCGCCCATGTCCACCCCGGGGGAGTCCATCACCAACACAAGTCATTGCCAACCCACGTATGTTGTCTGCGCATGGACAAGGAGTCCAGGCCAATGCAGCCATGGACACTGTCTCCCGGGGACATGTGACCAGATCCCCAACATGCAACCAGGCGTCGGGACACGTGCAATGGGTCACATGCAGTCCTGGCTGCAGTTACCTTGTCACTCATCCATGAACGCGAGTGCAGCAGTGTAGGCCAACATTTCCAATGCGAGATCGTTGTCCACCACATCTGACATGTCGGCGACGTAACCCATCAGCTGTCCCGGACAGATGTGCTCACTCCAACTCCTGGCCCCAATATGCACAAAAGCCCAATCAGGGAGCGGCTCAATGTGGTCACTGCACACGACGACTCCTGCAATCTCCCAGGTTCAGTCCCTAGCATGCATGCCAAACATCCAGGCATGCCATAAACGGGCATCACGGTGACACTCCTGGTCGTGGTCTAACAGGGGGCGCACACACACGTCAAAATCCAGGTCAGCTACAGTCACGTTGGAGAGGCAGACATCCATGGACCACTCGAATATGCACGAGCGACAGTGCAACACAGGCTGAACGCAGGTGACGTTGGCAAGGCGGAAGCTCAGCCTGTAACTGATCCGCAGCACTGCCAATGGCAGTGCCCCCAGTACATGCAGCAGAAATGCACGGTTCAGGTCCACGTGACTGGAGTAGAGCATGTGTCCAGGATGGTCTGCCATTGCGTCAGTGGCTCTGCTTGAAGTGGCACTGTGAGGACCTGTGCCAGTCCTGTGGATGAAACGCCACAGCTCGGAGCAATGAGCAGTGTCTGTGTGCAACGGGTGCAGGCCTGGGGTGTGGTGGGAGTACGAGTGAAGGCCATTTCACGCACGCAAACTACGACCAAGGACTTCTGCATGTGGGATGTGTACACGTTGGCCTCACGTCTGGCAGTGCGTAGTGTGGGAGTCACCTGGAAATGCGATCCTATCTGTCAGGGGGTGCTGGGCACATGCAAGTCACATCTAGGAGCTTCAGATATGCTACCACCAGATAGTGCAGACAAAGGACCATTCATCCCTACAGTAACTACACCATCTGCATGCATCCAGGAGACGCACAGAGGCCTGCCGTGGGTGTGGTGGGATGTCTGCGACCCTGGGAATCATGGATGACATGCCCAGCACATGGCACATGTGCGGCCTCACTGTGTGTTACGTTGCCTCACAGCTGCTCCACCCTCCCACGAGCCCCCACATTTGTGTGCCCTGCGTGGTTGTATCACGTGCACTCCTACGGCACACCATTGAGATGCCTGTCCGCGCATGTCCAGCGGCATGCCACCAACACCGTGACGCTGGCCTTTGAAGGTGTGCGGCCAAGTGAGTGTAGGCCAATGGTCCGAACAGGGCGGACACAAGTGTACAGTCCATGGCTGGCTGTGATCACACTGCGAATGAGGCTAGGCAACTGACTCATGCAGCCGCAGGACCGATACACATAACACTTGGCATGCATGTGCCAAGACGCCGAGCGGTCTTGCGCTCCTACATTTCCCCGTCCATGCGGGCCCGCCCTCCTGGTGCATGCTACACTGCAACATCGTCTACTGTGGCCCTGGTGGCGACAACACCCCAACACAGAGACACACTTACCGCACATCCTGCCCAAGGCCAGGTCCGAGCCACGCCCTGCTCCCCCTGCCGATGCAGCACACCCCTGCGCTGAACTGCTGTACGCCGGACCAGCACACGCTGCTTGTGCATGCAGGGGGGGCCGGGCGAAGCTACATGTCCAAGGTCACTGCCAACGCTGAGGTGACATGGTATCGTCCGCTGAGGATAGCACACTGTGATGTTGCACTGCCGTGCCCATCATGCTGACACAATGACCACACGGACACACTTGCTCAGATGGTGTGAATGGCTACGAGCACGTGCGCCCGGCCACATTTATTAGCAGGCACACATATCGAGTGACACCTGTGTTGGATGTGTGTGGGGTGTGTGCACACCAGCCGGCAAGGGCTGCCTGATGCAGTCCGAAATCGACAACAGTGTACATCGTAAAGGACACAACCATTCAACCGTAAAGGACCCATGACCTGAGCTGCACAGAGTTAGTGGCCCCGGATTCACAGCGTCCTGCACAGGCCTACAGCCACGGGCCGCTGACTTGCGGTGCACTGGGGCAGGGTCACGAGGGCAGAGCAGGTTCCCGCAGATGACTAGGGGGGTTGTCGCGGAGTGTCTCGGTGGACAGTGGAAGGTGTACCCCCAGGGCATGATGCCGAGGACAGAACCACGCAGAAACAGTCACCATGGTGGAGATGAGTGGAGCAAACACATGTCGGACACCAAGTCCATCCCAGCCAGATGATGATGCAGACAACCCCCAGGCCATGGACTCAGACGACACCAAAGTTCAACCAGAGAGTGCGCATGAGTCATTGTGCACAGAGTTAGTGGCACCTGTGCTGATAGGGGATGCCGCCTGCGAAGAGGCATGTCCAATGGTGTGGACTCCTCAATATCTTACCCAGGACACAGTTCCACATGTGTGGCCTACTGGACCGCAGTGTAGGCCTGAGGCAGCGGCCAGCAGGGGCCATTCACCGAGTGTCGCCGGGTTAGGCTGGATGGTCCCACCGGCCTGCGTAGTTCAGGTTCAGTGGCACCACGGGACGCGGACTTGCGTTGCACAGGGTTAGTGGCACCAGGTCAGTTGTTGCTAGTGTTTGGTCACCTCTGTAATGAGGATCCGGCTTTCATCCGGACTGAACCGCATCTTCCTCTTACTCCTCTCCGTGCGGTCACTGGTATGGACTCTACCTTCCATGAATCATGACTAAGTGCTGGATGTGGGGCCTACTGGACCGCAGTGTAGGCCGGGGGCAGCGGTCAGCACGGGCCCACAGACATGTGTCGTGTGCTTGTGATGCATTCGTTTGCTTCCCTGATAGCAGGGAGTTTAGTGATATCACCCCTGCAGTAGACATCTGGTCACTGCCATTCATGACTCAGGACACAGTTCCACATGTGGGACCCACTGGGTCGCTGTGTAGGCCTGTGCCCTCATCCACGTGTCGCCGGCTTGCATTGAACAGGGTTAGTGGCACCACGTGTCGCCGGCTTGCGTTGAACAGGGTTAGTGGCACCACATGTCGCCGGTTTGCGTTGAACAGGGTTAGTGGCACCACGTGTCGCCGGCTTGCGTTGAACAGGGTCAGTGGCACCACGTGTCGCCGGCCTGCGATATGGAATTATGCCTCACTGATCGAAGGGAGTCGGGTGCTGTGGCCGCTGCCACGGACTTGGGGTCACTGCCATTCATGACTCAGGACACAGTTCCACATGTGGGACCCACTGGGCCGAGGAGGACGCTGGTGGAGTATGTAAATGTAAAATGAGCACTGTGGGCCTGCGCCGTGGAGGCCAGGGAGGTGCTGCGGAGGCTGCAAAGGTCGCGGGCCTGGGGCCTGGAGCTTGCACTGGCACGTGGTGCGCACTCTTTGACACACACCGGTGTCAGCAGGTGAGCGGAGCCTCGTTGGTGCGCTGGTGCAGGCATGACAGGTCGGGGCCCAGTGGCCCGGGGTGCAGCAGGCGCACAGGGACGCAGGCCCCGCCGCGCTTGGCGCCGGACTCGTGGTGGGCTGAGATGCGCCGCCCTGGCAGACGCATTGTCCATTCCGAATGAGGACCACGCCCAGTGCGACAGGCTTTTTGTTCACACCCCTACGCAGGCCTGGCGTACGCAGGGCCAACCCACTCCGCCCATGCATGCAGGGGGGGACGTAACGTGCAACATTTCAGCATTCTGCCCCACAGCCTGTGGGGACATGGTAGCGTCCACTGGCCACTACACTCCATGCTCCAGCAGTTGATCTCCACATGGCCATTTCCGTGATTTGCACGCTGTGGTCTGTCCGGCATCTCACGCCACATCTGGGATTGGGTAGGTTCACATTCCTTAGTCACTTGCCGCTCTCGCACATGCCTGCTCCATGCCTCTCCTCACATCCTGCTATTGTGTGTCTGTGGTGCCATGCCATGGCTGGGTTGTGGGCATGGCAAGGCCAAGTTCCTAATGGAGTCGTGTTGTTGTGTCTGGTAGGTTGGCATGTTGTGTGGCATGTTGAGTGTATTTGTGCTGCGTGCCCATTGCCAGTGTCGTGAGTTGCATGACTGTGGCCTGGAGGTGTGTGGTGTGTTCATTTGGTACTTTCCAATGAGCACTGCATTGCCATGGGTGCCATCCTGGGTGCGCTGGGTGATGATGGACTGTCGCAGCCTCCTTTTTGGCCTTTCCCGATGTATCCCCAGGGCCAACCACAATACTTCCCTGCCAGCAATCCACCTTTTTTAGGCAGAGGCTGGGGCAGAGGAAGAGGGCGCAAAGAGGAGGACAAAAACAAGTCCAGTGGCAGGACCAGGAACCGAATATGATGGAAACCAGGAGCAAAACACAGGGCAGGAGAGTCTAGTGGTTAATTTGTCACATAGACAACTGACACCTACAGAACAAACAGTACTTGAGAAAGGCCTTGGCTATGTCCCCACCCCCAAAGAGGACAGTTTTCGGGAACAATGCGAAATCCAGAACCTGTTTAGAAAAATACGCCTTAAAGCCCACTTCGATGGTACTGAGGAACCAGACAAACTGGATTCAGGCCTTCGCAATGCCTCGACCTTCACACCTACCATTGGCATGGTACCTGTGGAGGTAGTGACCTTTGAGAAAACTGTCTTAAAAGAACTGAAGAACCAGGATACCAGAGTTCCTTTCCATAATCTCTCTAATCAAGAACATGCAGTGATTATATCATTGACTGAGGACAAAAGCATTACAATAAAGCAAGCTGACAAAGGGGGCGCCATGGTCATACAATCCACTTCGGATTACAACACCGAGTGCCAACGCCAACTACGGAATAGTAAATTCTATACTCCGATAACAACAAACCCCATGACTCGATTAACGACCGAGATAACCACCATGGTCTATGAGGCAGAGAGTAATGGGTGGATCAGTGGTAAAGAAGCTGATTTCTTGATTACCAAACTTCCCAAAACACCCTATTTTTACACTCTGCCGAAAATACATAAGGGGACCACCCCTGTTCCGGGCAGACCTATAGTTTCAGGAATCGGCTCACTCTTAGAGCCGCTCTCAAAATTCTGCGACCATTACCTACAACCTTTGGTCAAACATACACCATCATACATCAGGGACACAACAGATATCCTCTGTGTTATAGGTGAAATAGAAAACACAGGCGATATTGACCTCCTGGTCACCTTGGATGTGGAACAACTGTATACCAATATCCCACAGAGAGAGACATTGGCAGTAATAGAATCTGCACTAAGTGGGAGTGAATGGACAGCAGCAACACCCATTTCTGTTCATCATGCAATGTGCCACCCTGGCCTTAACAGAAAACTTTTTTGAGTTTGACAGCCAACTCTTCCATCAGTCTCAGGGTACTTCGATGGGGAGTACTTTTGCCCCCAGTGTGGCATGTTTGTATATGGCAGCGTTTGAACAAGAGACCATGCAACATGCGAGTAACCCCTTCGGAGCTAACCTGAGACTGTGGAAGAGGTACATAGATGACATCCTCATCTTTTGGCAGGGTGACATACAGAGATGCGCTGAATTTTGCGAGTGGATTAACACAAAAAACCAGCACTTGAAATTCACCCACACTATATCTGCCACGAACATTGCCTTCCTAGATCTCACCATCAGATTACAAGAGGGTAGAATAACGACATCCCTATACAAAAGCCTACCGACAGAAACAGCTTGCTACTGTACAGCAGCTATCATCCTGCTACACTGAGAAATAACCTTCCCTTCAGCCAATTTCTAAGAATTAGAAGAAATTGTAGTTCTACAGAGGACTACAAAATTGAAGCAGAGATACTGGCTGGCAATCTGCTGAAGAGACAATACCCTAAGAAACAGGTTCACTCTTGCATGAAACGAGCAAGAAATAATAATCGTGAAAGCCTCCTAGAGGTACATGAGAAAGAACCCACTGACATTTTGACCTGTGTGACCACGTACACACCTAGATCCAATCTAATAAAGAAGGCAGTGAACAAACACTGGGCAATTCTGAACACGGGTACGCTGTCAATACCCAAACCAAGGTTTGCGTTTAAACGTACCAACAATTTGAAAGATATGTTGGTGCACACTAGACCCAAGAAGAGCAACTTCCCTAACCAGAGGCAACTGTGGGATCTCCCACCCGTGACAGGACACTATCCCTGCGGCTCTTGTATCGTGTGCCCACAGACCAGACACACCAAACAATTGGTTCTATCAGACACATTTACATGGACGCTAATCAAACACACTAACTGTAACACCCCACGTTGTGTGTACATGCTGACCTGCCCTTGTGACAAGAGGTATGTTGGCATGACCATGAGGCCCGTTAAGGTCAGAATCACTGAGCATAAGAGCAATATTCGTTGCCATAAAACTACCACCAAACTATACACCCACTTCTCTGAACTCGGACACCCCTCAGAGAGTCTACGCTGGGTCATCCTAGAATCCCACCAACAAATAACACAGACTGCTTTGTACAGGATTGAACAAAGGTGGGTGTTCCGTCTTGACTTAGCAAATGACGGCCTGAACGATGCCCTGGAGCACCATTAATTAATCTGATATATACAACCATTATCCGAAACTTTAACAAATGAATATATCAGCTTAAGACTCCACGCTAGTCTCTCACCTCTTTATACATCTCTGCCACATGATATCGACATCAGGCTAGTCAGATATGTAGATTAGGCTATGTTAGGACGATATATCTAACAACTAACAATAGAGTACAATACTACACTCTAAGATGGCCGACATACGAATCACCCAATCGGCAGTCGCCAGCAACTTATGCACAAATTTGGCGCAGTGACGTGAGCACTTTTGCACTGTATAAATTCTTGTTCATATTGTTGATAAAACCGCGCCACTCAATGCCAAATTTGAAGCCCTTGATGCACATCCACATCAAGGTAATAGCCAGAACTATAGACCTTCACCACATTCAAAGATGGCCTCCATGGTTACACTGTAGATGATGTCATGCCAACACCATCACACCACACACCAGGTGTGGCTGATTTACCATGCTTAATGGCACCAGGAGAGGGTATTTAAGACAGGAACCGACAACCTGTCTTTTCCTTCCTGATGCAGCGGAGCGGGTAGGTGAGCCGGACTGCTCTGAGCGGGAGCAGGTGAGTATGGATTACACGTTGAGACTATGCCTGGTCACAAGCTTTTAGAATCAATCATTTTTATTGTGTGGGGAAAATAAAGCAAGAACACAGCTTACTACCTACATCTCAAGGCCGGCAGAGCGTTATAAGAGCGTAAGTACACAGCGTCAAGGCCTACATCCCGGAGGCCGGCCTCCGCAAAGACTTTGGTGTCTAGCATCTGTATCGGCTCTCTTGATAAAGTCATCCACCATTTTACATAACAATCTAACAAAAAAAAACCCAACGATGACCCACCCTCCCTACCCTCATCCCCCCACCCCTGCCTCCGCATCAGATCCCTTAGCGCTCTCCGCTCAAACCTACCTAGTGCAAAAGCATTGCCCCTTTTATCTGTCCTTGACCGGCCCCAACGGTTCCAACGGCAGAAGCCTGAGAATCTGCAGGTACTTAGGACATGTCACCTCCCTCATATCTTTTGTGAGGATTTGTAAGTAAGGGGCCCACAGTTCCGCAAACTCCCTACCCCTCCCTTCTACACTGAGCGAAAGGCGCTCCATTGCTAAAAGTTGCCAGAGGCGGTGGATACAGTCAATCAGTTCAGGCACCGACGATGACCCCCAGTGTACTAGGAGAACCTGTCGCGCTGCCAGGAGCGCCATCGCGATCTGCCTGACCCTCAGTGATTGCAATGGAAAGGCTTTAGGATGGGAAAGACCCAGCAGCACGTATTCAGGGGCACGGGGCAAAGTAATCTGGAATGCCGCATCAATGTCGTCAAGGACTGCTTTCCAATAGCGTACCAGTTTCGGACAACGCCAGAGCAAGTGAACTAGTGTCCCGGTGGCACCACACCCCGCCAGCAGAGGTCAGATTTGGATTTGTCCCAGCAATGCACACGCGCTGGAGTATAGTACCAATATGTGACCACCTTATAAGCGGATTCCGCGCCTGCCGTGTTGTGTGCCGTGTGATGCGCCCTATAGAGGATGTGCTCCCACTCCTTAGGCGTTAAGGGCCTCCCCAGTTCAGTCTCCCATCGTACCTGCGCCTTTGTACGTTGACCTATTGGACGCACCATAATCATAGCGTACAATTCAGAAATGAGGCGACGGTCGTCCGTTTTGCGCATGAGCCACTTTTCAAATTTCGTAAGAACGCGAGACATGTGCGCACAGTTGGCAGGACGCGTTACCCAATGTGCTACCTGACTATAGTGAAATGCATCAGAGGCCGGCAGGTTGTAGTCCATCCGCAACCGGGTGAAGGGGATCAGACCCTCCAGATCAAAGAGATAACCGACTCTCTTGCATCCCTCTTCCCGCCACTGCTGAAAAATTGGGGACGCCTGCCCCGGGGGGAAATCGGGGTTGTCCACAATTGGGGTCATAGGCGAGGGGAAGGTTGTCCAACCTTTGGCCACGGCAAGCCCATCCCAAACCTTAAGCGTAGGTGACATGACAGGAGAGGAATAGAGCCCCCACGCTCTGTGTTTGCGCGGCAACCACAGTTCTCGCCAGATGTTCACTGCCGCCACGGTTTGGTCCATGAAATTCCAGTGTTTGCTGGACAATGGTCTATTCCACTCAACCAGATACCGGAGGCAAGCCGCCTGATAGTAGGCTCCAATGAGCGGAAGGCCCAAACCGCCCTGCACCTTGGTGGCAGTCAATTGCGTAAGTGAAAAACGAGGCTTCTTGCCCTCCCATATGAACTTGTTGATCGATGATTGTAGCTTCTTGAGGGTACCCGGCGGCGGGGTCATGGGCAGCATTTGAAAAATATATAAAATGCGGGGCAAGACCGTCATTTTCACTGCGGCCACCCTCCCATACCAGGCCAGGCGGAGACGCGACCAGGCGTCCAGCGCCTTGGTCATTTGTTCCAGCAGGGCAGCATAGTTTAGGGAGACTGTCTTAGGAATGGTTGGCGTCAGCTTAAAGCCCAAATAGGTCACTGCAGAATTAGACCAAGGGAATGTGAAATCCCGCTGTAGGGCCTCTATCTCCTCTGCGGGGATAGAGAGGTTAAGGATCTGTGATTTCGCGAAATTAACCTTAAAGCCTGACGCCTCCCAAAGGCCTCAAGCTCGCCGGTCAGAGCCTGCAACGTCAGCTGTGGCTGTGTAAGCGAGAGGATCACATCATCGGCATATAAGCTAATTTTATGCGTATCTGCACCAAACTTAAGGCCCTTGATCCCAGGGTGTACCCGAATCCGTTGAGCAAACGGCTCCATATAAATCGCGAATAGGAGCGGGGATAAGGGGCACCCCTGGCGTGTTCCCCGAGCAATAGAGAAAAGGGCCGACCTACAGCCATTGACCCGCACAAACGCCTTGGGGGCAGAATACAAGCACGTGACCCAACGCAGGAACTTGTCTCCAAAGCCGAACCTGCGGAGTACTGCAAACAAGTAACCCCAATCGACGCGGTCGAAGGCCTTCTCAGCGTCTATGGATAATAAAAAGGCCGGTGTTCGGGCGCGGTGCACTTGGTCAATAAGGTGTAGCAATCGTTTGAAGTTATCTCCTCCCTGTCTAGTAGGGATGAAACCGGATTGATCCGGGTCTACTAAATCAGCCATAAGAGGGCTGAGCCGCGACGCCAGCACTCCCGCGAACAGCTTCGCGTCAATGTTCAGTAGCGAAATGGGTCGGTAGGATCCACAATCCCGAGGATCCTTTCCGGGCTTTAAAATCACGGAGATCGCCGCCTCCGACATCGAAGGCGTGACCGTGCCCGTATCAAGAAAGGAGTTAAATAGCCTAGTTAAAAATGGAGCCAGCTCTACACAGAATGTTTTGTAAAAGGAAGCCGTAAAGCCATCCGGCCCCGGCGATTTAGCTATTTTCAACCTGGAAATGGCCGCTATCACCTCCTCGATGCGAATTGCTGAGTCCAGATTTCCAGACACTACTGGAGAAAGAGGCGTGACGCCGCAGCCCCCCAAATAGGAGTGGGGGTCTCGTGGGGGCGCGGTTTGGCCCCCGTAGAGAAGGTGGTAAAATTCGCGAAAGGCCTCAACTATCTGATCGTCAGCGGACTGCTCCACTCCCCCGCGATCCCGCACTGAATGTATTAGGGACCGTTGTGTCGTCGCTCGTAATCTCTGCGCTAGCATTTTCCCACATTTATCGCTACTCAGGTAGAATTTGTGGCGCAATCGCAAAAGGGTGTGTTCCGCCCTATCCAAATCTAGATGTTTTAGCATTCGCCGCCGGTTTTCCAGTTCGCGCCACACGCGCGGAGCTCCGGTACGCTTATGGACTGCCTCCAGTTCCCCCACCGCTTTTTCTAATTCTGCGCGTTTCTCCCTGCGCAAAGCGTTGTAAGTTGCTGCCACTGCGATGAACTCTCCTCGTGCCACCAGTTTCAGAGCCTCCCAGACCGCTGCAAGAGAGGCGGACCCCACATCGTTGTCCTGAAAGTAGTGCACTATGGTGTCTCGTATCCTCTGGACCACATCGTCAGAGTGCAACAAACTCTCCCTTAGCCGCCACCCTGGGGGAAATGCTCGCATGCGCTGTGCTGGGAGAAGGACCGAGATGAGTGCATGATCAGAGAGCGAACGGGGAGTGATCTCCGAGGAGTGTAGGCTAGGCATGAGGGAGGTGGAGGCAAGGAAATGGTCCAGGCGTGCGTATGTTTTATGCGCTGCAGAAAAATATGTGTAGTCGCGCTCTGCTGGGTGTTGTGCCCGCCACACATCATGCAGTCCACTATCTTCCAGCCAACCCCTACCCCCCAGTGAGAAGGCCCCGGCTTGGTGTGATCTCTGCCCCGATCTATCCAAATCCGGGTCCATGACTAAGTTTAGATCACCCCCAAGCAGAATTGCAGCGTCTGGAGTGGCAAGTACCTCAGGTAAGGCTGATTGTAGGAAAGACTCTTGCTTTTCGTTAGGGGCGTAAAGGGACCCCAGTGTAAGATGTGATTCCCCCCATTGAACCCTGATGGCTAACAACCTACCCTTGATTTCAGCCACCGTTGCGATTACTTTACAGGGGCAGTGCGCACCAATCAGAATAGCCACCCCGTTTTTCTTGGCTGCCCCGGAGGACCAAAATTGTTGCGGGAAACGCCTATCGCGCATGCGCACTGTATCTTTGGACAGTAGGTGGGTCTCTTGCAGAAGGCAAATATCACTGTTGGTGTTTTCTAGAAGAGAGAGCACTGCCGCGCGCTTAACAGGGTTATTCAACCCCCTGACGTTCAAACTAATGACCTTCAAATCTCTACCCATTGTAGCGTATGGAGGTTGAAAAGCAGAATGTAAACTCTAGGCAGAAGGACAGAGGTACCGCCAGTGAAGCTACCAGGCACCGCACAACCTACCATCCTTATGAACGCCCCGATGCGGAGACCCCTTAAGAAAAACCCAGAAACCCCATTCCCCACAAAGAACCAATACCCCAGAAACAATATAAAACAAACCAATTGCAGGAACATGACTAAAGTTCGTCACAGTGGTAAAATTCAGGGGGTCGTGGCGAGAGTGCCGCCTATTCCACAAAGGCGCTCACTTGTGTTCACCGTGGCGCAGGAAAGGGGCAAAATCTCAAACTGAACGACTCTCTTCGCCCCCCCGGCGCCAGCAATAAACACCTCCCTGGGCCATCAGCTAGGAAGGCGACGGGGTGTCAGGGCGCCCAGTAACCTGCGACAAGGAAGTTATCACCGCTTCTCTTTCTTGGACGCTTGCAGCCGGATCAGGTCTCGGGCTCGGAGAAGGCTCGCCAACCCGCTGCCATCCCAAAGTGCGGCGAGCACGTCGTGTATCTGGTCGGTCCGCGCCCCCCGCGGGCAGGGTAGCATCAATACCCAGGGTCTCCATTGCCGTCTCCAGTGATCTGACCTGCAGCAGTTTCCCTTGGTGCTTAAATATTAATCGGAAGGGGTGGCCCCAAGAGTAAGGTATGTTCCTTTCGCGCAGATAGGTAGTGACAGGTTTAAACTCTCTTCGTTTCACAAGAGTGGAGGCAGCAAGATCTTGAAACAGAGCTGGTTGATGACCACGAAACTGGACCGGTTGCTGCTCTCGTGCACTTCGGAGAATACGTTCTTTCAGCTGGAAATTGTGCACACACACAAGAATATCAGGAGGTGGAGCTTTGGGGCTGCGAGGGAGGCCCACCCGATGAACCCGGTCCATTTGAATGTCCGAACTCTCATCCTCCCCAAGAATTTGCTGGAATAAGGCGCTAACGTATGCTCGGCGATCATCTCCTTCCTCCTTCCACGGCACAGCTCGTATCCTTACATTGTTCCGCCTGGAGCGGTTCTGCAGGTCCTCCGCATGGGCCTGGAGATCAAGATTCTGTTCACGTAGGCGCAACATGTCCTGCTGTAGGTGATGGAGCTCTTCTTCCCGACTGACATCATGCTCTTCCAGAGTCGCTACCCTCTCGCCTATATCATCCACATCGCGTCGTACCTCCTTGAGGTCAGCGGTAAGTTGGGATCGTAGCTCCTGGATGTCCTCCTTAATAGCCGTGAAGAGTTCCACCATGAAAGCCTTAGTCGCTGGGGAATCATCACTCTCCAGGGTAGTAGGCCCTTTCTCCCCTGGGGTCGCCGATTGTCCCGGCTGTTTCTGGAGGAGCTCCTTCAGCGACTTCTCCTTACGGGCCCGTGCCGCCGCCATGACCGTCTCTCCGAGCTGCTGCGCTTCCCAGGTCCAACCGCCTGTCCAGCCACCAGTAGTGTCACCGACTCCTTTGGGGGTATAAGCCACACCGACAGGGCAGCGGGGTGCACAGCGCTACCTCGCGGATCTCTACGTCCCCCTAGACTCCACGACGTAGAGGACTGGGCATCCGGTCAAAGCACCACAAGCCGTTCGGAGTAGGGAGGGTCCGACTCACTGGGGCGCCACGTGCGCAATTGTGTTACGCCATTGGTAAAGCCGCCCTCCTTGCATATACATCAGTTCCCAGGCCGGCGCGATATCTGTGTAGGCCTCAGTACGATCTGTAGACCCCCTGCCTCGAAGCACCCTTGGGCAGTGTCAGATGGTGAGGTGTCCAGCAGGCTCCCACACCTTCCACTCCAGCTACCGTTCCGCCGCCTCACAGCCCCACTGCCACTGGTTTCACCAGTCATGCGCTCCAGCGGCCGCCAATATACCCCAGGTACTGTCTGCTGGGTGCGGGGGGGAGCCCCCTGTCCTTGCAGCTCCTGCGGACTGTCGCCAACGGGGGCAAGCGCTAAATGCTCAGGCAATTTCCTTTCCCCGCGCGGCACCAAGGAGATCCCCCGCAGACCCTGCTCAGCACAGCGCAGCACGCGTAGGGGCCGTCCGCCGATCTGCGGACCTGTGGGGCCCTAAGGCGCCCGTCTCGCGTTCTCTGGGCGCAGCACACCCAGGTGGGTTGCTACATGTCCTGCATTCCACTCCGGTTCGGAGGTGAAGCGTCACTGTCCCAGTCCCTCGCACCCAATGGCCCGTCTCACCTTGTGCCCTCCTGTAGTGGCCGGGCGTTGAGAGTATTGTCACTGGGGCCTCCGCCGCGGCTCCTTTATGGCGGGGACCAGGTTTCCTCTTGCCGGTAAGGTCGTCCCGTACCGGACCTGCCTGCCGGGATCACAGCTCCCCGAGGCTCGGTGGAGGGCCAGCAGCAGACCCGCTCACCTCCGCTACTTCCTTCGTCCTACGCTGACCATCATCCAGCGCCGCCACAGCCAACCCTCGCGGCGGGCACCGCCTCCTCCGGTCGCGGCCGCACGCAAGGCTGTGGTCTCCCAGGCCGCACTCACAGCCGCATAGGCCCCAGCTCCGGCACACAGCAGCGGAGTCGCGCCGCGGCGCAACGCTCTCCAACTTGCACTCCGGACGCCCAGCACACCCTCGTGCAGCCAGCACCCGGAATCGAGGGAGGATGAGCCCGGGAAGCGTCGGATATTCAACGCTTTGAAAAGGCAGCGCCGGAGGGACACAGATCCGCGTCCTACCGCGCCGCCATCTTAGCCACGCCCCTCGTCACAAGCTTTTAAGAGAGGTAAGAGGTGCTGGGAATTGCTGACAAGTTACCGCTGGTCTTTGGGAAGGGTACGCTGACTCTGATGTTCTGTAGAGCTCTGCACTAAGACATAGCTTGGGCGCTGTAGGCGCTCTTAACACACCGCACGATTGGCATAATGTCGGAGCGCATGGTGAAGGCGCCAGCAGCTACGCAGGCAGGTCTGGGGCACTTTTGAGTCTGTTGAATAACCTTGTCAATGATACCAATTTCACGACTATGGGCTTACTTTAACCTGAACCATGCCCACTTTCACTTTTAATGCTCTAGAGTCATGGCCTTAGCAACTAAACGTTGTGCCTACAAGCCCACACCCAACATATTTTGTTGTTTGTTTTTTCCTTTTAATACAACAGCGACACTACGTTGAGTGTCCATATACTCCGCTGCGGTCTGATGAAGCAGCACTTGAATCCTTAAGAGGTGAGCTGATACTCACTCACCATGTTGTTCAATTACTCTAACTGGTTACATAGAGGTTTTATATTCTAAATACAAATGAAGGCACACGTAGAATGTGATATGCATGAAATCACGTTGTTTTTATCACTTGTATAGATTCAAAGAGGTTGTGTACGGTGAAACACACCCACTTGAATCAATAGGACCATGTACCAATATTTCCATTTGGTTTTTTGATCCTTTTTGTTTGTACTCTAGGTTGGCTGCTTTTCTCCGGGGCAACGTCCTACCGAGAGAAGAAGTGGTATGTAGAACCACACCATACACTGTAGATAGTTTTCATTTAGTCACTAGGTCCTGAGGAATCGCCAACTGATCTATTAGAGACATTTTATAGGCGAGAAACATGTTGACCACTAAGGGGTAGAGCGTAATTTTTGTCAGATTAAAACAAAATAGTCGCCCTCCTTCTTCTTTTTACTTTTTAATCAGGTTGTGACCTCTCCAGAATAAAAATAATTATAGAGGATTCCCTTACCTGTTTTAACCCACACACCACATCTACATCTTACCAGGCCCCTCACACCCACGGCACCTATACGGCAAGGAACAAAAGATCTCCGATAAAGAGCCCCTTTATGGGTGCCCGTCGAGCATTGCAGCGCCGGCTCGACGAGGAGCAGACCCATATGATGAAGCATGACACCTAGCTTGCTGGGTGTGTGAGGGTCCTAGTTCCGAAAGGAGGTATTCCCCACCTCCCCACCACTCTGAGTACTAACCAGGTGGCCAACTTGCCACCCAGGAACACCGTACCTCTTTTGTCTTCTAGTTCTACCCAGGGCAAGTACGGTGGACCTTTATCAAGCCCTCATTGTCCCCCTTGTTGTTTACTAAGTACTGCACGGGATCTCCCGTGGGACTCTTCAGGTTACCAGAAGGATAATATCCTTCATTGGCCCATTTTCTGGGACTTATTATTTAGTCCCGCCCCTTCTATTTTGCCTTCCCCCAAATCCTCTGACATACCAGTCATCATGGATGACAATCCCGGACTTAGCTTTGATGATGCAATGGCTGCAGAAATTCTCAGGAATACACCATCTATCCTGGGAGGTGAAGGTTCATCAGCCTCTGGATCACCATCTGAGGACTGGACCTCCCTTACCAATATGAAAAGAGACTGGGTGAAAATAACGCTCCATGGTGCAATGATGACGGAGTACTTGAGGGCCAATATTGCACCAAACGGCCTAATAGTCAAGAACTTCCCTAGACTTTTCCTGGATGACGCTGTCTTTAAAAGGAATGGTCCCTGGTAGCATGGAAATGCACCAGGGACTTACTTATCCTCATTATTAATTCAGCAAAGAGGATAGCTGATGCCCTCCTTATTAGAATACAGGTTGCTGAAGGGGCCATAAAGACTACCATACATGGCACTGTATTTAAAACCAAATTGACAGAACTCAACCATGAGATTGCTGAGCACAAGGAATTTCTGATGAAGCAGAAGGTTAGCAAGCTTCAGAAGGATATAAGCAGATTTAACAAAGAAAAAATATACCCCTATCTGAAAGCAGACTATACCAACAGCAAAACTAGCTACTCTTCTGATGAAAATAGTGAATCCGACAGAAGAGACTCGGCTAGCAGTGACTCCAGCAATGGGAGCTGGAAGGGTTCGAATCAGAGGAGAAAGAATTATCCACAAAACCCCCACTACCCTGTACAGAATTTTCAAGGGCCGCAGCCTCCTTTTTGGCCTTTCCCGATGTATCCCCAGGGCCAACCGCAATACTTCCCTGCCAGCAATCCACCTTTTTTAGGCAGAGGCTGGGGCAGAGGAAGAGGGCGCAAAAGAGGAGGACAAAAACAAGTCCAGTGGCAGGACCAGGAACCGAATATGATGGAAACCAGGAGCAAAACACAGGGCAGGAGAGTCTAGTGGTTAATTTGTCACATAGACAACTGACACCTACAGAACAAACAGTACTTGAGAAAGGCCTTGGCTATGTCCCCACCCCCAAAGAGGACAGTTTTCGGGAACAATGCGAAATCCAGAACCTGTTTAGAAAAATACGCCTTAAAGCCCACTTCGATGGTACTGAGGAACCAGACAAACTGGATTCAGGCCTTCGCAATCCCTCGACCTTCACACCTACCGTTGGCATGGTACCTGTGGAGGTAGTGACCTTTGAGAAAGCTGTCTTAAAAGAACTGAAGAACCAGGATACCAGAGTTCCTTTCCATAATCTCTCTAATCAAGAACATGCAGCGATTAGATCATTGACTGAGGACAAAAGCATTACAATAAAGCAAGCTGACAAAGGGGGCGCCACGGTCATACAATCCACTTCGGATTACAACACCGAGTGCCAACGCCAACTACGGAATAGTAAATTCTATACTCCGATAACAACAAACCCCACGACTCGATTAACGACCGAGATAACCACCATGGTCTATGAGGCAGAGAGTAATGGGTGGATCAGTGGTAAAGAAGCTGATTTCTTGATTACCAAACTTCCCAAAACACCCTATTTTTACACTCTGCCGAAAATACATAAGGGGACCACCCCTGTTCCGGGCAGACCTATAGTTTCAGGAATCGGCTCACTCTTAGAGCCGCTCTCAAAATTCTGCGACCATTACCTACAACCTTTGGTCAAACAGACACCATCATTCATACATCAGGGACACAACAGATATCCTCTGTTTTATAGGTGAAATAGAAAACACAGGCGATATTGACCTCCTGGTCACCTTGGATGTGGAACAACTGTATACCAATATCCCACAGAGAGAGACATTGGCAGTAATAGAATCTGCACTAAGTGGGAGTGAATGGACAGCAGCAACACCCATTTCGTTCATCATGCAATGTGCCACCCTGGCCTTAACAGAAAACTTTTTTGATTTTGACAGCCAACTCTTCCATCAGTCTCAGGGTACTTCGATGGGGAGTACCTTTGCCCCCAGTGTGGCATGTTTGTGTATGGCAGCGTTTGAACAAGAGACCATCCAACATGCGAGTAACCCCTTCGGAGCTAACCTGAGACTGTGGAAGAGGTACATAGATGACATCCTCATCTTTTGGCAGGGTGACATACAGAGATGCGCTGAATTTTGCGAGTGGATTAACACAAAAAACCAGCACTTGAAATTCACCCACACTATATCTGCCACGAACATTGCCTTCCTAGATCTCACCATCAGATTACAAGAGGGTAGAATAACGACATCCCTATACAAAAAGCCTACCGACAGAAACAGCTTGCTACTGTACAGCAGCTATCATCCTGCTACACTGAGAAATAACCTTCCCTTCAGCCAATTTCTAAGAATTAGAAGAAATTGTAGTTCTACAGAGGACTACAAAATTGAAGCAGAGATACTGGCTGACAATCTGCTGAAGAGACAATACCCTAAGAAACAGGTTCACTCTTGCATGAAACGAGCAAGAAATAATAATCGTGAAAGCCTCCTAGAGGTACATGAGAAAGAACCCACTGACATTTTGACCTGTGTGACCACGTACACACCTAGATCCAATCTAATAAAGAAGGCAGTGAACAAACACTGGGCAATTCTGAACACGGGTACGCTGTCAATACCCAAACCAAGGTTTGCGTTTAAACGTACCAACAATTTGAAAGATATGTTGGTGCACACTAGACCCAAGAAGAGCAACATCCCTAACCAGAGGCAACTGTGGGATCTCCCACCCGTGACAGGACACTATCCCTGCGGCTCTTGTATCGTGTGCCCACAGACCAGACACACCAAACAATTGGTTCTATCAGACACATTTACATGGACGCTAATCAAACACACTAACTGTAACACCCCACGTTGTGTGTACATGCTGACCTGCCCTTGTGACAAGAGGTATGTTGGCATGACCATGAGGCCCGTTAAGGTCAGAATCACTGAGCATAAGAGCAATATTCGTTGCCATAAAACTACCACCAAACTATACACCCACTTCTCTGAACTCGGACACCCCCCAGAGAGTCTACGCTGGGTCATCCTAGAATCCCACCAACAAATAACACAGACTGCTTTGTACAGGATTGAACAAAGGTGGGTGTTCCGTCTTGACTTAGCAAATGACGGCCTGAACGATGCCATACCCTGGAGCACCATTAATTAATCTGATATATACAACCATTATCCGCAACTTTAACAAATGAATATATCAGCTTAAGACTCCACGCTAGTCTCTCACCTCTTTATACATCTCTGCCACATGATATCGACATCAGGCTAGTCAGATATGGAGATTAGGCTATGTTAGGACGATATATCTAACAACTAACAATAGAGTACAATACTACACTCTAAGATGGCCGACATACGAATCACCCAATCGGCAGTCGCCAGCAACTTATGCACAAATTTGGCGCAGTGACGTGAGCACTTTTGCACTGTATAAATTCTTGTTCACATTGTTGATAAAACCGCGCCACTCAATGCCAAATTTGAAGCCCTTGATGCGCGTCCACATCAAGGTAATAGCCAGAACTATAGACCTTCACCACATTCAAAGATGGCCTCCATGGTTACACTGTAGATGATGTCATGCCGACACCATCACACCACACACCAGGTGCGGCTGATTTACCATGCTTAATGGCACCAGGAGAGGGTATTTAAGACAGGAACCGACAACCTGTCTTTTCCTTCCTGATGCAGCGGAGCGGGTAGGTGAGCCGGACTGCTCTGAGCGGGAGCAGGTGAGTATGGATTACACGTTGAGACTATGCCTGGTCACAAGCTTTTAAGAGAGGTAAGAGGTGCTGGGAATTGCTGACAAGTTACCGCTGGTCTTTGGGAAGGGTACGCTGACTCTGATGTTCTGTAGAGCTCTGCACTAAGACATAGCTTGGGCGCTGTAGGCGCTCTTAACACACCGCACGATTGGCATAATGTCGGAGCGCATGGTGAAGGCGCCAGCAGCTACGCAGGCAGGTCTGGGGCACTTTTGAGTCTGTTGAATAACCTTGTCAATGATACCAATTTCACGACTATGGGCTTACTTTAACCTGAACCATGCCCACTTTCACTTTTAATGCTCTAGAGTCATGGCCTTAGCAACTAAACGTTGTGCCTACAAGCCCACACCCAACATATTTTGTTGTTTGTTTTTTCCTTTTAATACAACAGCGACACTACGTTGAGTGTCCATATACTCCGCTGCGGTCTGATGAAGCAGCACTTGAATCCTTAAGAGGTGAGCTGATACTCACTCACCATGTTGTTCAATTACTCTAACTGGTTACACAGAGGTTTTATATTCTAAATACAAATGAAGGCACACGTAGAATGTGATATGCATGAAATCACGTTGTTTTTATCACTTGTATAGATTCAAAGAGGTTGTGTACGGTGAAACACACCCACTTGAATCAATAGGACCATGTACCAATATTTCCATTTGGTTTTTTGATCCTTTTTGTTTGTACTCTAGGTTGGCTGCTTTTCTCCGGGGCAACGTCCTACCGAGAGAAGAAGTGGTATGTAGAACCACACCATACACTGTAGATAGTTTTCATTTAGTCACTAGGTCCTGAGGAATCGCCAACTGATCTATTAGAGACATTTTATAGGCGAGAAACATGTTGACCACTAAGGGGTAGAGCGTAATTTTTGTCAGATTAAAACAAAATAGTCGCCCTCCTTCTTCTTTTTACTTTTTAATCAGGTTGTGACCTCTCCAGAATAAAAATAATTATAGAGGATTCCCTTACCTGTTTTAACCCACACACCACATCTACATCTTACCAGGCCCCTCACACCCACGGCACCTATACGGCAAGGAACAAAAGATCTCCGATAAAGAGCCCCTTTATGGGTGCCCGTCGAGCATTGCAGCGCCGGCTCGACGAGGAGCAGACCCATATGATGAAGCATGACACCTAGCTTGCTGGGTGTGTGAGGGTCCTAGTTCCGAAAGGAGGTATTCCCCACCTCCCCACCACTCTGAGTACTAACCAGGTGGCCAACTTGCCACCCAGGAACACCGTACCTCTTTTGTCTTCTAGTTCTACCCAGGGCAAGTACGGTGGACCTTTATCAAGCCCTCATTGTCCCCCTTGTTGTTTACTAAGTACTGCACGGGATCTCCCGTGGGACTCTTCAGGTTACCAGAAGGATAATATCCTTCATTGGCCCATTTTCTGGGACTTATTATTTAGTCCCGCCCCTTCTATTTTGCCTTCCCCCAAATCCTCTGACATACCAGTCATCATGGATGACAATCCCGGACTTAGCTTTGATGATGCAATGGCTGCAGAAATTCTCAGGAATACACCATCTATCCTGGGAGGTGAAGGTTCATCAGCCTCTGGATCACCATCTGAGGACTGGACCTCCCTTACCAATATGAAAAGAGACTGGGTGAAAATAACGCTCCATGGTGCAATGATGACGGAGTACTTGAGGGCCAATATTGCACCAAACGGCCTAATAGTCAAGAACTTCCCTAGACTTTTCCTGGATGACGCTGTCTTTAAAAGGAATGGTCCCTGGTAGCATGGAAATGCACCAGGGACTTACTTATCCTCATTATTAATTCAGCAAAGAGGATAGCTGATGCCCTCCTTATTAGAATACAGGTTGCTGAAGGGGCCATAAAGACTACCATACATGGCACTGTATTTAAAACCAAATTGACAGAACTCAACCATGAGATTGCTGAGCACAAGGAATTTCTGATGAAGCAGAAGGTTAGCAAGCTTCAGAAGGATATAAGCAGATTTAACAAAGAAAAAATATACCCCTATCTGAAAGCAGACTATACCAACAGCAAAACTAGCTACTCTTCTGATGAAAATAGTGAATCCGACAGAAGAGACTCGGCTAGCAGTGACTCCAGCAATGGGAGCTGGAAGGGTTCGAATCAGAGGAGAAAGAATTATCCACAAAACCCCCACTACCCTGTACAGAATTTTCAAGGGCCGCAGCCTCCTTTTTGGCCTTTCCCGATGTATCCCCAGGGCCAACCGCAATACTTCCCTGCCAGCAATCCACCTTTTTTAGGCAGAGGCTGGGGCAGAGGAAGAGGGCGCAAAAGAGGAGGACAAAAACAAGTCCAGTGGCAGGACCAGGAACCGAATATGATGGAAACCAGGAGCAAAACACAGGGCAGGAGAGTCTAGTGGTTAATTTGTCACATAGACAACTGACACCTACAGAACAAACAGTACTTGAGAAAGGCCTTGGCTATGTCCCCACCCCCAAAGAGGACAGTTTTCGGGAACAATGCGAAATCCAGAACCTGTTTAGAAAAATACGCCTTAAAGCCCACTTCGATGGTACTGAGGAACCAGACAAACTGGATTCAGGCCTTCGCAATCCCTCGACCTTCACACCTACCGTTGGCATGGTACCTGTGGAGGTAGTGACCTTTGAGAAAGCTGTCTTAAAAGAACTGAAGAACCAGGATACCAGAGTTCCTTTCCATAATCTCTCTAATCAAGAACATGCAGCGATTAGATCATTGACTGAGGACAAAAGCATTACAATAAAGCAAGCTGACAAAGGGGGCGCCACGGTCATACAATCCACTTCGGATTACAACACCGAGTGCCAACGCCAACTACGGAATAGTAAATTCTATACTCCGATAACAACAAACCCCACGACTCGATTAACGACCGAGATAACCACCATGGTCTATGAGGCAGAGAGTAATGGGTGGATCAGTGGTAAAGAAGCTGATTTCTTGATTACCAAACTTCCCAAAACACCCTATTTTTACACTCTGCCGAAAATACATAAGGGGACCACCCCTGTTCCGGGCAGACCTATAGTTTCAGGAATCGGCTCACTCTTAGAGCCGCTCTCAAAATTCTGCGACCATTACCTACAACCTTTGGTCAAACAGACACCATCATACATCAGGGACACAACAGATATCCTCTGTGTTATAGGTGAAATAGAAAACACAGGCGATATTGACCTCCTGGTCACCTTGGATGTGGAACAACTGTATACCAATATCCCACAGAGAGAGACATTGGCAGTAATAGAATCTGCACTAAGTGGGAGTGAATGGACAGCAGCAACACCCATTTCGTTCATCATGCAATGTGCCACCCTGGCCTTAACAGAAAACTTTTTTGAGTTTGACAGCCAACTCTTCCATCAGTCTCAGGGTACTTCGATGGGGAGTACCTTTGCCCCCAGTGTGGCATGTTTGTATATGGCGGCGTTTGAACAAGAGACCATCCAACATGCGAGTAACCCCTTCGGAGCTAACCTGAGACTGTGGAAGAGGTACATAGATGACATCCTCATCTTTTGGCAGGGTGACATACAGAGATGCGCTGAATTTTGCGAGTGGATTAACACAAAAAACCAGCACTTGAAATTCACCCACACTATATCTGCCACGAACATTGCCTTCCTAGATCTCACCATCAGATTACAAGAGGGTAGAATAACGACATCCCTATACAAAAAGCCTACCGACAGAAACAGCTTGCTACTGTACAGCAGCTATCATCCTGCTACACTGAGAAATAACCTTCCCTTCAGCCAATTTCTAAGAATTAGAAGAAATTGTAGTTCTACAGAGGACTACAAAATTGAAGCAGAGATACTGGCTGACAATCTGCTGAAGAGACAATACCCTAAGAAACAGGTTCACTCTTGCATGAAACGAGCAAGAAATAATAATCGTGAAAGCCTCCTAGAGGTACATGAGAAAGAACCCACTGACATTTTGACCTGTGTGACCACGTACACACCTAGATCCAATCTAATAAAGAAGGCAGTGAACAAACACTGGGCAATTCTGAACACGGGTACGCTGTCAATACCCAAACCAAGGTTTGCGTTTAAACGTACCAACAATTTGAAAGATATGTTGGTGCACACTAGACCCAAGAAGAGCAACATCCCTAACCAGAGGCAACTGTGGGATCTCCCACCCGTGACAGGACACTATCCCTGCGGCTCTTGTATCGTGTGCCCACAGACCAGACACACCAAACAATTGGTTCTATCAGACACATTTACATGGACGCTAATCAAACACACTAACTGTAACACCCCACGTTGTGTGTACATGCTGACCTGCCCTTGTGACAAGAGGTATGTTGGCATGACCATGAGGCCCGTTAAGGTCAGAATCACTGAGCATAAGAGCAATATTCGTTGCCATAAAACTACCACCAAACTATACACCCACTTCTCTGAACTCGGACACCCCCCAGAGAGTCTACGCTGGGTCATCCTAGAATCCCACCAACAAATAACACAGACTGCTTTGTACAGGATTGAACAAAGGTGGGTGTTCCGTCTTGACTTAGCAAATGACGGCCTGAACGATGCCATACCCTGGAGCACCATTAATTAATCTGATATATACAACCATTATCCGCAACTTTAACAAATGAATATATCAGCTTAAGACTCCACGCTAGTCTCTCACCTCTTTATACATCTCTGCCACATGATATCGACATCAGGCTAGTCAGATATGGAGATTAGGCTATGTTAGGACGATATATCTAACAACTAACAATAGAGTACAATACTACACTCTAAGATGGCCGACATACGAATCACCCAATCGGCAGTCGCCAGCAACTTATGCACAAATTTGGCGCAGTGACGTGAGCACTTTTGCACTGTATAAATTCTTGTTCACATTGTTGATAAAACCGCGCCACTCAATGCCAAATTTGAAGCCCTTGATGCGCGTCCACATCAAGGTAATAGCCAGAACTATAGACCTTCACCACATTCAAAGATGGCCTCCATGGTTACACTGTAGATGATGTCATGCCGACACCATCACACCACACACCAGGTGCGGCTGATTTACCATGCTTAATGGCACCAGGAGAGGGTATTTAAGACAGGAACCGACAACCTGTCTTTTCCTTCCTGATGCAGCGGAGCGGGTAGGTGAGCCGGACTGCTCTGAGCGGGAGCAGGTGAGTATGGATTACACGTTGAGACTATGCCTGGTCACAAGCTTTTAAGAGAGGTAAGAGGTGCTGGGAATTGCTGACAAGTTACCGCTGGTCTTTGGGAAGGGTACGCTGACTCTGATGTTCTGTAGAGCTCTGCACTAAGACATAGCTTGGGCGCTGTAGGCGCTCTTAACACACCGCACGATTGGCATAATGTCGGAGCGCATGGTGAAGGCGCCAGCAGCTACGCAGGCAGGTCTGGGGCACTTTTGAGTCTGTTGAATAACCTTGTCAATGATACCAATTTCACGACTATGGGCTTACTTTAACCTGAACCATGCCCACTTTCACTTTTAATGCTCTAGAGTCATGGCCTTAGCAACTAAACGTTGTGCCTACAAGCCCACACCCAACATATTTTGTTGTTTGTTTTTTCCTTTTAATACAACAGCGACACTACGTTGAGTGTCCATATACTCCGCTGCGGTCTGATGAAGCAGCACTTGAATCCTTAAGAGGTGAGCTGATACTCACTCACCATGTTGTTCAATTACTCTAACTGGTTACACAGAGGTTTTATATTCTAAATACAAATGAAGGCACACGTAGAATGTGATATGCATGAAATCACGTTGTTTTTATCACTTGTATAGATTCAAAGAGGTTGTGTACGGTGAAACACACCCACTTGAATCAATAGGACCATGTACCAATATTTCCATTTGGTTTTTTGATCCTTTTTGTTTGTACTCTAGGTTGGCTGCTTTTCTCCGGGGCAACGTCCTACCGAGAGAAGAAGTGGTATGTAGAACCACACCATACACTGTAGATAGTTTTCATTTAGTCACTAGGTCCTGAGGAATCGCCAACTGATCTATTAGAGACATTTTATAGGCGAGAAACATGTTGACCACTAAGGGGTAGAGCGTAATTTTTGTCAGATTAAAACAAAATAGTCGCCCTCCTTCTTCTTTTTACTTTTTAATCAGGTTGTGACCTCTCCAGAATAAAAATAATTATAGAGGATTCCCTTACCTGTTTTAACCCACACACCACATCTACATCTTACCAGGCCCCTCACACCCACGGCACCTATACGGCAAGGAACAAAAGATCTCCGATAAAGAGCCCCTTTATGGGTGCCCGTCGAGCATTGCAGCGCCGGCTCGACGAGGAGCAGACCCATATGATGAAGCATGACACCTAGCTTGCTGGGTGTGTGAGGGTCCTAGTTCCGAAAGGAGGTATTCCCCACCTCCCCACCACTCTGAGTACTAACCAGGTGGCCAACTTGCCACCCAGGAACACCGTACCTCTTTTGTCTTCTAGTTCTACCCAGGGCAAGTACGGTGGACCTTTATCAAGCCCTCATTGTCCCCCTTGTTGTTTACTAAGTACTGCACGGGATCTCCCGTGGGACTCTTCAGGTTACCAGAAGGATAATATCCTTCATTGGCCCATTTTCTGGGACTTATTATTTAGTCCCGCCCCTTCTATTTTGCCTTCCCCCAAATCCTCTGACATACCAGTCATCATGGATGACAATCCCGGACTTAGCTTTGATGATGCAATGGCTGCAGAAATTCTCAGGAATACACCATCTATCCTGGGAGGTGAAGGTTCATCAGCCTCTGGATCACCATCTGAGGACTGGACCTCCCTTACCAATATGAAAAGAGACTGGGTGAAAATAACGCTCCATGGTGCAATGATGACGGAGTACTTGAGGGCCAATATTGCACCAAACGGCCTAATAGTCAAGAACTTCCCTAGACTTTTCCTGGATGACGCTGTCTTTAAAAGGAATGGTCCCTGGTAGCATGGAAATGCACCAGGGACTTACTTATCCTCATTATTAATTCAGCAAAGAGGATAGCTGATGCCCTCCTTATTAGAATACAGGTTGCTGAAGGGGCCATAAAGACTACCATACATGGCACTGTATTTAAAACCAAATTGACAGAACTCAACCATGAGATTGCTGAGCACAAGGAATTTCTGATGAAGCAGAAGGTTAGCAAGCTTCAGAAGGATATAAGCAGATTTAACAAAGAAAAAATATACCCCTATCTGAAAGCAGACTATACCAACAGCAAAACTAGCTACTCTTCTGATGAAAATAGTGAATCCGACAGAAGAGACTCGGCTAGCAGTGACTCCAGCAATGGGAGCTGGAAGGGTTCGAATCAGAGGAGAAAGAATTATCCACAAAACCCCCACTACCCTGTACAGAATTTTCAAGGGCCGCAGCCTCCTTTTTGGCCTTTCCCGATGTATCCCCAGGGCCAACCGCAATACTTCCCTGCCAGCAATCCACCTTTTTAGGCAGAGGCTGGGGCAGAGGAAGAGGGCGCAAAAGAGGAGGACAAAAACAAGTCCAGTGGCAGGACCAGGAACCGAATATGATGGAAACCAGGAGCAAAACACAGGGCAGGAGAGTCTAGTGGTTAATTTGTCACATAGACAACTGACACCTACAGAACAAACAGTACTTGAGAAAGGCCTTGGCTATGTCCCCACCCCCAAAGAGGACAGTTTTCGGGAACAATGCGAAATCCAGAACCTGTTTAGAAAAATACGCCTTAAAGCCCACTTCGATGGTACTGAGGAACCAGACAAACTGGATTCAGGCCTTCGCAATCCCTCGACCTTCACACCTACCGTTGGCATGGTACCTGTGGAGGTAGTGACCTTTGAGAAAGCTGTCTTAAAAGAACTGAAGAACCAGGATACCAGAGTTCCTTTCCATAATCTCTCTAATCAAGAACATGCAGCGATTAGATCATTGACTGAGGACAAAAGCATTACAATAAAGCAAGCTGACAAAGGGGGCGCCACGGTCATACAATCCACTTCGGATTACAACACCGAGTGCCAACGCCAACTACGGAATAGTAAATTCTATACTCCGATAACAACAAACCCCACGACTCGATTAACGACCGAGATAACCACCATGGTCTATGAGGCAGAGAGTAATGGGTGGATCAGTGGTAAAGAAGCTGATTTCTTGATTACCAAACTTCCCAAAACACCCTATTTTTACACTCTGCCGAAAATACATAAGGGGACCACCCCTGTTCCGGGCAGACCTATAGTTTCAGGAATCGGCTCACTCTTAGAGCCGCTCTCAAAATTCTGCGACCATTACCTACAACCTTTGGTCAAACAGACACCATCATACATCAGGGACACAACAGATATCCTCTGTGTTATAGGTGAAATAGAAAACACAGGCGATATTGACCTCCTGGTCACCTTGGATGTGGAACAACTGTATACCAATATCCCACAGAGAGAGACATTGGCAGTAATAGAATCTGCACTAAGTGGGAGTGAATGGACAGCAGCAACACCCATTTCGTTCATCATGCAATGTGCCACCCTGGCCTTAACAGAAAACTTTTTTGAGTTTGACAGCCAACTCTTCCATCAGTCTCAGGGTACTTCGATGGGGAGTACCTTTGCCCCCAGTGTGGCATGTTTGTATATGGCGGCGTTTGAACAAGAGACCATCCAACATGCGAGTAACCCCTTCGGAGCTAACCTGAGACTGTGGAAGAGGTACATAGATGACATCCTCATCTTTTGGCAGGGTGACATACAGAGATGCGCTGAATTTTGCGAGTGGATTAACACAAAAAACCAGCACTTGAAATTCACCCACACTATATCTGCCACGAACATTGCCTTCCTAGATCTCACCATCAGATTACAAGAGGGTAGAATAACGACATCCCTATACAAAAAGCCTACCGACAGAAACAGCTTGCTACTGTACAGCAGCTATCATCCTGCTACACTGAGAAATAACCTTCCCTTCAGCCAATTTCTAAGAATTAGAAGAAATTGTAGTTCTACAGAGGACTACAAAATTGAAGCAGAGATACTGGCTGACAATCTGCTGAAGAGACAATACCCTAAGAAACAGGTTCACTCTTGCATGAAACGAGCAAGAAATAATAATCGTGAAAGCCTCCTAGAGGTACATGAGAAAGAACCCACTGACATTTTGACCTGTGTGACCACGTACACACCTAGATCCAATCTAATAAAGAAGGCAGTGAACAAACACTGGGCAATTCTGAACACGGGTACGCTGTCAATACCCAAACCAAGGTTTGCGTTTAAACGTACCAACAATTTGAAAGATATGTTGGTGCACACTAGACCCAAGAAGAGCAACATCCCTAACCAGAGGCAACTGTGGGATCTCCCACCCGTGACAGGACACTATCCCTGCGGCTCTTGTATCGTGTGCCCACAGACCAGACACACCAAACAATTGGTTCTATCAGACACATTTACATGGACGCTAATCAAACACACTAACTGTAACACCCCACGTTGTGTGTACATGCTGACCTGCCCTTGTGACAAGAGGTATGTTGGCATGACCATGAGGCCCGTTAAGGTCAGAATCACTGAGCATAAGAGCAATATTCGTTGCCATAAAACTACCACCAAACTATACACCCACTTCTCTGAACTCGGACACCCCCCAGAGAGTCTACGCTGGGTCATCCTAGAATCCCACCAACAAATAACACAGACTGCTTTGTACAGGATTGAACAAAGGTGGGTGTTCCGTCTTGACTTAGCAAATGACGGCCTGAACGATGCCATACCCTGGAGCACCATTAATTAATCTGATATATACAACCATTATCCGCAACTTTAACAAATGAATATATCAGCTTAAGACTCCACGCTAGTCTCTCACCTCTTTATACATCTCTGCCACATGATATCGACATCAGGCTAGTCAGATATGGAGATTAGGCTATGTTAGGACGATATATCTAACAACTAACAATAGAGTACAATACTACACTCTAAGATGGCCGACATACGAATCACCCAATCGGCAGTCGCCAGCAACTTATGCACAAATTTGGCGCAGTGACGTGAGCACTTTTGCACTGTATAAATTCTTGTTCACATTGTTGATAAAACCGCGCCACTCAATGCCAAATTTGAAGCCCTTGATGCGCGTCCACATCAAGGTAATAGCCAGAACTATAGACCTTCACCACATTCAAAGATGGCCTCCATGGTTACACTGTAGATGATGTCATGCCGACACCATCACACCACACACCAGGTGCGGCTGATTTACCATGCTTAATGGCACCAGGAGAGGGTATTTAAGACAGGAACCGACAACCTGTCTTTTCCTTCCTGATGCAGCGGAGCGGGTAGGTGAGCCGGACTGCTCTGAGCGGGAGCAGGTGAGTATGGATTACACGTTGAGACTATGCCTGGTCACAAGCTTTTAAGAGAGGTAAGAGGTGCTGGGAATTGCTGACAAGTTACCGCTGGTCTTTGGGAAGGGTACGCTGACTCTGATGTTCTGTAGAGCTCTGCACTAAGACATAGCTTGGGCGCTGTAGGCGCTCTTAACACACCGCACGATTGGCATAATGTCGGAGCGCATGGTGAAGGCGCCAGCAGCTACGCAGGCAGGTCTGGGGCACTTTTGAGTCTGTTGAATAACCTTGTCAATGATACCAATTTCACGACTATGGGCTTACTTTAACCTGAACCATGCCCACTTTCACTTTTAATGCTCTAGAGTCATGGCCTTAGCAACTAAACGTTGTGCCTACAAGCCCACACCCAACATATTTTGTTGTTTGTTTTTTCCTTTTAATACAACAGCGACACTACGTTGAGTGTCCATATACTCCGCTGCGGTCTGATGAAGCAGCACTTGAATCCTTAAGAGGTGAGCTGATACTCACTCACCATGTTGTTCAATTACTCTAACTGGTTACACAGAGGTTTTATATTCTAAATACAAATGAAGGCACACGTAGAATGTGATATGCATGAAATCACGTTGTTTTTATCACTTGTATAGATTCAAAGAGGTTGTGTACGGTGAAACACACCCACTTGAATCAATAGGACCATGTACCAATATTTCCATTTGGTTTTTTGATCCTTTTTGTTTGTACTCTAGGTTGGCTGCTTTTCTCCGGGGCAACGTCCTACCGAGAGAAGAAGTGGTATGTAGAACCACACCATACACTGTAGATAGTTTTCATTTAGTCACTAGGTCCTGAGGAATCGCCAACTGATCTATTAGAGACATTTTATAGGCGAGAAACATGTTGACCACTAAGGGGTAGAGCGTAATTTTTGTCAGATTAAAACAAAATAGTCGCCCTCCTTCTTCTTTTTACTTTTTAATCAGGTTGTGACCTCTCCAGAATAAAAATAATTATAGAGGATTCCCTTACCTGTTTTAACCCACACACCACATCTACATCTTACCAGGCCCCTCACACCCACGGCACCTATACGGCAAGGAACAAAAGATCTCCGATAAAGAGCCCCTTTATGGGTGCCCGTCGAGCATTGCAGCGCCGGCTCGACGAGGAGCAGACCCATATGATGAAGCATGACACCTAGCTTGCTGGGTGTGTGAGGGTCCTAGTTCCGAAAGGAGGTATTCCCCACCTCCCCACCACTCTGAGTACTAACCAGGTGGCCAACTTGCCACCCAGGAACACCGTACCTCTTTTGTCTTCTAGTTCTACCCAGGGCAAGTACGGTGGACCTTTATCAAGCCCTCATTGTCCCCCTTGTTGTTTACTAAGTACTGCACGGGATCTCCCGTGGGACTCTTCAGGTTACCAGAAGGATAATATCCTTCATTGGCCCATTTTCTGGGACTTATTATTTAGTCCCGCCCCTTCTATTTTGCCTTCCCCCAAATCCTCTGACATACCAGTCATCATGGATGACAATCCCGGACTTAGCTTTGATGATGCAATGGCTGCAGAAATTCTCAGGAATACACCATCTATCCTGGGAGGTGAAGGTTCATCAGCCTCTGGATCACCATCTGAGGACTGGACCTCCCTTACCAATATGAAAAGAGACTGGGTGAAAATAACGCTCCATGGTGCAATGATGACGGAGTACTTGAGGGCCAATATTGCACCAAACGGCCTAATAGTCAAGAACTTCCCTAGACTTTTCCTGGATGACGCTGTCTTTAAAAGGAATGGTCCCTGGTAGCATGGAAATGCACCAGGGACTTACTTATCCTCATTATTAATTCAGCAAAGAGGATAGCTGATGCCCTCCTTATTAGAATACAGGTTGCTGAAGGGGCCATAAAGACTACCATACATGGCACTGTATTTAAAACCAAATTGACAGAACTCAACCATGAGATTGCTGAGCACAAGGAATTTCTGATGAAGCAGAAGGTTAGCAAGCTTCAGAAGGATATAAGCAGATTTAACAAAGAAAAAATATACCCCTATCTGAAAGCAGACTATACCAACAGCAAAACTAGCTACTCTTCTGATGAAAATAGTGAATCCGACAGAAGAGACTCGGCTAGCAGTGACTCCAGCAATGGGAGCTGGAAGGGTTCGAATCAGAGGAGAAAGAATTATCCACAAAACCCCCACTACCCTGTACAGAATTTTCAAGGGCCGCAGCCTCCTTTTTGGCCTTTCCCGATGTATCCCCAGGGCCAACCGCAATACTTCCCTGCCAGCAATCCACCTTTTTTAGGCAGAGGCTGGGGCAGAGGAAGAGGGCGCAAAAGAGGAGGACAAAAACAAGTCCAGTGGCAGGACCAGGAACCGAATATGATGGAAACCAGGAGCAAAACACAGGGCAGGAGAGTCTAGTGGTTAATTTGTCACATAGACAACTGACACCTACAGAACAAACAGTACTTGAGAAAGGCCTTGGCTATGTCCCCACCCCCAAAGAGGACAGTTTTCGGGAACAATGCGAAATCCAGAACCTGTTTAGAAAAATACGCCTTAAAGCCCACTTCGATGGTACTGAGGAACCAGACAAACTGGATTCAGGCCTTCGCAATCCCTCGACCTTCACACCTACCGTTGGCATGGTACCTGTGGAGGTAGTGACCTTTGAGAAAGCTGTCTTAAAAGAACTGAAGAACCAGGATACCAGAGTTCCTTTCCATAATCTCTCTAATCAAGAACATGCAGCGATTAGATCATTGACTGAGGACAAAAGCATTACAATAAAGCAAGCTGACAAAGGGGGCGCCACGGTCATACAATCCACTTCGGATTACAACACCGAGTGCCAACGCCAACTACGGAATAGTAAATTCTATACTCCGATAACAACAAACCCCACGACTCGATTAACGACCGAGATAACCACCATGGTCTATGAGGCAGAGAGTAATGGGTGGATCAGTGGTAAAGAAGCTGATTTCTTGATTACCAAACTTCCCAAAACACCCTATTTTTACACTCTGCCGAAAATACATAAGGGGACCACCCCTGTTCCGGGCAGACCTATAGTTTCAGGAATCGGCTCACTCTTAGAGCCGCTCTCAAAATTCTGCGACCATTACCTACAACCTTTGGTCAAACAGACACCATCATACATCAGGGACACAACAGATATCCTCTGTGTTATAGGTGAAATAGAAAACACAGGCGATATTGACCTCCTGGTCACCTTGGATGTGGAACAACTGTATACCAATATCCCACAGAGAGAGACATTGGCAGTAATAGAATCTGCACTAAGTGGGAGTGAATGGACAGCAGCAACACCCATTTCGTTCATCATGCAATGTGCCACCCTGGCCTTAACAGAAAACTTTTTTGAGTTTGACAGCCAACTCTTCCATCAGTCTCAGGGTACTTCGATGGGGAGTACCTTTGCCCCCAGTGTGGCATGTTTGTATATGGCAGCGTTTGAACAAGAGACCATCCAACATGCGAGTAACCCCTTCGGAGCTAACCTGAGACTGTGGAAGAGGTACATAGATGACATCCTCATCTTTTGGCAGGGTGACATACAGAGATGCGCTGAATTTTGCGAGTGGATTAACACAAAAAACCAGCACTTGAAATTCACCCACACTATATCTGCCACGAACATTGCCTTCCTAGATCTCACCATCAGATTACAAGAGGGTAGAATAACGACATCCCTATACAAAAAGCCTACCGACAGAAACAGCTTGCTACTGTACAGCAGCTATCATCCTGCTACACTGAGAAATAACCTTCCCTTCAGCCAATTTCTAAGAATTAGAAGAAATTGTAGTTCTACAGAGGACTACAAAATTGAAGCAGAGATACTGGCTGACAATCTGCTGAAGAGACAATACCCTAAGAAACAGGTTCACTCTTGCATGAAACGAGCAAGAAATAATAATCGTGAAAGCCTCCTAGAGGTACATGAGAAAGAACCCACTGACATTTTGACCTGTGTGACCACGTACACACCTAGATCCAATCTAATAAAGAAGGCAGTGAACAAACACTGGGCAATTCTGAACACGGGTACGCTGTCAATACCCAAACCAAGGTTTGCATTTAAACGTACCAACAATTTGAAAGATATGTTGGTGCACACTAGACCCAAGAAGAGCAACATCCCTAACCAGAGGCAACTGTGGGATCTCCCACCCGTGACAGGACACTATCCCTGCGGCTCTTGTATCGTGTGCCCACAGACCAGACACACCAAACAATTGGTTCTATCAGACACATTTACATGGACGCTAATCAAACACACTAACTGTAACACCCCACATTGTGTGTACATGCTGACCTGCCCTTGTGACAAGAGGTATGTTGGCATGACCATGAGGCCCGTTAAGGTCAGAATCACTGAGCATAAGAGCAATATTCGTTGCCATAAAACTACCACTAAACTATACACCCACTTCTCTGAACTCGGACACCCCCCAGAGAGTCTACGCTGGGTCATCCTAGAATCCCACCAACAAATAACACAGACTGCTTTGTACAGGGTTGAACAAAGGTGGGTGTTCCGTCTTGACTTAGCAAATGACGGACTGAACGATGCCATACCCTGGAGCACCATTAATTAATCTGATATATACAACCATTATCCGCAACTTTAACAAATGAATATATCAGCTTAAGACTCCACGCTAGTCTCTCACCTCTTTATACATCTCTGCCACATGATATCGACATCAGGCTAGTCAGATATGGAGATTAGGCTATGTTAGGACGATATATCTAACAACTAACAATAGAGTACAATACTACACTCTAAGATGGCCGACATACGAATCACCCAATCGGCAGTCGCCAGCAACTTATGCACAAATTTGGCGCAGTGACGGGAGCACTTTTGCACTGTATAAATTCTTGTTCACATTGTTGATAAAACCGCGCCACTCAATGCCAAATTTGAAGTCCTTGATGCGCGTCCACATCAAGGTAATAGCCAGAACTATAGACCTTCACCACATTCAAAGATGGCCTCCATGGTTACACTGTAGATGATGTCATGCCGACACCATCACACCACACACCAGGTGCGGCTGATTTACCATGCTTAATGGCACCAGGAGAGGGTATTTAAGACAGGAACCGACAACCTGTCTTTTCCTTCCTGATGCAGCGGAGCGGGTAGGTGAGCCGGACTGGTCTGAGCGGGAGCAGGTGAGTATGGATTACACGTTGAGACTATGCCTGGTCACAAGCTTTTAAGAGAGGTAAGAGGTGCTGGGAATTGCTGACAAGTTACCGCTGGTCTTTGGGAAGGGTACGCTGACTCTGATGTTCTGTAGAGCTCTGCACTAAGACATAGCTTGGGCGCTGTAGGCGCTCTTAACACACCGCACGATTGGCATAATGTCGGAGCGCATGGTGAAGGCGCCAGCAGCTACGCAGGCAGGTCTGGGGCACTTTTGAGTCTGTTGAATAACCTTGTCAATGATACCAATTTCACGACTATGGGCTTACTTTAACCTGAACCATGCCCACTTTCACTTTTAATGCTCTAGAGTCATGGCCTTAGCAACTAAACGTTGTGCCTACAAGCCCACACCCAACATATTTTGTTGTTTGTTTTTTCCTTTTAATACAACAGCGACACTACGTTGAGTGTCCATATACTCCGCTGCGGTCTGATGAAGCAGCACTTGAATCCTTAAGAGGTGAGCTGATACTCACTCACCATGTTGTTCAATTACTCTAACTGGTTACATAGAGGTTTTATATTCTAAATACAAATGAAGGCACACGTAGAATGTGATATGCATGAAATCACGTTGTTTTTATCACTTGTATAGATTCAAAGAGGTTGTGTACGGTGAAACACACCCACTTGAATCAATAGGACCATGTACCAATATTTCCATTTGGTTTTTTGATCCTTTTTGTTTGTACTCTAGGTTGGCTGCTTTTCTCCGGGGCAACGTCCTACCGAGAGAAGAAGTGGTATGTAGAACCACACCATACACTGTAGATAGTTTTCATTTAGTCACTAGGTCCTGAGGAATCGCCAACTGATCTATTAGAGACATTTTATAGGCGAGAAACATGTTGACCACTAAGGGGTAGAGCGTAATTTTTGTCAGATTAAAACAAAATAGTCGCCCTCCTTCTTCTTTTTACTTTTTAATCAGGTTGTGACCCCTCCAGAATAAAAATAATTATAGAGGATTCCCTTACCTGTTTTAACCCACACACCACATCTACATCTTACCAGGCCCCTCACACCCACGGCACCTATACGGCAAGGAACAAAAGATCTCCGATAAAGAGCCCCTTTATGGGTGCCCGTCGAGCATTGCAGCGCCGGCTCGACGAGGAGCAGACCCATATGATGAAGCATGACACCTAGCTTGCTGGGTGTGTGAGGGTCCTAGTTCCGAAAGGAGGTATTCCCCACCTCCCCACCACTCTGAGTACTAACCAGGTGGCCAATTTGCCACCCAGGAACACCGTACCTCTTTTGTCTTCTGAATCAGGCACTCTGCCTGGGGAGTTGGCCACAACATTGTTGAGGGGTCCCGGGAGGTCCACTATTGCCTGCACATTCATGGGATGCGTGTGCTTTCAGTTGTGGTAGTTGTGTGCAGTGTCGGCAGGGGGCACGAGGGGTACATGTGTGCAGTTGGCCCTGACACGTGAGAGAATCCAGCTATGGCATAGGGGCCTTGCTTGGCCTCCAGCTGCTCCTGCACAGTGTGGGTGAAGTGGAGGGGCTGGGGTACCAGGCTGATGTTGGCATCCAGGACAGGTGTGATGCCCTTGTATGGGGCTGGCTGTGTGACTCCTCCGACTCTTGCAGTTGTGGGTTGGATGGTACCAGAGGCGGACATGTGCTGCGCAGCCGGCAGCTTTGTCTGCGGAGGGAAGTTGGTTGTCCGCTGGGTTGGTACCGTCAGCAGGTGGGGAATGTGGGTCAGGATGCAGGGGTTTGTTGTCCTTTTGGGCCTGTAGTGGGCAATGTCCTCCTCTGGCGCTGGGTCTGGCCTGCAGGTGCGTTTCAGGTGGGTCCGCTGTCTTTGTGTACGCTGCCTCTGTGGTGTTCCCGGGGGGGAGCGGGACGGGTCCTGGGGGTGTTGGCGGGCCTGGGGGTGGTGGAGGTGGGTGTTGTGGCCCTCATGGGTATCGGAGCTGCATGATCATTGTCTCCATGGCATCTGTGGGTCTTCAGGTGTGGCTCTTGGCTGGGCTCCCTTTCATGCTGTCCTGCTTAGCACCAGCAAAAGGCAGGTGTTAAATCCCTGGTGCTACCGCGGCTTATCGCCTGTTTTTAATTCGCATTGCGGATCCGGCAGTTCGTTGTGAAAGTGGTGTTGTGGTTTTTTCGTATGTTTGTGCACGGGAACACCTACTCTGCATCTCATTAGGGTTAGTTGGTGGTGTCCACCTTGGGGATAAATTTTGGGGCAGTTATCTCGGGAATACTGGCAATGTCTGCAGTTTGCACCCGCTTGTGAATGGGGTGTTAAACCTATCTCCACTTTTGATGAGTTAAGGTGGCGATAAATTGGAGATAAGTCCTTGTGAATATGCCCCTCAGAGTACAATTTGACCAAGGCCAAGAAATTACCTGACTTCTTCTTTGCTTGAAGGATGCAGAGAATATTGAATAGCCTCTATAATGCTGGTTTAGCAAAACACCCTCTTCACTCAAAACATATCCCAAATACATCACAGATTGAACTGCAAGTTTACACTTGGAATATTCTACAGTTAGGCATCTGTGCTGCAAAGTACTCAAAACTTCCTCCAAAGCCTCATCATGCTTCTGTCTATCCTTGCCAAATATCAAGGTGTCATCCTGAAAACATCTTACATTTTTAGGTTTAACAAAAAGCTGATGCATTAGTCTCTGAAATGCATCCGCAGCTGATGTTAACCCAAATTGATTTTTTTTTATTGATGACAACCCATTGGGGTAATGAAAGCTGTGTATTTCTTACTTCCTTCCTGTAATGAAATCTGACGGTAAGCTGCGGAAAGATCAATTGAAGAAAACCCTTTAGCACCTTTAACTAATGTCAAACTTTCAGATATCTTGAGAAATGGAAATTATGTACAACAATATCGTTATTCAAGTTACGCAAGTCAATACAAAGTCTAATCTTTACAGTGCTGCATCCAGTGACTACAACTGGGGATGTCCATTCAAAATATTCTATAGGTTGAATTCTGTCAGATTTTATATGTTTCTTGAGTTCTCTCTCAACCTCATCCCTGAGTAAAATGGGGATATTTCTGACCTTGCAAAATTTTGGACTCACATTAGTTTTCAAAACTCTGCAGTGTTCAAATTCTGTTAGATTACCGATTTCCTCACTGAACACATTAGAGAACGTCCTCAATATTGCAGTACCAATACTCTCATCCACAATCATAACTTGTTGTGGGCTATTAGGATTCAATATCATGTGTAGATTACCCTGGTCTTGTGATCCAAAACCGAGGGACCTCTTTTTACGATGTAGTTTCTCGTTTGTCTTTCTGTTCCTAAATATGAAGACCAATGGTCTTTACCCTATCATATCAATTTTTCTCCCAGAAAAGCCCCCTGGGTGTATATCTGGGTCACATAACTTGCCCCCCAAACTGTTTACAAAATCCTTCTTCCAAACTTCTTCATTTACAATAGTACATGGGGACCCGGAATCAGCATACATTTGTACCTCTATGCCCTTAATTGATATCTAACACATATTTGTTTTTTTTACTTTTTCCTGGCCACTATTGATATTCAGAATGAAAGACTCCTTGGACTCAAAAATATATTCAGTCTTATTAGTTTCCTCACCACTGATATTCTTAACTTTATTTTCTTCATCACTAACATTCTCTTCATCTACGGGGCATATTATCAAGAACGGCGTTAAAATTATTGCCGCTTTAGCGGCAGAAAACTGCCGCTAAAGCGGCGATAATGGGCTTGATAATATGCCCTTGAGAATTCCAATAGAAGCCCATGTTGACACCAGAACATGGGCTTCTATTGGAATTCTCAAGGGCATATTATCAAGCCCATTATTGCCGCTTTAGCAGCAGTTTTCTGCCGCTAAAGCGGCGATAATCTTAACGCCGTTTCTTGATAATATGCTCTTACACATTTAATCTTAACATTCTTCTTTTTCCTTTTCACTTTTGTGAAGTGGACATGCTAGACAGAACTTACTTGAAGCTAGATGAGAATTACTACCACAACGATAACACTTAGGACTCTCCTTGATGGACTCATTCCCACTAAAATTCTCCTTTTTTTGTTTAACTAATCATTTACCTCTTATTTTACCTACTAATTCCTCTTGGGAGTCTCTTGACTCCTTCACAGCATTAGTACTGCGACTGGACAATTCCCCTTTCCTCACAATAGCTCAAATATCCTTAAGGTCTGCATCTCCATTAACCAATTGCCTCGCCAGGATAGACAGATCGCAAATATGCATAACAACCTGATCTCTATTAAGTTGTTCCTGTAACCCACCAAATTTAAAATCCCAAGATAATTTCCTAAGTGATGCAACATACTCATCAATCGTCTTATTCACTTCCTGTTTCCTTTGAGGGAACTTATATCTTACAATGCCAATGCAAACTTTGGGTGCAAAGCGATTATCAAAATCCCCCATAGCTTCATCAAACACAATAGTGTCTCCTTCACCTGAGCAGGGTCAGGGAAACGCCAGCCTCCCCTGGGAGCCATGCCCTGCCTCAAATGGCCAGAGTCCTTGGGGCCTATGAAGAGGCCCAAGGACAATGGGCCAGGTCAGCTACAGACACGCGTGAGGTGCTGGGGGTGCTGAGGTCCATGGACGCCCGTATGGGCCAAATCGTGGACCTCATGGGCCAGCTGGTGGTGGCGGTGAGGTCACAGCCAGGGACAGCAGCTCCCCTCCGCCACCACCTGCCGGGGCGCAGGGTCGAGCAGCAGTGTCCAGTTCCCCTGCGTCCACAGCCAGTGAGCACACCTCAACCACCAGCATGTCGCAAGCAGGCACCCCCCTCGCAAACGTGGAAGGGGCCGTCCGAAGTGGAAACAGATCTCCCGGGAGGACTTCGCACGCTCCAAACGCAAGTGAGGCAGCCAGCCAGCCTTCCTTGACCACCCACTGCATTGACTTGGACTACGATCCCACTCCACACAGCCATCTGGATGGCATGTGTGTGTTGGACTATGGACATAGAACCAGTGGGTACACCCTGAGCATCACGCAGCCATGACCGACAGCTCATTGTCACTGCACGCACCACTTTTGTCATCACCTTACACACAATCACATGTCACAGTTTGAAATAAATGCACCTCTTACACTAACTGCTGTTTGTGCCCTGTGTTTTATTTGTACGGAATACAACGGCCACCTTGGGCGGAAAGGCACCTGATGCGTGGCATGGCAATGGAATCCGGAGGGCCTGTAGGGACCTAGGGGTGGGAGACAGAACAGGAGCACATTCAATGAGTGTGTCACACACCCATCACACAGTACATGTCAACAACTACAAGCAATGTACACACATCGCACAGAGCAATAGGGCACAATGCCACAGCCACCAACAGTGGCATACTACCCTGGCCATGGAGCGTTGACACACAGCACGCAGTGAACAAACGGCCACCCTGACACAGCACACACACACCTGCACAGATACAGCCACATCAGCCGTCGTACATGGACACTCACCGTCAAGTGAAGTAGCGGGCGATGAGCTGCTGCCGCACATTACCAGCTTCCTCCTCTCCGCTGTCCTCCTCACTCGAGCTGTCCTGGTCTGCGGGCTGGGGCCCTGGTTGATCTCTGTCATCCACGATGAGGGGATCTGCTTCCGAATGGCCAGATTGTGCAGCATGCAGCACGCCACCACTATCCGGCACACCTTCTGTGGGGAGTACGCCAGCGCACCCCGGTGCGGTCCAGGCACCTGAACCTGGACTTGAGGAGGCCAAAGGTACGCTCGACCACACGTCTGGTCCTCCCATGTGCCTCATTGTAGCGATCGTCTGCTGGGGTGCGAGGATTCCTCAATGGACTGAGCAGCCATGCCCCATTCGGGTACGCAGAGTCACCTGGGTGTGACGGACACAGAGAACCGTTGCTATTCCAACTGGACAGGGGACAGCATCGCACAACCAGCACGCTACACCACTCCACATACTCACCGACAATACAGCCACGATCCTGTTGCATATTGGACATCAGTCGTGGCAAGATGCTGTTGCGCATTATGTGTGCGTCATGGGCCGAGCCTGGGAACTTTGCACACACGTGGGTGATCACCATGTCCGCAAGGCACACCACTTGCACATTCAGGGAGTGCGTGTGCTTCCTGTTGCGGTACAGGTGCTCAGTGGCCTGTGGTGGAACAAGGCCGACATGTGTGCAGTCAATGGCTCCAACGACGTGTGGGATTCTGCCAAGGGCATAGAATGCACCCTTCACTGCCGCCAATTCACGAGCCCTGGGGAAGCGGATGTACCTGTTTCGGTACAGCATCATGGCTGCCAGTACATCCCTCAGCACCTTGCTGAACATGGGCTGGGACATCCCTCCTCCAATGCCCACTGTGTGCTGGAATGACCCAGTGGCGAAGAAATGCATGGCGGCCATCACCTTAGCCGTGGGGGTGACAGCAGTCGGATACACCCTGCGGGGACGGAGATGGGGTTCTAACATGGCACACAGTCGATGCAGGGTTGGCATGTCCAGCCGAAACTTCCTAATAACCTCTGTATCGTCCATGTCCGCCAGCAATTGGTATGGGCGGTCAATGTTCGGTCTCCGCCTAGGGACAATGGCAGAGGACACATGTCAAAGCAACACAACACATAGCAATTTCGCATACACATCACTGACATGACTGAGCAAGCACATGAGCCACAGCCCAGCTGTCAAGCTGGGACGGCACGGCCACAATACACTTACACAGGTCTCCCAACAATGGCAATGGCTAGTGATACAAACCACTGCCATGTGCATGCACATGGGGATCTAGGCCCCAATGACTTGCGGGGCGTGCTGATGGGGACTGACTGCATATCCGTCAAGCGGCAACGCCACGGCAACATGAATGTCTGCTGAGCATGGAACTGCTTCCGCGGCTGGATGAGTATGGCACACGACGACGACGATGTGGGCACAGGCTGAGCGGCCAAAACAAGTGGGACCTGTGGCACGAGGGGATATGAGACCGTAGTAGGTGTCAGCACTGCACCCTATGTACAGCACTGTACGGATCACACCTCCCGAAACATTGACAGGTGTCCACATTGACAGCCCCATGCCAAGACGGCTGTGTGCTTGCAGTCACACGTCACAGGTGAGAGGTTACATTGCACGTGCCAGGTGGCAGACGTACATAGTGGGAGCTGGCATGTGTGTGCATGTGTCTCCTGTTCAGGATCCACCAGATGGGCGCTGACTCTGTACTGACCATTGGACACAGCATGTTCCGTGGAAGGCTTGTGTGTGGGGATGGTGGCACTGGATGTGCCTCCGTTGGGTGGGGGCCATGCACAGGGCGGGTACGTCGATGATTGCGAATTGTTGGTCACGGTGGGTGCACCAACTAAGATGTGTTGCCCTGTGTTCAATTCCTATGTCCGCATGATGATGGACTGTAGATGTGGGCAGACTACACATTGGTCGATGTGCTGTCTATATGCATGTGCCTTCACACCAGGCACAGCTGCCCCTGCACATGTGACCCCTGCTGGACTCGCTGCTGGGTCTGTGGAGCTGATGCACCTTCTGCGCGTGGGGCGGACAGCTCTCCTCACTTCCCTCATTGCGCATGTCATGACTTTGCCGCAGGTGACATGGATCATGGAGGGCCCACATGTACGCGTGGGTAGGCTACACATGATTGTTCACTGGTCGCCACCCCAGTCAGTGTTTCGAATGGGAAGGTTGTCGTGCTGGTGGTATGTTTGATGTGGCGGATGGGCGGGCCTAGGTGCGGGCTTACATTCCGGACATGGGGGATAGTTGGATTGGCGACTAGTTGCAGTACACACGGGACACGTCTCTTCCTTTCCACATCTGGGTCATCCCTTGTACTAACTGACAGTGATACAGTCATCTTCGCCCCAGCCCTCATGTCCTCCCCTCGCTCCCCCAATATGCATGCTCACCTGCGAGGCTAGCGCTTGCACAGGCAGCCCCAAGCTCGCACCAGAGAGGGCAAGGAGTGTATGTGTGGGTCCAGTTGCACGAGTGGGCTGTCTCAGGGTATGATGTGTGGCGGGACGCCGTCCACCTGCGTGGTGCCCCAAATGGAGACCCGGCCTGCATGGACTATGCATCACAGTCTTCGCCTTCCGGATCCGCCACCTGCGACACCCAGTGGCTGTGGCTGCCCTTGCGGCCAGGCCACATCCGTCTGTGGCTGATGGCCCACACATTCACTCTTTGGCCTCTCTGGGGAGGGCTCGGGGGTGGTGCCGCACGCGCTTGCACTTAGTCGCAATGGCATGTGGCGTGGTTGGTATGATGGGCAATGGATGGGATGGTGCGAGCCACCTCCCGTGACGTCAGTGCTGCTCGTGCTGTGGTGCGTCCCCCTACACTTCCATTTGACTTGTGCCATGCTAGACGTTGAGGTTCTATTGCCTGCGTGATATGACCAGGAGGAGCGCGAGGAGACCTCTCACACACCATGCTCCACTGCCATCCCGTGCCCTGTATCGCCTGTGCGGATTGACTATGTTGGGGTTACACCTGGTCGACTGGGGCTGTGTGTGCCTTGTCAAGGGGCATGGCGGGCGCACAACAGGATCCAGCTTGTCCACAGAGGGTGGGCTGAGGTGCGCCTGGTACCGCTTTGTACGTGTGCCCGGCTGCTGTGCACACACGTGTTCACTCCCCCCCGACAGGTGTCCTCTCACAATGCCCAGGGAAGCGGTGGTGTACTGTTCATGACCCCTCCCAACACGGCGTGCTCCAACTTGGCATGTGCGCATCTACCCGTCACACCCACCCACCTGAGCACTGCGTCCATACGACTTCACACGACACATGTGTGTCTTCCACAGTTGTGCTACTCATTTGCGTTGACATCCAATACCAGTGGACTACATGGTCATGTCACGACTGCCGTGTACTTCACATACTCTCATCCTCTCTCATTCGTACTTGTGAAATGAGTCAGCGGAGACAGTTTTGGTTTCAAACATTATATTGAGTCTTCTGTCCTCTGTGATGCAGTATAGTGGACACTACTGGCAGCGGAATACATGTTGAGGATATACTGAGCATGATTGCAAATGGGATAGGGTGTGGGGTTACATGTGATTGGCTGTTGCATGTGGGATGTGGGCTTCAGAGTGACATCTGCTTGGCCAAGGCTGTGCTAATGTACATTTACGTATAGCTGCGGAGCTGCGGACTTTGACACAGACGGTATACATGTAGCCTACCAGACCGCTTGGCATCATGGGCACAGTCCATCTCAGTTCCATGTGACAGGTTTGCTGCGGTTGTTCCTCATGCACGCGTGCATGTGAGATGACATCAGGGCATGTGCTTGCGTGCATGCAGCGGCGTGCCACTTGTTGTTGCACTGTGGTGGTTACTGGACATGTCACAGTCACTGGGGTCGTGTTGTTGTTGTATGCACTTGTCGTCCATGCAAAGGTCCTGGTATGGGATTCCCGGGGCGGGGGTGGGAGGGGTGCAGCACCCACAGACTCCAGGCGACCTATTCATGTCCACTGAGCGGTGTGTGTGTCCATGTGCGCTGGATCCATGTCGTGTCCTGGTTGTTCGTGCAGTTCCGTCCATGTGGGTGCGATACACAGAGCCCATGCCACTGCCTCCCACGATGCATGCGGTGTTCCTGGATGTGATGGGGAACAGTGTGCATGTCCCGGTCATATCCGATGTCATGGCGATGTCGTTGATGGTGTGGTTACAGTTGCCGGTCATTTGGTATGGCTGTTGTGGTGGTGACTGGCCAGTCCGTGCGGAAGCTAAGCATGGGTGCGGGGTTGGACATCATAGGTCAATCGGGGAACCTGCGTTGTGGTCCGACGAATTTACAGGTTGTCAGGTATGCGATGCCGTCCAGCAGGGCTTCCATGTCATTGGTGGTGTACATGTTTGCCAGCCAATGTAGCGGATGGTGGCTGTCAAGGTGTTGTTCGTAAGTTGTCCCTTGGAGGACCATGATGGGGCATGCTGGGTGACATTCGATGTAGCTGTTCTCGATGATCCGTCGTGTGGAGGCACAGTGGTCCCATTTCAGTGCGGGTGCGATGTTGGCCACATACGCCATGCCCCCATAGGCAGAGCAGGCCCTGTCGTGTGCGTCCAGAGGGAGGAGTAGTGGTAGCAGGTCCGCCTTCAGACATGCCGGGTTGGAGAGGCATATCTCCACGGGATGCTGGTAGGGACACCTCCGACAGTAGAAGACGGGCATGACGCAGCTGAACAATGTGATGCGGTAAGTCAGTCGGTAACTTACGTTCAGCAGGGACAGGAGATCGCATCCCAATATATGAAACAGGTTGGTTTTGTACAGCTTGAGCTGTTCGGCGTAGTTGGGTAGGTGTGTTGCGGTTGCCATTTCGCAGCGGTGCGTTGTGGTGGCGTGCTCCGGCTGTGTGTGCAGTCTGCAATGTGCACGCTCCGAGGTTGCTGTGAGCTCTGTGTAGTCGTAGGGAGACAGGACTTGTGTTCTGTTGGCTTGTTTGGAGGACACGGGCCCTCATCCCACATGCTTCTCAGACAGTTCAAGGTCAGTGATGTGTGACTCCTTCCAATTAACTTGCATGTGGCCGACATGGGGGAGTGTTTTCTTCTTTCTTCCCCGTCCGTTGTGTGCTTCTGTGATATGCGCTATCTGCCCTGTGGTCGGTCTCCTCGGCATGCCTGTGTTGGTCTATTCTTGGACAATGGCTGTATTCACCGGCTTCTGTCGTAGGGCTGTGGTTTCGGAGTTGGAATGGAAGGTCATTCAGTGCTGTCTGCTCTCCCTTCTGTGGGCGGCAGGCTGCCTTTCCGCTCTGCGTTGGGCCTTGTGTGTGAATGTTATTCTTGGGCCACCTGTTGTCGGTCCCCGGGCTCTTTGGTGTTCCGTTTTATATGTCTTGTTCATATGTGCAGGGTGGTATGGGTGTTTCAGTGTGGTACTGGCGTTCCTCTTCCCGAAGAGGCCCTGCTTCTCCTAGTTGGTGTTGCCGCCGCTGTGTGCTACGCCATGTTTGTTACACTGGGGTGTGTCCTGCTGTTGCGTGACTTCACTGACATGTGTGCGTCGGTTGTGTGGCGTTGGGTGTTGTCCGTGAATTGGGCGTTGGGGACATGTCTGTGGCAGGCCTGTCACGTGTCATGTGCGTTCGGGGTGGGGCTGATGTGTGTGCTGCTTGGTTGTGTCCCTGTGTCTGTGTGCGACGCATGCATGGCGCTGCGGTTGGCCTCTGCGTTGTGCGCATGTGTGGCGGCGTCATCGCCGCTTTGGGGCCGTGACGGGGTGGTTGGTTCCTAGTCCCAGGTGGTGTGTACACATGTGTTACGCGATGTTACGATTTGGCCTGTGTGTCATATGTGGATGCAATGGTGGATGTGTAGTGTACACGCGCTGGTGGGGGTTGTCCGCTTTTCGGCCCTTGCACTGTGTGCGCTGTTTGCGTGCACTTGTTGTGTGTGTGCCTACCTGCGTCTCCAGCGGTACGTTGCGTCCTTGGTGGTGCATCAGCAGGAGCATGGGGAGGGCCTGCAGTGCTGGATTCATGCTCGGGGAGCCGCTTCTTCGTTGTCCGTGCTCGGCGTCCGTGTTACCGCTTCGGTTTGTCGTACGGTATCTCTTGGCCGTGGGAGCCGTTTGTTTGCGGCATCGTAATTTATACGCCGGGCGGGACGTGTTTCGTCGGACGGTGTGTGTCAGTTGGGCTGCGCCGCTACGTGTACGGGCGCACTTTGATGGCGGACGGTGTTGCTGGCTTGCCGGCGGTGTTTGGCCTACTTTTCGCATCGTAATTGGGCGGGCGTGTGGACTGCTGCGTGCCGGCGGTAACTGGTGGTTTTTGCATCCGCCAGCACGGCGGTTGTGCTTCCGCCCGCCATCGTAATGAGCCCCTAAGTGAAGCAGGGGAAACTCCTTACATTTGGAGAACTGAAGGGGAAATATGACTTAGCTCAAGGGGAAGTTTTTTCGATATTTACAGATTCGTCATGCCCTCACAGCAGCACTCCTGGATATGGGCAATTTACCAAAATCGTCCCCTCTGGAGGAGTGGCTGCTTTCAGAACCACTTCTGGATAAAGCGATATCCCTAACATTTCGGAAACTGTTTAATAATTTACCAGACCCATTTCGCACTCTCCGGGACAAATGGCAGGCGGACTTAGGGTCCATTGAAGAGGAAGACTGGCAGGTCACACTGATGTCCCTGAGAGAAGCAGCTATCACTCTTCGTTTCCGCTTGATCCAATTAAAAATCCTACATATAACATATCTCACTGGGGTCACATTGGCGAAAATGGGAACTAGACTGGATACACTATGTCTGCGCGGTTGTCATCAAGAGGCAACTTTTTATCACACTATATGGGATTGTCCACTAATACAACCCATATGGAAAAAGGCTACACGACATAGGCAGGACGCAATAGGGAAAACGATAACCCCTTACACCACCATTAGGACTCCTTAATATTTGGGAGGCTACTGACCTGACAGAAGTGGAGCAACAACTGGCCACTCTGGGATACACCTTGGTGAAACGTGCAATAGCAATGAAATGGGGCGGGGCAGAGAAGCCATCGCCTAAGATGTGGGGTTAGATAAGTGCATGATTGTGGAAAAAGAAGTGTTTAAGTCTAGAGGATGCCCCAAAAAATGGGATGAAAAGTGGGGTAACTGGAATATGTATAGGGGAGGTTTATGTGTTTCTCCAACTGAAGAACTGGAAATGTCACGCTACAACTTATATTCTCTTGAAACGAATGAATGAATAACTACATAATGTTATGTATTGTGTGATTGATATATTGGGGCTGAAATGCATGACTATCAATGTTTGTGATTGCTCAATTCTTTGACATCAATAAAAAAATTACAAAAAAGAAAGTGGCTGGCCGCCTGGTGTATCGATGACTGATGACTCAATTTTAAAGTACCAACCCCAGGAACTAGTCTATTAGGTTCACAAAGACATATGCAGGATGATGAAGGCATTTATTTTTTGCATGTCAGGAACTATCCTCAATCCTTCAGAGCAGCAGTAACAACCCCCAACCACCACTGCCTCACCCAACAGCTCTCCAAGACCCCTCAACATACATTCTACATGGTGACCCCCAACCTTCTGATTCCACCCTTAATGACATAGTCAACCTTCTAAACATAGAGCTGCAAAGAAAAGAGGAAAGTTAGAACATATCACATGTTCTCCCTTCACACTTTTAAAAACAAAAATCAAGAAACAGTATATACATAAAAAAAACTTGCTGAGATTTTTCTGCATTAATGAATGAACCCAGTACCATACCACCTTTGAAGGACATACCCCCAATAAGCACTGAAATAAGTAAGAAACAGAGTATGTAACCCGCCTAACTAATGCAGGAAGTACAATAAGACCAACCATTACATCACATAGTCATCATGCCACTTGGGCACTATTTTGAGTACAATCATTAACCGTAGAGTCATCAATGGGAAGGTTTTTATACCTCGCACACTGAGCAGAGGAGTTTTCAACTTTTACTAGTCTTGGAAAGCTCCACACATGTCCTGAATCCAGAACTACCACATTTTTTCTCACTTCAAAAATTACAAAAGGACCCATGAATTTTGACCTTCCTTTCTTCACCATTCCAGACTTTTTCACTAACACCTTATCATCTTTTTTCCAACCACCAACACGTACACAATTTTTGTCATCAAAACATTACTTATACCTGTTCGGATGTTCCTGTCTACATTGCTTAATCTCTTTTTCAGACCATTTTCTCTCGAATTTCGTGCTAAATTTTAACCAAGCTGGGTTAAGATTGCAATGGGGCCTCCTGTCCCTTAACACTGTAAATGGTGAAATGTATGTCTCCTCATTAGATGAACCCCAATGTGCCCGCAAGGTTTCCCTTAAGGCATCATGCAAGGAGAATTTATTCAAAAGAGCACGTTGAGCACAACCTTTTACCAGCCTGTTCATGCTCTCCGCAAGACCATTCGCTTGAGTAGAGTAAAGAGTCGTCTTGAGATACGTAATTGAGAGCTCACTTCAGGAAATCACACATCTCCTGGGATACAAACTGCACCCCATTGTCCGGGACTAAACTACTCGGTATACCTTCACTCAAAAATTCTTCTTTAAGAAACTCACTAACTGTCCTGGTTTTCACTACAGAGACACACTTTGTTACAACCCATTTGGATGCATAGTCCACTAAATGCATTACAAACCGCTTATTCTGGTTGAACAATTCAAAGGGACCAGCAATGACCAATGATAACTTCTGCGTCACGGTAAGAAGCTACAACAAGGTCATGCAAGTAGAATTCTAGAGAGCTCCCGCAGCACCCGATGGAGTTCAATTAAACTCCCATAAAGTTATAGGTAGAACCATAACCTATAAACTCGTCGATTACCCATCTTCCATTACATGGAAGATGGGTAAGTGACATTAACTTACCCAATGTGTCAAAGTCATCTATCATGTTATCACTATGACTCAGGTCCTGATAAAAGTCCACCGATCTTTAGAGACACCCATGGACTGAAACATGTCGACCACTGAAATCATCATTATATAGGTGCGGTGGACCATTCACACATCCACCAGAGCACCACACACTGTTTTTAATCTTACCCCATCTTGGCGAATAAAACAAAAGTACAGGATTGGAGGTATTTTTAATTTATCACTTTTTTCCGCTAACACTATCGAAATCACGACCGTCAAAGAACCAGATGGTCTCCCTCTAGGTGGAGAAAGGTTGACTGCCTGGAGAACGGGAAACTCAGGCGGAAAAGGACCCAATGATAAAACCAATCACCTAACCTTCGCAAGCGGAGAACCAAGATATATCGCTGCCCACAGGTTAGAGTTTATGATGGCCTTTCTATAACACTTATAGACCCTGGCTTTTTCAAGATACGTGTTTCATTCTCTTTTGATTATAAACAATTCCAACTTAGTCCATGGTTCATCTGGGATCTCAGCTGGCGACAAGGGAGCAGCATGAGTTTTGCTGGATTTATCATTGTTAGCACACAGCCAACAATCCTTGACCAGCGCCTCCACCTCAACGTCCATCCTTGGCCACCAGTACCATTCACGTAATCTTGCTTTCGTTTTATTCCTGCCCAAGTGTCCCCCATGGGCCACTTCATAAGCTTTTCTCTCAAAGCACTTGGGGAATAACTCTTCCCCCCCTAAATATTTTATTCTCCACAATGCATAGTTGATCCTTAACAGTAAGGAACCCACCTAAAGACGCAGGGACGTCTTTCTTGTCTGATCACCCTTCCAAAATAAATCCTTTAAGTTTCTCCAAATCAGAATCCCCTGTAGGCTCTTTCCACTCATTCTCCTTTAACACTGGTTCACACACCCAATTTGCCAACCCCTTCTCAGAATTGTTCTCTCCCTCATTGGCTGGTAATCTGGATAAGCAGTCAGCTGCACAATTCTTAGAGCCAGGTATATATACCACTGTAAAATTGTAGTTGGACAAACCTTCCGTCCACCTTCTGATCCTGGGGGAGAAATTCTCGAAGTCCTTACAAGTGAAGATTCTGTTGAGAGGCTTGTAGTCCAAACTCACCGTGAAAGGCAACCCCCACAAAAATACACAGCCAATGACTTTGTTCAATGACTGAATAGCGCTCCTCTGCTCCTTTCAAAGGTTGAGAGGCAAAAGCTACTATTTTAAGCTCGCCCTTGTCCAGCTGAGCCAGAACAGCATCCAAACCCTTAATACTGGCATCAGTGGACAAAAAAATCATCTTTTTGTTAGAATCAAAATGACCCAATGTGGGCAACTCTGCAATACACCCCTTTATGACTTTAAAAGCCTGATTACAATATTCCGTCCACTTGAATTGACTTCCTTATTTAAGTAAGCTCCTCAAAGGCTGGGCAATGATGGCAAAGTTCTGAATGAAGCTGGAGCAAAATTCTGCCAGTCCAAGAAATGAACGCACTTGGCCCTTATTTTCAGGTTAAGGGGCCTGCACAATGTTGCTTGCTAAATCCAACTTAGGACTATACCTTCCCCAGAGATGGTGTGACCTAAGTATGTTACGGTTGCCACTGAATTTACACTTCTCCTTCTTAAATATCAAACCCGCCTACTGGAGAAAGCTCAACATTCTCAGCAGAATCACATCATGTTCTTGCACATCACCACCATAGACCAATATATCGTCCTGGAAGAACAATACTTTATTCAGTCCCTCAAGAACCTTCTTCATGATCCTCTGAAAACATGCAGCTGCAGAAACAAGACCAAATGGCATGCAAATGAAGCAGAACGCTCCCAGAGGACTCACAAAAGAAGTAAGATGACTTGAATCAGGATGTAGCATAATTTTGATGATACGCTGAAGATAAATCCATAACACTATAAATTCTAGCATCTTTAATTAATGTCAGAAATATTTGCCAGCGGTTGTCTGTCAACCCATATTTACTTATTCAACCCTCTTAAGTCCAAACACATGCGGAATTCTCTCCGACCATCCTTGGGTGCCAAAACCACCGTGGGCCAACCACTCAGAACATTCTATTTCTTCAATCACACCATTGTTTTTTAATTTATTGAGCTCATGTTCAAGTGGTGCCAACATCATATGGGGAACCTTTCGTACTTTAGAAACAAATGGTGTAGCATTACTCTTCAACACAATCCTGGTCTCAAAATTCTTTAACAATCCTAACTCCTTGCTAAACACCTTTGGAAATTCAGTGAATATGCCTTCTGAATGTCCTTCCTCCCCGATTACCAAACCCTTATGCTTGGCATTAGGATTTAAGGTTATCCCCATGTCTCTTTGGTGTCTCCACCCCAAAAGATTATCACCCCATCTGGCAACATACACCTTCCCCAGAGTTTAACACTCCACAAACTGTATTCTCATCACATAGTGTTACAAATGGGGGACTCTAGTTTGCAATGGTTTGCACCTTTGTCCAAATAGGGACCCTTCCTTCTAGTCAGGATAAGGGGGATACACTAATGAAATAACCCCGGCTAGCCCCCTTGGTAGCTTGGCACGAGCAGTCAGGCTTATCTCAGAGGCAATGTGTAAAACATTTGCACATAATCAACAGTAAGACATTGGAAACAATAAAAAAGGACCCCACACCAGTTTTAGAAAAATAACCAATGTTTTATCTGTTCAAACAAAACCAAAAACGATAAAAATCCACCACACAGTTCTCAGAAATATCAATACTCAAAAATAGACTTGAAATACTGTTCCTTGAAGTCAATAGCTCCGTCCGGGCCTATCACAGCGTCGTGAACAACAAATCCAAACAGTTCTGACTGATCACGACGTGTTAGGTCAGCTACGGCATCAGGAAGACCTGCAAAACAGTACCTTTAGAAATGCAGGGTGCCGGTGACCTCTCGTTGAGCCCCAAAGAGCTGGCGTCCCCAGGCATCAGTTCTGGAGGCCAGTGCAGGAGTTGTTGGGCCCTTGAAGTCACACGCGTTGCAGATAAAACTCCTCGCGGTTGTAGTTCGGAGCACTGGCAGGCATCGGTGCTGCGGTGCAAAGTGCAGCAGTGCAGCATGCAGCGCCCTCAGGTCGCGCTGCAGGAAGCGGCTTGGTGTTGGTCGTCCAGCAGCGTCGGTGAGGCCAGGGCTACGGTGCGAAGTGAGGCAGTGCTTGTCACAGTGCTGGCAGGTAATGGTGCAGGCAGCAGCGCCATCGTTGAAAAAGCACTGTCGCCAGCTGACGAACTGGAGTCGATGGTGCCGGTGTCGGTAGGCCAAGGCTGCGGTGTGGGATGGGGGCGGTGCATCGTGTAACTTACGAGCAGTGACCTCGAACCACTGTGCAAGCAGCAGTGTCGATGTCGGCATGGCACCTCGTCTGCGGCAATACCAGGGCGGCGGTGTGAAGTGAGGTGATGCAGAGTGCGGTGCTCACAGGTTGTGGTGCAAGCAGCAGATCGGTGGCGGCAGCGGGCGTCGTCGTCGGTGAGACCAGGGTTGCGGTGCGAGGTGCGACAGCGCCCTCTGCGGGGCCTTCAGGACACAGAGCCAGCAGCAGCGTCAATGACAGCATCAGGTTGCTGTTTCTTCTGTTGCGATACAAAAGGGGATGATGGACGGAACGTTTGAGCCAATCAAACACTCACCCCCAGTCAACTGATCTGGATTTAATCCATCATCATTCTTTAGCTCACTCCACCACCCCAGTTCAGACATGGCCATATGCAAATCAGTCTGACCCTGTGCCTCATGGGAACAGTCCAGCCCGAACGGCCAAGCCATGTCTTCCCTGGACCAGGAAACAAGCATCCTAGGACCGGTTTCTGGCATTTCAGCCATCATCAGCCAGGCTTGCTTGAATCCAGTGGCAAAGTGAGCAAGGGACCCACGTCTGGGCATACCCCCGCCAACTTAGGGCGACCAAAGCGATACAAAAGGGGATGATGGACGGAACGTTTGAGCCAATCAAACACTCACCCCCAGTCAACTGATCTGGGTTTAATCCATCATCATTCTTTAGCTCACTCCACCACCCCAGTTCAGACATGGCCATATGCAAATCAGTCTGACCCTGTGCCTCATGGGAACAGTCCAGCCCGAACTGCCAAGCCATGTCTTCCCTGGACCGGAAACAAGCATCCTAGGACCGGTTTCTGGCATTTCAGCCGTCATCAGCCAGGCTTGCTTGATTCCAGTGGCAAAGTGAGCAAGGGACCCACGTCTGGGCATACCCCCGCCAACTTAGGGCGACCAAAGCGATACAAAGGGGATGATGGACGGAGCGTTTGAGCCAATCAAACACTCACCCCCAGTCAACTGATCTGGGTTTAATCCATCATCATTCTTTAGCTCACTCCACCACCCCAGTTCAGACATGGCCATATGCAAATCAGTCTGACCCTGTGCCTCATGGGAACAGTCCAGCCCGAACTGCCAAGCCATGTCTTCCCTGGACCGGAAACAAGCATCCTAGGACCGGTTTCTGGCATTTCAGCCATCATCAGCCAGGCTTGCTTGAATCCAATGGCAAAGTGAGCAAGGGACCCACGTCTGGGCATACCCCCGCCAACTTAGGGCGACCAAAGCGATACAAAGGGGATGATGGATGGAACGTTTGAGCCAATCAAACACTCACCCCCAGTCAACTGATCTGGGTTTAATCCATCATCATTCTTTAGCTCACTCCACCACCCCAGTTCAGACATGGCCATATGCAAATCAGTCTGACCCTGTGCCTCATGGGAACAGTCCAGCCCGAACTGCCAAGCCATGTCTTCCCTGGACCGGAAACAAGCATCCTAGGACCGGTTTCTGGCATTTCAGCCGTCATCAGCCAGGCTTGCTTGAATCCAGTGGCAAAGTGAGCAAGGGACCCACGTCTGGGCATACCCCCGCCAACTTAGGGCGACCAAAGCGATACAAAAGGGGATGATGGACGGAGCGTTTGAGCCAATCAAACACTCACCCCCAGTCAACTGATCTGGGTTTAATCCATCATCATTCTTTAGCTCACTCCACCACCCCAGTTCAGACATGGCCATATGCAAATCAGTCTGACCCTGTGCCTCATGGGAACAGTCCAGCCCGAACTGCCAAGCCATGTCTTCCCTGGACCGGAAACAAGCATCCTAGGACCGGTTTCTGGCATTTCAGCCGTCATCAGCCAGGCTTGCTTGAATCCAGTGGCAAAGTGAGCAAGGGACCCACGTCTGGGCATACCCCGCCAACTTAGGGCGACCAAAGCGATACAAAAGGGGATGATGGACGGAACGTTTGAGCCAATCAAACACTCACCCCCAGTCAACTGATCTGGGTTTAATCCATCATCATTCTTTAGCTTACTCCACCACCCCAGTTCAGACATGGCCATATGCAAATCAGTCTGACCCTGTGCCTCATGGGAACAGTCCAGCCCGAACTGCCAAGCCATGTCTTCCCTGGACCGGAAACAAGCATCCTAGGACCGGTTTCTGGCATTTCAGCCGTCATCAGCCAGGCTTGCTTGAATCCAGTGGCAAAGTGAGCAAGGGACCCACGTCTGGGCATACCCTGCCAACTTAGGGCGAACAAAGCGATACCAAAGGGGATGATGGACTGGACTGTTCCCATGAGGCACAGGGTCAGACTGATTTGCATATGGCCATGTCTGAACTGTTGTGGTGGAGTGAGCTAAAGAATGATGATGGATTAAACCCAGATCATTTGACTGGGGGTGAGTGTTTGATTTGCTCTAACACTCCGTCCATCATCCCCTTTGGTATCGGTTTCTTCTGTTGCAGCACAAAACACACAGTTCCCAGTGCTGGTAGCAGATGAACTTGAAGTCTTTGCTGTTCCTGAGACTTCTTGAACAGGGGGCAAGCTCCACCTCAAGCCCTTGGAGAAACTCACACAAAGAATTTTCAGCAAGTTCAGTTCAGTCCTTTCTCTGCCCAAGGCAGAAGCAGCCACTACAGGCAACACAGCAAAGCACACAGCAAAGTGGTAGTTCCTCCTCACAGCTTCTCTAGCTCTTCTTCTTGGCAGTCCTCTTGGTCCCAAAAGAGTTCTCTGAAGTATTTTATCTGCCTGAGACTTCCAACAGGAGGCAAGCTCTACTTCAAGCCCTTAGAGAAAACTCTAACAGCAGGATGATGAAAGTACAATCCAGTCCATTCCCTGCCCAAGACAGAAGCAGCAAGCAGCAGGGAAACCCAGAGGAGCACGCAGCAAAGTGGCAGTTCCTCCTGACAGCTTTTCTAGCTCTTCTTCCTGGCAAGTTCCTTAGTTCAGCAGTAATCTAAAGTTCTGGGGTCTGGGTCCAAATATTTATACTCTGTTTCTCTTTATTTTTTTGGGCAGAGAGTGTCTGTGCTCAGCCCAAATCAGTTCTATCCTCTCTGGTCCAGCTTCCCGGCAGGAGGTGGAGACAGCATTGTCCAAGGCAGACCAGGCCCATTCAGGTGTAAGGGAAATCTCCTCCCACCACTCTAAACGTAGACCAGGCCTATTCAGTTGCTAGTAAAACTCCTCCCACTACTCTGAATGCAGCCCAGGTCTATTCAGCCCAGCCCAGACTCATCCAGGAAAGGCAGGACACACCTCGAACCCCCCAATTGCTGCCTACGGTAAATGCACATCCCTAGCCCCTGTCACTCCAAAGCCAGACAGCCAATCCACAACCCAGCAGAGGCACACAGGATGGCAAGCAAGAAAATACCTACTTTCTAAAAGTGGTATTTTCAAAAACATTCAAACATTCAAACATAAAAAAGGTCTGTACTAAAAGATGCATTTTTACATTCTGAGTTCAGGCATACTAAACTCCATTTCTCTATCTCATCCCAATGGGAAGTTATACTTGTAAGATGTTATAAAGTACCTCCCATTCTATTCTATGGGACAGATAGCCTTTCAATAGTGAAAAACTAAATACACTGTATTTCACTACCAGGACATGTTACACACACCAGTACATGTCCTACCTTTCACATACACTGCACCCAGCCCATAGGAGTACTTTGGGCCAACCTTAGAGGTGACTTCAATATAATAAAAGGGAAGGTAAGAGCCTGGAAAGTGGGTGCCCTTGCCAGGTTGACATGGCAGTTCCAACTGCGCGCAGACCCTGCAGTGGCAGGTCTGAGAACTCTTTGAAAGGCTACTTTTGTGGGTGGCACAATCAGTGCTGCCGGCACACTAGCAGAATTTGATTTACAGGCCCTGGGCACACACAGTACACTGTACTAGGGACTTAGTAGTAAATCAAATAAGCCAATCATGGAAACATCAATCCATAAACACAAATTACATGGAGAGCATATGCACTAAAGCACTGAATAGCAGTGGTAAAGTGGCCAGAGTCCTAAAAGCAACAAAAACAGGGTCAAAAACAGGAGGCCAAAAAGCAAAAAGTCTGGGGTAAACCAGCTGAAAAAGCCAAGTCTAACACCTAGTATACCAAAACATCTATTTCCTTCCCACCATATCCAACTAGATTTATGACAGGTTTTTGTAAACTTATTTTTTCCTCCCCAAACAACGCATCCCAATTCTTGTCCCCAATCAGAGTATATGGTGACCCTGAGTCCGCCAGCACAAACACATTCTTCCCATTAACTGCAATGTGACACTCCGGCATTTCAATAGGATCAGCATCAACCAAACCATCATTCCTCACACGCAACAGAAATATGCTCTCTCCTCATCCACATGGTTCACACTCTGTTTAGAATTTGTACCTCTGCACAAATGTGCATAGTGTCCCTTTTTGACACACTTATTAAAAGTCGCAAATTGGGCCTAACGGCCTGGGCAATTTGAAAAATGCCCTTCACTTCCACGCCGAAAACATTTCATCCCTTCACCTCTAGAATCTTCTTGAATGTGCTTTTTCCTCACTCTAGTCTCCTTATACTTGACATTCTCCTTAGCCTTAACACTCATATTACCTTTCACTTCATTTGCAGGTGTCTCCACAGCCGGAGAATCACCCTTTCCTTTCTCTTCCCACACTTCACGTAGGCACAAACTTGTATTCTCCATTGCTTCTACTATAGATATTGCGTCAGTCAAACAGGGATTCTTTGATAGTAACTTCTCCTGAGCTTTAGGATTATTAGTGCACCTTACGGTTTGATCTCTCACCAAAGAATCAGACAAATGGTCAAACTCACATGTGTGAGCCAAGGTTTTCAAAGCCGCCACATATCTTCCTATCTTTTCTTGTTTTCCTTGCACCCTTGTGAAATATTTGTGTCTCTCCAACACTACATTCACATGGGAGCCAAAATGTCTTTCCAACATCATAACTGACATGCCATATACATTGTCAGGTTCCCCATCCCCAATTTCCACCTCATCAAGACTCTCTTTCTGCCTTCAATGCCTAAGTTATGCAATAAAATTGCTAGCTTCCGAACCGCTGAAAATTTCTCTCCCCATAGCAATGACAAATTAATCAAAAATTAACTTCCATCCTTTCCAAGGTAGAACTGAGTCACCCTTATCTGAAAGAAAATTAGGAGGTTCAGATGTGCTGAACATGTTGAAGTAGCTTAAAGCAATTTATAATAACCCGACAATTAATGTTTTTGTTATCACACAGTCACAGAAGAATACAGGATCCTGGGGACACCAAACTCAAATATAAGTTTAACCTAAAATCATTTTTTTTTTTAAATTTCACTAATGGCTGTTGATCACGTTTCACAGGCACTAGAAATGTAGGCGTGCCCATCACCGTTTTTTTTTTTTAATGCCAATACAAAACATGGGTATTTTCACCTAACCCCAGGTGTGCTAAACACTGTGTAATATTAGCAGGAGAGGCACCAACAAAAGGTGTGCCGATCACAGTGTGACCAACACTTTATGTTAAAATGCAATGTATATTATTTCCACATAGTTCCAGGTGTACCAATCATAGGTACACCTGGAATAGGAGTACCTATGATTAGGAGGAGATGCACAAATAGGAGAGGCACAAATGACAGGTGTGCCTATTACCATGTGACCAATAACTCATCGAACTGTATACACCAAGTAGAATGTAGACATGACAGTCACACCTCCTGACGAGCAAGATATCCAACAGAATCTACCGAAGATTGGTTGATGTTGAATATGGAAAGCCAGCACAACCACAATTCATCAAAACTTGTCAGACTACGTCTTGAAGTCAAATGCACTTATACACATAAAGTCTGGTACACTAACTCCTCCACTACAGTAAGGCTTTTACATCAAAAATGCGCCTGCCCGCGGCTCACGCAGTGAGCCACCTAAAAGGGCGGCCACCTTAGTGCCACTTAGGCACACCAACACCCCCTCTAGTCTTGGGACCCTGGGGAGGAGTCCCACATCCCGACGCGCGGGCCGCATCATTTCCGGCGCGCAGAGGGTTGGGGGAAGGTATTTATACCTGCCCCCGCCTTTCAGGCACCCTCTTTGCTGCCGGACACGCCGTCAGCAGTTGGTCATCCGTTTGAACCCTCTAGTTGGGACTCGTCAAGTAGGGGGTTGGGTGACCTATGGCTTAATCAACCCCCAAAGTTATATGCATACCCTGGCACACTGGGCTCAACTGATTATAGCACACAGGACTGTGGTTTCAATGTAGAGCAGTAGTTTGTTATGCTCTTGGGGTCCCATCTCCTGTTGGCACTGCGCTCCCGTACAACTGGAGGTCAGTGGGGAGGTAGGGTATTGGTTGGCTCAAACAATAACTTGCAGGGTAAACAAGGCTGTGGTCAAAGAAGAGAACAGTGTTCCCAACCTCCGGGGAGGCCATCGTACAGTCATACAGAAGGGCTAATAGAGCCATGTGCACGCCCACCAAGCAGGAGGGCTTGGTTCAACTCAATTCATATCTAAGAGCAGGGCTTGGTAATTTAGGCATGGCCTCTTTTGGGCAAACACCACATGGTTCCCGACAGGGACGGGGCACACCTATCAGAGGTAGATAGGGAAGTGGTCCAACGAGAAGGACGGTAACGGCAGGTAGCAGGAGTTTATAGAGCCTGCAATAATGCGAAGGGTAATAAAGCTGTGGTTAAGAAAAGAACAGTAGATCCCCCCACCGGGGAGGCCATCCCATTCCGACAGAAAGGAAATTAAAGCCATGGACAAGCCCACCAAGCTGGAGGGCATGGTTCAACTCGAACTCAATAGAAATATGACGGGCTGGGTAAATTGGCATGGCCTTTTTCGTGTAACTCCCATGGTCCCCCGATAGGGACGGGGCACACCTGTCAGAGGTAGCTAAGGAGATGGTCTACCTAGAAGGACTATAGGTCAACAAAGAGGAGGACGGGGTGCACCTGTGAAAGGTGGGCATGGATCTGTTCTTATTGGACATTAGTGCGAGGCACTGTAAACAGCAGGTTGCAATTGAAGGAAACGGCAGACCTTGGTGGGGGGCTCTGGAGGCGACGGTGGCCACATCCAGAGCTTTGGCGGAGTTACAGGGCGATCCGGAGGTGGAAGGGTACAGAAGGGTACCTCTTCAGGAGCACAATAGGGGTGCCTGTGCCGAACCCCAGGAGTCTTTACGGCAGGACCCTGGAGAAAGAATCGTCGGCGCCCCGCTAGTCCTTCGGGCGGTTGGAAGCCTGAGGAACCGGAGGCTTGCCTTGCAACGGTCTGCCCTAAAAAGGGCGTGAGTAAAGTGGTGGACCAGTGGTTCACGGTATTCGAGGGGGGAATCCCCTCATAACTGGCAGCACCGATTGGATTGGCCACGGTGCAATTTGGCTCTTCAGGCAGGCAGGGCAGCATAGGTCAGTCACCGCTGCCTGCCCTTGGATCGCCCGTAAGTTAACCCCCCATGTTGCATACTTTTGTATAGAATAAACCTGCAGCAATCTTTTCCCAACAAAGAACTGTGTTGTGTATTTATTTATTCCATTGTGCATGCTAACCTTGCAAAGGGTGGGGAGTGTTGCCTATATAGGCACTATGCGGCTGCCCGTGACTCACGCAGTGAGCCACCTAAAAGGGCGGCCACCTTAGTGCCACTTAGGCACACCAACACCCCCTCTAGTCTTGGGAACCTGGGGAGGAGTCCCACAGCCCGATGCGCGGGCCACATCATTTCCGGCGCACAGAGGGTTGGGGTAAGGTATTTATACCTGCTCCCGCCTTTCAGGTGCCCTCTTTGCTGCCAGACACGCCGTCTCCTGCCCTACCGCATACCCGGCGTGTTGGCAGGGGAGCACGGTTAGATAGGACTATTTAATGCTTTTGTTTGTGTTGCAGGCGGAGTTACAGGGCGATCCGGAGGTGGAAGGGTACAGAAGGGTACCTCTTCAGGAGCACAATAGGGCTGCCTGTGCCAAACCCCAGGAGTCTTTACGGCAGGACCCTGGAGAAAGAATCATCGGCACCCCGCTAGTCCTTTGGGCGGTTGGAAGCCTGAGCAACCGGGGGCTTGCCTTGCAATGCTCTGCCCTAAAAAGGGCGTGAGTAAAGTGGTGGACCAGTGGTTCACGGTATTCGAGGGGGGAATCTCCTCATAACTGGCAGCACCGTTTGTATTGGCCACAGTGCAATTTGGCTCTTCAGGCGGGCAGCGTAGGCCAGTCACCGCTGCCTGCCCTTGGATCGCCCGTAAGTTAACCCACCATGTTGCATACTTTTGTATGGAATAAACCTGCCCCAATCTTTTCCCAACAAAGAATTGTGTTGTGTATTTATTTATTCCATTGTGCATGCTAACCTTGCAAAGGGTGGGGAGTGTTGCCTATATAGGCACTATGTCCGTAAGATACACGCAACACTATTTCTAAAGGAACTAGGCCTTGTTGCTGAGTGTAGGTACGTTGTTGTTCTCTCTAGAGGAAATTGGGCACAACTCCGGAAAGTCCACACAGACGTTCCTTCACCAACATGTTGCCCGCCGCTCAGACCTTGACGTCACCATTCGTTGCTCTGCCGATTCCACACGCGGAGCTCCCACGACCATTACTGCTGCCCCTGACACATGACCTGCCACGGGTGCACCTGGACCCTGAAGTCCAATTCTTTCCACCAGATGCACCTCTAGAACCAACACAGCACTGTGAGCTAAATCCAGCACCACGTCCATGCCAAAGTAGAAGATCCAAGGTTGGTGAAAATGATTGGGTTTAAATTCTTTCTCATTGATAGCAGGTTTGATGGGCCATCTTTGTCGATAGTAATAAGTTCACAAAGACGTATCCAGGATGATGAAGGCGTTTATTTCTTGCATGTCAGGAACAATTCATCAGACCTTCAGAGCAGCAGTAATAACCCCCAACCGCCGTTGCCTCACCCAGCAGCTCTCCAAGACCCCTCAACATACATTCTACACGGCGTCGGAAGAAGTCGCATAAATTGAGCGTCTGACGCGACCGTCTTAGGCCGACTGTATTCTGGGTGGCAATCGAGGGAGAACGGTCAGAATTGCTCTCCTGACCTTGTAAAAATTAATGTTTTAATATTGCTGATTTTGCACATTTTTTTAAATACATACTGTTTGTGGTGGGCACCTGCACGAAGGAACCAACCCCCCGGTACGAGCTGTGTTCAATGCTCGGCGGGTAGGAAGGTCTCGTGCACCACTTCCGTTTGTAGCACTTCAGACGCACGGGGCAGCGGTCTAGTTGCTGCACCCGGCATCGGAAGAAGTCGCATAAATTGAGCGTCTGATGCGACCGTCTTAGGCCGACTGTATTCTGGGTGGCAATCGAGGGAGAACGGTCAGAATTGCTCTACTGACCTTGTAAAAATTAATGTTTTAATATTGCTGATTTTGCACATTTTTTAAAATACATATTGTTTGTGGTGGGCACCTGCACGAAGGAACCAACCCCCCGGTACGAGCTGTGTTCAATGCTCGGCGGGTAGGAAGGTCTCGTGCACCACTTCCGTTTGTAGCGCTTCAGACGCACGGGGCAGCGGTCTAGTTGCTGCACCCGGCGTCGGAAGAAGTCGCATAAATTGAGCGTCTGACGCGACCGTCTTAGGCCGACTGTATTCTGGGTGGCAATCGAGGGAGAACGGTCAGAATTGCTCTTCTGACCTTGTAAAAATTAATGTTTTAATATTGCTGATTTTGCACATTTTTTATAATACATACTGTTTGTGGTGGGCACCTGCACGAAGGAACCAACCCCCCGGTACGAGCTGTGTTCAATGCTCGGCGGGTAGGAAGGTCTCGTGCACCACTTCCGTTTGTAGCGCTTCAGACGCACGGGGCAGCGGTCTAGTTGCTGCACCTGGCGTCGGAAGAAGTCGCATAAATTGAGCGTCTGACGCGACCGTCTTAGGCCGACTGCATTGTGGGTGGCAATCGAGGGAGAACGGTCAGAATTGCTCTCCTGACCTTGTAAAAATTAATGTTTTAATATTGCTGATTTTGCACATTTTTTAAAATACATATTGTTTGTGGTGGGCACCTGCACGAAGGAACCAACCCCCCGGTACGAGCTGTGTTCAATGCTCGGCGGGTAGGACGGTCTCGTGCACCACTTCCGTTTGTAGCGCTTCAGACGCACGGGGCAGCGGTCTAGTTGCTGCACCCAGCGTCGGAAGAAGTCGCATAAATTGAACCCATGATGCGACCGCGCAGCGGACGTGCGCAGCGGACGCGCGCAGCGGGCGCGCCTAAGGCAAGCCCGTCTGCGCCCGACCGGGGCCAGGGGCCAAAATCCCTGCACCTTTTCCCCCAGGACGCCTCAGGTACTCTAGTGCGCAACTGCTCCAGCTAAATAACTACCCTAGGGCAAATGTCTTCATCTTTTACGAGCAGATAACTTCAGATCAAAATGCCCTCACTGCCCTTTCACATTCCCCTCCCATATTCGTTCACCCCTCCCCTTAAGACCTGCTTATAGTATTTTTCTTTTAAACTGCAGATCCCTTCCCAAACACTCCACGGAAATTTCGCTCCTTTTACAAGATTCCTCCCCTGAGGTGCTTTTTTTAACCGAAACCTGGCTCAGCGCTAGCTCTGATCCTGACATAGTACAAACTTTGCCCCAGGGGTACGCGATTCAAAGAGTGGATAGAACCATAGGCAAAGGCGGGGGAATCGCGGTCGTTTATAAGGACCACCTTACCTGTCGCCTACTCGGCAGTCCTCTCCCGGACTGCGAGAATGTTCGCTTCTCCCTAGAATTCTCCCCTCTCCTCTCACTCTCAGGCATTTTGATCTACCGCCCCCCGGGTGCGGTAGGCTCTTTTTGTAACTCCCTTTTAGAAACCGCCATCAATCTAGCTAGCACCTCTGCCAATTTTACGCTTCTCGGCGATCTTAATCTGCATTTTGATGATCCTAGATCCACAGTAGCAGTTGAACTAGGAAATGATCTTGCGTCACTCCAGTTGCTGCAAAAAGTTCAACTCCCTACACATGCGCAGGGACACTGCCTTGACCCAGTGTTCTCTAATCTGGAGAATCTTCAGGGAAATGACCCTATCCCAATTCCCTGGTCCGACCACCACTTGGTGCCCCTTTCCTGGCGCCCCCAAATTCCTACCCCCCCAGTCCATCCTTCTCGGGCACTTATCCGTCCCTGGTCTAAGCTCCCCCAGGAGAACTGGATCCATGAACTGGAAAATAATAGACCTCAGTCGGTTCCCTGCCCAGTCACAATGTATAACAATTTCTGCAGTTGGATAGATGACTCGTTGAACCAGGTCCTCCCTAAAATTCGGATCATAAAAAAGAATGGCTCACTTAGATCGCCCTGGTACTCCGCTGAATTGCGCACCCTGAAACAGAACTGTAAAATATTAGAAAAGTTGGAGGAAAGACTTTGCAGCCGATAGTAAGCTCACCTATAGAAGGGCCATATGCAAATACAGAGCGGAAATGAGGAAAGCTCAGGCAGCCTACTACGAGGAAAAAATTTGGCTAGCCGCCAATTCCCCCAGAGAGACCTTTTCCATCATAAAAAGGCTCCTTAAAAGCCCAGTCCCTCCCGTCCCTACTGACCCCCATGGAACTCGTTGCGAAAATCAGGCCGAGTTCTTTGATAACAAAATTCAGAACATTATAAAAATGCTCCCTCAAATCGATCCCGCATGGATGAGCTCCCCACCCGACCGCCCCTCCACCATTCATCGCCTGGAGCGTTTTCCCCCTCTCCTCCTGGAAACACTCCTGACCCTTATGCCCACAGTAAAAAGCGGTTCACCAAGAGACCCAGCTCCCATGAACATCCTAACTAAAGCTGCATCTATTATCGGCCCCACAATCACCCATGCTATCAACGCCTCACTTTGCACAGGAGTAGTCCCCCCACTTTGGAAAGAAGCAATGGTTAAGACCCTTCTTAAGAAGCTGCACCTTGATCCCGCAGACCTGGGCAACTATCGCCCTATTTCTCTTCTGCCTGGGATCTCTAAAATCGCCGAAAAATATGTTAACCACACCCTCTCCAATTTCCTGGAAACCTCCAACCTGCTACACCCATCCCAAACAGGCTTCCGGCCTCGGCAGAGTACGGAAAGTGCCCTGCTAGCGGTTGTGGAGAAAAGCAGGAAAATCCTAGATGCAGGAGGCGCTGCAGCCATTATCCTATTGGATTTGAGTGCAGCATTCGACACGGTGAATCACCAGGTCTTGATTCATCGCCTCGGCAATCTGGGAGTAGTTGGAACTGCTCCGAGTTGGCTGCGCTCCTTCCTGAAAGGACGTTCATTCCAGGTTTTTGAAGAGGGCATGAGCTCCAAACCTCAGCCTCTCCAGTGTGGTGTACCACAGGGCTCATCACTGAGCCCTACACTTTTCAACGCGTATATGGTCCCTTTGGCTTCAATCGTGGCCCTGTTTGGGATCCATATGGTCACCTATGCCGACGACACCCAACTGATCGTAGCATTAAACCAATCCACACAATATTCCATGACCTTGAAAGCATGTCTTACGGAAGTCGTAAAATGGATGGGGTCTTCCCACCTGAAATTAAATGGAGAAAAGACCGAGATCATGACTCTGGGCAATTTTGACAATACGTCACTCAGAACCATCTGGCCAGTATGCATGGGCCCAGTCCCAATCCCTAAGCCTGAAATAAAGAGCCTGGGCATCTGGCTAGACCATAATCTGACATTCCAAGCACAAGCCAGTAAGACAGTAGCAATCTGCTTTGGCCTGATCAGAATGGCGAGGAAAGTGCTTCCCTTGCTCCCTCCTCAAGCCAAGAAAATCATGGTCCAATCTATTCTACTCTCTAGATTGGATTATGGCAATGCGCTTTATTTGGGAGCCCCTACCTCAGTGATCAATAGATTGCAGATCATCCAGAATTGTGCAGCCAGATTGTTGACGGGAACACCCAGATTTCTTTCCGCAAAACCCGCCCTCCGATTTCTACATTGGCTTCCAGTGAAAGAAAGAATTAGCTTCAAATCACTATGCATTGTCCACAAATCCCTACAGGGGATAGGCCCTCCCCTGATCTCGGCCATAATCCATCCATATAAAGCAAGGAGAAAGCTTCGCTCGGATGATCTCCACCTAATCAAGATCCCCAGAATCAAACGAGCCAGAAGTGGCGGCAGGCTCTTCTCTCTGAATGCAGGCAGACTCTGGAACGCCCTTCCCCTTCTCCTCCGAAAAGAGTCTAGTCATTTTGCCTTCAGGAAACAACTCAAAACCCTTTTATTCCCTTAAACTAATCATTCTGTCTCTCCCATCCGTTTACTAGTCATGCCAAGCGCTGGGAGGCCTTCTGGTAGCCATGCGCTTTATAAATGCCCTTTTCATTTCACGGTGACACCAGCAACCTTCTGATTCCACCCTTAATGACATAGTCAACCTTCTAAACATAGAGCTGCAAAGAAAAGAGGAAAGTTAGAGCATAGCATAGCCCTAGTTTCAGGACCTTGGGAACAATGGAGAAACTTTATTTCCCAGAGATTTTAATGTACTTTTAGTGCTACAATATTCTACCTAGGGGCAGTATTTACGTATGGGTACCCAGCCATATCCCAAAATGGCCACCGGACGAGAGCTCCTCCACTGAGCTCCTGGGTTAGGGATCACCATATCGGTCAATATCCCTGTACAACCCGGCCATCCATCGCCCTGCATCGCCCTGCTGCCCTCCTACATCATCACACAGCAACACAGCGCAAGCTTGGCCCCGCAGCACCGCACAGACCATCGCTTATGGACCCCTCTCACCTCAATTAGGACCGTCGGCCATTGATCAGAAGAGCTGGCCACTTGGTGAGTCCGTCGGATGCCTCACTGCTGCTGACGGACGAAGCCCCAGCCGAGCTGTGCTCCTCAAATCCAGCCGTCATCAACAGAGGGCTGGGTATCCATCTCCGACGTGGGCTGCTGGGGGACTGACCGAGGATGATCGCCCAGACTCTGAGGCATCGGTGAGTCCGTTCCCGCCCACCCCCCACTGCAGACCATTCAACACCTTGAGCCCCTGAGCCTGCGACCCGCCGGGAACTGGCAGATTAGCGCAGAGCCCAAAGGCGAGTTTACAGCTTGCGATGAGTACACCCAGCTCGAGCCAAGTCCCTGGGGAGTTGTTGCCGCCTCGCCCCCAGGTGCAGGTTCTCCCATACCGGGAACGATCGCGCTAATCACAGCAGGGATGCTACGGAGCGGTGAAACGGCTGGGACCATCAAGGGCGAGCCTGCCCAGAAGATATTTTCTATAATTGCAACAACCCTGCAGAGGAGAAGCCTCCCATGCCGGGAGAGGCCTTGCGATTTGCATATACCAAGCATAGACCGAGTGGGCAGTGTGCACCATCAGGATCATAGCTAGGGAAACCCCTCGATGTCCAGGCTGCAGGAGTGGGTCTAATATCAGAATCGTAGCTGTACAGTACAGCTGTTGGTCAGTGGCACAGCAGTTTTATTGCCCCAGCCATTTTGAGCACAGAACTGCTCCTCCATACTGCCTCAAGCCTATTCCCCACGAAAATGGCAGCAAATGGCAATAGAAAAAGGACTACGCCATAAAAACAAACAAGGGTCTACAGCTGCACCCTGAGCAAATGGCAGCAAATGGCAATAGAAAGAGGACTATGCCATAAAAACAAACAAGGGTCTACAGCTGCACCCTGAGCCAGGCTCGATAAGGTGGCGGCCATCTTGGAATGACTCTGACCGGCTATAGCAGTCAATGAAAGACTTGTTGAAATTGAAAAAATACAGGGATTCACTTCTACGTCGACCCGCTAATATTTTCTTCATCTTCCTAAGAGGATACTATCCAAATGATCATGGACATAAGGAAATCAATGACAATAAAGTCACCAACAGGGACTACAGTAAAAAAGCGTAGACTGTTTTGGGAAAGGCAGTGGATTCAAAGAGGGTGTCACTACTACGCAAGTACGTTTGAGCCTCTTCCCCAACGCTTAGACAGCCCGCTCCTTCAAGACAGTCCACCAGGGGACACATGCTGCTGTGATGTGGCTCCCTGCCTCTAAGAGACCAAGTCAGTCACCATAGCTTCCCTCGCTTGGTATGTGGAGACCCATCCCCTTTGCTGCTTACTGACCCATTTCGTTCCTATAGTGCCCAACCCTAGCCAGCATGGCAGGTCCTGGCCTGACCGCTACTGGAGAAAACTCATATACCCTGGTTTACCCCCTCAACCTCTCCAAAACCGCTGCAAAAACTTTCAAGCACTCCACCCTGAAAAATCACCCTGAGACATTGATCTCTGACCTGCGTTACAGCGCGGACAACGGCATAGTCATTAATGACCTCATTTTCTACTCCAGAAGAACCCCCTATTGGCGCAATACCTTTGCGCACCTCCTCAATGTACGCGCAACCAGGAACATTCCACACAGCACTAAGCTCACAATAGCGCCCTCCTCAAGCCTGCGAGCCGACCTCACCATCACCCTCTACAAAAGCGGTATCGTTTTGATCCAAGCCTCAACCAAAAACCTCAATAAATTTGCGGACATTTTTACCCTCCTCAGAAACCATGTGCACGACCCTGGCAGGGCAACCAACACCCGCCTCGACGACCCTCCGACTAGCCTACCTAGTGTGACTAGCCTCCCACAAACCACCTCCCTAAGGGTTTCCAACACAGTTCATCCTAACCCCTCCAGCTCGTCTCCCAGCCTTGACAACACAATCGTCCCGAGACCTTTGGTCTCCTCCCCACTAACTCCCCACTCCGACTCTGAGACTGGTACGCTTCCAAAGACCTATGATACAGGTCGAGCTAGCCCTGCTAGCCCACAAACCACCCCTCCAAGTGTTCCTAACACGGTTCATCCTAACCCTTCTTGCACGTCTCCCGGCCTTGCCAACAGAATCGGCCCTAGACCTCTGGTCCCCTCCCCACTAGCTCCCCACTCCGACCGTGAGACTGAGACGCCCCCAAAGACCTACAACACAGGTCGAGCTAGCCCTGCTATCCTATCCCGTATGCATGACGATAGAACTGCCTCTGAACCACTGCCCCCCTTGTCCTTTAGCGCCTCCCTCTTATATGGATATCGAAACTCTGCACTCCAGAGCTGCCAAAATAATTCAGAGCATCCATCTCTCCATTCTGGATCTAACGAACCTCCTTCACCTAGCCAAACTCTCCTTTGCTAACCTCAAGCCCCTGCTGAACTCCACCCCCCCTCTTATCACAGAGCTCCCCAAACACCCACTACCTCTATCCTTGAGACACCTTCGCCCTCGCAAGCATCCTTGCTACCTCTCGGAGGAGGAAACCCTAGCTCTCGTCCTCTCCTACAACCCTACCCTCGCCACACCAAGTCTGCTAGACCTCACTGCAAAGGAAATCCTTGCCATCCTCCGGGACTACAACGCAGCCCCAGTTACCCCTTGTCTATTACACGTAAGTGCCGAATATCCCATCTGCACGGTCACTATCAACCCCAGCAGATCAGCTACCCTCCGTAACAGAAGTGTGATTAAAAGCAATCTAGCGCCTGTACCCCTGTCCGCCCCGACTCCCGACACTCCCTCCGACCCCTCTCTGACTGGTCTCTTAATTAACTGCTGATCTGCAGTTAAGCACGCCGCCGACATTGCTGCTCTCATCCTGAACAAAAATTTTGACTTAGCAATTCTAACAGAATCTTGGCTCAACGAATCCTCATCCCCATGCCTGGACCTCTTAGTCCCTCCCAACTATAACATTGCAAGGCTGGACAGGCAACCTAGCAAGAAAGGAGGAGGCATCGCCTGCATCTATCGCTCTAACCTTCTTGTCACGGAATTTCTGGCGGATACCTCCGACTCCTGCGAATACCTCGCCCTCTCCATTTGCAGCAACTCCACCCTACTGTGCAACCTGCACATCTTTTACCACCCCCCAGGCAGGAATGACTCCTTCACTGACCACCTCATGGAAATTTTCACAGCTAAGAGTTCCTCCAACGCTAAAGACATTTTCCTTGGCGATTTCAACCTGCACTGGAACGATCCAAAGGATCCTCATGTCAACGCCATCAAAGACCTCCTGGCCGATCAAGCCCTGACCCAATCTTGCTCACTCCCAACTCACTCGAAAGGGGCCACTCTTGACTAGATCATCTCTAAGGAATCAACAGTCAAGCTTATCTCGATAGACCCATGTGACTGGTCTGACCACCATGCCATCGCCTTCCTACTACCTGGCACCCACAAGACTAGGGCACCGCAGCCGGTGATTCCTAAACACTGGGTCAGAGACACCAAGAACCTGGACCACAGAGAACTAGAGGCTCGGTGCAAATCTGACCTCCCCCCCCTCACACATCACAACGGTCAATGACCTCAACGATCACTACTCTGTGACTATATCGAACATTCTGAATGACCTAGCCCCACTAAAACTAAAAAGAACCCAAATCAAAGGTAGAAACCCCTGGTTCACTGGATCCCTCAACAACGAGAGGAGATCCCTCTGGCAAGCCGAAAGAATCTGGAGACAGCACCCCTCTGCCACACATCTAAAACGTCTCCGCCAGGCCAGAAATACCTACAACAGGAACATCCTCAACTCAAAAAAAGAATTCTTCAGATCGGAACTGGGGAACACCAAGAACAGACCCCGCAAACTCTTCGAACTGGTTAAACACCAATCCAACAAACTGGCCAACACATCGAAAGAAAACCCCAAGTCTCTAATATCATCCGAGGAATTCTCCTCCTTTTTTGCGGACAAAATCAAAGCCTTAGGTAACGAACTTAGTTCCGCCTCTTACTCTCTACCCCCTACTGACCTGCCTCCTCCTTCCACGCCGCCCCGACAGGCTTCACCTAAGAATCAAGCACACTGGACCGACTTCACACTCTACGACGAAGACTCAGTCTCTAAAATCCTATCTATCTTAAACCCGAATAACCATTTTAACGACCCGCTCCCCTCCAACTGCCTTGCTGCCGCCGCCCAATCCATTATTCCTAGCTGGACTGCAATAATTAACGCCTCTCTCCGGCAGGGATCGATTCCTGACTCTCTGAAAGCCGGCCAAGTCCTCCCCATTTTGAAAAAGCCGTCGCTGGATCCAGCCTCCCCTGACAACTTCAGACCTATTTCCAACATCCCTCTCTTAGCTAAAGTGTTGGAGAAGTGTGTGCAACTGCAGCTAAGTCAACACATCAACAACTTCCACCTACTTGATGACTTCCAATCCGGATTCAGACCTGGACACAGCACTGAAACCACCATGCTCCACATCGTTGATGATGCCCTCCAAGCCCTTGACCAAGGCAAAACATGTCTCCTAATCCTCCTAGATCTATCCTCAGCCTCCGACACGGTCAACCATGAAAAGCTACTCGAACGCCTCAAACTCAGGATGGGATTGGATGGCTCTGCTGTCCTAGAATGGTTTAGATCCTTCCTCCAAAACCGATCACAGAGATTCCTAATTAACGGCAACCTGTCTGCTCCCTCTCCGGTCACGATTGGAGTCCCTCAAGAATCAACGCTGTCCCCCACCCTCTTCAACCTTTACCTAGAACCGCTTGCCGAAGTCCTACGCACTGCAAATATCTCCTACCATATGTACGCTGACGACACTCAGATCTACATCAAAATCTCATCCCTCGAGGAGATTCTCTCCCTGAATGAGGCCCTGAAGCTGACCGTCCAATGGCTCGCCTCCAATCAACTCAAACTCAACGCAAAGAAAACAGAATTTCTCCTAATTTCCCCTCCTAAAACCAACCCTGAGATTCAGATATGGATTAAGGCCATCACAGCCTTAAATTGCCCACCGACCATTGTGGACTCGGCCAAATCACTGGGAATTACCCTCGATTGCAACTTGAACATGCGGGACCACATCAACTCGATGGCCAAATCAGCCAGATTCCACCTGAGCTACCTTTGGAAACTGAAACCCTTCCTTGACGCTCCCGACCTAAAAATGGCAGTCCAAGCACTAGTCATCTCTAGACTGGAATATGGCTGTTCTACCCTCTCGGGTCTACCCAAGATCTCCCTGGCACCTTTAAAAGCCTGCCTCCACGCGGCCGCCAGACTACTTACCGGCACAAGGAAATTCGATCACATTTCTCCACACCTAAAAGCGCTGAACTGGCTTCCTCTCGAGGCCAGGATACAGCTTAAGCTGGCATGCATCACACACAAGGCTTTATACTCAAACTCCCCTGCATATCGCGCACAGAAACTTGTGGAATCCGGAGGAATCAGAAACTCCCGGTCCGCCAGAGACCTCTTGCTCCAGCCTGCACGTTTTCGGGAAAAAAAAACTTACAATCGGGCTTTCGCTGGGGCCGCGCCAAGAATATGGAACTCTCTCCCACCCGCCATAAGAAGAATACCCTCTCTGGCACGCTTCAAAAAGGAGGCCAAAACCTTCCTTATGGGTAAATTCCTCGTTTAAACTTTTACTTTCAACCACCACAGAGACCCTGATCAACTTCCGGCTATTGCCTCCCTCGGATGACCTAGTCACCCCACCAAGAAACCTGGGGCCTTGTCTTGAGTAACTGTAATGTAAACTGTACTTATGTATCCTTCTATCCCTTATGTATCCAGCACCCCGCCCCCTCCCAATCGATTGTATACTCTTATGATTCCATGCCTTTTGTACAACCCTATGATTCTGTAAAGCGCTCTGATACCCTAACGGGTCAAGTTCGCGCTCTATAAAACATAAAATAAATAAATAAATAAAGCCATATTTACCAATGATGGGCGATCCTCTGAGCGAAGAACAGTGATGTCTCCATGCCTGCATGCATGTTTTGATAATACCAGCAAACACCACGGAGGAAGGAGTGTGCGCATGTGCATCGGACCACACCAACTAGTAGTAAGAAAGGGAGCATTCTCATTTTTATACCACCACCACTGCAAGAGTAGCTCCGTAACCAGTTTTTGTATTTTTCGCTTAAAGAGTTCTCTTTATGATCCACAAAAAAAATAGTATAGCTGTCCGAACCCAGATTTGCTGAAGGAGCATGCGTTTTAAATCGTGTGTGTACAAACGAGCTAGTGATAATTACAACCAATTCAATTTTTTTGCAAAAATGTTGTGTGGACTATACGTTGGGTGTTGAGAAAAAAAAACAAAAAACAAAGATTAATTTTGTAAGCAAAAAAGTGAGAATGCAGAAATTTCCCACTCTTTTAAAGAAGATGCGATCCTATTCAGCAAGAATTCAAACGGATTGAGATTGAATGCTCTTAGAACTGACAGCACAGAGTGTAAGAATGATAAACGGCTTTGGCCTTGATAATTTTTATTAAGCACTAAATGTCACATTTAACCTGCATTACTGAAAGCAATTACCCATGTATCAACAGCCAAGCAGCTCAGAGCAAAGACGCCTGAAGCAGCAGCATTATGCTCCATCTGGGAATAAGGATTTTCAATTAGAAGGCAAATAGCTGGAGAGGGGGAACCGGGTCCTTCGCGGCCTCCCCAAGGATGCCTGCGAGAAGTTGTCTTCATATCCCAGCCATCGTAGGCAGTGTCAACAGAGCATCACGCGCCATCTGCTGCCAGAGCGCCATCTACTTGATCAAGTCTCAATATTTACAGAGCGCGAGGCGCTCCTGGGACCCGAATGGCTGGCAGCCAGTGCGTTCTGGGAAATTCTTCTAAAAGGTGTGTTTCATCAGGCTAATTAATTTACAAGCACCTGTTTCATCACTGGGAGCCATTAGCACAGCAGATGAACTGCCAAGGGGAATGAGATTGTCTTCATCCTGGCTAAATAGATTTCAATTGATTTCAATTTGCAGATGGCGCCGTTGTACAGTTTTGTGTCCAGAAGTCATTACGGGTTTAAATACATTTTGTTGCACGGCTTTACTTTGGAAGCAGGGTCAGTGTGTTACCTCCCTTCACTCTGCCTTTGGTTGATTTTTAATGTAGGTTTCATGTCAACTATGGTGCAGTAAACGTTCTCGGCCCGCGGTCTGATTTTTTATTTTTTTGAGTTCATGATGAGCACCCTAGTGGGAACAAAATATGATAACCTGGCATTCATGTTCCCTGACTGTAGCTTTTGTGCAAGTGGAAAGTGCCACATTTACACATGCAGCCCTGAGAAAACTTCAATCAACTGAAAATATGAATGACATGTAAATTATAAATAGGACCGGTTTCGAACCTGACAAACACAAGTATCACAGAGTCCTACTGGGCAGCAGAGCAAGGCACTATGAGGTTGCTGGTCTTTTGTTGTTCTGCCTTCTCAATTATGTCCAGTTCTGGAAGTGGAAAGAGTGGAACAAAGATAGCCATTGTGCTCTGAAGTTTGGTACCATGGTATGTATCACTACATTGAACTGGTAATGAGACAGAATATCGATGCCAAAAATTCGAACTACATTAATATCCAGTTGGAAATATCGTGGAATGGAAATATAGAGTGAAAGAATATCGTCAAGAATATCAAATTAATATTGTTTGCAAAAATATAGTTGTTTAAAATATCGATTTTTTTATTAGTGTTATGTATTTGAGTATATATTTTAAATGTATGTCATGTAATTTTTTTATATAAGTATTGTTTATGTTTTTTAATATATGTGTTAAATGTCTAGTAGGTATTACATTTAATTTAATTACATTTTGCGTCTCTTAGTTCCGTAACGGGTTGTGGGTTTATAGGGCAATAGGGTGGGAAGTAATTTAATTATGATAATTTTATGAATATGTTTTATTTAATTATATTTATTTAATTGATATTTAATAGTGTTAATTGTGCTTTAAATGAATAATTAGTTGTTAATTAATAGTAATTCATGTATTGATAATCAATTATGGTAATTGTGCATTTGTTTTAGGTGTGGGTTGTGGGGTTAATAGGGGCAAAGGGTGGGAAGTAATTTATTTTTAATTAATGAATAATTAGTTGATAATTAATATTAATTAACTAATTAATAATTAATTATGTTAATTGTTTAATTAATTTTTTTGGGGTTGTGGGTTTTGGGGTTAGAGGGGTAAAGGGTGGTGAGTAAATAAATGTTACTAAATTTATAATTAGTTGTTAGATAAAATTCAAATTAATTTTAATTGTGTAATTAATTTTTCTAAAGTTTAATTTTAGGTGCAGGTTGTGGGGATTATAGGGGTAAATGGTGGGAAGTTAATTAGTTTTAGTGAATTATAATTTGTTTTTTAATTAATAATATTTGTTTAATTGATAATTAATTATGTTAATTGTGCAAATACATTTATTTTTTACATTTTAGATGTGTGTTCTGGGCTTTGTAGGGGTATAGGGTGGGAAGTAAATCAATTTTAAGCAATTTATAAAAAAAAATTAATATTAATTCTCAATTCAATAATTATTTGTGTTGTGTGTTTTGTGGGGTATATTGTGAAAAGTACATTAACTAATAATGAATATTTAATTAATGAAAATTAATTTGTTGATGAATATTTATATAAATAGTGTAAATAATTTTTAGGTGCATGTTGTGACTTTTGTGGTTTTATAGGGTGGGAAGTAACTAAACTAAATTTATGTAATAATTAATGTTTCTGTTAAATAATTTCTAAATAAAAATGTTTATTTGTATGAAAATAATTTTTGTATTTTATTTATAATAATATTTGTAGGTATTTGTGATATGTATTTAACATTATAATATGCTTTTATTTTTAAACTTTTTTTAATATATATATTTTTTCAACATATTTATATATTTGTTTATTTACTTTGTATTTAAAATGTTTCATTTTGTTGAAGATATTTTGTTTGTTTTTAATGTTGAACTGACTGAAGTGGGAATAGTAAATGTTACCCCTCCGCTATCCAACACTTTCCCTACTGTTGCATTTATTGGAGTAGGAGTAGTAAATTTTACCCCTCCGCAATTCCAACACTTTTACTACAATTGCAATGAATAAAGGGGGGGGAATAGTAAATTTTACCCCTCCGTAATCCAGCGCTTTCCCTACTGTTGCACTGACTGGAGTAGGAATAGTAAATTTTAACCTTCTGCAATCCAACTCTTTCCCTACTGTTGCACTGACTGGAGAGGGAATAGTAAATTTTACCCCCCCTCCCTCCCGCAGTCCAGCGCTTTCCCTACTGTTGCACTGACTGGAGTGAGAATAGTACATTTTACCCCTCCGCAATCCAACACTTTCTCTACTGTTGAACTGACTGGAGTGGGAATTGCTTTTTTTGTTAACTATATATTTTATTGTTCTGTTAAGTGTAGAAGTGTAGTGGGAATAGTAAGTTGTAGTATTTTGTAATGTTATATTTTATGTAATTTAATATTTATTGTAGTTAGAATAGTAAATCCTATTTTAGTGTGGTGTAAAATATTTATTTAGTAGAAAAATGCAATTTATATAATTATGTGTTTGATTTATTATAATAATAATATTATTATAATTTGCAATATTTTTTGTTTGCAACTTATTTTTAATTAAATTGTAGTTTACTGGAGTGGGTATAGTAAATGTTACCCCTCTGCTATCCAACACTTTCCCTACTGTTGTACTGACTGGAGTGGGAATAGTAAGTTATACCCCTCCACAATCCAACACTTTCCCCTACTGCTGCACTGACTGGAGTGGGAATAGTAAAGTTTACCCCTTCGCAATCCAACGCTTACCCTACAATAGCACTGAATGGAGTGGGAATAGTAAATTTTACCCCTCCGTTATCCAGCGCTTTCCCTACTGTTGCACTGACTGGAGTGGGAATACTAAATTTTACCCTTCCGCAATCCAGCGCTTTCCCTACTGTTGCACTGATTGGAGTAGGAATAGTACATTTTACCCCTCAGCAATCCAACGCTTTCCCTACAATTGCACTGAATGGAGTGGGAATAGTAAATTTTACCCCTCCGTAATCCAGCGCTTTCTCTACTGTTGCACTGACTGGAGTGGGAACAGTACATTTTACCCCCCCCCCCGCAATCCAGCGCTTTCCCTACTGTTGCACTGACAGGAGTGGGAATAGTACATTTTACCCCTTCGCAATCCAACACTTTCCCTACTGTTGCACTGAGTGAAGTGGGAATTGCTTTTTTTTGTTAACTATAAATATTATTGTTGTGTTAAGTGTAGTGAAAATAGTAAATTGTAGTATTTTGTAATGTTATATTTTATGTAATTTTATATATTATTGTAGTTAGAATAGTAAATCTTATTTTTGTGTTGTGTAAAATATATTGTTACTGTTGTGTTGTTTTAGGTTGGAGTAATTATGTTTATATTTATTTAGTAGAAAAATGCAATTTATATAAATATGTGTTTGATTTATTATGATAATGAAAATCTAATTTGCAATACTTTTTGTTTGCAACTTATTTTTAATTAAATAGTCAAATATCTGTGTTGTTTAATTTGTATTTTAAATTAAATTGATTCGGGGGCGCTAGAGGGCGCCGGCAAAATGGCCGCACTGTAGTGCAGCTCCGCCCGGCTGATCTTCAATCCGCCTAAAATCCGCCCAAAATTCGTCGCATCACTGGCTGCAAACAGCTGCCCTGTAAAGTGCCCACATCCCGAGGCAGTTGGTGAAATTTTGGCTCTCTGAGGGCATTGCGGTGGCTGCAACCTGAGGTTCGAGGAAAATGAATGGCGCGTGGCAAGATGGCAACCGCCGCTGCCTGAGGCTGTCTCGGCCCACTGCCGCTGCACTGTGCGCAGGGATACGACAGAGGGCTGTGTACCCTATCTAGGAGGTTTATGCGAGCTGGAGAGTGTTGTGACTACCCGCCTTGCCGCTCTGTGAGAGACGGAGGAGTGCGCCTCTCCTGCGCGCCATCTCTCGCTGCCTGCCTGTGAGCGGCCGCTGTTGTTGCCAGGGGGCCCAGCGGGACCTGGAGGGGGGCTGTGACCATCGCCCCTGTCCGGCGTGGTGCACTGGGTACCTGCCTGCGGCTGCCGGAGCTCCTGTATGCCGGGTGTGCCATGGCTTGATCCACATGGCTTGATGCACATATCGGTGCAGTCTCTGCCCTGCTATCGTGCGGGAGGTGTGACGGACTTCTGGCGTGCTGGGGTCGGCGCTACTCGTGACAGACGACACCGGCTATGGGCTGTGGTGAGTGGGGTGTGGCCGGCCTTGGGCCTTCAGCTGCGGAGGTGGGTGAGGGCCTGAGCGGTAGGCCGCGCTCGGTGAGCTGCGTCCTGTGTGCATGGTGGGGGATGATCGACTGCTACGCGGCCAGGCATATTCGTTATTCCTGCTCTGAGGCCTGGGAAGTTCCTATTTAATGGCGTGCTCTAGCGGACCCTGAGTCTTCACTGCCCTTTACGCTTGGTGTACCCGGACCCTCTGCGCTACCGGCTACGATCCTGGGAGGCACATGGGAGCGCTGGTCGCGCTCTAGATGGGGCCCGAACTTCAGCAGTAACTCATCTCTGGCATTGTGGTGCCTGGGGCCCCCCGACTGAGACTATAATCCTTTGCCGCATTGGATCTTCAGCGCCTGGCATTTGTTGGTCCTGGGGCTGGCCTACCTCTATTTCTCTGCGGTATTTGCTCCTCTACGTGGGTGATTGAGGATTGGCGCTGTGCTCTACTGTGCCATAGGCCCGCATCCACCTGCTGCCTGGCTTGCGCCCCTGACCCAAATTACGGAACGCGCAGCGAGATGGGCCAAACTCCCGCTTTCTCTGGCGGACCGCATCTCAGTGGTTAAGATGACAATTTTGCCCAAACTACTCTACTTGTTTATTAATATCCCAATCCGCCTCACCCTTGCGGTGTTTAATTCACTTCATTCGGCACTGCTGTCCTTTGTGTGGGGTGGTAAGAAGCCTCGCTGCAGCTGGGAGGTGCTGGTATTACCGTTTGAGTGGGGAGGCTTTGAAGCCCCTGATATGCGCTTATACTATCTCTGTGCACAGGCCCAGTTTGCACATTACTGGTTCTTTCCACAGCAATTCCAATCACACGCAGCTATCGAGGCTGATGCTGTTCTACCACAGGCCCTTGTCGCGACCGCCTTGTCTGGTGGGGGAGGTGGACCTAGGAACGAAATTAACCCCACCCTTTGCACAGCATGGGCGTGGAAGGCGCTAGCGGCGCCCGCACAGCTGCAGTATCTCTATGCCCCAACATTGCCGCTCGCCGCGCACCCGGATATCTCGGCTGCACGAGAGCCAGCCGCCCTTAAAACACTGGGTGCGGTCGGAATAACGCAATTAGGGGACCCTTATAAACAAGGTCAGTTCCGGCCACTCGCTGATATACAGAATGGTAGGGACCGGGGGTTGATGCTTGGGTTTACTTATGTGCATGTGCGGCAGGCGATCAGCACCATTTATCCTGATTACCCTGCTGAGCCCAAGCCGCTACTGGCACTGCAGGCGGTCCTGGCTAGTGCGGATCGCACAGGCCTAATCACTAAGTTATAAAATGCATCCCTTAGAGAAAGAGAACAGCTAGACTCCCCTTCCTTTAAAAAATGGGAGGCAATACTGGGACCTTCATTGTCGCCGGATATGTGGAAGTTCTGCTGTACCCTGACCGGCTGCATAACGGCAAATTGTGATCTCCGCATTATCCATTTTAAATACCTGCACCAGTTATACTATACCCCGCTTCAATTGCTACGCTTTGGTCTGCGGGGGAGTGCTTGCTGTGTCCGCTGTGGGCAAGGGGATGCGGACTTTCTGCATTTCGCATGGAATTGTAAGGGAGTATATAAATTTTGGTGCACTGTCACATACTTCTCACGAGCATGGTGTCAGAACCTGTGAGGTGTACCCCAGAGGTTTGCCTATTGGGCTGGGTGAAGAATCTTAAACCCTGCAACCGCAGGTTGGTGGCTGTTTCGACCTTGCTAGCGAAGAGGGCGGTGGCCCAGTGCTGGGGCTCTAAACTCACCCCAACGCTACTATGTAATTACAAGGTGTTCAATAAACAAATAAAAAAAATAAAAAAAACAATTAAATTGATTCCCTTTTTGAATATTTTATGTTTTTGGTATATTTAAAAATGTTTACATATATTTTTAATAATGTTGTGCTATTTAAGATTTTTCAAATTATATTATTATTTAAAATATTAGTTTACATTTTTTATACATGTATAATTATATATATATATATATATATATGTGTATGTATGTGTTTACATTTTTTAAAATAAGTGTATTTGTTGTATTTGTTTAAATACACATTTAATTATATATTTTTATAAATTAAAGTTAGTATTTAATTTTTAATATTTTAAATTATATATATTTTAAATTCGATATTTAATACAACTATATTATTGTAAACTAGATATTTTGTTCGATATTTTTGTACTCACCTGTTTAAGTATAGGGAGTCGATATTTTTGCATTCTATATTTTCACCTCGATATTTTTTTCATCTATATTTTTGTGGTTGATATTCCGACAGAAAATCATCCACACCCAGGCGCTAGAAGCTTACCAAGGAGGAAATTTACCATTTGTAGTTTCTTCCTCTTATTAGGGGTCCAAGTTAAGAGATAATTGACACTTTTCTGTGTACTAGTAAGCGAAGGGTGTCACAGTGAATACTGGGAGGAGTCACCCTTTCCTCAAGCAATTAAAGAAGGCATCTTAACAGACCTTCCAAACGACCAGTCCTTGCCACTGCTAACCGTGAAATGGACTGTATATGGCTTTTATCCTGAGCTAAACTAACATCACTGTAAACAGTTGTAAAAACTGAACAACAGCATAAAACTCACAAAATACACGTGGGCTGAAGTTTGGCTTGGCGCTATTCACAAGGAATACCTTAAAACATGGCATAACAGCTGCCACTGTAGAAAGAGCTGCCGTAGGCTGTACACTATTGCAAGCACATGTGTAAAAGTAAACCGTTTTGCCATGTTAACAAACCTGCTTCTAAAATTTTTAGGTCACCTTCATAATGGCCTCGTGGCCCACAAGGCCTAGGTGCATAAGGTGTAGTAGGGTGACTTGCCAGATATGAGGCCAACATGTCTCTACAGTAAAAAATTTGAAAAGAGCCTTTTTACTGAACTGGCAGAAGTAGCCATTCTAATTTTTAAAGGCCTGCTTAAAAGTTAAAGGTCACATTACCATTACTTAGGATAATAAAAAACTAAAAAATGCATATTCATCACATTCATTAGCGAAATTATATTTTGATGTACACAAAAAAAGTGATTTCTAGAAAAGCTGGCCATTTCTACCTGAGCCATGGCTGCCCTATAAAGCAGGCCTGGTAGACCCCTTCTCTTGCAATAATCATAATTAGATTTCCACAATCCATAGCTGAAGGCATGGTGCAAACTCCCTCATCATGCTTTGCACAGTAAACAAAAGACCTTATGTGAATGCTGAAAGATTACCTGAAAGGAACCTTACAAGCACCCTGTGAGCACTAAAGCAGAAGTTGTGGGGCGTGGCTGAGGTGAGCAATGGAACAAAGGAGCCGGGTGGAACTGGAGGCGAGCAGACACCAGAGGATGTAGCAAGGATTGAACATGGCTTGAATGGGGAGTTGGACCCTGCCCGGGTTGCCGCGCTGCTGTGAGTCGCACTGCGTGCCACGTTGGTGACTCACGCTGATGTTTGGTGGTTCTCTCTGCCGTGTTGCTCCCTGGGCTGCTCCATAACCTGCCGGCCTCTCTAGGGGTCCTCTGTGGATTGATCCTTTCTCCATATGGTGGCATGAGCAGGCTAAGTGAAACAGGGGCTGTAAAGTACAGTGGAATTGCTCTTGGCCGGTTGTATCGGGTCTCGCCGACCCGCAGGTAAGACTCGCTCTATTTGCTTTAACCAAGGACATACAACTATACTAAGGACTTTACTGGACTTCTCCTCACATAGAGCACAGGCCGAAGACTTTGGTCCCGGCTGGCATTAGGCCGGTCCGGCTTGCGCCACACCGAGGGGGCCAGTGCTCCCTATTGGTTAGATCCGAAAACTGTGGCTGCTATATAGGGGTACATTCAGGCATGACAACCACTTTGGCTCCTTCCATACTCCTTGGGCCTCTCAAGATTATAGCCTAAGGCCTCACAAAAGTTTGGAGTAAGGCCAGTTACTGTTAAGCGTACTCCCAATTGGTTGGAACAGTAATATGATAAAGCCTTATAGCCCATCTTGGCATTGTAAGCATTAACATCTGGTCAACTAGGCTTGCTTATAGATCTTCTTTGAAATCTAAGCTGTGCCACTTGCGCAGGTCTCTGAGGGCCATGGTGCCTCATATAAGGCCCCACACATGAAGGGAGGTGCAGCTACTACAGCGGTTATAGCAACAGCGTCTGGAGTGAATAAATCTGGGCCTTGGAAGCAGCCTGAATAGGAAAAGGTTGGGATGGGTTTACACGGGCCAGTATCATGACCAAGCCTGCAAGATATAAAAGGTCCAAAGGAGCCACTCCTTTCTGAATATAAAAGGCAGGCTGGAACTATAGGCTTCTGAGGTGCCTGAGGAGCAAGATGACTGCAAAAAAGCTGAGATCTGGTCATCTGCTCTCAGGAAGGGTTTCTTCAAAATCCAAATCTAATCCTCTGTGGAATAGAGACCCCGTAAGTACGATGTTGAAGGGAAAGTGTCAAATTTTTATCCTATGGGAAAAGGAGAAGTTAACACCGGAGGAGTTGAAAATGAACTCGGAATCTCATGGGGCATCAAATGGAAGTATGCGACCTGAAAGTTCAGACGGGTCGAGACCTAAGGGGGATATGTTATCCCTGTGACATCTGGAGGAGGTCATGGCAATTACAAGGCCTTATGTGGTTGCCCCACAAAAACATGATTGGGGGCCTTACAAGTGCATCTCCACTCTTTCCCTTACATTTCTCTCCCCCTCTTACCTCATATCGGATTCTCTATTACCAGCTTCTGTTGTGGCTGATAACGCTCCTACAACCCCCCTTAAGGGTTCCCTTCAAAGAGTAGATTCAAGGTTTCGGCATGAGGATTTCACACTGCTAGACTTGGCCCTAGACCTACGTAAGACATATGGGTTACAAGACAAGGATGATAAATCGCAGCCTATATGACTTTTATCTTCAATTTTAAAGTTATTAGAAAAAATTGTAGGAGGTCAGAATGCATCTTCGATACTGTGATGGCAAGACTGAAGGAACTGATCAATAGCAAGAAGGACAATGGTTTTGGCCCAGGAGAGCCAACTGAGTTGGAAGGGTTCTTGATGCCAGCCAGAATGACTGACTGTAGGAAGCTTGCTCTGCATATGCTATATCAAAAAGAGATATAGTGTACACAGAGTCCAGTAAGTCCCCAAAGGAATAGCAGAGGATAAAGTAGATAATACCTTACTCTCAATTTAGTGTTAGCTGGGCTGAGCAGTTAGGCTTATCAGAAGGTAGTGTGAATGCATTTCTTGTATATAAGCATACAAGGTAGGAAAACACACTCAATGACTAACTCCAGGCCAATGTTTGTAAAACAAAAATATTTCTTTAGTTACTTTTATTTTAGGAACCAAATAGAACTCAGTTACAGGTAAGTAAACTTGTCAGGAATGCAATACTTTCAATTATAGTTGGCAAAGATTTGTATAAGCATTAAAAATACTTTACAGGTGCCTGAAATGCTTTTCAATGTCAAAGAGATACTTTGTACTTTTCTCAGAATCAACACTCCAATACAGAGAGAACCCAATGCAATCCTATGGGAGGAAAGACAGGTAAGTAAATTTAGGTAAGCACTCGACTTATAATTTCAGTCTTCAGAGGGTTTGACCAACACTGGGCAAGGGTCAGATCAGGTCAGGTACTGCACCACCAGCAGTACTAGGGAGGCTGGGTGCAGAGGTCAATGGGCCCATTGTTAGCCTATGGAAGCTGGGGGCACCAGTTGCAGGTAAGTACCCACGGTTCAGGGACACAGGCCCTGGGGGTTGAGGTCAGCACTGTAGGAGCCAACAGGTAGCACCCAGACTGCATCACCAGCGGCAGTTGGGTGCAGGGTGCAAAGGAGTTGTCGTGTACCCTATAGGAATCAATGGAGATCCTCGGTCAGAGACAATGGCTGTAGGCTCGTTCCAGAAAGATGGCTGAAGGAATCCAATGACTGGAGAGGTGAGTTGGATAGTGGGGGGATGCTGTTACACCATCGGTTGGGCACCCCAAGATCTGGGGGCTGCAGGTGCAGGGGTGTCTTTAGGTGTCAGGTTTCTGTCACCGGGTCTTGTCACGGGTCCCTTAAGGAGTAGGCTGCAGGCATTATTGGGGAGGTCAGGTGAGGTCATCCTCGCTGGATCCTTGGTCAGAATCACTGAGGAGACAATACTAGATCAGTGGGCCATCTGGACTGAGGCCTTGTGTGACAGGTGCAGAGTGGTGAGGGCTTGCGATCCTAGGAGGCACTGGAGTCCTAGTTGGAGGTTGCTTTTACTGGACAAATTCGGTGTCCACGGGAGACAGAGCCTTTATTGAAGGCAGCTCAGGTCTCTGCAGTTGCTGAAAAGTTACTGGCCACGGGACACAACAATTTCTTTGAGTAGGGTACTGGAGGAGGAGACAGGCATGTAGGGCAGGGATCAAGTCAGTTGTCTTCTTCTCCACTGCTACACAGCTCTTCGGTCCTTCTCCTTTGTATGTTGTCGAATCTGAGAAACAAGGTTTAGGGAAGCCCTTAAATACTAAATTTAAGGGCATTGCTGATGTTTGGGGGCAGTAGCCAATGACTACTGTCCCCTGGGGTGACTATACCCTTTAGTTGCCCCCTCCCTTTGGGAAGAGTGACAAATATTTATCCCTATTGGTCCTAATTCTCCAAACCAAGATGGAGAAAATTGAAGAGAGGGGTTCACCTCAGCTCCTGGCCACCCTAGGGGTGTGCCAAGCCTAGGTGGACCAAACCAAGAAGGAGAAATTTGAAGAGAGGGGTTCACCTCAGCTCCTGGCCACCCTAGGGGTGTGCCAAGCCAAGGTGGACACTCCTACTCTACTTACTAATTGTACCGCCTGTCCTTCCTCCAAAAAGTGGGGCTAGGATGGGGAGGCGAGTATCTTCACTAGTTGGGGCTGCCCACATCAGGATAACACAAGGGGAGAGCCTTTGATGCCCACCGCCAAGTGCTGCGGTTCCTGCAAGGGGGAGGTATGAAGCACCTCCACCCAGAACAGGCTTTGTTTTTGACCTCTGAATGCACAAAGCCTCTCACCCATGAGGTCAGAAAACTGTCTGGTGCTGGCTGGCTGGCTGGCAGAGACCATTCACCCAATACACTAGAAGCTGAGTGCATTTTATAATAAATCCAACTCTGGCATCAGGGTGGGTTTATTATGCTGAGAAGTTTGATACCAAACTTCTCAGTCTTCAGTAAAGCCATTATTGAGCTGTGAAGTTCGTGTTGACAACCTCCCAGCCCATGTATTCAAAATGGCTTCACTGTACTCAGTGTTCAAAAATGGACTCAGGCACTGTAGGTGCATATTGCTCATGCAGCTATGCCCTAACCTGTGGTATAGTGCACCCTGCCTTAGGGCTTTAAGGCCTGGCAGAGGGGTCACTTACCTATGCCACAGGCAGTGGTGTGTAGGCATGGCACCCAGGAATGTGTGCCATGTCTAATATTTTAGTTTAGCTACACCAAAACACATAGCCTGCCATGGCAGTGTGTATCTGTGTGGTGTGGGGTCCTTTAGAGTGGCACAGTACATGCTTCAGCCCTAAGGGACCCTCTCAGGTCTCAAGGTCCTTGGCACCACTGGTACCTTTTACAAGGGACTTATATGTGGGCCAGAGTTGTGGTAATTGTGGAAACAATGGTACAGTTGAGGGAAAGAACACAGGCACTGGGAACCTAATTGACAGGGACCCAGTGCACACTCAGTCAAAGTGCATCAGAAATCTGGCACAAAGTGGGGGGGGGGGTTACTGCAACAGAAACCCACTTTCCTACACTGACCATAAAGATGCTTGTTACCACATTCACTTTTGTTCCCAGGCAAGAAAGCAGCAATGTAAAGAGTCCCCCAAAAAAGCTCTCCACAACGAAAGTCCAGTTTACTCCATAAGATACATTTTCAACACCACCCCGTCTGTGGTAGGTCCAGTGGGGAATTCCCAGGGTGCTAAAAAGGAAGTGTTCCCAATTTTCAAACCCCGCTCCAGGCAGGACTTAAGTGCCAGTAAACCATGTGCATCTCAATCAAAGTCTAAGGACAGAAATAAAAGTCAGAGAGGGAAGAAAAGATGTAATCGTAGAATCTCTAAGAAAGGTCGAAGGAAATGATGCTTCAGAGAGGTGGTAGATGTCCCACAAAGGTTAGAGGGGCAAACGAAAAATTCTCAAACCACCGCACAAGCCTTGGATCCTGTGTATGTATCTTCAAGTGGGCCTAATGGGAGAATTGTAGAGGTAACAGTGGAAGCTTCTGCTGTTCAACATCTTGGCATGCTGTCTTCTTTGAATCAAGTAGCTACACCATTTATGGACTCATGGAACAAATATGGGTCCTTTGGAGTCAGTTAAACTAGAAGAAAAAAGTTCCATGTGGTGTAATGTGAACACTTGCATATTGGATTTTATTCCCCTCTTTTTTGAACATTGAGGCTATGAAGCCAATTCAAAGCAGTGATATTAATTTGGTTTCCCTATTGCTTTTAGGATCCGGCTCCAAATCAAGGGTGACTTTCTTCTCCAAACTTACTGCACATACTGTATTAAAAAACTCAGAATGTTTGCAATGTAGGGGCATTGAAGGCCTTCCATTATTAGAAGGGATTGGGAAGCAGAACGTTGGTATAGTTTCACATCTGAATGATGAGGAGAGTTATAGGCAGTCCCCCTCTCTGTCTTTGTCCCCCAGCAGTGGGTCTTTGGCTGGTTATAAGGGGCTAAAAGTTCACCTCGGGAAATATGGCACACTTGTGTCGATCAGGGGTCCTATCATGTCCCCTACCCAATTTACAAATGATGAGCTATTGAGTTGGAATTGGTTACCTAGTGTACTAAATAGTGATTCCCAGTGTAGTAATTTGCTGCAGCCTTATAATTAGCAATGAGCTGGAGGTTATTTTCTGGAATACAGCGGGAATAAATAAATGCAGGGAGAAATTGCACTATTTCAGTTTTCTACAAGCATATGTGAGTTGTATCCAGGAGACATGGTGTGATGGGGGCTTGTGTGCAAAGATTACTTCACTTTGTATTGTAAAGCTGTACCTTCTAGGAGGGGTCACGCAAAGAGGGGAGTGGCATGCCTGTTGTCCAATAGGCTTAAATGAATGTATGAATGTTATAAAGATCCCGGTAACCTATTTTTGGCAGTAACTCCGTTTAATTCAGGATGGGAGCAAGTGGTATTACGCCTCTTGTTGGAAAATTCTTATATTCCTCCAGAGGGCATCTATGACGTACTTTTAAACAAGGTCTTTTCTTTAATTAAAAAAGCATCCGATAAGGAACAGGTTCCACACATAGTTTTGGTAGGGAACCTAAATTGTAAAATATATAACTCTGCCTTAGAACAATTATGTGATGTAGAAAAAGAGGAAGCTTTGCGAATCCCCCCAGCTATCTTTCCACTGAAGATCAGAACCAATAAGAGAGGGAAGATACTATCGGTTCAACTGAAAAATAATGATTGCATTATAGATAATGGGAAACTACCCTCGGACTTCATAGCATCACATACTCATAAATCCCCAAGTGGAGTGGCAATTCTGGATTACGTGGTGGTAAGTGGCACCTCATTTTCCCTGTTGGGCGACTTGAAAGTCATAGATACCCTCATCAGTGACCATAGCTTGTTGACCATCTCCCTGAGTCTAAATATGATGCCTATTAGTTCCTGGAAGTTCGAAGGGTCCCAATCCAACTTTGATAAAAAAAAAACAGGAAGGACACAGTGGGATCATAGGATAACCATGGATTTGAAAAGCAAACTAGAAACTATCCTTTAAAATCTTGATACATGGATGGAAGACTAATTAGAATGTTTTAGTATGTGCATGAAGCAGCTAGCAAAAGGTGTTAGTTGAAAAAATCCAAGGGGCAAGTATAAGGCAATTCCTCGCTCTCTTCTTTGGTTAAATAGGGAAATAAATGCCCTAGTGAGGAAACACTATATGGTTTATATCCCAGAGAGGAATACTAGGGTTGTTATTGTTAATAAGGAGAAGGAGTCGACTGAAGGTCCATTTGAAAATAGAGACGTGGGATAAGCTTTGGATCAATTTAAGGGAAGCTGCAGTAAATGGTCAGACTAGAGTCCTTATTATGAATTTGGCGGTCCTGTAGACCGCCGTACCTGAGGTGGCAGTCTGAGTATAGAGAGCTTGGCATTCCGACCGCTGCATTACGAGTTGGGTGGATCACCTTTGCAAAGACCGTGGTTGAACCACCGAGACCGCCAGCAGACCACCAACTGCCGGGTTTGCGGTCGGGGATAAGCAGCCACCTTAGGGTGGTAAAGGGGAGCAGCACCATGGTGTGTATTATGAGTTGCGTTTTCCATGAGCTGACCGTGGCGGATATACATGCTCACCCCTTTCTTGTTCTCCCAGGAGATTCCAACATGGATCCCTTTCCTCAGGTCCCCCCTTCAAACTGACAGTGCGAAGAGCGCATGGTAAGTTTTTTTATTTATTTTATTTTTGCTATTCCGTCATTTGTCACTTATCCCGCCCCCACCTCACCACTCTTACCTGCACGGGCCGCCACTGTGTATTAGTTTTATGGCATCTTTAGTATTTGGGTATTATGCTGTCTTGGCTTTTATGTTCTTAAAGGATCCAATTGTATATGTGTTCCTCTGTTTATGCTTATTTTGAAAGTATGAATTTTGATTAAAGTTTTATGTGGACCTCTTCAGAGTTCCATATCATAAATTTAAAAAAACTTGAAACTTGACCTTTTGTGGCAGCTGCTGTGCTCGCAGGAAAAAGATAGTTGAGTTTAATCACAGGAACATTGACCAAAACTCATCAAAGGAATATGAGAGGAGAGAAAAGATGACACTAACCGGCAGTACATAAATCACAGCAGTAACTCTGGAACTAACCTTTTGTTTGTGAGAGCAGACATATTGTATAGGCCTCCCTAGGAAGTGGAGCTGTTCCAAGCCAGGTTGACTTCACTACCTAAGGAGAGTGGTAGGCGTATCAGAGGAACAGGACCAGTCTGCATTTTTTATTTTAGTTATAGAGAGAGGAAGGCACAGGACAGTCTCCTAACACTTTTCAAAAAACCCTGAATTATGGCACCCTGGGATATTTTTGACTAGAGGTAAAAGAAAATGCTATAAAGTTGGGTAGGGCCTAGTGTAAAACATATTATGGATAGGTTAAGGGTCCTTCATCAATCACCGGTCAGTTACTACTAATGCTTGGTGTACCCACCACTTGCAACCCAAAAGACTTCTGGATGTGGAGAAGACAAAAAAGAAGGCAGAGAGGAAGTCTGCCTGTGCTCTACCTGGAAGAATAATGAGGCCTCATACCCGCCCTCCCTTGTACCTAAGACTTAGGAAGCCGCTCTCAATCACTTTGGAGCTGGGGTGCATTAAGGAAGTACTTATGAAGCATCTGTCAAAATTGGGAAATAGAATGGCACTGACCTCTGGATAACTGAGGTTGCTTACTCTACCAAGAAATGTCAATGAGAGAGGAAAGAGCTAGGAACTCCAGTGGTGCAAGGACTTCGGTGACTACAGCTTTCTAGTCTGTCCCTCTCAGAGCATTTGATGCCAAAACTCAAGGCTTCAGCACTCATCCAGACTTGATGTACATAACCTCATGGAGCCTTCTGCACCGAGTTGTGCTGCCTTGCCCTGCTGAATGGTTTTCCTCTATCGAAAAATAACTATGTCAGAAGATGAAACTCTTGACTGGGGTGAACCACTAAACTTTACCGAAACTGTGAGGTATCTCATTTTGCAACTAACTCGGGTTATGCATAGTGTTTTTAATTGTCAAAGAGAAATTATGGCCTTTGGGATAGCCAGTAAAGAAGAGGTGAGGGCTGTATTAGCCCAGAGTTAAGCACAGCTTAGCTCAATAATCAATTTTAAATATTAGAACTGTGCATAGAATCTTCAATCTCGTGGCCTCTGAGAAATATATCTGAGAAACATGAATCATAATGTCCGTGCCACCACTCTAATGCGGTTTTGCAAGTGGTGATCTATGATTTTGTTTACTTGTTGCTCTTTAGGCACATTTTATATTCTTAGATTTGATATAATGGGATACCTTGTAGCCTCTTCGTTCTTTCAGCTGTATTTGTACAATAAAGTATTCTTATTATTTATTTACAAAAATAATCAAATTGGGTGTCCCATGTGTGTAGTTGATATCAGGCTTGGCTGCACTGTTTGGTGCTTCTAGCACATACAGTATTATCCTTTTATTAAACTTAACTACTCCAGATGTTATTTTACCTAAAGGCATCTGAAATTTGGATCTATTTAGATCGAAGGGTGCAGCTGCAACACTCCTTGTCCTCCCAAAGACTGTTCCAACGAGATAAGCAGACCTCAGTAAACTTAACTACATGGAGAAGTCTTAACATTGCATGGGTTGTAAATTTGCTACTTTCCTGTATATCAAATCAGACTGAGGTTAAAGTATGTTATCCAGGACAAGTTAGAATAAGTTCACCTTAGGTTTTGGAATAATATAGTCAGGGTTGACCACAGAAATAAGATTCCTGTACAATTTATACAAGTCATTTAGTGTTGTGTTTAGTATATTGATACCAATTGTTCTACTTGCAGGTTCGGTCTAGATGTTTTGTGGCACTTTGAAGCATAACCGGATGATATTACTAATTGTTTCAGCACAAGGCACAAGGTGTACAAAACAAAACATTAAAGAAGAATGCTGTCTGATATGGGATTTAATTATTGAGTTATTAACTTATAACACTATAGTTTTGGTTTAAGAATTTTAATATTAAAACCACAGCATTGAGGAAAATGGATAGCCTATGAGATGAATTAGTCTTTATGGCAGTTATTTGAAAATGCACATTATCACCTTTTAATACATCCTCGGCTGATCTGAGGCAAGGCTTTTCTTAACAGTGTTTCCTATTTGTGGTAAATTAAATGACAAATATATATCTCACATGGTATTATTTAGGCAAATAATATTTCGGATGAGTGGATTGTTGTAGATTACCTGAATTGTGGCACGAAGAGGATAAGAGCAAGCTGAGATAGGTTGTCTGTGTATGTGTGCATGTAGTAAATCCTTCATTGCTGGGGTATGCTGTAATTTTTTTTAATATACATTTTGCAAAGTTTGTAATGCTTGCAAAGGTTTGGAAGAAACTTCAGAGTATGTGAGGAAACATTTTGCAACTTTGGTCATGTTATTTGGGCATCATTACGCAAGGAATGCTGGTTGTGATTAACCCTGGGCGTAGTTCGCGAAGTAGCGCTTCGCGAAGCTACGCAAAGTGAAGTTCGCACTACGCGAGCTTCGCGTAGCACTACGCGAACTGCGTAGTGCGTGTTCGCAATGATTACACAGTGCCGGATGCTTGTCCGCACTGTGCAATCATTGAAAACGGCATCTTGCACAGTGCGAGCTGTCTTTTACTGCCGCTCGAGTAGATTTTTACTCGAGCGGCAGCTTTCTCAACGCGGACTGGTAGTTTCTCATCGGGAGCGGTCGCGAGCATACGCGACCACTCGCAATGAGAAACCTGACCTCCCCACGTTGAGAATCTCGCCGGGAGGTTTATTTTCCACGCTCGCGATCGGCAACTTGTGTTGCTGATCGCGAACGAGGAAAAGTCTCGCCGGGATAGTCATTTTGCTTGCTTGCGGTCGCCAACTTGACGTTGAGGACCGCGAGCAAGCAAAAAATGACCGCTGCACTACGCTACGCGTGTTTGCACTGTGCTACGTGCAATTCGCGTTGTACGAAGTAGCGCAAACTTCGCAAACTACGCGAGCGTAGCGTAGTTTTCCGCCCAGGCCTAGTTGTGATCTGAAAACAGATTTGGTCATATTACCACTCTCAAGCTAAATAGAACTGGCAGCACTGAACATATGTGTTACTGCTGGGACAAAGGTCAATCAAGGTTAGTCTTCAGTGACTTCCTGCTTTCAATATGCATTCAGGACTATCTGTGGCTTTTCCTCCCAAGGGCATTTTTGTGTCTCCTCCAGCAGAGTGTTAAACTTTGTTGGATGGGATATCCCTGAAGAGTGCTCTCACTCATAATATATGGTGGTTTGTCTAAAAAACTGGAGGTAATGGCTTGTGTCAGCTAATTCAAAACGCAAGGGCGCATTCCTTACCTTTACACATGATAGAGGTTTCTACAGATTTCTTAATGAAATTGCGCTCTCTACCGTAAAAGGAATATTTATTTTCCCCAAATGTCTATTCTGTGTGGTTATATATCAACTGCAAGACTCGAGGGGCAACCTACCCGTTGCATCACATCTCATCCGTTGCCTGAAGAAATATGATCATTTGACACCTTTCCTGATGGAACTCCATTGGCTCTCCTTCACGAACTGCAGTGCCCTGCACCATCTTCAAACCCAGCTGCATCACTTACAAAGTCATCACCACCAGCACTCCTGTTTATCTTTCAGACAAGCTCACCATCTCTGGTGGTTCTCGGCACACCTGCAGCCAGGACACCTTCAGACAGCAGACGTAAGTAGGAAAAGGAAGGTAGGCTTTTCAATCTATATACCCATGTTATGGTTAGCTAAAGTAACTGTTATGTTTCATATAGGTATCCTAATAGAGGCCCGGGTAATATCATACCGCTTCACCTACATTACCTCCCCTACACTACACTGTAACAAGCCTTTTACGATTGAACCTTTGCCTAGTTCTAGTCCTGGGTGCAGAAGGAGGGTTTCTCCTGAACAATAGAGTCCTATAACTCCATCAATAGACTAACACAGTATGAATGAATATTCATAAGGGTTCTTAGAAACCAGGCTGGGGCTACACCACCTTCCTCCCCATATCTACGTACACGTTTCATCCCATACGACATCCTCAAATCCACCAATGGCTAATACAAGCAACAAGGGACAAAGGAGCCATAGATACTTTCAGTATAAATACAGCACCTCTTGCTAGTGTTAGTGAGAGGGAACCGAGACTTCCAGGCCGACACACTGACCAGAGACGCTGAGGCTCCTGCATGCAGATGCTCCAGCTGCCAGTGGTCTGAACATCCCTTGCGGGGTGTCCAACTTGAGACCAAGAAGGGCTCCTACATTCTCACACTTCAGGTAATGGGGTTCGACTAAACCTTAGAGGGATTCTTGGCTTCACACCTACTCACATGCTAGGTACACTTAGGTACATCTAGATAGGCATCGTAGGAGTACGCGCTTTCTTTTATCATGCATTTTATATTCATGCATTTATTCATGCTTATTGCAAAATGGTAGAACTGTACTATCCATTTATATTCACTGTACTGCTAATCATATATCTCTGCTGCTGTCTAATGGTTGTTGCAGCTCATATATTCTACACAAGAATAACGACTGTTCAATAAGTCCTTATTGAATCACCCAGGCTGTTTATTCTGTGTAACTCTGAGACAAGATAAGTAAGCATGAGTGTCTGAGCGAAAAGTAGTACATTGTTTCCACGATCTTGAGGGATCAGGGTTGTCATGTTCTAAGCTTGCCAGAAACTGCTTCTCTCTCCGATAAGAGGAGACACTAGTGGCACTGTGAGCTAGCTTATGCAAACAGGCTAACATTTCTCTGTGGGGGTGCTCAGAGTCAGTCTGCCACCAAACCCACAGTTTATGTTATCTGAACGCGCAGGTCCTGTATGGGTAATATAGGAACTACACAACATGGTGCCCAACGTTGGTTAGGTATTATTTAACAGTAGAATCTGAGTAGTTCAGTCGTGCTAATTCTCAGAGACCCCTACTCACAAACACCAGAGACGTCTGGAGTGGGTGGGCACAAAAACTCCGCCACAGCTGAGTAGGAGAAATAGCCTATTTATTGGCTGCTGGTTAACCCCTTCGCTGCTAGGCCTTTTCCCCTCCTGTGCTAAGCCTTTTTTTGGCTATTTGGGGTAGTTCGCGCTTAGGCCCCTGTAACTTTTTGACCACATAACGTATCCACGCCAAATTTGCGTCCTTTTTTTCCAACATCATGGGGATTCTAAAGGTACCCAGGGTTTGTGGATTCCCCTGGAGGGGACCCAGAAATTAGCCAAAATACAGCTAAATTTTGTTTTTTTTGGGAAAAATGCGAAAAAAGGGCTACAGATGAAAGCGTCTGGTTTTTTCCCTGCAAATGGCATAAAAAAAGGGGTTGTGGTGCTGAAATCACCATCTTCCCAGATTTCAGGGACAAGCAGACTTTTGTCAGAAAACCAAAATTTTTTACACAGTTTTGGCATTTTTCTGGGACATAGTCTATTTTTGCTATTTTTGTGCTTTCAACCTCCTTCCAGTTAATGGTAGAAATGGGTATAAAAGCAATAATGGATCCTAGAAAGCTATACATTTCTGAAAAGTAGACAAAATTCTGAATTCAGCAAGGGGTCATTTGTGTAGATCCTTCAAGTTTTCTTTATAGAAACAAACAGTTAAATATAGGAAAAATTGAAAATTAGTTGAAAAAATCAGCCATTTGTGTCAACATTTTCACCTGTAACTTCTTCTAATTATGACAGCTATTTGAAAGCAATATACCGTTACATCCGCTGGACCTTTCTGGTTGTGGCGATATATAGGACTTGTAGGTTCACCAAGAACCCGACAAACCCAGAGCCAATAGCTGAGCAGCGTCTTGCAATGGTTTTTTATTATGTACCGGGTATATAGCAATTATTCTGGGAAAATTTATACATGGAAAAATCGGTATGAAAGACACCTATGTATTTCTGAAATGGGAACAAAATATAGAGTTTATAAATAGTAGATATTTGCACATTTCCAAAATTGGGAGTACCCATACTAGCATGAGAATTATAGGACATTTTTCAAAATGACTTCTTTTTTACACATTGTCTTTCATTTGGAAGGCAGAAATGCATCAAACGTCAATAGATAATAACAGTTGCTCTACAATTTTGTGTTACCCTAAGTCTCCCGATAAAAATGGTACCTCACTTGTGTGGGTAGACCTAGTGCCTGCGACAGGAAACGGCCCAAAACGCAAAGTGGACACACCACATTTTCACAGGGAAAAATGACCCTTTTTTTGCAAAGTGCTTAGCTGTAGTTTTTGAACCCTAGCTCTGCCGGCACCTAGGGAAACCTAGCAAACCTATACATTTTTGAAAACTAGACACCCAGGGGAATCCAGGATGGGGTGACTTGACAGGCTCTCACCTGGTTCTGTTACCCAGAATCCCTTGCAAACCTAAAATATTGTCAAAAAAAACAAATTTTCCTCACTTTTCTGTGGTGAAAAGTTCTGGATTCTGCGTGGATCCACAAACTTCCACCCACCCCGCGTTCCCCAAAGTCTTCCGAGAAAAATGGTACCTCACTTGTGTGGGTAGGCCTAGTGCCCGCAACAGGAAACAGCGAAAAACGCAACGTGGACACACCACATTTTCACAGTGAAAAATGACCCTTTTTTTGCAAAGTGCCTAGCTGTAGTTTTTGAACCCTAGCTCTGCCGGCACCTAGGGAAACCTAGCAAACCTATACATTTTTGAAATCTAGACACCCAGGGGAATCCAGTATGGGGTGACTTGACTGGCTCTCACTAGGTTCTGTTACCCAGAATCCCTTGCAAACCTAAACAATTGTAAAAAAAAACACATATTCCTCACTTTTCTGTGGTGGAAAGTTCTGGAATCTGCGTGGATCCACAAAATTCCACCCATCCCGCATTCCCCAAAGTCTTCCGAGAAAAATGGTACCTCACTTGTGTGGGTAGGCCTAGTGCCCACGACAGGAAACAGCGCAAAACACAACGTGGACACACCACATTTTCACAGTGAAAAATGACCCTTTTTTGAAAAGTGCTTAGCTGTAGTTTTTGAACCCTAGCTCTGCCGGCACCTAGGGAAACCTAGCAAACCTATACATTTTTGAAAACTAGACACCCAGGGGAATCCAGGATGGGGTGACTTGACTGGCTCTCACCAGGTTTTGTTACCCAGAATCCCTTGCAAACCTAAAAAAGTGTAAACAAAACACATTTTCCTCACTTTTCTGTGGTGGAAAGTTCTGGAATCTGCATGGATCCACAAAATTCCACCCACCCCGCATTCCCCAAAGTCTTCTGAGAAAAATGGCACCTCACTTGTGTGGGTAGGCCTAGTGCCCGCGACAGGAAACGACGCAAAACGCAACGTGGACACACCCCAATTTCACTGGGAAAAATGACCCTTTTTTGGCAAAGTGCCTAGCTGTAGTTTTTTAACCCTAGCTCTGCCGGCACCTAGGGAAACCTACCAAACCCACACATTTCTGAAAAGTAGACACATGGGAGATTCTAGGGAGGTATGGCTTGCGTGGATCCCCCAATGTTTTCTTACCCAGAATCCCCCAGAAACCTGAAATTTTGCTGAAAAAATCACTTTTTTCACACATTATTGTGTGGGAAAGTTGTGGCATCACCGGGCTGCCACAAATTTCCTACCACCCAGCATTGCCCCAGGTCTCCCGATAAAAATGGTGCCTCACTCGGGTGGGAGGCCCAAGTACCCGCGACAGGCAAGGGCCCAAAACGTATTGAGGCGACATCAAAAATGCCTATCACAAAACGACCTGGTTTTGCAAGGGGTCCCATGACTTTTTGGCCCGGGCTCGGCAGCCACCTAGGGAAACCTAGCAAACCCACACATTTCTGAAAAGTAGACACCGGGGATTCCAGGGAGGTATGGCTTACGTGGATCCACCAACGCTTTCTTACCCAGAATCCCCTGCAAACCTGAAATTTTGCTGAAAAAATCACTTTTTTCACACATTTTTGTGTGGGAAAGTTGTGGCATCACCGGGCTGACACAAATTTCCTACCACCCAGCGTTCCCCCAGGTCTCCCGATAAAAATGGTGCCTCACTCGGGTGGGAGGCCCAAGTACGCGCAACAGGCAAGGGCCCAAAACGCATTGAGGCAACATCAAAATTGCCTATCACAAAACGACCTGGTTTTGCAAGGGGTCCCATGACTTTTGGCCCGGGGCTCGGCGGCCACCTAGGGAAACCTAGCAAACCCACACATTTCTGAAAAGTAGACACCGGGGGATTCCAGGGAGGTATGTTTTGTGTGGATCCACCAACGTTTTCTTACCCAGAATCCCCTGCAAACCTGAAATTTTGCTGAAAAAGTCACTTTTTTCACACATTTTTGTGTAGGAAAGTTGTGGCATCACAGGGCTGACACAAATTTCCTACCACCCAGCGTTCCCCCAGGTCTCCCGATACAAATGGTGCCTCACTCAGGTGGGAGGCCCAAGTACCCGCAACAGGCATGGGCCCAAAACGTATTGAGGCGACATCAAAATTGCCTATCAGAAGACGACCTGGTTTTGCAAGGGGGGGTCCCATGACTTTTTGGCCCGGGGCTCGGCGGCCACCTAGGGAAACCTAGCAAACCCACACATTTCTGAAAAGTAGACACCCGGGGGATTCCAGGGAGGTATGGCTTGCGTGGATCCACCAACGTTTTCTTACCCAGAATCCCCTGCAAACCTGAAATTTTGCTGAAAAAATCACTTTTTTCACACATTTTTGTGTGGGAAAGTTGTGGCATCACCGGGATGACACAAATTTCCTACCACCCAGCGTTCCCCCAGGTCTCCCGATAAAAATGGTGCCTCACTCGGGTGGGAGGCCCAAGTACCCGCGACAGGCACGGGCCCAAAACATTTTGTGATAGGCAATTTCAATGTTGCCTCAATATGTTTTGGGCCCATGCCTGTTGCGGGTACTTGGGCCTCCCACCCGAGTGAGGCACCATTTGTATCGGGAGACCTGGGGAATGCTGGGTGGTAGGAAATTTGTATCATCCCGGTGATGCCACAACTTTCCCACACAAAAATGTGTGAAAAAGTGATTTTTTTAGCAAACTTTCAGGTTTGCAGGGATTCTGGGAAGAAAACGTTGGTGGATACACGCAAGCCATACCTCCTGGAATCCCCGGGTGTCTACTTTTCAGAAATGTGTGGGTTTGCTAGGTTTCCCTAGGTGGCCGCCGAGCCCCGGGCCAAAAAGTCATGGGACTCCTTGCAAAACCAGGTCGTTTTGCGATAGGCATTTTTGATGTCGCCTCAATACGTTTTGGGCCCTTGCCTGTCGCGCGTATTTAGGCCTCCCACCCGAGTGAGGCACCATTTTTATTGGGAGACCTGGGGGAACGCTGGGTGGTAGGAAATTTGTGTCAGCCTGGTGATGCCACAACTTTTACACAAAAATGTGTGAAAAAAGTGATTTTTTTTCAGCAAAATTTCAGGTTTGCAGGGGATTCTGGATAAGAAAACGTTGGTGGATCCACGCAAGCCATACCTCCCTGGAATCCCCAGGTGTCTACTTTTCAGAAATGTGTGGGTTTGCTAGGTTTCCCTAGGTGGCCGCCGAGCCCGGGCCAAAAAGTCATGGGACCCCCTTGCAAAACCAGGTCGATCTTCTGATAGGCAATTTTGATGTCAGCCTCAATGCGTTTTGGGCCCATGCCTGTTGCGGGTGCTGGGCCTCCCACCCGAGTGAGGCACCATTTGTATCGGGAGACCTGGGGAACGCTGGGTGGTAGGAAATTTGTGTCAGCCCGGTGATGCCACAACTTTCCTACACAAAATGTGTGAAAAAAGTGACTTTTCAGCAAAATTTAAGGTTTCTGGGGGATTCTGGGTAAGAAAACGTTGGGGATCCATGCAAGCCATACCTCCCTGGAATCCCCGGGTGTCTTCTTTTCAGAAATGTGTGGGTTTGGTAGGTTTCCTAGGTGGCCGCCGAGCCCCGGGCCAAAGAGTCATGGGACCCCTTTGCAAAACCAGGTCGTTTTCTGATAGGCAATTTTGATGTTGCCTCAATACGTTTTGGGCCTTTGCCTGTCGGGCGTACTGGGCCTCCCACCCGAGTGAGGCACCATTTTATCGGGAGACCTGGGGAACGCTGGGTGATAGGAAATTTGTGTCAGCCTGGTGATGCCACAACTTTCCAACACAAAATGTGTGAAAAAGTGATTTTTTCAGCAAAATTCTAGGTTTGCAGGGGATTCTGGGTAAGAAAACGTTGGTGGATCCACGCAAGCCATACCTCCCTGGAATCCCCGGGTGTCTACTTTTCAGAAATGTGTGGGTTTGCTAGGTTTCCCTAGGTGGCCGCCGAGCCCCGGGCCAAAAGTCATGGGACCCCCCTTGCAAAACCAGGTCGTCTTCTGATAGGCAATTTTGATGTCGCCTCAATACGTTTTGGGCCCTTGCCTGTCACGGGTACTTGCCCCACCCACGCGTGTGAGGTACCATTTTTATCGGGAGACCAGGGGGAGCAGAAAGGCTGTAATGGTGGCGGGGATTTGGGCATTGGCGTGCCCACTTCGGGCAGCCCCCACCCTAAAAAAAATAGCAAAAAAAAATCCCTGGTGTCAAGTGGGCTTTCTGCTGCTCTGGGGGGGGCAGAAAGACTGTTATGGTGGCAAGGGCGTGGGGACATTGGCGTGCCCATTTTGGGCAGCCCCCACCCTAAAAAAAATTGCACAAAAAAAATCCCTGGCGTTTAGTGGGCTTTCTGCCCCCCCCAGGGGGGCAGAAAGGCTGTAATGGTGGCGGCGGGGTGGGGGCATTGGCGTGCCCGTTTTGGGCAGCCCCCACCCTAAAAAAAATTGCAGAAAAAAAATCCTTGGTGTTTAGTGGGCTTTCTGCCCCACCGGGGGGGCAGATTGGGGGCTACAGCCCCCATCTGCCCCCCAGGGTGGGGCAGAAAGGCTGTAATGGTGACGGGGTGGGGGCATTGGCGTGCCCGTTTTGGGCAGCCCCCACCCTAAAAAAAATTGCAAAAAAAAAAATCTTGGCGTTTAGTGGGCTTTCTGCCCCACCGGGGGGGCATATTGGGGGATACTGCCCCCATCTGCCTCCCAGGGGGGGCAGAAAGGCTGTAATGGTGACGGGGCATGGGGGCATTAGCGTGCCCATTTCGGGCAGCCCCCACCCTAAAAAAAAATGCGTCCAAAAAAATCCCTGGTGGTTAGTGGGCTTTCTGCCCCCCTGGGGGGGCAGATTGGGGGCTACTGCCCCATCTGCCTCCCAGGGGGGGCAGAAAGGCTGTAATGGTGGCTGGGGGGTGGGGGCATTGGCGTGCCCGTTTCGGGCAGCCCCCACCCAGAAAAAAATGCACCTAATAAACATCCCTGGTGTCTAGTGGGCTTTCTGCCCCCCCGGGGGGGCAGAAAGATTGAACAATGGCAATTTTTTGGGGGAGCAAAGCCCTTGCCCAAGGGGCCGCTCCCCCTCCCTGGTGCCTTAGTGGGTGGATCCCTAAGCAGGGATCCACTGGGGAGGAGTACCATTGGAAAGGGAGATTCTCCCTTTCCAATGATACCTCTCCCGTCTTTCTACGTGCTCAGGGGCTGAGATAGCCCCTGAGCACGTAGAAAGTGAAACTGAAATGAGTCTAAAGGCTCATTTTAGTTTCGTTTTCAGTGAAATGAAGTCAGCGCGACGTGCGCGCTGATCTTCATTTCACTGAAAGGGAGGGGCCTCGGGAGCTGGGGAAGCTCTTCCCCAGCTCCCGAGGCTGTGGGGAGAAAAGGAAATCCCTCTGCTGTCTGCAGCAGAGGGATTTCGTGCCCCTGGCCTCATGACGGAATGGTTCCGTCATGAGCACAGGGGCACCGATGCTCATGATGGAACTATTCCGTCATGAGCATCGAAGGGGTTAATCAAGCTTGAAGGACATTTTGTTCCTAAAATTGTGCATAAAACCTCATCATAGTTTCCTGGGAAAGATAGTTTGTGTTCTGTACACAATGACTAACCAGGTCTTAGACCCACTGCAAATGCCATTGCCCCTTTCAGACGAAGAGGTGGATGGAATTCTCATTGCACCTAAATTCAGACGTACTATCACCCTGAAACTACTAGAATACGGTTTAACACCTAGGGGGTGGCTTAGTAGCTTTTGTGATTGAGGCACACAAATCAAACAAAACAGAGGTATTCTATTCATGGGTTACATTCCCAGAAGCAGATGCAAGAACACACACATTTCACTTCTATACAGAAGGAGATGCACCAGTGGAATATGGTCCTTGCGAGGGCATAGACGTTCACTCACATACCAGGAACACCTATACTGGTTTAAAGGCACCCTACCCCATATAAGACACAGAGTAAGATTAGGCCCGCTCGGAGGAGACGGGGCAACATGGCCAATATTAGCGGCCTACACACCACATCCTGACATTGAGACAATGCCACAACCAGACTTACTCATACAACATAAAGATTTAATTAGAATCTACAGAAACCTGACGCAATACATCATGAGGACTTTCACAGTCCAACCAACAACAGTTGCAACAAATGGAACTCAGTCTCAGGGTACAGCAACTAAAATAACTCCACAAACATTACATGCAGTAATGGGCAAAATGCCCACGAAACGTGAACAAATACCATTCTGGGTAGCTCAGAAAATAACTCAGCTCGAGGCACAGAATGTTAACAATCTGCTTGCCCATGGGGATAACACCACAGTTAGAGGATTGTACCACTTGGGGTACAGTCTTTGCTGCCATATATACCAAACTCATGGTATTCCTTCATTAGCGGTGATACCAGATATATTAAAACAAATACAGAACGAGTACGGAGCAGACCCTGCTCTGAACTTAGGGATGAAGTTATTAAATAACTACGACAAGGTATCGGCCATAATACTAGCTAATATTAAAGGGGAAGCAGCGTCAGTGGCAATCCGCCAACGCCTAAGGGAGTTCAGTCTGTTAGACCAACCACACGAACTACCCAAAATAATCGAAACGGCATATGCAGAATTAGGCAGAGACAGTTTGGATGGGAAAGCTTTAAAACCACAACTGATGGGCAGTCCTGAAAAGGAAACTTCCAAGCAGACACCAGCTTCTTCTAAAAAGAAGTGGGATAGTAAAAAACAACAAAACATTTTAGAAAAGAGATCTCAATCCTGAGGTAGATCTCCTCCACAGGAGCCCTCTGAAAAGAGGTATAATCTCAGGAATAGGGATAACATTAGGAAACCTGACAGGTATCAGGATACTGATACACATTCCTCTTGTTCCTTTCAGGGCTCGACGAAAAACACTGAGAGAGAAGGACGGTCAGAACATAAAGAGGAGCATACAAAGTCCAGAGACAAGCAGCACGCTCAAGACTACACTTCCAAAAAAGAAGACAAGCCAAAATCAAAACCTCAGTTTAAGAAAAAGAAAGTTGCAGGTCTGAAGATCAGACATGCCCAGAATTCTGAGGACCCAGCTTCTGAACAGGGAATGGGCTCAGACGATGCTAGACAGTGCGGCAGAGGTAACAATAGCTTGGCAGAACCTGAAGGAATTTCTGGTGACAGCGGACTTGAATGATTACATCACAGTGAAAACACCAGACACCAGGGTGAGTGTCCCACATAAGTTACACGAGATAACACTCCAAATGGAGGGGGACAAGCCCAGGAAAGTTAAAGGTCTCTTTTGGGTGAATCTGTCATCTGGTTATGACATCCTATTAGCTGAACAAGATTGGCTACCAGCATTCGTTATGGAGTGCCCTAGGGGGAAAACATAATTTTTCCAGCATTCTCTGACCTCGTTCCCATACATCTTAAACATGCATATGCACAGGAGTGGGCGGTTGCCCTAGCTCCAGCACTATACAAAAATCATGCCGGATGGGATGAGGATTCAACCCACCACGTGATCCCGTTAAAAGTTTCACCAAATGCTCAGAGGCAATACCCAATAAAGCAAGAAGCTAAAAAACAGGTCAGGGAGATCTTAGACCAACTTGAATACCAAGGGGTGATTGAAACATGCACCTCACCAATGAACAACCCTTTGTTTCCAGTATCGAAACCGGACAATTCATATCGTCTAGTTTTAGATTACAGACATTTAAACACATGCACAAAGACATTCGCTGTTCAAAATGCACACAGTGCCGCATTAATGAATAACATTGTGCGGAAAAAATACAAAACAACACTTGATATCTCAAATGGATTTTTCTGCCAAAATATAGTGCCTGAAAGCAGGTATTTGACCGCATTCTCTGCGTTGGTGTCACAGGAACAATTTTGTCGCCTCCCCCAGGGGTATAAGAACAGCCTGGGGGTTATTTTCAGCAAGAGTAACTGAGTTGCTCCAAAATTTTGATGAAGAAGCATTGTCCTATGTGGATGATATTTATCTGACAGACGATGACTTAAAGAGGCACTTGACCAGGGTGAGTACCATTATTATGGGTTTCGCCTCTGAGGGCTACAAATTTAATTTAAAAAAATCAAAAATCACCCACCTCACCCACCTCAGTGTCCGTCTACATTTAGGTTGACGATCAGACAGCAGGTTCAACTATTAAGTTGTTGCCCTCCTGTAGGATTCACAGGTTTGGCCCTGCACTGATCGTTCAGAGGGTGATTGATCCTCTTGATTTATTTATTGATTTATTTTTTCACGTGCACTTCACATCACACAACGTTCATTGGTCCTGAAGAAGCGCCACGGATCCCACGGGACCATGGAGGCGTGAGACATGTTGACCGTTTAAGTTACCCAGGCACATTACGCTTTACGAGGTAACACACAACCTAACACACAACCTAAGGGTTTTTTAGTTTGGCAAGGGTACCGCCACATTAAAACATTTTTTTCCTGGTAACCCTTAGTCAATTTTAGATCACTGCACGCACTCATTCACTATTCACTAGGAATCTCTCCTCCCCACACACCTGCATGCACCAAACAGCAGTCCGCAGAAGATCTCCGACAAAGTGACCCTTCGGGGGACCCGTAGGGCATTGCAGCGCCGGCCCGACGAGGAGCAACTGCCCAATGATGAAGCATGACATCCTTCGGGGTGTGTGAGGGCAACAAGGAACAAGACTTGTTCTTCCCCGTCTCTACTGAGTCCTAGACCTAGGAGACGCATTCCTTTCTTCTCTTCTTTTCTTTTCAAGGGAATGAGTGACATTTTACACTCCCCCCCTAGGAACAGAGACCTGCAGTTTTTGATTGTATATTGAACCCCTGGAGCACGGGCTCTGGACCATCAACCAGCTCCTGGTCCCCCCCTCTCGTTTTTTGACATAAGGGGATAGATTAATACCAAATATGGATCGTAGACATGGTTTGATTGTTGCAGCACACGAGGGTTTGGGTTCTGCACACACAGGCGTTACGGCAACTATTTCCTTGTTGAAACAGCGCTATTGGTGGCCAAGTCTAGCGAAACAAACTAAAGAATATGTCTTGAAATGTGACATCTGTCAACAAATGAAAGGCTCCACAGTAACACGCCCGGCAGAGACACCATTTTTAAAAACCAGACAAACCTCTCGCTTGTGTTTATCTGGATCACTGCGGTCCTTTACAATCTGATGGGGCTTACAAGTATATCTTGGTGGCAGTGGATTCTTGTTCCAGATTTCTATGGGTTTGGCCTCAGGGCTCGGCTGAAGCCCGAACTGTTATAAAAGATTTGCGAGTCTTTATAGGGACATACGCAGTTGGCACGTTACATTCTGACCGTGGCCCGGCGTTTAGCTCTCGGGCTTACAAAGAGGCCATGAAAAGTATGGGCATAGCATTGCGGTACTCCTCTCCGTACCATCTTGAGGGAAATTCGGTCGTGGAAAGGAAAAACCGGGACTTAAAGCAATCTTTAACAGCTAGGGTATTAGGCAAGGGCAGTAGTTGGGTCAATCACTCATATGGGGTTCAGAGAGCACTCAACAATCAGCCAAGACGTTCTCTAGGGGTGTCACTCCATATGAGTTCCTATTTGGGACGAGAATGTTGGTACCTGATCTTGATTGTGAAGGCACAGTGGCGGATGGGAAAGCATTTGACATCCATGATCGTTTGGCTGTTTTACAGGATCTAAATGAATCCAGGACAAGACAAAGTAACGTCAACACCAAACAGACCGCCACTGGGGAAGTCAAGGCAGTCACGGCAAGACCTGTCTGGATCCCAAAAGTCGGGGATCTGGTCTGAGAGAAAATAGCGGACAAGAAAGAGTTCGGGCCATCCTACAGAAAGCCTGTACCGGTTCTAGCAGTACAAGGAACAAGAACGGTACTTCTGCCGCATCTTGCCGGGAAAAAGGAGAAAAGATTTGTCTCAATTGACTTAATCAAACCACACTATGTGGCAGATACTGAACAGTAGGCCTCGTGGACTCCACAGTAGCAGACGCCCTCCTCTAGCTACAATCCAAGAAGTTTAAACAGAAAGACTCATCACGCTTGAAGAGCCTCCTGTGCGAAATGAAGGACTGAGCAACAATGCTATGGAACTTGTTCCCCTTGAACCCGAAGTTCATCTACAAAATGAAACTCAAAACAACACTCAAGTTGCAAACAGACCAAATACAGACGTCTACGTCAACATGCCTCGACGAGAGCAAAATGCTATTTCAACAAATCCCGATGCAATTCCTACAATTGATCGAACTGCTTCTAGCTATTTCATGAACTTTGATACGTTTTCTTTGGATCCAAGTGAACCAGAAACAGCGCCAGCCCAAAAATCACGCAAGCAGCAAGTTAAAGTCTTTCTACACTTTCTCAAAAGACTTACCTGGTATCGCCTTCGTTAGAACTCTGGGTAATTACTGGGATTCTATTTTCTCTTTTCTGGCTAGGCTTAGTTATAACTTTTAGCATGCTTATTAATGGACGATACTTTCAACAAAGCTCCACAGCCCAAAAAGTTAATTTGATTTTAAAACCACATCAATATTCACATCGTGAACAAAGAGACTTGTCATCGGTGAACATTACAGCAGTTCCTATACCGGACGGTATAGTTTGGGACAAGGTTGATTTCGAAATATTTGGACCGACTGAACTTTTAAAAATTTCTCATTTATTTAAAATTTCATTAAGTGATATCATTACCTCCAGTACATTTTCTGATGATTGGGACTCTGAAACTGTTAATACCATGTTGTCTGATTTAGAAAAAACTGCTGCATTTCCGAACACTGAAATGTTAGAAAGTAATTCAGACTATGACACTTTGTACTGTTACCAACATTATGGTCATCATTTCCTGCACAAATCTATTTTACCTACTGATGTTTTTGAGTACCAACAGTGGGAACATTGCCCTACACCACCAAAAAGTAGTTCGCAAACATTTGCACAGAAAGTTTCATATTTTTTAGGGTTTAACACCACTGATCCGACCTCATATTATTATATGGTTACACCAACATCAGCACTGAAAATTATGTTGACAAACACCAAACAGATGTACTCTGCTTCCTTTACTGCCCAACTGTCTGAACAGGGTTTTGACCTATGGAAGGACACACTAGACTTAAAATCAGTCTGGGGTTCTAGTGACTGGCAAGTCCAGGGGACAGAAGCGCTATTTAGAGCATGCCTCATTCCACAACAGATGATATTTCTTAACGAAACTGTGCAACAGACATCTTGTCTTGGATTAGCCAAGATAAAGGACCTTAACACACCTCGGTTTCCAACACCATCACAGATGGGAGGGTTGCAAAATTCGACTTCACAGGAAGGGGCAACAGTAGATGACATTTTACAGTACAATAGATCAGACCCTAATTGGGAAAAATGGGTGGTTTGGCCCTTAGACACGAACATATGTCATAAACGATTCTTGGGTATCACCGAAGGGTTCAATATCCATAGGCCAGACCCACGTTATGTACAAAGAGAACACCCAGTGGTAGTGACATCCTACAGTGTTGGGAAGTTGTGCCTTGATTGGCTAGAAACCTCAACACTAACAGAAGTGAAACAACACTTAGCCTTACTCTCACAAGACATGGATCTTAGGGATTTTTTACAAGGTCCCAAGAAACAACGTCAAAAACGCTTCATATATGCTGGCATTTATGCTGCCTAAAATGAAAATTGGAAAATATCCCAACAAGAGGCCGTAGAGAGAATACGGGAAATAGACCGTATTAACTTAGAAAAATCGTTGGCTGTGGTAGACAATGGGTTAAGAACTTTGTCCTCCAGAATATATTCTTTGGGCAACATTGTATCTTCTGCGATAGACATCCTGGAACAAGATTTGGCCATATTACAAGACGGGCAATCTCAATTACGTTCTATCATGTTATTGAGCTGGACGCTGCAATCTTTGCGTGCAGGCTTTGTGCCTTGGCGTTTTATAAACAGTACGTCTCTGTTTTCTGAATATAATCTAACAGATAAACAGGTTGAAATGGAACAAAGGGGAGCTAAATATACAATGCTGCGTATTAAAAAACTGGACCGATTACCATTTACAGTAGCGGAAGCTCCGTCTACTGAATGGCTTATCCATGGCCACATACCTCTACCGGTCACTACTTTTCAGTTTCAATATTGCATTGAACAGAGGCAGGCGGGCAAATATGAAAAAATGGGTAAGGAATACATTAAGGAATCCTGGGATTTACCATATATATTTCGATGCTGGAGTGGGGATCGAAAAGTATTTCTAAGTGGTACAAACTGCAAGAACACTTTGAGCGGTTCTCTCATGTGCCGGGACATTTCATTGCACGGAGCTTGTAATGGGTCAGTAGCAAACTTGTCCTGCCACATGAAAGGGACTCCAGCTGCCGTGATTAAACCAGTGTTTGAGCTGCTCTTGAATGGGATTTACCTAATGCTGAACGATCAAGGTTGCTGTGGTATGCTTCCGGGCATTGCCTATCTGGTCACTGTGAATTCCAGGGTTACTTGCTGTATGCAAGTATTGTTTCCCCCAACAAGTACAGTCAGGGAGGTGCCGTTATGGCCTTCGTTGAATGTTTATTTTATACAATTTGATACTTTGAGCAGACTGAAAGCCATGCTTTTACAGCAAACCGTGCCCATAACTTTCGCTTGAGAGACCTTTGATCTTCAAATCGCAAGGACCTCGACTGAGATACAGGCACTTATACGTACAAACTGCCCCATTCATTTCGCAGAAATGGTGGGTCGTATCTTTAATATGTCTGATACGAGTGGTCTTGTACACCTATTTAAGACCATAGGGTCAGGATTTCTTAGCACCTTTCAGACAATCCTCGGAGTTATCCCGAACTTTATACACTCCGTATTTGGAAGCATTTTTGGAGGTCTACCTCTGATCCTGCTATCAATAGAGGGAATCCTGATTGTCATTTACCTGCTACACAATGGATGGCCCAATTACCAACGAGATGGCAAAAGCGCTCCTGGAGCGGAAATACCGTGAACGCATGGTACAGCATCTGGGCACACCTCGCCTCCGGGAACTGAGCGCCTCTTGGTTCCTATTGTTTAGACCAGTCTGGATGGACTGCATCTTACCTGTTCTTCGATGCCTGTTTTGCAGTGACAAATGCGTGTTGGACCTCTGTCTGACACTCGCAACGGACACGCCTGCGGACTTGAATACCAGGCTGGAACCCCTGAGGGCCCATGCTCGGCAATGTCCCCAGCGTATTCCCATCTTGATGGCTGCATTCCTCGAGAATCCGCAGGTGCCTTTTACAACTGGGGTGAGCTTTAGCTCCACCACTAGCACCACTAGCACCCAGGTATCGACTACAGCACCGGCTGCCTCTACACCAGCTATTGGCAATACTGAATATCATCTGTGCTCCATTGACATACTCTGCGAGGTGTTACAAGGACCGTCCCCTGCAGCAGCAAGCAGCGATGATGTTGCGTCTCCCAGCCAGGACATTTAATCTGTAATTGGCTCATCGTGTGCTGGGAAAGAATTCGGATTATCATTTTCTCTAAACTTAACTAAATTTGGAACATTTCATAAAAAATGGACACTTTCTCGCTAAAAAGCATGGCCTTTTGACCCTTGTAGAACCTCAACTTATATAAACGAACTCAATTAGGACTGTGACTTAGGTGACTATTCCAGAAAATGATTTTCGTAGTAAAACCTTTTTTTAACCTTTTTAAACTGTTTTTAAAAATTATTTTAGAACAAGGTTTTACAGAACTCACTGAAAAATGTTTTTGCACTACTATCTAGTAAAGAGTAGAGTTCACTAGCATTTTTATCATTGTTGACTGTTCGGAAGAGGAGTGGGTGTTATATTTCATATAGGTACCCTAATATAGGCCTGGGTAACATCATACCCCTTCACCTACATTACCTTCCCTACACTACACTGTAACGAGCCTTTTAGGATTGAACCTTTACCTAGTTCTAGTCCTGGGTACAGAAGGAGGGCTTCTCCTGAACAATAGAGTCCTATAACTCCATCAATAGACTTACACAGTATGAATGAATATTCATAAGGGTCCTTAGAAACCAGGCTGGGGCTACACCACCTTCCTCCCCATATCTACGTACACGGTTCATCCCATACATCATCCTCAAATCCAACAATGGCTAATACAGGCAACAAGGGACAAAGGAGCCCTAGATACTTTCTGTATAAATACAGCACCTCTTGCTAGTGTTAGTGAGAGGGAACCCCAGACTTCCAGGCCAACACACTGACCAGAGACGATGAGGTTCCTGCATGCAGATGTACCAGCCGACAGTGGTCTGAACTTCCCTTGCGGGGTGTCCAACTCGAGACCAAGATGGCTCCTACATTCTCACACTTCAGGTAATGGGGTTCGACTAAACTTTAGAGGGATTCTTGGCTTCACACCTACTCACATGCTAGGTACACTTAGGTACATCTAGATAGGCATCGTAGGAGTATGCGCTTTCTTTTATCGTGCATTTTATATTCATGTATTTATTCATGCTTATTGCAAAATGGTAGAACTGTACTATCCATTTATATTCACTGTACTGCTAATCATATATCTCTGCTACTGTCTAATGGTTGGTGCGGCTCATATATTCTACACAAGAATAATGACTCTTCAATAAATCCTTATTGAAACGCCCAGGCTGTTTATTCTGTGTATCTCTGAGACAAGATAAGTAAGCACGAGTGACTGAGCGAAAAGTGGTACATTGTTTCCACGATCATGAGGGATCAGGGTTGTCATGTTCTAAGGTTGCCAGAAACTATTTCTCTCACCGATAAGAGGAGACACTAGTGGCACTGTGAGCTAGCTTATGCAAACAGGCTAACATTTCTCTGTGGGGGTGCTCAGAGTCAGTCTGCCACCAAACCCACAGTTTATGTTATCCGAACGCGCAGGTCCTGTATGGGTAATATAGGAACTACACAACATAACTATAGCTCATGCCCTGAGGTAACTAATACTTGCACCCCTGCTATGCACAGTTTTCTTCTGAATAATTTTACTGCAAATGTTACAGGGATATTATCAATGATGTTATCAAAGATGTCATGAGTGTTGTAATATGTGGGTAATTAGCAGTGCATGGCAAGGGCACGAGTTATACTTACTCTAGGGCAAGAGTTATAGTTACTTCAGCTTACCATAACCATAACTGTTAAATTTCTATGGTTTGTGAGAGTAAATTCAGAACCTAACTATAACATCCCTGTTACCTTTGGTTTTGTAAGTTAATTTCTATGTTTTTTTTAACGTTAAGTAATTTTAATTACTGTATGTTAATCCAACCACCACTGTGCACAGCCTTCGCCAGTGTGTGGTGGGGGTTGGCCGCAGGGCCTGGCTGCAGGCCAGGCCCTGCAACATACACCCTATAAACACTGAACCCAGCGTCATGCACAGCCTTCGGTCGTGCACTGCAGGAGTTGGCCAGAGGTCTGCCCTATGGACTGGTCCTGCGGCCTACTCACAATATGCTCCCAATCCCACACCACACATTGCCTTTGGCTGTGCATGGTGGGGATTGGCCAAAGGGCCTGGCCTGGTGCCAGGCCCTGCGGCCCACCTGCCTATAAACACTCAATGGCATGCCATGCACTGCCTTCTGCCATATGTGGTGGGGTTGGTCACAGGTCCTAGCCTGAGGCCAGGCTCTGCAGCCAGCACCCAATTAAACAATCAATGCCTCACCATGCACAGCCTTGCCAAAGAAAAGAAAAGAAAAGAGGGCATGGTAGAAATACCCTGACCCCCTTGCCTTTGTGCTGGGTTCACCCTGGGACCCCGCCATGGCAAAAAAAAAAATTTTTAAAAAAATTGCTGCGAATTTGTGGCGGATCTGTGAATTCACAGAAAAAATAAAAGAAAAACAGCCCCCGGGTGGGCCTGGTCCCAGGGGCATGCACATAGATTAAAAAAATAAAGGAGGGTGACACACGGGGCCCACTCCTAAGGATCTTATAAGCCCCATAGATCACCATCTCCCTGGGCCTTTACTGCTATAAAGGAGGGGGTCCACGGGGACCCCCCTCCATAGAGCTTTAAGAGCCCTGGAGACTGCCACGTCCCCAGGGCTTGATTTAAAGGAGGGGGGCTGCACAGATGCTCCCTCCTGAGGCTTAAGTGTGCCCAAGACCACCACCTCCCCATGGCTAGCTTCAAGATTATGCAGGGGGCACGCGGACCCCTAGGCCCTGGGGACTACCACCTCCCTTAGGCCAAATATATTCTTTAAGGTGGGAGGGGGCCTCGTGGCCCCACCCAGGGCACCCAGTGTGCATCGCTGGGGACTGTAAGGGGAGCCTCAGGCCCTAGTGGGCCCAGCCAGATTTGCTCCCGCATGCAGGGAACTGCTAGAAATGCATCTCCCTGTGTGCAGGAGCAATTGTTTCATTTGTTTCCATGCCTGCATGAATGCGGGCAGAAAAACAGATGAAAACCCCGCTCCCAGCAAACAGGAGCAGTTTGACAGCTCCTGCTTGCTGGAAGCAAAGGTATCTTTGCTCTCACTTCTCCTGCCAAGTGAAAGCAAATGGCTAACTCCAGAGGGTGGACATCTTGGGAGATAGCAGGAGCTGGCCCTGGGGGCTGGCAATGCCCAGGGCCATTAACGGATCCAGGAGTGGGAACATGCGACTCCTCTCTTTTAAATAGCACGGGCCAGCCCCGGGCAGGTGGTGGTCGTCAGGGCTGCATATGGCCCAGGAAGGGGGCTGCACGGCCCCCTCCCATTCTCTAATCTGTATTTGGCCCGGGGAAGGTGGTGCTTTCCAGGGCCGTGGAGTCTGCAAGGCCCTCATTAGTATTTATCTAGCCCCGGGGAGGTGGTAGTCCCTGGGGCATATGTAAGCCCCAGGAGGGGGGGTCCATGCAGCCCCCCTCCTTAATTTCAGTACAGCTCCGGGGATATGGTGGTCCACAGTGATCCTAAGAGTCTCAGGAGGGGGGCTCCATGCACCCCCTCATTTATTTTTGTTTAATCTATGTGCATGCCCCAGGCCCACCCGGGGGCTTTTTTGAAAATAATCGCAAGAGCAATTTTTTAATTTTATTTTTGCTGTAAATTTACAAATTCATTGCAATTTTCACAGCAAAACATTTAACAAACCTTTTTTTTACCCTGGCGGGGTTGCTGAGGGACCCCAGCACCAAGCCTACAGGGTCAAGGTATTCCTAACCTATCCCCTTGTCTTTAATTTTTATGTTTTTGTTTGACCAAATACAAGCATCCTGGGACTGGTTTCGGGTATCACCCCTCATTAGCCAATTTAGTTTGAATACAGAGGCACAGTGAGCACGGATTCCACATCTCGGCATACCCTTCCCACTTAGGGTGGCAAAAGCAACAAATGATGGACGGAATGCTGAACAAATAAAACATTCACCCTCAGTCACAAATCAGTCTTGACCCTGCTCCCCATGGGAACATCCCAGTCTGAACTACCAGTCCAGGGCCTCCCTGGACAAGAAAACAGCAACCTAGAACTGGTTCTGGGGTATCACCCCTCATCAGCCAGGCTAGCTTGAATCCAGCAGCACAATGATCGCGGGACCCATGTCTGGGCATACCCTTTCCACTTAGGGCGACAAAAGCAAAAAGAACAACTGATGGACGGAAGGCTGAGCAAATAAAACATTCACCACCCAGTCACAGAAGTGGCTTTAATCCATTGTTGTTTTGCTCACCACGCCACCCCAGTTTGGACCCAGCCATATGCAAATCAGTCTTGACACTGCTCGACATAGGAACAGGTCAGCCTGAACTGCCAGGCCAGGTCCTCCATGGGCCAGAAACAAGCCCCCTGGGACCAGTTTCAGGGTATCACCCCTCATCAGAATGGCTAGCTTGAATCCAGTAGCACGGTGAGCATGGGACCAACATCTGGGCATGCTCTTTCAAAAAGAACAAATGATGGATGGAATGCTGAACAAATCAAACATTTACTCCCAGTCACAGATCTGGGTTTAATTCATTGTTGTTTTGCTCACCACACCACACCACCCCAGTTTGGACCCAGCCACATGCAAATCAGTCTTGACCCTGCTCCCCATGGGAACAGTCCAGCCCTATCTGCCATGCCAGACCTTCCCTGGACCAGAAACAAGCATCCTGGGACCGGTTTTGAGGTATCACACCTCATCAGCCAGGCTAGCTTGAATCCAGTGGCACAGTGAGTAAGGGACCCACTTCTGGGCGTGCCATTGATACTTAGGGAGACCAACGAAAAAAGAAGAAATGATGGACGGAATGCTGAACAAATCAAATATTCACCCCTAGTCACAGATCTGGGTTTAATCCATTGTTGTTTTTCTCACCACGTCACCCCAGTTTGCACCCAGCCATATGCAAATCAGTCTTGACTCTGCTCCCATGGGATCTCTACCTGAGATCTGGAGGATTTGCGAAGAGGTCGCATTACACCAAATGCCAAAAAGCACTCTTTCTGGACGAAGATCTAGCTTTCTGCCAAATTTGGTGTGATTCCATTCGGCAGTTCGGGATGTAGTCGTGTCTAAAATTCCTATGGGAAATAACATGGGAAACACACTTTTTTTTACACTCCCTTTTTCTCAGCCCCCGCCTGATGGATCACCCCGAAACTTTCCATGCACAACTAGAATAAGAGGCATACTTTTTGGGAAATTTTGTGAACATTCATCGAACAGCACCAAGACATAGGGAAGTCTAAAAAGGTTTTTCCTATGGAATAGTTACAATCTCAAACTCACATATTCCATGAGCAGGAAATCTGTAGAATTCCTTGATGTCCTGGTTATCATACAGGACTACACCATATGTACCGAATTACATCAGAAAGCAACAGCAGGAAATAGTCTTCTCTATGCTCTCAGCAGTCATACAGAAAATCTGAAATGGAGCATCCCCTACAGAGAACTGTTAAGAGCAAGAAGAAACTGCAGCACCGATGAGGCCTATTTCACCAAACAGGCCAACATGATTGGCAGATTCAGAGAACGAGTTTACCCCACGTGAGTCCTGGAAAAAGCCATAGAGGAAGCAAACAAGGTCACTAGAAGTGAGACACTGCAAGAGAAAAAAGAAGGAACGAAGGAAGAATTGGAGGAAAGCTCCACCATGGTCATTCTCACATACAACACCAACTCAGAAGGAATATTTAAAATCCTCACTAAGAATTGGAACATACTGACAAGTGACCCAATAATAGGACAGAAGACACAATCTCGTCCGGGGGTCACCTATAGAAAAGGATGCAGTCTACATGACATTCTAGTGGAAGGAGACATCACATTGAAACATTCTCTGACACAACACAGCCTACAAGGATTCTTCCCTTGCGGACACTGCAAGAAGTGTCGTAATAGTTACATAAAGAAAACCTAAGAGACACCTAGGTGAAAAAAAACCATCACCCAATTCCTTACTTGCAGTTCCACTTTCATTATTTATGTTCTGGAATGCCCATGTGACCTGAGATACATTGGGAGCACCACTCTCATGGCCAAGAAAAGGATACTTGAACACATGAAGGCAATAAACAACAGAGGCATGCATTACTCCGTAGCCAGGCATTTTCAAGAGTACCATTTATCTAACAGCTTCATCTTAAGATATTTTGCTATTGAACAGATATCGCAGAACTCGAAGGGTAGGAATAGGGTTCTCCAACTGAGAAAGAGAGAATACAGATGCATCCTTGATTTAGAAACTAAGAGCCCTGAGGGGGGGGCAAACTTGGACGAAGAACTGGGAATACACCTACATAAGAATTAACTGAAACTACTCTTGGTTCATGTTTACATGTATATTAATGATTGAGATATGTTCTATTTCATAATTACTGTTTGAAACTACTCTTGATGGTTTTAATCTGACATTTGTCTATTCTTTTTTATATTTTAGGAGGAAAGGAAGGGGCCCACTCTTGGTTGGAGGCGTCGACAGGGGTCCCTACCCTTTTCTTCAGAATCATGTCTCCGTGGTGATGGGTTCACAGCAGATAAGCCTGTCTAAAAAAAATTACAAATTTTATATTAACATTTTATTTTGATTTATATAGTTCATTCTCAGCATGGGTTCTCTTTTTCAGTGGTGTGGAACAATGACCAGTTGGTTTTATCAGACAATTTGGACAGGGAAGGCAATTTCAGGATGACCACTTGGCACCGATAATCAACATTTGCTGAATGTGGCATTGTGCCACAATTACACTCCTTTATTTCTGTAAAAGGATGCACTTTTTGTTTTCTTTTTCATCTTTCTCCTTTCCCTAAAATAGCCACTTGGCATATATACTAGGCTAAGTATACTTACGTAATGTAATACTCCAATGCCACTAGGTATACATACGATGATACACTTACATAATGTGTTACTTTTACGCCATATAGGATGTATTGACAAGCCACTCGGCATTTACACACACTAATATTACAGAGTGTAATAGTATGCACTGGACCGTTCTTATTGCATTACCTTTTGCAACATTGTGGCGTTTCAAGATGTCCGCCGCAGAGGTGTTGATTAATCCAACCTATTTTGGGAATATTTTCAACATCAGCCTACTTAGGTTGGGGGAGAGTCTGTACCAGCAGGTTTTAAATATATTAAGATCACTGTGGAATGCTTATATGAAACATTATTGGCAAACTTACACCGTACCAGGATTAGATGTACAAGATGTAACAGATTCAAATATGTCTGTCATGTAAATTTGTATTGCAATACTCTTGACTATTGTAGTCCATCATTTGTGTTTGACATTTCCTATGTTAATGAGTTGTCTGCATTGGACACAGTGTGTGATCAAGACTGCTATCAGTCGAAACGCGTAACTGGAATTAAATCTCATCTACCTAGCATATCTTTCCTGAGTGTGCATTTCACTTTATGATTGACATGTTTATATATATATATTGATTTCACAGCTATTAGCTATTAGTTGCAAGGGTATACCCACTGTATGTAGAAAGGGCGAGTTGTAGTTAATGTTGTGTTGAGATTGATGCAAGACGAATGTGCACAGAGGTCCTCGATGCATAGTAAATTGAAGGTGGTGCACAAATTATAAATGTCTCTATCTCACAGAGTTCTAGGTATTTTTTATGACTATCTTACTCTTGCCCACTTTGAGCTCAGAGCTCTCTTCACCCCACCTTTCTGAGTCTCTTGTCCTCCTCCCCCAGATCTTTAAAGTTCTTTGCTCCTTCAAGGACTTTACAACCCCATTTTGCATTGCCCCATCTTCTCCCTTTGGTCTTTTTCACTCACACTGCCTCTGTAGATGAAGCTTCCCACCCTAAACCTTTTTGATGCCTTTCCTGTGGTATGATGTGTCCATATCCTGCAGGTCCTTTGCTTCATCCTTCTCATCATAGAGTATTTGTAGACACTGAAGTTGTCAGCAATCTAGGCGCATCTAATAACCTTTACTGAGCCCAGGGAAAAGTAATTTATGTTGCATAATCTCATATAATTTCTAACATTTCATGTTTTGATTATGTGAAATGTCTGAGATTATTCATTACCCCTTGCCGGGTATCTGAAGCTTCGTTAGGGTAACAAGCCTATCATGGGAGCATAGACAAAATATGAACGAACCAAACATGAATATCTGTTGCTTTCTTCAAGTGTGATTTTGTGCTTCTTTTTAGTGCAAAATACGCCTTTTCTCCAATATCTACATGAGGTCGCATTTCACACTGAAAAAATAGTGCAAAATACCAATGCTTCCATTTGATGGTTCAACACATAATTTTCTGGCTTTTTACATACTATATGCCAAGGAACATATGCAAATTTCACCCAGGCCATTTACATGCCCCTCTTGGACCTCTGAGAATCCTGTCTTTAGAACAGCCTAGTGTCTCACCTAGAGCCATAAAGGGATTTTAAGTCTAGAACAGATTGGAAACGTATAAGGCATCTTGGGACTGCTTGTCCTCACTGTCCAAATACGAACCCTCCCTAACATGTTCATCCATAATTCCCAAAGGCCTATTGCATCTTTCTACAACAACTTGAACAGGTGCAGTACATGCTGTAATTTTATTTGTATCAGTAACTCAACGACAGATTGTCATCTCTCACGCGTAATGCTGTCGTTATGTTATCAAATCTTCTTTTATTTCTACCTCTTTAGGGCTTATAACTTTACAAATCACACAAAATAAGAATTACTTGCCCTAGTGTCCAGTGGGTTGTCCATGGTAATTTCTTAAATCAATGTGTACAAGAAGGGTAAGGAGTTCCTCTAATAATAAAAAGAAAAGGCGAGGAGATACTCTGAAGGGGTTAGGTCAACTATGACCACCCTAAGAAAAGAAAGGAAGGGGGAATCCCCTAAACGGAACTAGGGCTCTCACACACCTAGCAAGCTAGGTGTCATGCTTCATCATATGAGCCTGCCCCTCGTCTGGTCGGCGCTGCAATACCTGACGGGCACCCAGTACGGGGCTCTTTGGCGGGGATCTTCTGTTCCTGCCGGTGGGTGCAGTGGGGGTGAGAGGCCTAGTGTGTGTAGATGTGAAAGAAAGGGAAGGTGAGTTAAAACAGGTCAGTCAGTCCTAGCAGTCATTTATTCGGAAGGTAAACTGCCTGATTAAAAATCTAAAGAGAGTGACAATAAATATGAAGTAAAGTATCTAGCTATCTGTGTCTAACTCTGGACGGATCAACATGTTTCGTGCCAACTGTGTCAGAAGGATCTGGGCACTTCTTCAGGATCAAAACAAATGCTATCTACACAACGTGGTAAAGTGAAACTTACATACCACGTACTCAGGTCAATAACCTGCAAAAAACCAAAAAGGAGAAAAAGTAGATATGTTGGTACAACAATACAAATAATGCACAGAGGCGTATCTCCTGGACCGTATCTTACAGTGCCAATGTGGCACGTTGTGCTTAGGTGAAAAGGTAGTCACACTTGCACTGACACCGCCGTGTGCTAGGTGAGAAATAAGGTACAGAAAAAAATATATATACAAAGTTCTCATGCACTGAAAATATTTGATAAAAGGGAGATATACGATAAAACCACCAGGTTCAAAATAGATTAAAAAACCACAACAACGGCCAGAGCGGCGGCAAAGCTCACCTAAACTGTTGTCTAGTAATTACTTGCAACAGCGTCCGGCGGTCAACTAGGACACCAATGTGGGTCCTGTGAAGATGGATAAAACACGACAAAAAATATGACAAAAACTATATATATATATACAGTGTAAAGGGGTAAAATGAAGAAGCTCAATATTACGAGACTTGCAACACGACTAAGCTGCTGGATCCATTGGTGAGTAATGAGCGTAGGGTGGGAGTTCGGAAATAATGTCCTCACCCCTGGGGGTCAACAGTAATCCCGTATAGGCCAAGTATATAAGGGCACAACTACTGTGAAGTGTAGATGCAGGAGGGAGCACTGTTATAGGAATTCGCCCACCAACGAATAACATCACCAGGAGTGTAAGCCGTTATTCGAGGAAACTCCGGGAGTTGATCGCCACAAAGGGGGGAGAAAAATTATTATTTAACAGAGAATCCGAAGACTCGAATTTACCCAACAGTACGACTCACCTCCGTCATGGTCCAGACCAGATAGAGAGTCCAAACAGGGAGTCAAAAAGTAACTGCTTACCAGCGTTCAAGCGCATTCCGCCTGCGACCTACCCTGCCGCCGAAAACCGGGATGGTACACGGTGTCGGGACTCAAGCTCTAATGTAGACATCACTGACGGTCGGTGTGGGAGGGGTCGCGTGAAGAAGCGTAGTCTCGCGTGTAAGCTCGCGAGTAGTCGGTAACTGTTTACAGTTCATCCGAGAGAAGCTGTTGGTTAGGCGGCCATCTTAGAGTGGTGCAAAAACTGGAATTACAATATGTAAAATCCCAGAACGGCAAGGGATATCAGTGAGAGCCCTAAAGTTAATATAAGTGCGATGTTTATATCTACTGCGCAAAAGCCGCAGCATGTGTACAAGGAATAAAAAATGACTTAAACCTTGAACAGGGAATGGCTAAAATCATGGCGCTATATCGATAGTGTATAAGCTATGATCAATGATCAAACCGTAAGCAACGAGATGCCCAGATCGAAAACCTGATCTCGTTATATATAAGTAATGGGTATCTAAAATTCTATCTAATCTAGTGTGTGCAGATCAGCCATCTTCGAGTGGTCAATCATCCCATACTGTACATATATATGAGATGATCAACTATGTCCCCTCCACAGTAGCAAAATCGCGTTGTTCATCAAATGGTGACAATCATCAGTTTTAGTGACATTAGTTAATTCCTCACGAAGTGAGGATGCTGGAATGATGCATATAATGGCTGCTATTTTAGGTAAGAGCAGTCCTAATGCCCTGTGAAGACGGAGTGCCCAAGAGGAGTGCAGTATGTAAAATCAAGCACTCTAAAGTAGGGGCACTTAGTCCAGCAAGATACAGGGTAACAGCCCAGGGAGTCAGTACCTATGTCATGTAACAGAAGACATATAAGTAGGTGTATGGGGTACTGATTAAGGCTCACAATAGTGGGTGCACTAAGTCAGTAGGGTACTGGCGTCTAGGTAATGTCCTAGCAAAATCCAAGGACTACTAGAAATAAAATAAAAAGCCATATCCTCCATAGGTGAATCCAATCTAGATGAGAGAACCCCAAGGAATATCATCATTGAGCCCATCAATATGGGTAGCAAGTCTGTGGACCCATCTCTGCTCAATTCTGAATAATGATGACTTGGATATCTGTGGATGTGCCTCCAAAACAGTCCAGCGTAATGAGCCTGGGGGTGTTGTGACTCTTTAAAGTGTGTGTAAAGCCTAGTGGTAACCCTCTGGCATGGTATGTTGCTCTTATGTTCAGTTATCCTAGTCTTAACTGTTCGCATAGTCATCCCTATGTATTTCAAGCCACATGGGCAGATAATCATATATATGCAACGATTAGTGTTGCAATTAGTGTGTCTCTTAAGAGTCCATTTGAAATTGTTTGATAAGGATATCTCTTTGGCCGCGGTAGTGAGTGTGCATACTGCGCAGGAACCACAAGGGTGGTGTCCTGTCACTGCTGGGAGTCCCCACAGGGTATTCTGTGTGTTAGGTGTCTTCTGTTTAGGTCTTGTTTGTATCAGGATATCTTTTAGGTTGCGTGTCCTCTTATAAGCAAATCTTGGCTTCGGTATGCATAGATCACCTGTGCCCAATATACCCCAATGTCTTAGAATGATTTTTTTGATTCTAGCTGAATCAGGGGTAAACGAAGTGACACATGTAAGTGTGTCAGTAACGGGTTTTTGGTGTACCTCAAGGAGAGATTCCCTTGGGTTATTCCTAGCTCTATTCAAAGAGTCCCTCACTTTTTCTCCGGGTAGCCTCTAGACTTTAGATTGGATGCCAAGCTACAGGCTTCATTCTTATAGTCAGTCACCAGCTTGCAGTTACGTCTAATACGCAAGAACTGGCCAAAGGGTAGATTGTCTCTTAGTGCCTTGGGATGGTGACTCTTGTATAGAAGTAAGCTGTTACAGTCAGTGGGCTTCCTATACAGAGTGGTGTTGAGGGAACCCTCAACCAGAGAGATATTCAAATCAAGAAACGGTACAGTGGTTTCTGAAATAGTATGGGAAAATCTGAGATAGTTATTTTGATTGTTTATCCACCCCACGAATTCTTCACAGGAGGAACGAGTGCCTTGCCAGAAAATGAGGATGTCATCTATAAAACGTTTCCATAATTTCAAGTTATTGTGATATGGGTTATTGATGTTGTTGATGACATCCATTTCAAAAGCAGCCATATAGAGGCTGAATCCAATGGTTGGATTAGTCATAAGGAAGCTGATTTTCTGATCACCAAGGAACCGAGGGTACCTTATTTCTATACCCTACCAAAAATACACAACATTAGTGAGAGAGAGCCCCTTCCTATGTGAGAGATACCACCGATATCCTCAGAATCATTGAGGAGACAACAGACATTGATGCGATAGACTTCCTCGTCACCCTTGACGTGGAGTCCTTATACACCAACATCCCACAGATAGCTACTCTTGCAGTGGTGGAGACGCACTGAATTCCTTAGAGTGGTCCTCTCCTACCCCCATATCTTTTATCATGGAGTGTGCTACCCTGGCTTTGACTGAAAACTTCTTTGAATTTAAGCAACAACTATATCATCAAAGCCAGGGTACTTCCATGGGCAGTACCTTTGCTCCCAGCCTGGCTTGCCTCTATATGGCTGCTTTTGAAATGGATGTCATCAACAACATCAATAACCCATATCACAATAACTTGAAATTATGGAAACGTTTTATAGATGACATCCTCATTTTCTGGCAAGGCACTCGATCCTCCTGTGAAGAATTCGTGGGGTGGATAAACAATCAAAATAACTATCTCAGATTTTCCCATACTATTTCAGAAACCACTGTACCGTTTCTTGATTTGAATATCTCTCTGGTTGAGGGTTCCCTCAACACCACTCTGTATAGGAAGCCCACTGACTGTAACAGCTTACTTCTATACAAGAGTCACCATCCCAAGGCACTAAGAGACAATCTACCCTTTGGCCAGTTCTTGCGTATTAGACGTAACTGCAAGCTGGTGACTGACTATAAGAATGAAGCCTGTAGCTTGGCATCCAATCTAAAGTCTAGAGGCTACCCGGAGAAAAAAGTGAGGGACTCTTTGAATAGAGCTAGGAATAACCCAAGGGAATCTCTCCTTGAGGTACACCAAAAACCCGTTACTGACACACTTACATGTGTCACTTCGTTTACCCCTGATTCAGCTAGAATCAAAAAAATCATTCTAAGACATTGGGGTATATTGGGCACAGGTGATCTATGCATACCGAAGCCAAGATTTGCTTATAAGAGGACACGCAACCTAAAAGATATCCTGATACAAACAAGACCTAAACAGAAGACACCTAACACACAGAATACCCTGTGGGGACTCCCAGCAGTGACAGGACACCACCCTTGTGGTTCCTGCGCAGTATGCACACTCACTACCGCGGCCAAAGAGATATCCTTATCAAACAATTTCAAATGGACTCTTAAGAGACACACTAATTGCAACACTAATCGTTGCATATATATGATTATCTGCCCATGTGGCTTGAAATACATAGGGATGACTATGCGAACAGTTAAGACTAGGATAACTGAACATAAGAGCAACATACCATGCCAGAGGGTTACCACTAGGCTTTACACACACTTTAAAGAGTCACAACACCCCCAGGCTCATTACGCTGGACTGTTTTGGAGGCACATCCACAGATATCCAAGTCATCATTATTCAGAATTGAGCAGAGATGGGTCCACAGACTTGCTACCCATATTGATGGGCTCAATGATGATATTCCTTGGGGTTCTCTCATCTAGATTGGATTCACCTATGGAGGATATGGCTTTTTATTTTATTTCTAGTAGTCCTTGGATTTTGCTAGGACATTACCTAGACGCCAGTACCCTACTGACTTAGTGCACCCACTATTGTGAGCCTTAATCAGTACCCCATACACCTACTTATATGTCTTCTGTTACATGACATAGGTACTGACTCCCTGGGCTGTTACCCTGTATCTTGCTGGACTAAGTGCCCCTACTTTAGAGTGCTTGATTTTACATACTGCACTCCTCTTGGGCACTCCGTCTTCACAGGGCATTAGGACTGCTCTTACCTAAAATAGCAGCCATTATATGCATCATTCCAGCATCCTCACTTCGTGAGGAATTAACTAATGTCACTAAAACTGATGATTGTCACCATTTGATGAACAACGCGATTTTGCTACTGTGGAGGGGACATAGTTGATCATCTCATATATATGTACAGTATGGGATGATTGACCACTCGAAGATGGCTGATCTGCACACACTAGATTAGATAGAATTTTAGATACCCATTACTTATATATAACGAGATCAGGTTTTCGATCTGGGCATCTCGTTGCTTACGGTTTGATCATTGATCATAGCTTATACACTATCGATATAGCGCCATGATTTTAGCCATTCCCTGTTCAAGGTTTAAGTCATTTTTTATTCCTTGTACACATGCTGCGGCTTTTGCGCAGTAGATATAAACATCGCACTTATATTAACTTTAGGGCTCTCACTGATATCCCTTGCCGTTCTGGGATTTTACATATTGTAATTCCAGTTTTTGCACCACTCGAAGATGGCCGCCTAACCAACAGCTTCTCTCGGATGAACTGTAAACAGTTACCGACTACTCGCGAGCTTACACGCGAGACTACGCTTCTTCACGCGACCCCTCCCACACCGACCGTCAGTGATGTCTACATTAGAGCTTGAGTCCCGACACCGTGTACCATCCCGGTTTTCGGCGGCAGGGTAGGTCGCAGGCGGAATGCGCTTGAACGCTGGTAAGCAGTTACTTTTGACTCCCTGTTTGGACACTCTATCTGGTCTGGACCATGACGGAGGTGAGTCGTACTGTTGGGTAAATTCGAGTCATCGGATTCTCTGTTAAATAATAATTTTTCTCCCCCTTTGTGGCGATCAACTCCCGGAGTTTCCTCGAATAACGGCTTACACTCCTGGTGATGTTATTCGTTGGTGGGCGAATTCCTATAACAGTGCTCCCTCCTGCATCTACACTTCACAGTAGTTGTGCCCTTATATACTTGGCCTATACGGGATTACTGTTGACCCCCAGGGGTGAGGACATTATTTCCGAACTCCCACCCTACGCTCATTACTCACCAATGGATCCAGCAGCTTAGTCGTGTTGCAAGTCTCGTAATATTGAGCTTCTTCATTTTACCCCTTTACACTGTATATATATATATAGTTTTTGTCATATTTTTTGTCGTGTTTTATCCATCTTCACAGGACCCACATTGGTGTCCTAGTTGACCGCCGGACGCTGTTGCAAGTAATTACTAGACAACAGTTTAGGTGAGCTTTGCCGCCGCTCTGGCCGTTGTTGTGGTTTTTAATCTATTTTGAACCTGGTGGTTTTATCGTATATCTCCCTTTTATCAAATATTTTCAGTGCATGAGAACTTTGTATATTTTTTTTCTGTACCCTATTTCTCACCTAGCACACGGCGGTGTCAGTGCAAGTGTGACTACCTTTTCACCTAAGCACAACGTGCCACATTGGCACTGTAAGATACGGTCCAGGAGATACGCCTCTGTGCATTATTTGTATTGTTGTACCAACATATCTACTTTTTCTCCTTTTTGGTTTTTTGCAGGTTATTGACCTGAGTACGTGGTATGTAAGTTTCACTTTACCACGTTGTGTAGATAGCATTTGTTTTGATCCTGAAGAAGTGCCCAGATCCTTCTGACACAGTTGGCACGAAACATGTTGATCCGTCCAGAGTTAGACACAGATAGCTAGATACTTTACTTCATATTTATTGTCACTCTCTTTAGATTTTTAATCAGGCAGTTTACCTTCCGAATAAATGACTGCTAGGACTGACTGACCTGTTTTAACTCACCTTCCCTTTCTTTCACATCTACACACACTAGGCCTCTCACCCCCACTGCACCCACCGGCAGGAACAGAAGATCCCCGCCAAAGAGCCCCGTACTGGGTGCCCGTCAGGTATTGCAGCGCCGACCAGACGAGGGGCAGGCTCATATGATGAAGCATGACACCTAGCTTGCTAGGTGTGTGAGAGCCCTAGTTCCGTTTAGGGATTCCCCCTTCCTTTCTTTTCTTAGGGTGGTCATAGTTGACCTAACCCCTTCAGAGTATCTCCTCGCCTTTTCTTTTTATTATTAGAGGAACTCCTTACCCTTCTTGTACACATTACCTACTGGGGCATGTACGTTGGACCTCTTTAAACTTGCCCCTCTGTCCCCCTTGTTGGAATTTTAATTTCTTAAATCAAGTCATAAAGCGTAAATAGACATTTCTCCTTCGAAGTAGCTTGATCTGGTCCTTCTGCTAACAAATCATGTTCATGAATTATATCTCTTGGCCAATGTAATGGCAAGGTACTTATATCACTAACTCTTTTAAGGTGTACTACATTTTCTCTAACCATCGAGTAACTATTCCTAATGTGCCTAAATCAGTGAACCACTTTGTTCCTTAATGGGTCAATTGATTACCTGTTGTTTTTTGCTACTCCTAAGATTCCAGTCTGAAGGTTACTTAACATGGGGGTTGGTAAATTCGGCTCCTCCCAAAATAATATTTCCAGTTTATCACTTCTCATAGTCAGCTCCAAATGTCCATTTTCCCTTTTTGTTGCTGTTGAGTATATCATTCCCAGGAGCCATGTCCACCTCTTAAGGGCCCTTCTTCATTCCAAGTGACATCAGGCCTGAGACAAGAAGCTGCTTGATGACAAAAAGTACATGGAGGACGAAAAAGGGTGGGGTTAAATAAGAACAATACACTGCAGAACCCAATCCCATTCTCTGATCCAACAACGCAAACCCCTCCAACCGTGCTGACAGTTCAAGAAGTTGTAAAGAGGTGACCACCTACTGGAATTACTTTAGTCTGGATGGAGGAAGAGATTTGTCTGCAGTGACTGGAATGCTTTGTTCACTGACCTCTTTAAAGTTTAGTTCACTCTCCTTGGTGCCTCTGAAAATGTAAAACAAAATGTCTAGGCAAGGTATTTTTATCTTTACTGGAAGTTCATCTTTGAAACAGTCTCTTCACAAATAAATTCAGCAAAATATCATATGCTATCCAGTGCTTAATTTGAGCCAGTGTTTCTGGTGCTCAGCACCAGCACTTAAATGTCAACACTGGCACTTTTGATAGTCTGCCACATGGTGACGCTGTGTATTTAATTTAGAGACAAGCACAACAGTTTTTTGTCACTTCAATCTACTTTTAAAATGGCTAAAACCTGCCCCCAAGCCATTCTTAGAACTTTGGGGGGCTGGAATAGTCTGAATTGTCACACTTGAAGGAGTGTATTAATTAGTAGTTGTGTTGGTACTGTCATTGGCAGTGTTGACAGGGGCAATGGGTGGTGCAAGCTGCAGTGGCCTCCTGACAAGGGCCCCTGCACTTTTTTCCCACAAATTAAGCACTGATGCTATCATCCCCAAGTGAAATAAAAGATGTTGCCCACTAGCAAGGAAATCGATGCCATGAACACCAAAAGTTGAACAAACAGAATAATGTAGAGATTGCATTTTTTGCAAACAAAGCATCATTTGGGTTACTCACAAAAACAAAAGGCATGCATAATTGAAACAGAAGCACTATTTGTTTTTAAATCATTGAATTATCCCTGCACAATGGGATATTAAGTCTATCATATTTATTCACAGTGATACACAGTGGTAACGTTGATTTCTTTCTTTAATTGACATCATACCCACAGAGAAGCCTATTTTATGCAATTCTATGAAGCTGCACTTTTCTAATAAGGCATTACCCCTCTAAATGACTGGAATATCTCTGTTTCATGTCTCCCTTGCAGCATATTAGTATTTGCAGAAAGCTATTTTGTAATCTTGTTTTTTTCTCTGAATAGGGAAAGAGTAAGTTCTTCTTTTGCAGAGAGTCAGCATTGAAGACTATTTAGCATCTGTCCATGTGTATAGTTTTTCTTTCGCTATGACTTGGTAGTGTAGTTTTTAGAAGACTGGTGTTTTTAATTTTTTAAGCTTGTGGAGTTTGTTTGGCTTTATTACTTGGTTTTATTTTGTAGGCATTTGTTGAGGAGATTACATGATTGGATCAAGGAGAACGAGATCCTCTCGCCGCTCCAGGCTGGTTGTAGAATGAATGCAGGCACAATCGATCAGCTATTCAGGTTTTTAATAATTTTGTGGAACTATGTGGTGATCAAAAAGACACGTGGTGATCAAAAAGAACACATATTCGTTGTATTCGTGGACTTACATGCAGCCTTTGATCTTATTTCCAGGGGAAAATTGTGGGCAGTTTTAGAGCAGTTAGGTGTTCCGAACTACCTTTTACAAACGATCATTCGGCTTCACCAGGGAAATTATGCCCAGATAAGATGGGGACGGAATGATGAACTCACAGAACACAATAAAGTGGACAGAGGGCTGAGACAGGAGTGTTTCTTGGCCCAACTCTGTTCACCTTATACAATAATGGGCTATTAGAGTCCTTACACAATTTCAATGGGGACCCTCCTAAGATAGCTGGTAGCCCAGTTGCATCTCTAATGTTTGCAGATGATAAATTACTTATTTCTAGAACACCTATAAGTCTGCAAAATCTACTGAAAAGCTTTTCAGCTGAATGTGATGACCTTGGACTAGAAGTTAATGTAAACAAGACAAAACTTATGTCATTGAATCCACATAAATCGTTTAAGCGTAAGATGAAGCTAGGTGGTACCTTCTTAGAGCAAGTTTAGAAATTTGTTTACTTAGGGGTTAGATTCACTAACACAAGAACTTGGACTCCACGTTTTTTGGACCTTTTGATCCCTCATGAGGAACTTCAGGAAGACGTTCCAGAAGTTTGGAGAAGTTTGAAGCAACTTTTGGAAAAAGCTCGATAAGTGGACCGAGCCGACATCGAGAGTCAAGTCGACTACCTTCAACCATGACCCGGCCTGGATTTCAGGTTTGTCCACACTTCAGACTTCCAGGATTTCACCAGGGCCTCGTGGAAAAGCAATTTGATGATGTTGCATCGAAATCTGCCTGCTGGAGGTGAGCTCACAATGTCAAGAGAAAATCCTCAGGAAAAGTTTCTTTTCCGCCTTGAACTAATATCTAATTGTCAAGGATTCAGAAGGCTATTAGATATTCGGGCTAGAGACACTTACCCGTCAATGCAGGGTAGTGCAGAATGGAAGTATAGGCACTTAATGCTGAGACTTTCGATCTCCTTGCGATCTGCACACAAATTGCAGGCTTGCTCGAAATTCAAGCCTTCTGAATCCTTGAAAATTAGATATTAGTTCAAGGCGGAATTTATTAATCTATTATTTTTAGACGAGGACACCGGCCTCGAGTACCCGGAGAAGTGGGAAGACTCACCCCCGTCCTCCATAATTTCCTTGTGGGTGTGGAATTAGGAAGCCACACAATCTCCCAGGTTGCCCACCCCTGTCCTGAGGAAGACCCGCAGGCCGAGGCCCTGAATCACCCTCTGAGCCCAAAGTCGGGTCGAAACGTCGACGCCCACATCATCGTAGCCTGGACCGCAAGCCCCTAATTATAAACGTGCTAAAACAATACATTTTTGTATTTCGAAAGTATATGAAAATAGAAGTTTTGTGAACAAATAATCATATGCGGCCAGACTATATGTAGAGATTGATATTGGTCTATCAATCTACCATATGAATTGTCTTAATTTCCTTTCTTTTCCTGAACACTATTTGGAATTCCTTTCCTTTTCTCTTTTCACCAGAGCACCTTCCTTTTCGCACGTACCCTTGGAGCAACCTTTTCCCCCTTTTAATGCAGTAAGATATCTACTGCCTTTCTTTCTTTTTGGATTATGAACAAATAAAAACTCGTGTTAATTTGAAACTCGGTTGTTGCACATTTTTATATTGTTTTGTATTAAGTACGATGAGCTGATTTCGCACATGCTCCTAAACTGTAAAAGGATTACTATGTATTGATCGAATCATATCTCTCCAATTGAGGTCTAGGACCATTGTTTTTCGTATCAAATTGAGCCCAGGTCCATGACCTTTTTGGGTTACCCCATTTTTATAATGTCTAGGTATGAGACAGCATGTCTCCAGTGTATATCACTCCAGTGGACATATGTGTGACTGTGTGTGTGTCCGCCTTTGTGTGTGATCATTAGTGTTTCTTTGTGGAGGGTTGAGGCATCTGTAGTTCAGCACAGGATTGTGTTTCCTCCTGTGAAATTACGTATGTAGCTGAGTGTGCATGTTTGTCTGTTAACATGGGTACATCTGTGTATGAGTTGTGTGGATGCTTGTACTTTTGTTTCTGTTTATGAGAAACTGTACCTGTAGCTTTGGTTTTATTGCCGACTCCGTGTTTTATTGTATGTGTGTATGTTTGTGTATGATTTCACGGATTTGTGTCTTCTGTAGCTGTGTGTTGTTTGTTAACTATTGCATTTGTGTATGTGTGTGTGTTTGTGTGCATAAGTGCATGTGTGGAGGCTGTCATATGAGGAAACTGAGCTTGGTGTTTTTTGCCTAGAAAATCAGCCCATACACCGTGTACAATTGCTCGAAGAATGGATTTTGGGTTAAAAAGGGGCAGTATAATGCTGATGCATCTTCATCAATACTGACGCTTAAATTAGGCATGCTTCTTAACCAAAAGTAGGAGAGAGTGTCCATCGAGGTTCAAAATATATTCACGATCACTTGTTTGCTACAAACTATGGCTAAGGGCCTATAATATGCACGAGATTTGGCAGTTAACATGAAATGATTTATGACTCGGTGTAATTATTGAATTATAAAATTAAAACCGTACCTCTTAACAAAGTTTGCACAGAGAAAATTGTGCCTAAAAAAGGAGTAGGCCTAACAGGCTTTGAATTACTTCCTTAATGTGGTCTGCCACAGGCACAGGGTAGATGTTCCCTTTGCCTCCTGCAGGAATTAACTCTTTCTCTGCCGGTGCCCAGCATTTGTGTAGAGGTCGCAGTGGTTTAGGTATGGCGTGCTCCCGAGGGAGTGTTCCGTGCGGCTCCTCTGTTATTCTCAGGCCTCATCGTCATTTCCCACAGGCCCACGGCCCTTCCTAAATGTTATCAGTGTTCTCACACGGAGAGAAGGAGAAATTGTATTCAGGTTTCATCGTGGAATCTAGACCGGTTAGTTTGAGCAACATTCTACAAATTAAAAGAAACGTCAATTACAAAGAGGAGAGATTTATTTTATAGTTTGTCTGCTTGGCTTTCGTTAAACTGAAAATTGACTGTATATCTCTCTCGCCATCCGAGGTTCTTACGTGAAATAATTTACAGGTTGAAAAATAATTTTTTCTATTTCATGGGCATGAAAATTAAACATAACGCGATTTAAATAGTTCTTAAACAATTTCACAATTAAACTGCAACATAAGTTTGAAGCGATCATATCTATTTCCATTATTATCTTTGTTGTAATATAAACAATATCTTTTGTGGATATATATATTTTTTTGGAGGAACTTAGTATTGTCGATGAAAGATTTGATAGCCTCTTTAAATGATAACTATCCTATGAATATTCTTTTTAGGTCTCACCTAGGCAGCGCTTTCGCTGTCTCTTCAAGACCTGCTGTATTCAGGTATTGACTTGAAGCTCCGCCCATTTTTCTCCCATCTTTTCAATTGCCTCCTGTTACTGTCCTTTGTAAATGATGGCTTTTGATTTGTCAACAGGCTTAGTAGTCCCCCCTTAGTACCTCCCTCTCTCCTGTTGCTACCTCCCATGAGGACACCATGTCTTGCATGTGTCCTTACTCTCTAGCTTTCATTAGCACTTCGTGAGAACTATTTACTTAATTAACCTCTTTCTGAAGTAGGCACAAGATGCTGTTCGGTTGCTTCTTTCATATCTAGCCAGACACAGCACTGCCTCTTCAAAACAACGCTTTAGCATGGCGCCCCATCCCCCCCCCCCCATTTTCAATATTTGTTTTTTCTCAAGCAGCCCATACTTCTACAGTGGCGGCCGCACACACTACTCGTGGGTTGCTATGCCGGCTGCCTCTTTTTATTTTCAGCACACCTTGCGCTCTTTCAGTTTCACAATAGCAGCCATCAGTGAATAAAACTGAATCCTGCCTGCTTGTAGTTTACTGGGTGCCCAGCCCCGGGTGAGAGACCACTTTCTTTCGGAGTCGGCTTTACATGTGAACGCACGAGGCAAACAAGATGATGGCAGCACATCTGCTTTCATTTCTTTAGATGTGCTGGGCAAACCCACTTCGCTGCGCATCTGGCTGCAGCGCTGGCCTATCTCTGCAGCAAGCAGTCAGCCTCTTGCGCTGCTGTGCTGCTAGATGGTGCCCATGTCTCTCGCTGCGTAGGTGTCTGCTTGTTTAGGACTTGAGCTCTGGTTGTGCCACACATGGAGTCTATGAATAAAAGGGTATAGGGTGGCGTAAGGCACAATCAGAGCCATTGGATTTATGAGATCATGCATCGCTACACTTTTGCATAATTAGGGATTTCCAGCAACTCCTGTGTAATTTGCAGGTTTTCCAATTGCTCCTCTGCTGACATTGCTTCTTGGGCGATTGCAATTGTCATTCTCTGCTGTCTTTCGTCTAACCGGAGTCTCCGCCTGTGCAGCCCCCAGAATCACTAGAAGTGCGCACGGTGAAGAAGGCGCTTGGCAGAATTGGTACTGGCTGTCAGATAGGAGGGGGGCAGTGCTCCCCACATCGCTTCGATAGTATGAACACGCCCGCTTTTCTCATGTGCACCTGCTCAGGCACACCAGCACACCCTGTTTGCCAGGGGACCGTTCTAACCGAGCAAATGGCTTCACAGTTTGAGGAAGAACTGCGCACATCTCAAGCTGTACGCTACAGATTTGTGACTTTGCAGCTCGCTTTCACCCCAGAGAGGTGATGTCATGCAGTGTGTTTGGGAGTGTAACTTCACCAGGTAGAGACTAGGAGCGGTAAGGTAGATATTTATGAAGCCACAGACTTTATTCAAATTTCATTCTTGGCTATCCAAATGGGAGTGATGCATTCCTTGATTTTTCAGGTGCAGTGTCTAACCTTTTGACAAAATATTTCCGTGTTGTGCGATTATGTTAGCTGGAATTAAAACGTGTCACAGAACTATGACAAAGTAGGCTTTGTGGTAAAATGCCTCACAATGTAGGTCTTAAAATTTGACAATCCAACACCATTCCGCTTTACCTGCCAAGTGATTGGATGCACTGAAATGTAACATAATTAGTGATTTATTCTATTGTTTCTATGGTTCTTTCAATACTGACTCTTAGTCTTATCCATTTCTCTTTATTTTTTTTATCTATGCTGTTGCATTATTATTTGTCAACACATTTTATATAGCCCTTTAGTTAGCGTAAAGTCAGTAGATAGGTTTTCACTCCTAATTGCAAAGATTATCTTTTGGTCTCATTTGCGACAGCGCATACGCTCTTGCTTATGAGAGATATCATGTACAGCAAGAGGATTGCAGCATGCACATTGCTTAATATTCCTTGGATTCACTGTCCCTCTTATTTTCTGCCTTCTAATTGGCCCACCCTTACTGGCTTTATTTCTTCTTCTTTCGGCTGGAGCATGGACCAAGTACTAATTGCTTCAGCTTGATTGCTGTTCTTCCACTGATCACGCTCTGATTGAGATACTACTTTTATTTTTTCTTCTTACTTGTTCTCCTTGTATCCTCTTGCCATTTGCTGTGCATTCAAAGACCGAGGTCAGTTTTGGCTGCAGCTGCCTCCTCCTCCCTCCTGCCTTTGAAAAACACGGCCTGGAGCCACGGTCTCTGCCTTCCTTTGGCTGCTCAACAAGCATTTTCAATGCAATAGGTCTCGCATTTGCAAGAGTTTAAGCTAATGGCATTCTAAATGACACTGCCTTTTATTTATGTTTTTTGAAAAACTGCAAGCGGTGCGTAAACACGCACTTTGTACTTATAGTCGTTGCTTACAAGAAGCAAGGATGAGAATAACTGTGCCTCTTTTACTGCCAGCCTTGCTTCTCGTGAGCAAGGACTGTAAGCACAAAGCGCGTGTTTACACACCGCTTGCAGGTTTTCAAAACACATAAATAAGAGGCATTGTCATTTACAATGCGAATAGCTCAAGATCTCGCAAGAGACCTATTGCATTGCAGATGCTTGTTTTTTTATGGCATTGTGGTTTCATTTACGCAAGAGGCTTCAAACCCAACACTCTTGTTTTCAAGTAATCTATGATATTCTCATATTACAGGTGCATATGCACCAACAGTTCAGCAAATATATTTACATTATTCATTAAGAACAGTGTGAAGTGTGAATTGGCTGTATTTACTGTTCTACCTCAAGATGAAGGAAGTGGAATGGGCTATAGTCTGCACTGTGGAAAAGTTAGACATTTTTATTATTTTTGGTTTCAGTGTAACTCCCTTCTTTCTTCTTCAGTTCCTGTGCCTCCATTTGCATTGTATTTAATCCATTGAAATGTGCATATCCTATTTCCTCGTGATTTGAGTCTGCATCATCAGTTAATAGATGTTTTTTAAAAGGTGTTTAGATGGAGAGTGTGCATCTGCATTGTATTTATAATGCTGGGGGTTTGCACCCTATAATCACTCTCCCTCACTCTCCCGTCTGCACAGGGACCTGCATGGATCCCATGGTTGGGCCCGATGCAGCAGTCACCCAGGCTCCCTAGACTGGACTAGAAGTGCTCTAGGGCCATGTTCTCCCACGCACAGGTATATGAGCTGGAGTGTAGGTTCAGCCTGCAGCGCTACCTGTTTGGGCCTGAGGGAGCCACCGTAGCAGCCAGTCTGAAGCTCACTGAAAAATGGGTCAAGATCTGGTTCCAGAACTGGTGCCATAAGACCAAGTACACACAGAAGGCAGTGCAGCTCTTTGTGGGACCAGGCTCAGCATGCAAGGCAGCCATCCAGGTGCCTTGTGTGTGATGACCACCAGCATACTGGAGCATGGAGGCAACTTCTGGGCCAGTCTGTGAACACTTAGGGCAAAGGGTAAAATGCAGGACATAAATTCAGGTCAAAAGGTTAATTTTAAAGACAAATCCGAGTAGAGGTCATACCCCACAACTTTATCAGTACTTGTATTCACTATTTTTTATATTGAACTAATTTTTCACTGTGCTCTGTATTTAATTGCCTCTAGATATGCTACATTCAGTTGGCACATTATGCCCTTGTTCAATAGTAAATTAATGCCCCTGAGCACGATGTCAAGGGCATCATCCCAACCCAAATCTACCCAATATTTCTGTGAGAGAAAGCAACAGTCAAATTTTGATTGTGTTTCGGTTAGAAACTAGGTTGTAGGTTGACCGGGGTATGAGTCCTAGTCAAGCAGCAACCTCAATCCTAGTCAGGGTAAGATGCAGGCAAACCCTAAATTAACCTGTACTTACTCTCTGGTAACTTAGCACAGGGTCAGGTTTAACTTAGAGGCAGTGTTTGAAGTACTTGTGCAACACTTCTAACAGTAAAACAGTGAAAACACTATACATAAAAAGATTCCACACCAAGTTAGAAAAATAGATTATGATTTAATGAATAAAACAAGACCAAAATGATAAAAATCCGATAAGTAGAACTTGAGATGTGAATTTTTAAAGAATAAACTGTATAATAGAGCTTAGAAACTATAAGCGCTTACTTTGGATATCTGGTCATGTCAGACCGGTGCAAAGTCAAAAGTTCAGGCTGTCCACGATGGGGCACAGGCCAGGTACAGGGACCCAGTGAGGCCCACTGAACAAAAGTACCATAATCCTGGCTGCGTCAACGTCGAAGATATGGGGTGCAGCCGAAGCAATGCATCGGTGTCGCTCCACGCAGTGGTGGTCATGTGCCGGTCCTGATCCTCGCAGCTGTGGCAATTCATCGGCTTTGATGAGGAAAGAGCTGTGTTGGGGAGATTCAGCATTGTCATCGAGGATGCTGTCAATGAGGATGCAAAGTCCTTGCTCTGGGAAGAGCATCACGCAGTAGTGGTTCAGAAGGTGATATGTCAGGACCGCAACAGGAGCCACGTGCTGGTTCTGTTCCACACAACAGCAGCGATGCGCCGGTTCTGATCCAAGCAGCGAAAGCCATGTGCCAAATCCACAAAGGATGCCTGGGTTTTGCTCGAGCAATCACATTAGGCCAACTTCCAAGGGTCCAGGACTGGGGTGGTACCACTTGGCAGGGCAGACTCACAGATGGCAGAGTACGGATGCAGAAGCAAGGTGGTTGGAAGTCTTTTATGTCCCTGAGACTTCAGATCAGGATGCCAGACAGATAGCCCCCTCATCTGCATGAGCCATCTGAGGGGTCTGTGGTCTGTCTGAACCAGGAATTGAGTCCCAAACAGTTTTGGTCTCAACTTCTCCAATGCCCAGAACACATCAAAAACTTCTCTCTCAATCGCACTCCACCTCTGTTCCCATGGAAGTAGCCTCCTCCTTCTGAAGGCTACCGGTTGGTCTAGGCCCTCTTCATTCAACTGTGCTAATGCTGTGCCATGCTTCGAAGCATCCGCCTGCACTATGAATTGTTTGGAGAAATCATGTTATCAACAACCAGGGCCTGACTCAATGGACAGATATCCTTAACTTTCAGACACTAGAAGAGTCTATAATATTTTCTAACGACTCCCCCAACGATGCGGTCTAATACTGCTAATTCGAGTGTCTATATGTCCAATTTATAACACAATGTCACCACACTGCAGCCAAAGAATTCCCACCGAAAATAATTAGAGAAGGTTAGAAAAATGTGAGAGTGGAGAGAAAGCACCTCACGGTAGCAACACCAAGGGGGCTTGCTGTTGATACTCGCTAGCACACCCACTTATCATCATTGGTTGCTTTCTCACCATAAAAAGAAAATGTGTTCCAACGTAAATTTTCTCAAAAGTGAAGGAAAGAAACAGTGAAAGAAAGATACAATATGCACTGTAGGTGCTAATGTCACATTGGTTCCTACTGGTCCCCGTGAGAAGAGAAATAAAATGCAATTCCCAACATTAAAAATGAGATCCTACTCACTGGCTAAATTTGACTTTATTCAGTGCTGTGAGCGTCCTCAATTAAAAAATGGTTCAACTCAGACCATTATTATGTCCAAAGCGCCAACATGTTTTGTTGCTACCACTTTGCGCAACTTCATCAGGGCTAAGGGGATGAGCAGTCTTCACTTCACTTAGAATTACCACTTGGTCGAGTAGTTGCCAGTGTCCCTCGTACCTGCAACCACCTCGTTATGCGGTACGACGCCAATTGGTCGCTTATCCGCAGGGTAACCACACGCAATTATGGCACCACTACCGGGAACTATCGGCGTCTCCAGGCTCCCTGGAGCCTGGAGACGCCGATAGTTCCCAGAGCCTGGAGCCTGGAGCCGCTGATAGTTCCCGGTAGTGGTGCCATAATTGCGTGTGGTTACCCTGCGGATAAGCAACCAATTGGCGCGTACTTCATAACGAGGTGGTTGCAGGTACGAGGGACACTGGCAACTACTCGACCAAGTGGTAATTCTAAGTGAAGTGAAGACTGGTCATCCCCTTAGCCCTGATGAAGTTGAGCAAAGTGGTTGCAACAAAACATTTTGGCGCTTTGGACATAATAATGGTCTGAGTTGAACCATTTTTAAATTGAGGACGCTCACAGCACTGAATAAAGTCAAATTTAGCCAGTGAGTAGGATCTCATTTTTAATGTTGGGAATTGCATTTCATTTCTCTTCTCACGGGGACCAGTAGGGAACATGTGTGACATTAGCACCTACAGTGCATATTGTATCTTTCTTTCACTGTTTCTTTCCTTCACTTTTGAGAAAATTTACGTTGGAACACATTTTCTTTTCATGGTGAGAAAGCAACCAATGATGATAAGTGGGTGTGCTAGCGAGTATCAACTAGCAAGCACCCCCTTGGTGTTGCTACCTTGAGGTGCTTTCTCTCCACTCTCACATTTTTTCTAACCTTCTCTAATTAATTTCGGTGGGAATTCTTTGGCTGCAGTATAGTGACATTGTGTTATAAATTGGACATATAGACACTCGAATTAGCGGTATTAGACCGCATCGTTGGGAGAGTCGTTAGAAAATATTATAGACTCCTCTAGTGTCTGAAAGTTCAGGATATCTGTCCATTGAGTCAGGCCCTGGTTGTTGATAATGTGTTGAGTGGGGGGCGGCTTGACCTTTTTTTTTTCCCCCTGTGCTCCTTTCTGTGTTGATGGAGAAATCAGGTGCCTTGAGTACAGGTGCTGTGCACATGGTTTGTTTGAGGGTATCAAAGGCTTTCTGACAAGCTTCTGTCCAGATCGCCAGTCAGGGCTTCTTCTTAGAAGTCAACTCTATTAAGGGGGCAACAATGGTGCCATATCCCTTAACAAATCTTCTGTAGTATCCTGTGAGGCCCAGGAAGGCTCTCACCTCTGTCTCAGTTTTAGGTGGTTGGCACGCCATGATAGTCTCAATCTTGGCCTGGATGGGCCGCACCTTGCCCCCACCTACCAGATGACCCAGGTACAGCACGGAATCCTGCCCAATCTGGCACTTACTGGCCTTGATGGTGAGATCTGCCTTTTGCAGGGCCTAGAGCACCTCGTGGAAGTGATGCAGGTGTTCCTCCCAGCTGGAACTTTAGACAGCAATGTCGTCTAAGTAGGTGGCACAAAAGGCCTCCTTACCAGCTAGGACCCTGTTAACCAACCTTTGTAAGGTAGCAGGGGCATTCTTCAAGCCAAAGGGCAGTACCGGAATATGAAGTGGCCCTCTGGGGTTTCAAATTCTGACCTCTCTTTAGTCCCTTCAGTCAGAGCAATCTGCCAATTCCCTAATGTTAAATCAAAGGGACTGAGGAATTTGGACACGCCCAATCTGTTAATGAGCTCATCAGTTTTGGGGATGGGGTGTGCATCAGTCCAGGTGATGGAATCGAGTCCTCGGTAGTCCACGCAGAACCGGAGTTCTGGTGTGGCACCTGGTTGGGCAGGCTTTGGTACCAACCACAAGACTGGACCAGGGACTATTGGAGGGGTCAATCACCCCTAATGCCAACATCTTGTAGACTTCCCCATTGATGCTGGCCCTCACCCTACCTTGTCTGACAACCTGAAAATGTTGTTCTTCACAGGTGAGCTGTCCCCAGTGTCAATATCGTAGATGCACAGATGTGTGAGGCGAGGGGTAGGTGAGAACAGCGAGGTCAAATGTCTCAGCAACTGGCAACAGTCACCTTGCTATTCTGGGGTCAGGGTGGAAGAGAGATTTGCACCCTCCACTGACCCATAATGTTCCAGTGCAGAGAGGTGGTCAATGTGAGGTCCACTCTCATCTTCCATTCCGTCATCTGTCACGAGGAGCATGCTCACTTCGGAAGTCCCACTGTGAGGCTTAAGTCTGTTTACATGGAGCACCCTTAGGGGATTCCTGGGGGTGTGGAGGTCTACCAAGCAGGTGGACTCCCCCTTTTGCTCCTTTATTTTGTATGGGCCATTCCAGAGGTCCTGGAGAGCCCTGGGCTCTACTGGTTCCGTGATCCATACTTTCCGGCCTGGCTGAAACTCCGGCAGAGTGGCCTTCTGGTTGTTGCAAAGCTTCATTACTTCTTTACTGGCCTCCAAATTACTTTTTGCCTTTTTCCAGAAGGGATGCAATTGGTTGCAGAGGGCCAGCATGTAACTGACCACATCCAGGGTGGTTCCTAGGAGCTTGCTCCCACCACTCCTCGACAAGGCTCAGAGGTCCCCTGACAGGGTGGCCATAGAGGAGTTCAAAGGAACTATGGCCTACTCCTTTCTGTGGCACCTCACTGTAGGCAAAGAGAAGGCATGGCAAGAGGACGTACCACTTCAGTCTCATAGGCTCAGGTAGGCCCATAATCATGCCATACAAGGTCTTGTTGAATCTCTTCACAAGACCATTGGTTTGGGCGTGATAGGGTGTGGTTAACTTGTAAGTTATACCACACTCATCCTACATGGACTTCATGCACGCAGATATAAAGTTAGTCCCTAGGTCAGGCACTATCTCCTTGGGGAACCCAACACTGGTAAAGATTCCCATCAGAGCTCTATCCACCACAGATGCAGTCACTGACCTCAAAGGAATGGCCGCTGGGTAGTGGGTGGCATGGTCCACCAAGACCAGGACAAACCTGTTGCCTAAGGCTGTCTTGGGGTCAAATGGTGTTGATGCCCAACCTTTCAAAGAGGGTGCCAATGAAAGAAAATGGGATCAGGGGAGCTTTTTCTTTGATTTCCCACTGGCCTGGCAAGTGGGACAGGACCTGCAGAATGCATCTGAGCTGTCTTAATTCAGGGCCAATAAAAATGGGAGACAAGCCTGGTGAAGTTCTTGTCTTGCCCGAAATATCCTTTCAGGGGGATATCATGAGCTAAACTCAGTAGGAAGATTCTGTAACACTATGAGACCACTAGCACACTGGCTGTCTCAGTACCAGGAGCCTTTAACTCGCTATAGAAGAAATCATGTTCCAGGTAGAGTCGGTAATCCTTAGACTCTTCACCCGCTACATAAGCTGAGGCCTGCTGCCACAAGCCCTCAAGAGTGGAACACTTCTTCAGCGCTCTGCAGAATTCCTCCTTGGTGGACCCAACCTCAACTTGCCAGCCAGAAAGCTCAGGTAGGTCACCTAGGAAGGCAATGTCTTCCCTAGATGGCTTGGGGGCCTCCTCCTCAGGGATCCTGTCAACCTCCACCTTAGGAACTCCAGGAGCTGGTTTTCCACACCCCATGCCCCTCTCCTTGGCAGCAGTCTGGGCCATTGTTCCAGGCTCCAGATGCCCTTGAATCCCCTCTCGGGCAGCCATGGACCGTTTGGTCATACAGACCCACTCAGACAATCGCAGCATCTCGAAGTGTGATCTGAGCTCTATCTCCCTCCTGTCAGTGTGCTCCAGGTCATTGCCTAACAGACAATCTACAGGCATGGCATGGCTCGCAGCTACTTTCAGAGAACCTGAACCCCCTAATTCAAAGGGAACCAGAGCCACCGGTACATAGAGCTCATGATTGTCGGTGACTATGACTTGGTGGAATGTATTTGGAAGGACCTGCTCTGCAGACACCAGCTGACTCTTGACAGTAGTCATACTGGCTCCTGTGTCTCGTAGAGCCTCCACCCATTGCCCATTGATGGTGACCCACTGTCTATACTTGGAAGTATTAGCAGGCATATGGGCTTTTGGTACCATCCCTTTATCCCCAAGGGAAACTAGGTCTCCTCTGTCCGTTCCCCAAAGCTAACTGGGACCACCTCCTCCCCATACTTGCCAACCCAGGTGTCTGCTCACCAGTGGGGGGCTGTGCCCTCTTGAGTCATTTGGAGTTGCCCTTGGAGTGCTCATATTTATAGTACTCAGTACATTGGGGTACAAACCTCCCTCTATGCTTGTCAAAGAACCCCTTCTTAGTATCAGACTGGGACAGGTTACCACTCCTCCCTTGAGAATTATTTTGGGGGCCTTTAGAGAACTCCTTATTTTTAAGTTTTTCTCCCCCTCTTTCTTCTGTTTGGAACCCTGATCACCTTTGTGGGACTCCCCCAGATACATTATTGGAGACTCTCATGCTAGCCTAGAGTTCTGCCTCCTCAGCAAGCTTCCTGGGGTCAGTCAGCTTACTGTCAACTAGGTGCTGGCTCAACTCTCTACAACAAATATTGAGCATGGGCTCTCTCCTTATTGAATTGACAACCCAACATAATCATTAACTTTGTTGCCTGCATCCAACCATTCAGTGCCTTGCTAGAGGAGTTCACAAAATCTACCCAGGACTGGTTGGGGAGCTTCTGGATGTCCCTAAATCTTTGGTGATACATCTCACGGGTCAGCCCAAATTTAGCAAGCAAAATGGCCTTAATGGGAGTGTTCTTGGTATGGTTGCCAATCTCTAATGTTAGAAGTGAGTCCCTCCCCACATTAGGCATGTGTTTCCACAGACCCGCCCCAGGCCACCTCGGGTACATTGTGAACCCTCATGCAACTTTGTAGGCATAAAACCACTTGTCTATGTCATCTCCCAACACATAACTGGGTATCAAATCCTTGGGTATGTAAACCCTTTTTTCTCCTTCAGGTTTTGCATGTATGCTGCCACCATCACTGCTGGACTCCACCTGTCTTGCCTGGATGTCCAGCTCTTTTAGGCTCATCTCATGAGCCAGTAACATCTTTTTTTTCTTCAAAGCCCTCTCAGCCTTTCTCTTCTCCTAGGCCCTAGCAGCCTTCTTTTCATCTGCCTCCATTTTTAAGTTGGCCACCTGCAGCCTAAATTCTCTCTCTTCCCTCCTCTCCACCAGTTCCTCTGGGAACAGGCTGCTGGAAGAGACACTTCTCCCTGGCAGGAACTCTAATTCAGGGGTCAACTCCTCCCCTTCCACTGCAGGTGGTTCCTCAGAAGGGTCATCATCCATCCCATCATCCTTCCTGTGGTCTCATTCAGCACGGAGTCAGATTCTGCCAAGGCCCTCATCCCCTGTTGCAACCCCACTTGCCTGGTGGTGCTCTTGACAAGAAGTTCAGTCTTCTTACAGAAGTCCCTTAGCTGGACCACGGTGTGTATCTCTAGGTTGGCCAGCTCAAACGCCATTTTTGTAGCTGCAGTTGTAGATCCAGCAGTCAGAGACATGATTTTGAGGAAAAATCAAAAATGCCAATTAGGGAGAATGTAACTTTCAAATTGGTCTTGGATGTGGAATGGTAGTGTGCACCATGTTAATGTACGGCACTGCACAAACACAAGTCTTATCCTGATCACCAAGTCTCATCGCTGATCATCATTGTTAGAAATTGGGGGGCTTGTTTACAAGAGGTCTGCGCTGCGCTGCCGGAACAATCATATCTATGAGGCGGCGCAAAGTCACCCTCCATGTCTTTGCATGACCTCATAGATATGGAGTAAGGCAAGGCAGTGCAAAGTGCTGCCTTGCCTTACTCTGCATCAAGGATGCGTTCCATGGGCATTGCGCTGGGTGTTCGCACACAACAACCATGTATTTTGAAGCTGATCCAGATTTGCAAAATCACATAAACCTGGGGCAGCACCAAAACCTTATGCCTCCCTTGAACAAGCCTAAAGAGGAGAAATATTTTCATTTCTCTTCGTTTTTTCCTCTTTCCATGTGTACTACATTCTACAGCATGCATAGAATGAGGAAAACACCTCCATGGATTGTTTCTGTACAGGAAGGTGCCCTTTCCTGTACAAAAACCATCCTGCCTACAACACAGACACCCTTGCACCATGGTGCAAGGGTGCTTGCATTAGCGCTGGGCACCAAATTGTGCAATGGTTGAAAGGACAAGAATGCAAAGTATCTCGTAAATACGTTGCATTCCTGCATTTCAAATTGGCATAGGGCAAAAAGACTTGCGGTGCTGCCCTACATCAATTATTTGTAAATGAGGCCCTGGGTTATAGGTTGACTAGGGTATGAGCCCTAGTCAAGCAGCAACCTCAGTCCTAGTCAGAGTAAGCAAACCCTTAATTAGCCTGTGCTCACCCTCTGATAGGTTAGCATAGAGCAGTCAGGCTTAACTTAGAGGCAATGTGTAAAGTATTTGTGCAAATACTTCAAATCATAAAACAGTGAAAACCTCATACAGAAAGATTCCACACAGTTTAGAAAAATATACTATGGTTTAATAAATAACAAGACCAAAACAACAAAAATCCAATAAGTAGAACTTGAGATAGGAATTTTTAAAGAATAAACTATAAAATAGAGCTTATAAGCAATAAGCTCTTACTAGGGAACTCTGGTCCTGCCGGACCAGGACAAAGTCAAAAGTTCAGGCTGCCCGCGATGGAGTGTGGGCCAGATACAGAGGCCCAGTGAGGCCCGCTGAACAAAAGTACACTAATCCTGGCTGCATCAATGTCAAAGATGCAGGGTGCAGCAGAAGCAATGCGTCGGTGTTGATCCATGTAGTGGTGGTCTTGTGCCGGTCTTAATCCACTCAGCAGTGGCGATGCATCGGCTCTGATAAGTGAAGAGATACGATGCAGAGATTTGACTTTGTCGTTGAGTATGCCATTGATGGTGAAGCACAGACCTTGTTCCTTGAAGAGTGTCGCTGAGTGGTGGTTCCGAAGGTGATGTGTTGGCTGATCCACGCAACAGGAGTAATGTGCCGGTTCTGGTCCACACAACAGGAGTGATGTGCTGGTTCTGATCAATGCAAGAGGAGTGATGCACCGGTTCCAGTCCACACAATGGCGGAGATGCACCAGTTCCAAAGAGGATGTGTGGGTTTTGCCTGAGTAAAAACCTTAGGCCAACTTCCAAGGGTCCAGGACTGGGGTGGCATCAATTGGCAGGGCAGACTCACAGATGGCAGGGTCCAGGTGCAGAACAGGGTGGTTGGAAGTCATTCATGTCCCTGAGACTTCAGATCAGGTGGCCAACCACATAGCCCTTCTAGTCACTCTGGGTTCAAGTGATGCAGGTCCAGTCCTTCTTACCCAGGCAGCGGAATAGCAACCAGCAGCAGGACAGCATAGTAAGGCAGTGATGCAGCGTGGCAGTCCTTCAGCAGCACAGCAGCACTTCTTCCTGGCAGAGTAGTCACAGGTCCAGATGGTGGGTTTCAGAGGTCCAGTACTTATAACCAGTTGGGCCTTTGAAGTTGGGGTCTGACTTCAAAGATAGGCCTTTGAAGTGCACAGAGGTCCTGCCCTTCCTGCCTTGGCTCCAAACTCACTACACAGGAGTATGCAGCCCTTTCTGTGGGGACAGGACACAGCCTATTCAGGTGTAAGTGAGAATGGGTCCAGCTCCTTCCTCCAATCCTTCCCGGATGTCCCATCAAGTTACACAAAGCCTAGCTGTCACCCACCCCAGACAAGTGATCAGAGACAGGCAGCAGGCACCAAATGGCTAAAGTAAGAAAATGCCAACTTTCTAAAAGGGGCTTTTTTCAGAATTGTAATTTAAAATCCAACTTCACAATGAGTTAGGATTTTAAATCAGGATTCCATAGACACCAAACTTGGAAAGTATATCTCTTCACAATTGGGAATGACACATAGACAATGGAATAAGCAGTACTGGAAATCTCAGACCATATCAAATGGGACTCAGGGAAAAATGCAGCCCTGATTCTTCTTGACTTGTCTGCTGCCTTCGAAACCATCCCACACTCTAACCTCCTGCACCGTCTTTCCGTCTTGGGTGTGGAGGGTTCTGTGTGGGCTGGTGCAGGCCGTTTTTGACTAATAGAGGCCAATCAGTTTGGCTTGCTCCTTTTTCCTCAGAGGTCAAGGCAGTTAACCAAGGGGTCCCACAGGGCTCTTCTCTCAGCCCTACCCTTTTTATCATCTTCATGGCCCCCATGGCATCTGTTGTAGAGCTGTTTGCCTGTAAAATATTTTCTTACGCCCATGACACGCAGTTGCTCTTTGCCTTCAAGGGTTCACCTGCCTCTGTCCCAGCCCCTTTCTCGGACTGCATGCATGCCATCTTTAATTGGATGGAGAGCAGCCAACTGAAATGCAATGCAGAAAAGACTGAAATTATCTCTTTCGGGTCACATCTGTCCAACTGGTGGGAAGATCTTTGGCCCTCTGCATTGCCTGCCCCGCCACCTCCTTCTCTAGTGGTAAAAAATTTGGGAGTAAAACTGGACAATACCCTTTCTATGAAGGCTCATATTTCTGCAATAGTAGGTGAATGATTTGCTCTGCTCCGTACCATTAAAAAATGTCTTCCCCTCCTTCCTTTGGAGGCAAGAATAGTAGTGATCTATGCCATGATCACTTTGCGTCTTGACTATGAGAATGTTCTGTTCTTGGGAGCTGCTGAAGCCCAGGTGAAGCACCTGCAGCTGGTTCAAAATGCAGCAGCCAGTTTACTTCTCCATCTGCCTAGGCATTCCTCAGTGACAGCTGCTCCAAGGTTTGCATTGGCTGCCTCTTAAGAAATGCATCCTCTTCAAAGCAATAGTGATGGTCCATAGTGCAGTGTTCTCTTCTAGCCCTCGATATTTGGCTGATAGATTCACTCATTATATTCCCCCCAGAACGCTGCACTCCTCTTCCGCTTCTCTTTTAGCTAATCCATGCTTTAAACAGGTTCAAAGGGGTGATATGGCATTTTCTTTTTTGGCTGCCAAGGCCTGGAATGAGCTCCCCTGTGAGCTGTGATAGACGGTTTCTGAGTCTGTCTTCAATAAAAAACATAAGACTGGATTTTTCTCTGGTGGAGAAGTAGTTCTTCCAGTATGGGGCTGTGCAACTGGGCTCTCTGCTACTAGTGCCGGGATACTCTTTGGAGTAGCCGTGCGCTTAATAAATCTATAAATCATTCATTCACCCAATGTTACCATATGGGAGAGATAGGTCTTGCAGTAGTGAAAAATGAATTTGAGAGTTTTTCACTACCAAGCATATAAAACTTAAAACTACATGTCCTGTTGTTTAAATACATTGCACCGTGCCCTCTGGGGTGTCCAGAGCCTAACTTAGGGGTGACTTATATGTATAAAAATAGAAGGTTTGGACCTAGCAAGAGGTTTATCTTGCCAGGTCAAAAATGGTAGTGTAAACTGCACACAGACTCTGCAGTGACAGGCCGGAGCCATGGTTATAGGGCAGCCTAAGTAGAAGCATTTAGGGCCTCATTTACAATGATTTGGGGTAGCGCAGCACCGCAAGTTTTACTGCTACTCTGTCCTACGCCACATCTAAAGGGCAGGAATGCTCTGTATTTATGAGATAGAGTGCATTCCTGTCCTTTCAGCCGGTGCATCTGGTGCAAGGATGTTTGTGTTGCTGGCAGGATTGTTTTTGTGTAGGAAGTGACACCCTCCTGCACAAAAACAATCCATATAGGTGTTTTCCTCTTTCTATGTGTGCTGCAGAATGCAGCAACTCAGAAAGAGAAAAAAAGGAGGAGAAATAAACATATTTCTCCTCATTACGATTGCCCTTGGGAGGCATACAGTTGTGATGCATTCCCAGGTTGGCAGATCCTTGTAAATTTGGGAATGTGTCAAAATCCATGGGTGTTGCATGGGGAACTCCCACAGAAACGCCCAGGGGACGCCTCCCTGATGCAGTGTAAGGCAGCGCAGCGACTTGCGCTGCGTTGCCTTGCACCATACCTATGAGGCCATGAAAAGCCACGCAAAGTGGCTTTGCATGGCCTCATAGATATGGGTCTGCACTCTGTGCCGCTGGAGCATCACAGAAAATGACGCACCAATGGAGCAAGGAGCTTGTAAATAAGCCCCACATTTTACACAACCTGGGCACATTTAACGCACTTTTCAATGGACATTTACATTAAATATGCCAATTGGGGATGAACCAATATTACTGTGTTTTAGGGAAAGAGTACATGCATTTTAGCACTGGTTAGCAGTGGTAAAGTGCTCAGAGTCCTAAGGCCAGCAAAAACGAGGTCAGAAAAGTGGAGGAGGAAGGTAAAAATGTGGGGGGAAGACCACGCTAAGGCAGTCAGTTCTAACAGTTTATAAACATTTTAAAGCCCATGGCAAACATCTTGGGAAACACTAAGGTAAGTGATTTTTTTACCTTCTGCCGGATTATACAAGTTGAGCAAAAACTTCTGACTCACCTCACCCTCCACTAGATGTCAAACCAAAAAAACAATTGATAATTAGACAGAGCAGATGGTTTGGGCCGGGTCTCACACCTAATGTCAGTCTATAGTCTCACAGCACAAAGAAGGTCCGACTGCTGCATTTTAGTGCAAGTCAGGGACTCTACATTTATCTCAGAACTTGGAGCCCAGACTAGCAAACAGAGAGAATTAAAGGGCAAGATGAAGTCAAGATCAGATGGCAGATCTGCAGCAACTGATTAAAAGGGTCGTTGCTAGGAAGTGTACAAATAAGGAAGAAATAAGGAATAGAAAACACAAGGTGGACAATTCCTAAATCAGACAAGATGGGCCCGCAATGGAAATAATGGCGGAAACAAAAGAATCCTTGCCAAGTGGTTAAATAAGCAGCACCAACCCAATCTTGCAAACTCTGCTGGTTCCATGGTCCATTGGTTGTACTTGTGGAGGGCAGGCAGAGGCTGGGGCCCTTGGACGGTTGGGCACAGGTAATTTCTCACTCTGTCCAGGTCTTAAAATGACTTTGCAGTCATGCCTAGGCTGAACCAGTGGTTTGGTTCATCCATACGTGCCATAGAACATGCATAATCTTCAAAATATATGGAATGTAAATTAATCAACAATCAAAATGTAACATGATAAAGACTTCAAAAAGTGTTTTTTATTGTATGGAAGTGTTTCAGTTTAGTACATTACATCACAACATTACATTAAAATTTATTTGAAGGGAAAGTTTAAGTTTCTAACATTTATTAACCATTCCTCCTGCCCACCCCATGAGTGAAGAAAGTCTACCAGTTGTCTGGTGTCCCTTACATCATGGCCAATAATATTTTTATGGATGGTGGAACATTACAGTCTTATAAAGCATATACATTTGAGGTTTTTGTACAGCATCAATCTTGAACTGAATTATTTGAAAGTGGTCTCAAATGTCTGTATCAAGTAAATGAGACATGAAGTAAATTGATTTGACTTAGATTACACAATTCAGTTTTGCAGGAAAGGCTGAATTTGGTTTCTTGGTCACTTTTAGTGAAATTAAGAGACTGGCTGCATTAATTTATTTTTGTCAATCCCATTTAACACCACAGGATAGTGTTTTTGTACAATTCTGTCAGATGAATAGTACATTCAGTTAAATGAATACTATTCAGAGTTTAATCTTACACAATATCTAAAAATAAGTACATAGTGAAGGAATGGAAAATCAGGACACTATAATCTAATAACAGTGGCTTTCCAAGGCTTTTCATAGCTATTCAATGCAGTGGTCAAAGTGCATTAAAAAATATAGATACTGTGATCCTGAGTGCAATGGGGATGGGGTCAGTGAGCATGGAGGTGGAATCAAAGGCGTGGCTAAAAGGAAAAAATATTCTGTAACTGTTTTGTTGATCTTTCACCATCAGTTAACTGCATACAAAACACATACTTCAACTGAAAAATAAATGCAATTTAAACTTATCAGTTGAAAATGCACTACTTTATGTTACGAAACGTCTATTGGTTAATGCGATCACTCCAGATGTTTGTGTATGTAAGCAGAGGCCCATAGAATTGAGTCATGTGTGGTGCAACTGGGAACAGTGACTTATGTATTTTTAGTACTAGAGGTCCCTGCCTGTCACAGAAAGTACTGTGAGTACGTAAGTCTTTATTTTAAACTTGTATTACACACAGTATAAGATAGGTGGCCACAAAATGTACAAATAAATTTACGTTAAAGATAAAAAAGTGCTTCCAAAGTATAGATTTTTAGTAATAGGCAAATTGTACCGAGTGCCATTTACTTTTATAACTGTTCATAAAAAGCACGCGTTCCACAGCTCAGCATGGAACACTCTTACAACACCCTTCACAAAGAATAAATCTTTGCTATCAGGAAGCTTAAAGTGACTCCGTCATTTAACGCCTATACCGGCTTCCAAGCAGCCTTTACATTTGAAGATTGACCAATTGCACACATTTACATTTCTTTCAGGCAGCAGGAAACCTGGCAAGAAAGCTTGTTTCTTCTTTGTCTGCCCCTCCCTGAGGATCACAGCATTAGAGACTCCCTCCCTTCCACTTTAGCTGAGCCTTCTGAATTGTCAGAATTAACCTTTGGGTTTTAGCAGAAAGGCTAAAATTACAGACAAATGCCATCCATTGAAAAATCACCCATGGACCATTGACATTAGGGTTAATATATGGACAGTCCATGTAAATTATGGATGGGTGTCCACCTTAGCTCCAAGGAGGCACCCTTCCCCCCAGCCTGCCAGGACTCTCCATTTACCAGGCCTGTCACTTCTACCCCTACATTTACTGCCTGCCCGGCTAGCCCTTGCCCCTCGACCTGTATGCTGCTGCCCATTGAATGGAACTGAGGTCCCTGAATCAGGGAAAGTGAATGCACTATAGAAACCAAATGGCGCCCGTTGACTTGACCTCAGTTCCATGGATCTGGGAAGGGCGCTCCGTTGACTCGTACCATCAGCAACGGATCCTACATAAATGTCTGCTTCCTTCACTGAATGCTATGGAGCTTCCTCCAGGAGAGAATTTTCCCATACAGGTCCTGGAGTCCTGAAATCAGGTGCCTAGAGGGGGTAACGTGGCACTAAAATACTGACAATTACACAAAATGCATCCACAAAAAACATCAGCTGTGCCTCCGGTCTTTTACATTCTCTCCCGCTGCGTACATTTTTCCATAATCACCAGCTGCATCTATAAACAATGTATATCCCCCTGAATGTTTACACCGATCTGCAAGCATGGTGTGCCTGCAGAATCTTATGCAATTTGTGTACTGTTCTACAGCATTCTGCAGCTATTAGATGTGTCCCGTATAGTCATGTGCATTCAACTTCCGCAGCTTTCACCTGTTTCTAGAGGTGTGAATTAAGCATTGATATCCACAGCTGTCAGTTGTATGGAAACTGCACATCCTCCACTGCTGTCTACACTGTGTGCAGATGTCAGACGTGTCTTCAATTACAAACACATCCAGAGTCAGACTGTGATAGAAAATAGGCCCAGGCATCAAAATAAAAGTGCTCCCCTTAGCAAATGAGATAGCTAAAAAAGTGGTCCACGTTTGTAAATCGGGGCAGTTTTCAACTTGTAAAGATAAGCTGAATAGGTGTTTTGTGATGTATGGGAGACTGCATGCATTTATGCTTGCTGCAGTCAATGATTGTGGTAATATCAGGGAAATCAACAGTAAAAAGTGGCCCTCAAGACCACAAACAGGGCCACATACAGACCAAAAACAACAGCCCACACACTTACCTGTCAAACTAGCCTTTTGGGCACTTCCTGATTGCCCTGTTGGCCAGTCCGACTCTGAACACATGCCACCCTGCCAAGGCACCAGGAAAAGTCCTCTCAAGGCCTCTAGGTGTCAACTATTCATCGACCATCTACTCCTGATCACACATGGGAGACATGCCTGTGAACGCAGCTCCTGCAGTGACTATATAACAACCACAGATAAAGGATGCTTCGAAGTCACCCTCAGATACCCGGGGCATGTTGAAAAACCAGGGCTGTCTGTCAATTTCTTTGTTTTTTTGTTAAATCTTTATTATTCATTTTAATCAACCAGGTGGTGAAGAGGCCACCAATCTGTAAACAACAATGTGAAGCAACTGGTTTGAGTACAGTGACGTTAATTGCAGGACCACCATCCCATACCCCGTGGGGTCAACCACCAAACATTCATACATATGTGACTAAACAGCAATGTCACCCCTGCACAATAAAGCTTCCCTGTATATCCCCCTCCTCCTGGGGCATCCGCCTGGGCCACCCAGTTAAGGGTCAACCTTGTCAGCACACTTCCACTGGCCCAATATTCTTTCAAACTTTCACGGGCCTGGTAGACTGTTTTTTCAACCCTCAAATACCAGTCTATGTTGGACTCCTAAGTCCACAGTGACAGGATCTTATCGTGCCCCCATAGTTTGATTGCATCCTATCTAGCCACCATCAGGGCAGTATTACAGAAGTGAAGAATATAGTGGTTCAAAGTTTGTTCCTGCCAAATGCCCAGAGCGATAAACTGTGGGGTGAGCTCTAGTGTGAACTCAAGGACCTCTGACAATCTGTGTCTCACTTTCCCTCAGAAGGGCTGGATCCTAGGGCACCGCCAAATCATATGTAGCAGGGTACCTTTCTATCTGCAACCCCTAAAAGGGAGGTCTGTAGCAGCCCTCATCATTCAAAACAGTCTCATCATCATGAAGTAGGTCCTGTTGAGCAATTTCAGTTAAATTAGCTGGAACCCAGGCTGCATGACCACCTCCCGGGGGTATCGGCAGGCCTGTCCCAATCGTCATCTAACAATCTGTAGAGGTCTCCTTCCAACTAGGGGTGGGCAGTAAACTCTTGTCCGCCAGCGGAGTTTGCAGAGTTTTGCCATCTCCGCACTGCGCTGGGAGTGCGGAGTTCCACAAAAAACTCTGATTCTGCAGCGTGAAAGAGTTTGCCCCAGCCACCCACCATATAGCATACCTATTGTGAGATGTGTCGGATGCCAGTGGGCGATGTTGATGGATTTCTGAGATGGTGGTGGCGGTATGGTATTGGCATCGTGAGCAGACTCAGATGCCAGACACAAGTCTGTGTGTTTCGGTTCCCTACAAGGTGGTGGTGATTTGGCACCATGCCTTATGTGTAGTGGAAGCTAGTGGTACCAGTGGTGAGCCATGGTGTTTGGGAGGGGGGGAGGTGACATTGAAGAGGGACTAAGCCATTGCTGCGACGCCACCCTCAGCCTGGGGACCATCTCACAGCGCAATTTCATATCCCGCGAACAATTATACAGATAATACGGTGTCAAATTAAAAGCGTTTAATACCGTAAAATCTATTGAAGCACTTTTTCTTCTTGCGATACTTTAGTGGAATACATTTCACTATAAAGTTATTGATTATATTACAAGCAAAGGTACAGTAATAAAGGAGATTTGTTTATTGGCATTGGAATTATGAAGATCGCTGCTTCTTCCAAAGTGGCTGCTAAATTGTGTGGCTTCCAGTGCAGGCCCTGCAGCGCCCTGAGAACAGAGGAGCAGCGGGTTCACCTTCTCTGTCTGGGTCACCTCACACGCAGTTCAATCACACGCAAAGGCCTGGGATGCTTGGTTGTCTGCATGCTTCTCCCGGGCTTCGGAGCGGTCGCCGAGGGGGTTCTGAGCCTGATCGCATGCAGAGCCATCTGAACACTGTCACTCTCGCATCTCAGACTGAACATAGAGCCCAGGCCTAACTTCTCTCAGAAAACTTCGTGCCCTTGGAGCGGGTAAGTAACATTGCAACGTCGTAAAGGTGGGGGAGGAGACGTTTTCAATTATACTGAGGGGATATGTCTGTGGGGCAGAGCGATGGGTAATCCCCTTATCAAAAAAAAACTTAAAAGGCCGGGATGGTAGGTTCTGACTTTGTAAGGTCCTTATAACCAGAATAGCTGGAATTATGCCGAAGGGGAGAGCAAATGTAGGGCGGAGCGGAACTTTGCGGAATTCCACAGAATTTTTATGCAACTCCGCAGAATTCCACGTCGTACAACTCCGCAAACATCACCCACCCTTGCTTCCCACTTGTCTCTGAGGCCATTCAGGCAAGGGAGGCTATTGTGCAGGAGAGTGTAGTATATCCAGGACACAGAGTGGCCGGTCAATGGAGCTCCCAAGAACCTGCATTTGAAAGGTGACTCATCTGGGACCTTTCGTATGGCGTCCGTGTGATCTTTTCAGGAAGTACCCCAGTTGACAGTATCGCAGGTACTAGTCGCCAGACAACTCATACTCCCCCAGGTATTCTGTAAATGGTATTATCTCATTTCCTTGCCAGATGTCACCCACTTTACAGATTCCCAACAAGTCCCACTTCTGTGGCTCTCTATGAGATGCAGCCTCTTCAGGACTTCAGAGTTCCATAGCGGGGTCTCTAAGGTCAGTTTACACTTCCAACCTAGGTCCTTAGTTGCAGCATGCTATATCTCGATAACCACAACTGTGGGTGCCAGCAGAGGTGTCATTCCTTTCTCCCCATATAGATGTTGGATACACCGCTCGGGGTCCTTGAACCATCTGTCATCACCGAGGGCTCCTGCTGAGAGGCGAAGGCCCAGTCATTGACTATTTGAAACTGTGTTGCCCAATAATACAAGTGTAGATCAGGAAGGGCAATTCCACTCTCCAAGGGTTTTCTAGTGAGGGACGACCATGCAATACTCGGCTTCCTGCCTCCCCACAGGGGACCCCGTGTGAAGAAGCCATTCGGAACCTCGAACAGGGTGTTCTGTAGAACATAAAGACATTTTGGCATGTAGATCATTTTGTAAAGGGCAGCTTCGCCCTTCAGGGATAATTGCAGTTTCTTCCAGCACTCTGCATCTGCTGTGCAAGAGTCGAGGAATTTCCCCAGGTTCTCCTTAACAAACAAATCCTGGTCACTTGTGATAAAGATCCCAAGATATTTGAAACCTTGTTGGTAGCCCATGCAGGGGGTAGGGAAAAGCTCCTGATCCACCTACTCTGACAGTGAAAATGCAATAGACGTATGCCAATTAATTTTGAGGTCAGAGTATGAGCCAAACACTGCCAGGAATTCCAGCACCCTAGGGACTGAGTGGTCAGGCTCCCCAGATACAACAATATGTTGTCGGCATACAAGGAGATGACGGCTTCCCAATTTGGGTTCTACCTTACTCCTCGCATCAGCGCATCCATCCTCAGCCAGCAGGCTAAGGGTTCAATTGCCAGTGCAAAAAGTAGGTGGCACAGCGGGCATCCACGATGAGTTCCCACTGCCTAAACCAAACTCCTCAGTAAAAAGCTCCGTTTTTCCTGACCCTGGCTACCGGATCAGTGTACAACAATGTCACCTAGGACATAAACTCTGCACCCAGCCCCATTTTGTGCAATATCACCATTTAGTAGGGCCATTTCAAGGAGTTAAAGGCCTTATCAGTGTCCAGGGCAAGCAGGAAGGCTGGCTCAACCATTATGTCACATCTTGCCGGGCACCCGCCCACTCTAAGTAGGTTGTGTTGTGTTGCCTTGTACGCTATAAAATCTGATTGATCGAGGCCACCAGCGTGTCCACCACTTGCAGCAGGCAGTTGGTCAGTGCCCTTGACAGGATTGTGGTTTCAAGATTTAGGAGTGATATTGGGTAGTAGGACTTACATTCCTCCCACTGTTTCCTCAGTTTCATGGATCATCACAGTCATTGCCCTTCTCAGTTCTCAGAATGCCCTCCTCCCTTGCTCACCGAAACATTGCTCTGAGCTGGCCCACAATTCATTTGGGATTGGATGCATTTATAGAATTTGGTGGGAAAACTATTAGGGCCTGGAGATTTTCCACTCTTTATCTGACTCAAGGCATCGGCTGTCTCACATTCAGATAGGTCCGCATCTAAAGAACAGCTCGTCTCCCTGTGGAGTCTGGGCACCAGGATATCATTGATAAATTCCTCTATATTAAATGTACAGGTCTCTCTAGCCATGTAGAGGTCAGCCAAGTGTGTGGTGAAGTTTTGTGCGATGGCCGCCTTGGGTTTTGCCATCACCCCCTCTCCCATATGGACGGCTGGAATCCATCTTTGGCCTTCTTCCTTCTTGGCTAGCCATGCCATTAATGTGCTTGCTTTGTTGCTGACCTCATAGAGTTTCCTGTTACACCCTATTTGCCAGTTTTGTCTACTGGTGTACCAAATTCGTAGCTCCTCTCTCACCCCTCTATCTTGTTTGCAAGGCAGTGTGTGGGGTTAGGCACCTAGTTTGTCCCCCAGGTCATTATCTTGGTTTCAAGATCTCTGACCTCTTTGTCCAACTCCTTACATTTGCCAGAGACATGCACAATGTGCTGTCTCCTCAGAACTGCCTTATCTGCCTCCCATAGGTGGACTGCAGAGTCCACCAAACCCAAGTTGTCCTTGAAGTAGCCATCTGTAGGCTCAGTAATCAGTTTCCTTGGATTCCAGTCAGTCAAGTCCCAGGGGTCAAACTTCCATTCTCGCCTTGCATCCTAGGTGTCCATTTATAGATGAGTTATCGGGGGGAGCGATCTGAGATACCCCAAGGAAGAATAGCAGCATTCCTAAACCTGTCCATATGCTGTCTCGGTGTCAAGAAGAAATCGAGTCTCGACATAGAGCATATGTTGCTGGAGTTGTATGTATATTGTTGTGCTCCCTGGTATAACTCCTTCCACAGGTCCTCCAGTCCCATTACATCAAGGAAGGAAGCCAATTGTGAATCAGGCCTAGGTCCATCCCCAGTCATTGTAAACCTGTAAAGGCCACTCTGGTTGGTTAGATTAAGGTCAAGAATTAGAGCGTCTGGAGCTGCCACCAACATTGTACCCGATTTGTCCAGCCACTCTGTCTGTAGTCTGGGAGGAAATACCTGGATGCGATCACCAGGCTTACCCTATTCCACCGCCCACTCACTGCTGCCTGGCAGCCTAGGTTGTCCGCCCATGTGTGAGGTAGTGGGAGGGTTTGTTGCACAATTGTACATACACCCCGGAGCCCGGAGAGAACCCTGAGTTTACTAGCAGATGCACTGTTCAGCACTGTGCAAATGTTTCCAGGAAGGTGTGTTTCCTACAGGAAAACAATATCGGGATTGTGTCTTTCCAATAATTTCCACATTGCTCCTCTCTTCGCCTTACTCCTCAGGCCATTGAAATTCCAGATGAGGACCTCGATGTGTGGTGTGGCCATTGGCATGTCTGTGCACCTCTGTCCGGTGTACATATGTATTGTTTCGCCCTCACAAATAATAGAAAATACCGCCCTTCCACACGAAGCCACAAACACAGAGAAGCAATAAAAAAAAACACCAAGAAAGGGATTTCACTCTCATAAAATGAAACACATCAAAAGACTATTCTCAGAATAAGGCATGGGGTTTTATTTGTGCATCATTCTCTAACAAAAAGGCTTTCCCAGATGTCAAATAAACAACATTCAAATGTGATATATATATATATGTATATATGTGCAAGCAATATTATCACACTTATAAGTGCTGCGGTCTTGTTGGTGTTCTAGCGCAGGGACACTCCATTGGAGTAACCAGGCGCTCTACAAGCTGAATAATAATAATAATAAGTAAGCAAATGCCACTGTTAAATGCATGGAATAAAATACATGGAATGAAATGCAAGCAGATAATACTGGACGTCCGTTGCAAGAAATCAGAAAGATATATACACTAAATATGTCAGATGATTACAACCACTGAAGACTTGGATGTGCACACAGACTCACTCACACATCACAAAGTCAATACTCAAAGAAAACACCTCACCGGCTGCAAACCCTGCATCTTAGCCCACTCCAGACTTGGGGATTCACAGCCGGGGTTAAGAGCCTCAGCAAACCGGGATCTGCTGTACTAAAGAAGACGTGTCCGTCCCCATTCAGATTCCAAAATCCCAGCCTCCAAGTCAACAAACCCCAGCTTTATAATCTCAAAGCACACTTGAAGTTTCCGAGAGGCCCTCCTCTGCACCAAGGAAACTTACTGGAGTTGGCCACTCTCCATGCAAGCATTCCAAAGGCAATTCCTTCTGCGCTATCACGTGTTCCAGCCTTTATCTTAACGAAGCTTATGAAAGTCTCCAGCAGTACAGTAAACAATCTCCAAAAGTACAGCTACAAACAACCTTGAATGTGAATAGTCTAAGCAACTTGAGTAATCTGGGGGTCTGCCTGTGTGCGCAAAAGCTCAAGCTAGACAGAGTCATAATTTAAGATGGCATGAGGGCATGTCAAAGCCAATAGTAACAACTTCATAATACTTCCCAATGTACAACACAATGTACATTTGTGCACCACTGCCTATAGCATCACACACTTCATCTCCCAATGTACAACATAATGCACATTTAAGCACCACTGCATATAACACTGCACTCCGAGCCCAAAAAGGAAAATTCCAACCTCTGTCTCTCTCATGCTTTCAAATGCACATCCCACACATTCTGTTCCTGGCAAGGCTGTTCTACTCTGTGAAAGTTCTCCCCCTCCGCAGCTACATGAAGACACAAAAGAAATCTTCAAAGAAAAGTGCACATGCAGGAATAATGGTGTCGTACATTCAAGCGAGGCTAAAGTAAAACACCAAAAGTCAATTAAAATAATGGTAGTCAAAGGTCATCACGTGGTTCCAATGCATGGGAGTGCCTCTAGCACTGCAACATAGTGTCAAATGTATGCCTCCTGCAAAACCCCCACACCCTTCAAAACTTCCTAGTTCCGAGTGCGATGGACAGAGAGCTATCCACCCCCCAATGCCTGAGGTGTCTATTGCTCGAAACCAATGAACAAAATCATCATGGTAAACAAACAATTATTCTCTTGTGTACTGAAGGTTTGAAGGAGGCTGCGGTGGCCCCGTGAGGGTTGCTTATTATCTTAGAGGACATACTGCCCTCTATGCCCTCCCCGAAGTTGACCGCCATGTTCACATGGACAAGGGCTTTCCTCGCTGGTCCTCATACTATGATGTCCGCAGTCATCGGAGCAACCACCGGCTGGCTGGCCTCCTCAGAGACCTCCCCAGAGCCCTCTGATCCACTAGCTTCCTCATATGTGTCCCTTGCTAGGGCCTTCCAATTATTCCTAGATTCCGAGGAGTAATGGTGTTGAATGTCTGCCGGTACTTTTACTCTCTCTCCGTCTCTGCCTGGATCCTGGTCGGGGGGTCATGGGGTGCCTGTGCTGTCTGTGCTGAGGCCGTTGTTGTCTCCACTCCTGAGCTTGGGGCATCTTCCGGCAATCTGGGAAGAGGAGCTTCGTGATACCAGGCAGTCCCATGCCGCAACAGCGTTTGGGAATAACTGTGTGCCCCCTTGTCACTGGTCCATATCTTTGCCTCTTCACCATAAACATCTTTGATGCCTTACCTCCAAGTACCTCCGGAAAGAGCCAGTTCTCCCGGAAGAGTTCCACGCTTGGGCCTTCAAACTACTCCGGGCCCCCAACCACACACACTTTGTTGCACCAGGATCACCCTTCCGGATCCTCCACCTTGTACAGGAGGTGCTCAATGGTTTTCTGTAGGGCCCGTATGGACTTGTAAATATCAGTGACTGTGGATTCAATTCTGGTTAACCAGCCTTCCACTTCCACCACTCTGTCTGCCAACTTCTTGTGGCTGGCCCGTAAAAGGCCCTGGGCCAAGGCCACTTCTTCACTTTTCTGCTCCAGAGTCTCTTTAGTGTCCCTTATATCTGCAAGTTTTGTTGCTCTCTGTAGCTCCAGACCCCGAGCTGTCTCCACGGGGCCCTGACCCTGGATGTCATTGTTTTGCCGGGGGGAGGGGGAATCTGCTGCAGCCTCATCTTTAGCAACTTGGATTCCACCATCACTCCAGGGGTGCATCCAATCTTCATTGTTGATTTGGAGGTAGCAGTTTAGGGACCTCACCTCCTGTCCCACCCCCACTTTGTGGCCTGGCTGCCAGTCACAAGGCCACACATGTGCGCCTCCCATCCAAGCCCAGGCACTCCAAAAAGCTGCAGCAAGCCGGCTGCCTGCCCCCCTTGTCCCTGGTCAAGGCGGGCCACCCCAGGCAGTCGCCCAGCAGCCCTGCAGGCATGAGCACCCTCTGCTGGTCTCTGTTGGGGCCTAATCTGCTGATGCACAGCTGCTACCCACTCGTGCTGCTGCTGGAATCCACCGGGCCCTGAGGCTCCCCCTTCCATGGGTCTGTGCCACACCAATGTCAAGGACCCACGGTTGGAGCCTCACAGGCCACCAACGCCATAATTATGTGAGGGCCAGGCTCTCCTTTCCGCAGTCGGGGTCTCCCTGGGCCCCTACTTGCCCACACCTGCTCCACCCATCTCCAGGGTCCCGGTTGCTCAGGGACCTCAGCTGGCGGTGCAGCACTCAGAGCCTTTCCCCCCGTCTGCAGGCTGCAAGGCTGCTGCAATTGGACCCTGCTTTAGGCACAGTGCCGCCCAGCCCTCCTCATGAGGGGTGACCAGTATCCTTTGCAGGATCAAGGAGTGTGTAAAACGATTTGCAGATATCAGATGGGTGGTGTCTGAAAAATCATGCATAGGTATTAGTGGTGTTCAGAGTCATGTGCAGATATCAGGGTTGTACACAAGAATGCACAACTACAAGGTGTGGTTTCAATCATGTGCAGGTTCTAGCTAGTACAGAGTAACGTGAAAATCCTAATTATGCTGAAATGCCAAATGGTATGCAGATAGTGTAGTTGTGCAAAGTCATGTGCAGATATCAGGTATGCGCCGAATTATGCACAGCAAACAATAATTCTAAAACGCTAAGGGTGCCAAACATTTTAAATTGTAAGGATTGTGCAGAACCATGTGCAGGCACCATGGGCATACAGAAGAATGCAGTGATGCCAGAGACATGCACATACTGGGGGGGTGAAGAGTTACATGAAAATAATTCCAAAGTACTTAATGGTATGCAAAAAGTGCTGTTCTACTAAGTCATGTGTAGACATCAGGGGTGAGCAAAATTTTGCTGAAATGGCAGGAGTATATCACCTCATTTGCAAGAGGATGTGGTTCAGCGGCCGGAGCTGCAGACTCGGGAACTGGGGATCTGGGTTTACATCTCGGCGTCAGCTCAACATCCAGTGATTCTGGGCAAATCACCTAATCTCCGTGCCCATGGAGAGCGCCTGGATCTACAAAAACTACAAATATAGAGCTGTCATGTAGTGCTATTGACAATGTTTATATAATCTAGAGATGTATCTGGAGCAGAAATGTGTTTTCCGAAGTTCAGTGAAAATTCTGAGACATTATACATTGTTGCAGAATGTATAATGTATGGGTGACTCACTTACAAATGTTTCAAGTTTCAGCATGATTGTAAGCATTCTAATGGTGTACCGTGGTCTATTCACTTCAGAAGTATTTGCAAGTTATATTTAGAATCTCTGGAGGGTTGTGAATTTGAACTGGTTGTGCATGCTTTATCAGTGGCTAATGCATAGTAGTGAAGCCGCTGACATAAAATTCTGTGCCAGGTGAGGTATTTAACAAGTATATTTCATTAAGTTAAATAATGACAAAGCACTCTTTTGAACGGTATTAAAGGTTAGAAAAGGGGGGTCCTAAAAGTGTTATTTCCCATTTTAATTCCTATAGGAGACTTTGCTCTTCAATACAATAAACACAAAGATATGGATTAACATCAAATTTGGCACAAACTTATAACTTTACTCAGAAAGCATAGCTGTAAATCCCTTTATTCATTTTTGGGAAATTAGCTTTCAAAGACAGTCTTGGGTTGGGTATGAAGGGGTTAACCCTGAGAAAAAGTCACAGATATCTGGATGATTGGTCCTGTGGTACCCCTGCCATTCTCCAGTGGCACAAAAAATCCCAAAATACTTGAACCTGATTGGCTGAGGAAGCTTTCTCTGTTGGTCATTTCGGTACTGCAGTACCAGATCTGGGTAAAACCATGGCTATTTTTCATGGACTTTGTCCTTAGGGGGTATGGTGAAGGTCCTGCGCACTAGGGCAAAACTGAAAGATGAGTTGACAGACTTGCTATGTGTTCAGCATGTGACCAAATGTTATGTTAATTATAACTTGATTGGTGATAGAAAACTGAGCACTCACTTTCACAATGATTATATGATGTCATTAGTGATGTGATCAATGATGCCATTTGAGATGTTATCACTAGAACATCAGTTTAGCCTTTGTTTTTTCCATTGAATGCACACACACAGACCTATTTATTGTTATGTATACTGATGAAGTTCTGTGCATTGAATTAGTTATAGAAATCTAAATTAATTTCAGTAAACTTATAAGTTTAAGTAAGTGCAATTTAAAATAATAAAATTAATGTTTATTAAAATTATAGTAACATTGAAAATTATTAAATGTTTTTCATTAAAAAACACTATTCATTAAAAAGTATTATTATCAAAATTGAAGTTTAAATGTATTGATGCATATGCTTTAGTTTAATTTTGTTTGAAAAGGGGAAAATGGGATTTTTTTGAGGATGTAATGAGTTTCTATGCTTCAGGGATGGAATGTTTTCGGGATGCCTGTAGCAAAACAAAAATATGATAAAAAGACTACTGAACATTGTCAAATGTTCACCCCCAGTCTCAGACCTGGGTTAAATCCATTTTTCTTTTGCTCACCATGTCACCGCAGTTTGGACCGAGCCATATGCAAAACAGTCTTCACCCTTCTCTGCATGGGAACAGTCCAGCCTGAACTGCCAGGCCAGGTCCTCCCTGGACCGGAAAAAAAGCATCCTGGATCAAGTTTCATGGTATCACCACCCATCTCCCATGCCAGCTTAAAACCAGTTGCATAGCAAGCACTGGGTACCACGTTGGGCATACCCTTCCCACTTAAGGTGACTATAGCAACACAAAGAGATGATGGACAGAATGCTGTACAGTGTCACACATTCACCCCCAGTCACATATCTGGGTTAGATCCATGGATCTTTTGCTCACCAGGCCACCTCAGTTTGGACCCTGTCCCCATGAGAACAGTCCAGCCCGAACTGCCAGGCCAGGTCCTCTCTGGACTGAAAAACTAGCATCCTGGGACCGGTTTCGGGATATCACCCCTCTTCAACCAGGCTAGCTTGAATCAAGTGGCATAGCAAGGAACGACCCACGTCTGGGCATACCCTTCCTCTTAAGTCAGCTATAGCAACACAAAAAGATGATGGACGGAATGCTGATCATTGTCAAACATTTAACCCCAGTCACAGATTTGGGTTAAATCTATTGTTCTTTTGCTCACCATGCACCCCAGTTTGGGCTCAGCCATATGCAAATCAGTCTTGACCCTGCTCCCCATGGGAACCACCCACCCCGAACTGCCTGGGAAGATCATCCCTAGCCTGGAAAGCAGGCTGTCTAGGACCAGGTTTTGGATATCACCCATTATCAGCCAGGCTAGCTTGAATCCAATGGCATAGCAAGCACAGAACCTACGTCTGGGCGTACCTTTCCCACTTAGGGTGACTAGAGCAAAACAAAAAGATGATTGATGAATGCTAAACTTTGTCAAACAATCACCACTAGTCACAGATCTGGGATAAATTAATTGTTCTTTTGCTCACCATGCCATCCCAGTGAGGACCTGGCCATGTGCAAATCAAATTTGATCCTGCTCCCAATGGGAACAGTCCAGCTCGAACTGCCAGGCCCAGTCCTCCCTAGACCAGAAAACAAGCATCCTGGAACTGGTTTCGGGGTATCACCCTTCATCAGCCAGGCTAGCATGAATCCAGTGACAAAGCAAACATGGGATCCATGCCTGGGCATCCCTTCCTACTTAGGGAGACTATAGCAACACAAAGAAATTATGGCCAGAATGCTGAACATTGTCAAACATTCACCCCCAGTCAGAGATCTGGGTTAAATCCATTGTTCTTTTGCTCACCATTCCACCCCAAACTTGACCATGCTCCCCATGAGAACAGTCCAGCCCAGGCCTGGCCTGCTGTAGACAGGAAAACCAGCATCCAGGGACCCGTTTCGAGCTATCACCCCTCTTCAACCAGGCTAGTGCGAATCAAGAGACATAGCAAGCAGGGGACCCACGTCTGGTCACACCCTACCCACTTAGGGTGACTACAGCAGCACAAAAAGAAGAAAGATGGAATGCTGAACATTGTCAAACATTCACTCCCAATCAAAGATTTGGGTTAAACCTATCGTTCTTTTGCTCATCATGCCACCCCAGTTTGGACTCAGCCATATGCAAATCAGTCTTGACCCTGCTCCCCATCGGAACAGCCCAGCTTGAACTGCCAGGCCAGATCATCCCTGGACCAGAAAACAAGCTATCTGGGACCAGTTTTTGGGTATTACCCATTATCATTGAGGCTAGCTTGAATCCAGTGTCATAGCAAGCACAGAACCTACGTCTTCGCATACCTTTCCCACTTAGGGTGACTAGAGCAAAACAAAAAGATGACGGGCGGAATGCTGAACATTGTCAAACATTCATCCCCAGTCACAGATATGGGTTAACTTCATTGTTGTTTTGCTGACCATGCCACCCCAGTTTGGACCTAGCATATGCAAATAGTCTTGACGTTGCTTCACTGAGAACAATCCAGCCCAATCTGCCAGTCCAGGTGCTCCTAGACCAGACAACGAGCATTCAGGGACCGGTATCACCGCCCTCATAAACCAGGCTAGCTTGAATCCAGTGGCATAGCAAACACAGGACACATGTCTAGGCATACCTTTCCAACTTATGGTGACTATAGTAACACAGAAAGATGATGGATGGAATGCAGATCATTATCAAACATTCAAACCCAGTCACAGATCTGGGTTAAATCTATTGTTCTTTTGCTCACCATGCCACCCCAGTTTGGACCCAGCCATATGCAAATCAGTCGTGACTCTGCTCCATGGGAACAGTCCAGCCTGAACTGCCAGGTCTGGTCCTCCCTGGACCAGAAAACAAGCATCTTGGGACCAGTTTTGGGGTATCACCACTTTCAGCCAGGCTGTCTTGAATCCAGGGGCATAGCGAGCATAGAACCTACATCTGGGTACACCCTTCACACTTAGAGCACCCATAGCAATACAAAAAGATGATGGACGGAATGCTGAACATTGTCAAAAATTCACCACAGTCACAGATCTGGGTTTAAAGCCATCATTTTTTTGCTCACCATGCCACTCCAGTTTGGATTCAGCCGTATGCAAATCATTCTTAACCCTGCTCCCCATAGGAACAGTCAAGCCCGATCTGAGAAGGCCAGGTCCTCCCTGTACTGGAAATCAAGCATCCTGAGACCGGTTTCAGTGTATCACCACTAATCAGCGAGGCTAGCTTGAATCCAGTGGCATAGTGAGCACTACCCATGTCTGGGCATACCCTTCCCACTTAGGACAACTATAACAATACAAAAAGATGATGGACGGAATGCTGAACATTGTCAATCATTCACTCCCAGTCACAGATCTGGGTTAAATCCATTATTCTTTTCCTCACCATGCCTCCCCAGTTTGAACCCAGCAATATGCAAATTAGTCTCAACCCTGCTCCCCATGGGAACAGTCCAGCCCAAACTACCAGGCCAGGTCCTCCCTTGACTGGAAAACAAGCATCCGGGGACCACTTTCTGCGTATCGCCGCTTATCAGCCAGGCTTGCTTGAATCCAGGGGCACAGTGAGTACAGAACTTACGTCTGAGCATACCATTCCTACTTAGGTCGACTATAGCAACAAAAAAAGATGATGGACAGAATGCTGAATATTGTCAAACATTCAACCCCAGTCACAGATCTGGGCTAAATCGATCATTCTTGTGCTCCCCTTGAGTACACTCCAGCCCAAACTGTTTGGACAGGTCCTCCTGGACCAGAAAACAAAATTCTGGGACAAGCTTTTGGGTACCACCCCATATCAGCCAGGCTAACTTGAATCCAGCAGCATAGCAACAACAGGATCCACGTCTGGGCATACCCTTCCCACTTAGAGTGACTATAGCAATACAAAAAGTTGATGGCCGGAATTCTGAATATTGTTAATCATTCACTCCCAGTCACAGATTTGAGTTACATCCATCGTTCTTTTGCTCACCATGCCACCTAAGTTTGAACCCAGCCATAGGCAAATCAGTTTTTATCCTGTTCCCTATGGCAACAGTTCAGACTAAACTGCCAGGCCAGGTTCTCCCTGGACTGGTAAACAAGCATCCGGGGACCAGTTTTGGAGTATCACAGCTTATCAGCTAGGCTTGCTTGAATCCAGGGGCATAGCGAGCAGGGAACCTACAGCTGGGCATACCCTTTCCACTTAAGGTCAACTATAGCAACACAGAAAGATGATGGACGGAATGCTGATCATTATCAAACATTCAACCCCAGTCACAGATATGGATTAAATCCATTGTTCTTTTGCTCATCATGCCACCCAAGTCTTCACCCTACTCCCCTAGAGAACAGTCAATTCTAAACTGCCAGGCCAGGTCCTCCTGGATCAGAACACAAACATCCTGGGTCCTGTTTCAGTGTATCACCCCTCATCAGCCAGGCTAGCTTGAATCTAGTGGAATAGCGAGCACAGGGCCAATGTCTGGGCCTGCTTATCCACTTAGGTTGACTATAGCAACACAATAAGATGAGAGACAGAATGCTGAACATTGTCAAACATTCACACCTAGTCCCAGATCTGGGTTAAATCAGTTGCTCTTTTGCTCATCATACCTTCCCAGTTTGGACACAGAAATATGCATATCAGTCTTGGCCCTACTCCCCATGGGAACAGTCCAGCCTGAACTGCCAGACCAGGTACTCCCTGGATCAGAAAACAAGCTTCTTTGGTCCGGTTTTTGGGTATCATCCCTCATCAGCCAGGCTAGCTTGAATAGAGTGGCATGGCGATCACAGGATCCACGTCTAGACATACCTTTCCCACTTAGGATGACAATAGTAACACAAAAAGATGGTGGATAAAATCCTGAACATTGTCAAACATTCACTCCATGTCACAGATCTGGGTTAAATCCATCGTTCTTTTGCTCAACATGCCACCCCAATTTGGACCCAGCCAAATGCAAATCAGTCTTGACCCAGCTCCCCATTTGAACAGTCCAGCCTGAACTGCTAGAAAAGGTCCTCCCTGGACTGGAAAACAAGCATCTACGGACCAATTTCATGGTATTACCACTTATTAGCCAGGCTGGCTTGAATCCAGGGACATAGCGAGCACGGGACCCACGTCTGGGTATACCTTTCCCACTTAGGGTGACTATAGTAACACAAAAAGATAATGAGCGGAAAGCTGAACTTTGTCAAACATTCCCCCACAGTTTCAGATCTGGGTTTAATCCATCATTCTTTTGCTCACCATGCCACTCTAGTTTTAACCCAGCCGTATGCAAATCAGTCTTGACCCAGCTCTACATGGAAATCATCCAGCCCGTACTGCCAGGCCAGGTCCTCCCTGAACCGGAAAACGAGGGTCCTTGCACCACTTACGGCAACTATAGCAACACAAAAAGATGATGGACAGAATGCTGAACATTGTCAAACATTCACCCCCAGTCACAGATCTGGGCTAAATTTGTCATTCTTTTGGTCACCATGCCACCCCAGTTTGGAACCAGCCATATGTAAATCAGGCATGACCCTGCTCCCCATGAGAACAGTTCAGCCCTAACGACCAGTCCAGGTTCTCCCTGGACTGGAAAACAAGTACCCTGGGACTGGTTTCGGGGTATCACCCCTCATCAACCAGGCTACCTTGAATCCAGTGGCACCATAAGCACAATACCCACGTCTGGGCATAACATTCCCAGTTAGGGTGACTATATCAACACGAAAAGATGATGGACGGAATGTTGAACATTGTTAAACATTCACCCCCCAGTCACAGATCTGGGTTAAATCCATTGTTTTTTTGCCCACCATAGGGAGCAGGGTCCAGACTGATTTGCATATGGATGGGTGCAAACTGGAATGGCGTGGCGAGCAAAACAATGATGAATTTAGGCCCAGATCTGTGACTGGGGGTGAATGTTTGACAATGTTCAGCATCCCGTCCATCATATTTTTATGTTTCAATTTTCGCCCTGAGTGTGATGTGTGTGCCCAGATGTGGCTCCCCTTCTCACTGCACCACTGGATTCAAGCTAGCCTTGTTTATGAGGGGTGAATCTCTGAAACTGGTCCCAGGATGTTTGTTTCCTGGTCTAGGGAATACATTGTCTGGTACTTCGGCTGGACTGTTCCCATAGGGAGTAGGGTCAAGTCTGATTTGCAAATGGCTGGGTCCAAAATGGAATAGCGTGGTGAGAAAAAGAATTGTGGATTTATGCCCAGATCTGTGACTGGGAGGGCATGTTTGAGAATGTTCAGTCTTCCGTTCATCATTGTTTTGAGTTACAATTTTCACACTAAGTGCCCAGACGTCGGCCCCTTGTTCGCAATGCCACCGGATTCAAGCTAGCCTAGCTGATGCGGGGGTGAAACCCCAAAATCGGTCCTAGGATGTTTGTTTCCTAGTTCAGGGAGGGCCTGGCCTAGAAGTTCAAGCTGGACTGTTCCCATAGGGAGCAGGGTCCAGATTTATTTGCATCTGGCTGGGTCCAGGTTGATCAGGGGTGATACCCTGAAACTGTTCCTAGAATGCTTGTTTTGTAGTCCAGAGAGGACCAGGCTTGGCAGGTTTGGCTGGACTGTTTCCATAGAGAGCAGGGTCAAGACTGATTTGCATGCGGCTGCGTCCAAACTGTAATGGCACTGCAAGCAAAAAAACTATCAATTTTTCCCAGATCTGTGACTGGGGGTGAAAGTTTGAGAATGTTCAGCCTTCCGCTCATCATCTTTTTGTGTTGCAATATTCGTTCTAGGTGGGATGGGTATTCCCAGACATGAGTCCCGCACTTTCTACACCACTGGATTCAAGATAACTTGGCTGAAGAGGGCTGATTCCCTGAAACAGGTCCAAGCATGCATGTTTTCCGTTCCAGGGAGGAAATGTCCTGGCATTTAAGGTAGATTGGTCCTATAGGGTGCAGGCTCAAAACTGATTTGTATATGGCTGGGTCCAAACTGGAATGGCTTGATGAGCAAAAATGCAATGGATTTAGGGCCAGATCTGTGACTGGGGTGAATGTTTGACAATGTTCAGCCCTCCGTTCATCATCTTTTTGTGTTGCAATTTTTGTTCTAGATGGGATGGGTATTCCCTGACATGGGTCTCGCGCTCGCTACACCACTGGATTCAAGCTAACCTGACTGATGAGGGGTGATACCACTAAACAGGCCCCAGAATGCTTGTTTTCCGGTTCAGGGAGGACCTGGCCTGGCGGTTCAGGCTAGACTGTTGCTATAGGGAGCAGGGTCAAAACTGAAATGGCTTGACAAGCAAATAAACAATGGATTTAGGCCCCGATCTGTGACTAGGGGCAAATGTTTGTCAATGTTCAATATTCCGTCCATCATTTTTTTATGTTGCACTTTTTCTCCTAAGTGGGATGGGTATGCCCAGACGTGGGTCCCATGCTCGCTGCACCACCGAATTCTAGCTCTCCTGGCTGATGAGGAGTGACACCCTGAAACCGGTCCCAGGATGCTTGTTTCCCGTACAGGGAGAACCTGGCTTGGCAGTACGGGCTAGACTGATTTGCATAAGGCTGGGTGCAAAGTAACTGGAATGGCATGGCGAGCAAAAAATATGGATTTTGGCCCAGATCGGTGACTTTTTGGTGAATGTTTGAGAATGTTCAGCATTCCAGTCATAATCTTTTTGTGTTGTAGTTTTTAGGGATGGTCATGTGTTTTTAGGGTTCGGGGATGGGTAGTTTTTAGCAGTGGTTAGGGGATATAAAGAGTTAAGTATGGGTAGTTTTTACGTTTGGAAGTAAGTTTTTAGGACCCAGGGATGGTTAGTTTTTAGGGGAGGGAAGGAGTTTTTAGGGTAAAGGATTGGTAGTTTTTATATGTAGTAAGAAGTTTTAAGGGTTCAGGGATGGCTAGTTTTTAGGGGTGGTAAGGAATTTTTAATATTCATAGATGTGTTACAGGAGCATATGGGGCTTTCAGAGATCTGGGATGGATAGTTTTTACGGGGTGAAAATTGATTTTTAGAGTTCAGGCTTGAAACGTTTTTAGGGCTGGTCAGACGTTTTTAGGGTTCAGCGGTGGGTAGGTTTTGGGGAGGTAAGGGTTGTTAGGGTCCAGGGATAGGTAGGTTTACGTAGTGTTAAGGGTGTTGTAAGTATTAAGGTTGAGTAGTTCATTTTTAAGAGTGGTAGCACTTTTTAGAGTTCAGGAATAAGTTTTTGATGGGGTGGGAAGGAGTTTTTAGTCTCTAGGGTTGGCAACCTTTATTGAGTAATGTCATTATTTTAGATTTGTATAAAATCAGAATTGAAATATTCATTTTGTTTTAAAAAAATAAGTAATCTTTTTTAAATTAAAGTATACGTTTGTTTTAATGTTCAAATTTTTAAAGCTAAAATACTAATAATTAAAATAATTTACTTAAATTAATTTAAAGAATTAAAAGTATTTTTATGTATACATACAAGTGTGCACATGCCCCCCCACACACATACATATTTATTATACCTATCTTGAAATCTGTAAGCACCTGTGATGTAAAGGTACTCACAATGTGCTTTCCTCGATGTAATGATTCCCAATGTACTTGACCATGATGTAACACCTATTTGAAATAAATACCACAATACTACATAGGATATGACACACTACAGATAAATATTCATTGCAGAGTACTTCCGCTGGTCAAAAGGTGCAATACTTTCAGATACCGGTATTTCAGTCTTGAACAATTTCTGCCATGGATAGAAGTACGAAAAATCCCTGTACTGTGGGAATTCCAAAACTCTACTCCGGGCTAATGGCTAGGTAAAAAAATAGCAAGGTATCAATGTTAAAGAAATGTTTGATCTTATCCCAGCCTGTAGTAGTTTGATTTACAATGAAGGCATATTTTCCTGCAGTATGTAAGCATTGTTTTATGAGAGTGCAGAAAAGTATAAAGAATGAAATATGCGAAGGAATATTCAAACAGATCCTTTTCATTGTATTAAGACTTGTATTAAGGTTTATCATGTAGTGGTTAACTGTAGGGAATAGTAATGAATAGTTTAGAGCGTTGTTGATGTTTGTTAAAATAAAGATATTCAATTTACAAAGAAGGGGATTAAAAGCTTAATACCTGGCTATGTTAATATTTGTCTGCCAGTACACAGATAAATGGCACCCTATCTTATCACATTGAACACCTGCACGTACACGTTCTTCGACTGAGATCTCCACGGGATTGCGTGTTTTACAGAGCTTAAACTTCCATTTTCCAAAATAATGGTATCACCCAGTCACAGATATAGATAGGCCCCTGTTCCGGAAGCTCCGTCCTGAAATGCGTATTGTTGTCTCCTCTAGAAAAAAAATAGGATTAATTGGTGTAGTATACGGGGGATGCCTGGCTGATTATCTGGGGACGGCATGTTTTAGATGCATGGTAAACTGCATGATGGAGTTGAATTAAGACCTTCTTTGTGTACCACATCCGCGTTCTGTAAATGATATTTGCATCCCGGGAAGGGATGAGCCAAACAGAGGTGGCAGCAAGCTGTATTGAAAATCCGCGACGCCAGCTTTACCTACTGCGGGTTTCAGCAAACCACAGCAAAGGGCAGGAATGTGCCTAAATTCAGATGCAGATTGATGTAAAAAAAAAAAAACCTTTGTTTCTCTCTGCTGTTGTGCAAATGTGTACAGACACGTGAGATAACTGCGTGATTTGAAGAGAACTCTTGCATTACTCTGAAGAGGAGGGTCAGTTTACCCGCGCTGCTCTGCTGCGTGTAATCGAGACCATGGCCCAGATTAAAACAATTGACAAAGCATTGCAGCACCCAGGGCTTTAAGTGGGCCCGGTCTCACCGGGACTGTGCACCGGCAGTTTTTTAAAGGGGGCATCGAAACGGTTCTCTATCGGGCTCTGTTTTGTGCCCTGGCACAGTGGTCCGTTTTTTTCCGGACTACAGTGTGAGCACGCGCACATCGATGTGTGTGTGCTCACACTGCTCACTTCTCACTAGTGGAGAAGTTACGGCATGACGTCATGCCAGGTGAGCCTTGTAGGGGAAGGGAAATCCTTTAAAGAGAGTCATTTTCTCTCTGGATTTCCCTTCTCCTATTGAAAACCAGGAGCAGCAACATTGTGGTGGTGTCACCAGGGCTTTAAGTGGAAGCTTTTTCAATATTATATACAAGCCATAGTTGCTGCTTATTTATCTTATGCAACTAACAACCATTGACAAAGCCAATAGTCCTGAGTTGTTGTAGGTGTGATGTTACTTGTTGTATCATATATCTGGATGCAATGGCAGAAACAGCAAAATACAAGTCAGGTGGCACACTATGCTAAGCACAGATTTTTAGCTTACGTGTTTAAAGCCACGCCCCTAATTACATTGGCCACGCCCCTTTGAGAGACCCCCCAGTTTTTTCATCCCACTTAAAGCCCTGGCAGCACCCAAAAATGCGGCACTGCGTTGGGTGAGAGAGAAGGACAGCATGATACCTGCAGAGATATGGCACTCTCCTCACCTCTCCCTAGAGCCGGCGCACAATCAGATTGCCGATCGCCCCACACACACCTTTGCGCCATAGTGCAAGGGTGTCTGCATGAGTCTTGCATAAGTTTTGTACTGGAAGGATACCCTCTCCTCACAAAATTCTAGGCTTAGACTAACATTAAAACTTTTCCCACATTGGAATATGCTGTACAGTGCATCACATATGCAAAGTGGAAGTGCTAGGAGAAATAAAAGCATTTTTTCTTTTCAACACAGGCGTCAAAGTGGCATTAGTTTCTTGGCGCAAAACCCTGTGTACTAATGTTAGTAGATAGGGGGCCATATTTATCATTACCTTTCTGTGCCGCGCTGCATGAAAGGGAGAGGGCAGATATGCACCATATTTATCAAGATATGGCTCTTTCTTCTCTCTCCTTGCACTGGCACTCTTTTGGCTGCCTAGCACCAATGCAGGCATCATTGCACCATGGTGCAAGGTTAACTACATTGCAGGCAGGATTGTTTTTGTGTAGAAAGGTACACCTTCCTGCACAAAAATAATCCTTTGAGGCTTTTTACTCTTTCTACATGTGCTGTAGAATGCAGCACATGTAAAAAAAGGAAAAAATAAGGAGAAATAAAGATATTTCTCCTCTTTACGCCTCCCCTGGGAAGGCGTAGTGTTTTGACGCATTCCCAGGTCCACCACTCATGGTAAATCTGGAATACGCTAAAGTCCGTGGGTGGATGCATGGGAAGGAACACCCACGCTCTACCTATGGAATGCTTCCCTGGGGCAAAGTAACACAAGGCAGCAACTTGTGCTGCCAAGGGTTACTTCAGATTTGCCAAGCCACTCAGGGTCACGCAAAGTGGCCTTGCGTTGCTTGGTAAATCTCATTCTAGGTTTTGCATCACCCTGCATCCCTTTGCATGGCACAAGGGTGATGCAAAACCTTTTGCATCAAAAATCAAGGGCGATTGCATGGGAAAGCCCATTTACCGCCCATGTAACGCCCCTGCAACACAGTAATGCAAAGAAGCACTTCGCCCTGCTTTGCATTACTGTTCGGCAACTTTGTAAAGTAAATAACAAAAAAACATTTTGCAGCTGGTTTGCGTCACTTTTGTGATGCAAACAAAGCGCAAAATGTTTGTAACTCTGGGTCTGTGTTTCACAAAACAATAATTGTAATGCGTAAACCTAGCAGAGATCATATCTCATTATGTTAAATTTGTAACATCTGCTGTATGGAGCGGCATTTCGCCCCAAACCAGTCGCACAGCGAAAGCGTAAATGTTACAATGCTGCTTTTTCATAGTAAACTTGTCCATTTTCCTCCGTTGAATCCATATTAAACACTTTTGGTTATGCTTCTTAATCCCACATGTAAAGTATCATGCTTATTTTCAAAAGCTTCTAATGCTCAAGATGTGCCCTCCGGACCTCGTTCAAGAACACGACGAAATCACATGATTAGTCCAAGGCAGAATTCTTTATTTTTACGACCCAATGCATTTCGGGCTAACATAAGCCCTTCGTCAGGGTATCTGCAAATTACAAGTTTAAAAAAACACCATTATAGCACCGTTCTTGTGTTTCACATGTAAAATCAATCATGCTTCCCATACTTCATTCATGATACAATGCTTGAACCGAACCCCTTGCCTTTCAGTGCAAATTTAAAACTAATCAGAAACAATAATCAATCAACCCCGATACCGACCTAATCTATTGCCACCCCAAAACTATACCATGATAAATTAACCATTCCATATCCCTACTTACTACCGTACATCTATCTTTGAACAAAATCCCCCCATGTAAACCCCTCACCTCTTCTGTGTTTTCTCACTCTCCACTATCACGCTCTATTTCCCTTCATCCTAACCACACTCTCAAAGCTCTCCCAATACAAACTCAAAACACTCACGCAATCTCCTATTACCCCCTGCATCCACATTTAGATTAAATCAACACTAACACACGCGCGCAGCATGCTTCCACCGCCCCGACCACCACTGAACACGTACCTGCTGAAACTCCATTCCTCATATATATATATACACACATTTACAAGCCTATTGTATGTGTGTGTGTGAGTGAGTGTGTATATACATATTTACATGGTTATGCAAGAAATGGCACAGGCCAAATACAGAATGAAGACTAAAGGCACCTACTTGGGTGTTGCAGATGTTACAGGACTGAGCGACTTGCCTGATTAGCACTGAGATACGTTGCAATATCTTTTATGCACATTGAGCAAGACTCACTATCAAGAAATTCTATACATTTCTAGCACCCGCTCCCAATTTGCCACCATACGCAATTAGCATTAGTATTTAGCATTAGTACACACAGACCGAGGGCAGTTGTAGCGCCTGTGGTTGCATACAGTGACAAAACCATTGGTATCACTACACAGTCAGACTTCTGTCAGACGTTAATGAAAGAGTTTCACTTTCTGTGATTTATGTACAATACACTCAAGGAGCAAACTACTACACATTAAAATTTATTTTTTGCAATAATTCATCTGTCATTCTCAGTGCTATAAAATTAACACTGTTTTGTTTCATTTTAAAGTAAAAAACATTATGAAAATACACACAGACATTCCATTATATGTGAATTAACATTTTCATCCAACTTAGACCCTGATAGTTAGTGGGTCAGATGGAAGTTGAAATTTATCCCACCCGCTTAAATCTGGGTTTTGGAATTCAGAATTTTTGGGGAATAACATGCGGAATTTGGTGCTTACTGTGAGAAAGTGTCCCTATTTGCATGGTGACCACCATTTTTTGCTGAATTTTATTGCTGGTTTTAAAACTCTGCATGCTGGGTGCTGCTGTCTAGTGCTGCTGTCTAGTGCCAAGTGTATTTGCCCTGACCTTAAATCATGTAAAAATTGGCTAGTCCCTGATTGGCACACTTAACTCTCTAGTAAGGCCTAGTATATGGTGTGGAACCTACATCCATGGCATGGACAGTTAAATATCACCTATGGACTGCAGCACTTATTGTGCCATTCACCACCGTGACAATGAAACCATAGGCCTATCATTGTAGCCTAATTGCTGCAGTTTAAACCTGTAGCCCAACCTGTCAAAATAACCCTCTTGACAGGGGAAAAACCTTCCTTTTAAATATTAATAATTCAGCCCTATGTGGCGTTGTAGTCAACAAGGTAGAGTGCATGGTATTTAGAAGTTGTACATGTAGAAATGTAATATTACCATGTCCCAGCAGTGCAAGCCCACAAAGGCTCTTTTCACTGCATAAGGCTCTGGCTGCCCTATAAGAAAACTAGAGTACAGGTTAAAAAATGAATTGTGCTATCTCAGGTTTGTGACCAGCTAGAAAAATTATGACAACCACTATGTTAAATATTTATTTCAAATCCAATTGAATGGTAATGTTGAATTTCTAATAAAGAATTAAGAAAAGTAACTTTTAGAAAGTTACCTTTCCCCTGCCTGATGCTCCTGAAGGCTAATTTTCATTAGCCTGCCAGCCACTGCCCTGTTAGAGCATGACCTTATTGAGGTGTGAAAACTACTCCTGGAGCAGAACAATGACTCAGCCGAGCATCTGCTGCGTATGAGGGAGGTGATACCTATCTGCTCTGGAAGAGAGAGCAGGGGAGGCCCCAGGAATTTCCTTTACTTGAAAGGGACAGGGCTGAAACCTGTCCATTCACAGTTAAGTATCATAGGAAAGCAATGAAGGGGAAGCCTTTGTTTTTTAGGCCCAGGGTAGCATATTTGGCCCTAGCCCAGTGGAAGGGGGAGCTGGTCCCAGAATCAGTTTGGGTATCATAGAAGGTGGGGACTGCTTGTTTCCTTAAGAATGCCCCTGCCTGGCACACAAGCTCCCTCCAAGGGCAGGAGGCCTGTGCCATCTTGGATTCCCCCTAGAATAATGCATTCTGAGACAGTTTGCAATAAAACAGACAGGATTCTCTGCAAACGTTGTTAGAGTTAGGGAGTGTCCAGGAGTCAACCTCACCCACAGGCTAGTGAAACCTAAAGAGCTGGCACCTCATTCACTGCTCCTAAACACTTTCTGGACCTGTGGAAGAACATAGGAAGGACTAAACCTGCTGTTCAAGACATGTGAGGTGACCCAACTTTTCCCACTTGTGCCCAGGACAAATAAGTGGATTCTAAGGGGCCGATTATAAGACTGGTGGTTCCAAGGACCGCCAGACTCATGGGGGCCAGCGGCGGCGGCCTCCTGACCACCCTATTACAATTAGGGTGGTCAGACCACCATTGCCCTGCCACAGCCGCCAGGGAACTGCTGTTCCCTGGTGATGTTGCGGCAGTCAGGAGGCAGTAATATGCTTGGTGGGACCGCCGTGGTCCCACCAAGCATATTATGAGTTTCCTCTCCACCGGTGGTGTCATGGAGATTCCTACTCCATGAACACCGTGGTAGAGTGGAAACAAAGGGGGCCCTGCAGGGCCCCCTGTGCCTCCTCCGCATGGGGATGCATGCAGGGAGCTACAACATGTGCCCCCCTGTGTGCATGCACCCCAATTCCTGCACAGCATGGACTTTTCAGTCCATGTCATGCAGGAACTGTTATGGCATTCCCATTGCAGTGCCCATTTTCTGAGGCACTGCTGTGGAAACACCAAAAAACAGCCCGCCAGACAGGAGGAAACTACTAATCTGGCGGGCAGGTGGTCTGACCCGACGCCGCACCACCAAAGTCATAATCAGGACCTAAGGGTCAGTTGGCTGAGATCTTCTGTGCCGATAAGGACACTACAATTTGCAAGAGACATTTTTCCTGGAGTGACCAGTTGCAGCTAGAAGAGAACTGGACCCTGTCGATGACTTCTGCTGGAGTGAGCCTTGACCTCTAAGTGTTGTTCCAGTTGTCCTGAGACACCTAGTGGTGTCCAGTAGATCTTATTCTGAAATCTCTGAAAAAATTAGACTTAAAAATGTAAGACTTCTAAACCAGTGGAGGACTGAGTCCAACTACCCAAGTCAATCCATCAAAGGCATGACCTCCCTGGGCAAAAAAATCAAGTTGGTCCAGCTTGGACCTTTTTTGTCCAGTAGACCCTCATGGCAAGCTGATCCGACTTTTGTGCCACCTTCCCGCATACTGCCTGAAACCTTGTTCTGCTGAAGGATCCTGAACTCAAAAAACAGATTAAGGGCCTGATTTAAATCCGAGCTGATGGATTCCCACCTGCAGTATTTAGATGTGGGCTGGCTGATACTCCATCCGCGTTGACAGAGTGTTTTTCGTAGCGTGAGTGGCTCTCCGCTGTTGACGCGCAGTCTCCTCTTCTAGTTAACATTACTCCGTCACTGTCAGGGTGACAGGATTGCAGCAAGCCTATTTAGATTTCACAGTTGTGCTGGCATTGTCCTAGCGGCGTATTTTCGACAGAGTGATTTCGTCGCGGGACGCGTTCAACAATGTATAATTCCTGTCACTTTTGGATGGATGCTAGCTAGCATCACTCACCTGATGTGTTTTGGCTAATTATTTTCACCTGCATATCACACTATAAATTACTCTTCATTCTAGTTCATAATCCTTTGCCATTCCACTGTAGCACAACATTTTTCCTGAGTCCTTTTTCAGTTATTTATTTATTTATTTTAGAAGTTTATAGAGCGCACAGCTACCCCCAACGGGGGTGTCCCGGCGCTATATCAGACGGCAGAAGTAGGAACCAGGAGGGGTCTAGGTGCTGGAAAACAACCAGGTCTTTAGGGTACGTCAGAAAACGGCTTCAGACTCAGCAGTACAAAGGGAGAGTGGCAGGCTGTTCCAAAGTTTGGCAGTGATCACTGCAAAGGCTCTGCCACCCATTCTAGACCGACGAAAGTGGGGGGTCGCCAGGAGGCGAAGGTAGTTAGATCTAAGGGTACGACTGTGTTGAGAGTGCTTGAGTCGAGCTCTAAGGTAGGCAGGGCCATGTCCTTGGAAAGCCCTGAAAGCCAGAACGAGAGCCTTGAATTGAATACGTTTGAACATGGGAAGCCAGTGGAGTTTCCTCAAGTGGGGGGAGATTGAATGACGATATTGAATTTTACATATCAGTCTGGCCGCCGCGTTCTGAATGATCTGTAGGCGTCGGATCAAATAGGCTGGTGCCCCGAGATAGAGACAATTTGCGTAGTCAAGATGTGAGGTAATCAAGGCATGGATGACAGTCCGGCGGGACTCCAAGGGGAGAAAATGGAGAATTTTACGGAGCATATGAAGTTTACCAAAGCAGGAAGAGGACACCTGACTGATTTGGGATTTACAAGACAGCTCATTGTCAAACCGGAACCCAAGGTTCCTGGCCGAGTCCACAGGGTTGGGAGGAGGATTAAGCACTGATGGCCACCACAGCAACGGGGAAGGGGGGCTAATTTGGTTAAAAAAGAGAACCACAGTTTTGTCCGAGTTGAGCTTGAGAGTATTCAAAGACATCCATGAAGAGATGTTGCACATGCAGTGTCTGAAGTTTGCAAATGCTGCCTCGGAGTGAACTTCAAAAGAAAATACCAATTGGGTGTCGTCAGCGTAAGAGATCACTCTCACCCCACAGGATTCTACCAGTGCCGCCAGGGGGGAAAGGTAGACATTAAAGAAGAGGGGGCTCAGAGCAGAGCCCTGAGGACGCCCCACAACTCAAGGGTTTCTCTTTGGAGACAAAAGGATACAGAGAGTCTTGTTGAGTCCGGCAGCAAAGGTAGGACCGAATCCAAGACAGTGCAGTGCCCTGGATCCCAACATTGTGGAGTCTCTCTAGAAGGATGGAATGAGCGACCGTGTTGAATGCCGCGGACAGGTCGAGAAGTACTAACGTGGCAGCTTTGCCTGAATCCGCGCATTCCCGGATAGTCTCCGAGACCTCTAGGAGGGCGGTCTCAGTACTATAGCCGGCTCTAAACCCGGACTGGGAGTCATGGAGAAGATGTCGAGATTCCAAATAACTGGAAAGTTGTTCTTGAACTAGTTTTCCCAGAACTTTAGCTGGCGCTGGTAAGAGGGAGATAGGTCGATAGTTTTTATAGATTGCAGGATCTGCATCAGATTTTTTAAGAATAGGCACTAAAAGAGCATGTTTCCAGGCTGTGGGGAAGGTACCAGTGAAAAGAGAGGAGTTCCAGATCTGGTTAAGTGGAGAAATGATAAGAGGGGCTAGAATACTGAAGAACTGAGCCGGGCAGGGATCCTTAGGTGAACCGGATTTGCAAGCTAGGAGTTTCTGAAGTGAGGTATCAATAGAAATGGGGTGGAAAGAGGTCAGCGCATCGCTGTTAGCCGCCACAGTGACCGGGATTGGGGAGTGAGATGGCGGGGCAAACGTTGCGTATATATCCAGAATTTTATCGTGAAAGAAATCAGATAGTCCGTTACAGAGATCCTGGGTAGGAGGGATTACGCTTGAAATGGTGGACGGCTTGGTAAAGCCTTTAACAATTTTGAAAAGAGTTTTAGTTGAATTGCCGGCTGTATGAATTTTATTAATAAAGTACTCTCTCATCGTAGAACGTTTGAGTTTATGGAAATTTTTATGGCGGCTCTATAGACTAATTTAGCCGAGGGATCATAGGCTAATCTCCAGCTGCGCTCCAGTTTCTTGCAGCGGCTCTTCTCTGCACGGAGCACAGAGGTGAACCACTGGGCTGACGGTTTTTGTTTTGAGGAATGGGCGAGTTTAAGGGGGCAGCAATATCTAACGCCGAGGAGAGCCAGATGTTAAAATTTAGAGAGTAGAGGTCTGGATCTCCTACCAACTGAAGGGGGGTGGAGGAGAGCACCGGCGTCATAGAGTTCCTAGTAATTTTAAATCACTGCCTTCTGTAATACAAGTTAATGGGGTAATTGGAAGTTCGAGGAGGTAGTGTAATGCTGAAAGGAATTAAGAAATGATCGGACCAGGTGAGTGATGAGGGAGAAGCTATAGCTAAATTATGGTTGTTAGTAAAAAGTAGATCAAGCGTGTGATGGGCGCGATGCGTGGGGCCACTGACTAGCTGGGTCAGATTAAGGCCCTCCAGAGTCTCTACTAACTGACGGGCTTTGGTGCAATGTTTGTCATCCAAGTGCAAGTTGAAATCTCCAAGAATCGTAAAGTGGGGATGCTTAAGCGACAGGTCAGCAGCTATATTATAGAGTTCTAGTAGGTGATGGCGAGGAGAATTAGGGGGTCTATAGACCAGAATTCCGGCCATTGCTACGTTAGGTGTCAATGTTATGCTGAAGTACATGGCTTCCAGGGGTCCGGTATTCAGGAGTTTCGTATACGATATTTCCCAGCTGGAGCGGAGGACCACTGCAACTCCACCTCCCAATTTGTTACCAGCCCTATTCACCCCCGCAAACCGATAGCCGCTAGGAATGGCTAGGGTGAGGTCGGGATTAGAGTGGTCCCTGACCCAGGTTTCGGTCAAGAACATTAGGTCCCAAGCATGACTTTTCAGGGAGAGCCAGATGTCATCAGAGTGGCAGGGCAGGGATCTGCAGTTAAGTAAGCAAGCTTTAATGGGGGGGAATCAGTAGTGTTCCCATTTAAAGTGCTAGGGGGAGTAGGCGTAGCCGACAGCGGTAGTGAGGAATCTGCTAAAAAAGTAAATAGACAGAAGTCACATTTAAAATGGGAAAAAGGCCCTGAGAGCTCAGGGATAACCGGGGACTTACAGTGACCGTCTCTCAAGTTCAGGAGTTGAGCCCTGGACCAGTGCCTAGGACTATCAGAGGGTCCACTGGCAGCATGGCTGGCGCTGGCCGCTGTACAGTCGCGGACGGGTGCAGGCAGGCTTGCCTTTGGCGTGCCTCTGGCACGCCGGTGCCGTGCCCGCTGCGCGTCGGGAATGACATGTAGCTTAAGTAGGCAGCGGGCGCTGGAACGCTAACCGTCAAGCTCCGCCCCCATCTTAGGCCGGAAGGGGAAACCTCAATGCCACCAGCACCCTCCACAACAAGCGGGTGAACCCGAGGTGGACCGGGGTGCGGGGCGGAAGGTACCTGATAGCCGCGGGGAGATTCCTAATAGTGCAATAGTAGGTAAGAGCAATAGCGTTTAGCAGTTTTCATCAGTGTGCAAGTAAAAGTGGCTACACGAGCATAGAGCGTGACAAATATAAAATTTAAACCACTATCAGCAGGCTAAAAGGCTACAAGCAATTAAAAGCAGGGGAAAAGCAATTAAAATAGTATCTAGAGAATAGGTGCCTTGCTTCTGCGCGCGTCCGCTGCGCGTCAGGAATGACATGTGACTTAAGTAGGCAGCGGGCGCTGGAACGCTAACCTTCAAGCTCCGCCCCCGTCTTAGGCCGGAAGGGGAAACCTCAATGCCACCAGCACTCTCCACAACAAGTGGGCGCACCCGAGGTGGACCGGGGTGCGGGCGGAAGGTACCTGATAGCCGCGGGGAGATTCCTAATAGTGCAATAGTAGGTAAGAGCAATAGCGTTTAGCAGTTTTCATCAGTGTGCAAGTAAAAGTGGCTACACGAGCATAGAGCGTGACAAATATAAAATTTAAACCACTATCAGCAGGCTAAAAGGCTACAAGCAATTAAAAGCAGGGGAAAAGCAATTAAAATAGTATCTAGAGAACAGGTGCCTTGCTTCTGCGTGCGTCCGTTGCGCATCGGGAATGACATGTGGCTTAAGTAGGCAGCGGGCGCTGGAACGCTAACCTTCAAGCTCCGCCCCGTCTTAGGCCGGAAGGGGAAACCTCAATGCCACCAGCACCCTCCACAACAAGCGGGCGAACCCGGGGTGGACCGGGGTGCGCGGCGGAAGGTACCTGATAGCCGCTGGGAGATTCCTAATAGTGCAATAGTAGGTAAGAGCAATAGCGTTTAGCAGTTTTCATCAGTGTGCAAGTAAAAGTGGCTACACGAGCATAGAGCGTGACAAATATAAAATTGAAACCACTATCAGCAGGCTAAAAGGCTACAAGCAATTAAAAGCAGGCGAAAAGCAATTAAAAATAGTATCTAGAGAACAGGTGCCTTGTTTCTGCGTTAAGTCAGGTTCTTTTCCAGCTTTCACTGTTTCTTGTTCATTTTGTCCTTTTTTTTAGTTATTATCTTGTGGTTTATTAAATTCATTTAAGTTTATTATTTCATTATGGCAGGGAAGAGAAATCCATGCTTTACTGAGGGAGAATTGTCAGTCATGGGGGATGAAATTATTAGAGTAGAATCACAATTGTTTGGAGCCCAAGTACAAAATACAACTATAGCTCAGAAAAGGCAAATGTGGGTCAGAATAGTTGATAGAGGGAATGCTGTAGCAAACAATCAGTGCACACAGGCAGAAATAAGGAAGATGTAGAACAACCTGCAGAGGAGAATGTGTTCCCTGGCCTCCAAGCGCCACCTGGAGGCCCAGAGAACTGGTGGTGGTTCTGCCAACCCCCTTACAACTTTATCACTGGGAGGAGAAGGTCTTGCAGATACTTCATCCTGAAAGCTTGACAGGAATCCCAGGTGTAGTGGAGACTGGCAACTTATACTTTTGAATGTGTCACTAAGCCTAAATGTTGTTATTGCATTCAATTTAGCTCTTGATAATATGTTTTGCAACAACATGTAAACCCATATATAAAATTCTTTTTTCTCATTTTTGGGGGGAAATTCGTGGCATTATTGTTGTTTCTCTCATTTTATAATTGTTAATATGTGCTGTCAACATTTGTGTTTTTCTTCATATTTTATTTTTAGTTTTTGCCTTGTTTTTTTGTTTGTTTGAATTTATTTTCTTGTATTTAAGATTACATGTTTCAATCTCCATTTAATTTCACATGATGTTATGGTGCTTGTAAGTGTTTTGTCACCTAATAAAATATTTCATATATGTGATTTATATTGTAAATGTCTGTTAATTTTCGCTGCATATATATTACTAAGCATGTTCCACTTACAAATTTGCAAGTGCTGTTAATGTTTAATTGAAATGACTCCAACTACCATGATACCTTGTTTTTGTTTTGTGAAAATAATATTGCAATGTTATTTTGGTCAATCTCACTTTTCTTTCATATTTTCACATATGTTAAAGTGTTATGCATTTATCAATCTCTGTCATGCTATTTTTAAAAATGTCATTTTTTGTTACATTTTGTATGTTGTCACTTTCTTGTTATCTCATTAAATTGATGTTATTTGTTTCACAAATCAAAGTATGACAAACATTTTGATGTGTGTTATTTTGTATGCTGAATATAAGTTGCTTTGAAAATAAATGTACTTTGCAGTGATTATATGATGACTAAGGCTATTTATCCTTCCAAGTTTTGTAAGTTTCGGAATTTTACCCTGCTCTGCCTTGGAATGGTTTATTTTGCATTTCTCCTCTCTAGTGTGTTGTGTTGAATGTGTACTAAATTTAATGTATAGTTCCTAATTTTTTTTTTGGTTTCAGGTCAATATTTCACTGACCTGGTAGAAATAGTTTTGTGTGTAATTTAAACTGTGTTCGTAATTTATTATAATACTACTGAAAGGTGCATTCATTATATCAATTCACTTTTTCCTTCTAGGTTGCTTCATTTTTTGCTGCAAACTCATTTGGTGCATCATTCAGATTTTTAAAATATTTTTTATTTAAATTTATAATAGTTCCAACACCCAACACCCAGAGTATGTGAACAACCATCTACCACTGCTACTGACCATACCTCCACTCCAGACAAGGAACCAGCCTTCAGTGAGGAATCCACTTCTGCTAGTCCGGATGATGAGGAGCAGGCTGGTTCATCTGGTCTGCCTGGACAGATAGCTACAGTGAGTCTCACTCGGCCCACACCTACACCTCCCACCCCAGTTGTTACCACACCTCAGCTTCTGGATACCTACAGTTTCTGTGTCCAAAGGGACATCACCCCAATCTTGTGCCCTCTAATCCTGGCTGCTGTTGATGCAACACCACAACCACCTCTAGTACAGCCAGGACCCAGTGAGATGGGGCACACTGGTCCAAATGCACAGGGTAGTAGGGGTAGGGGTTGTGGGAGGAAATCTGTGGGCCTGCAAACTGGGACCACTAGGTTCATTGTCACCCAGACCACCATCGACCAAGTCTTGGAATCCCTCAATCAGTCCCAAGACATAATGGGCCAGGTCCTTACAGAGCTCAAGGAGATGAAGCAGTTGCAGAGGGAGCACGATGTTCAGATGGAAAATCTCAACTCTAATTTGGGCTCCCTGACAGGGGTGCTGCACAATTGTTTTACCCATATGTGTGGGCCTTTTCTAGCAACACCTTTCCCTTTCTGTCATCCAACAACATCTGGGCCTACTACATCTGCCTCAGTCACAGAAAGGGATGCCCTGCCACAAGAGGAAACACCTGCACCCATCTCATTCCCTGTAACTGGGGGGTCCACCATTCCCCCTCAGGAGGGTATGTTCTTCCGGACCACCAGGAGAGGATGGCAAGACCTCCATCACCACTTGCACGAGAAGCATAACCTAATATCATCCAGTGTGTGACTACCATTCACTCCGTGGACTAATATTTGGACACAGTTACCTTTTTACATTGAATTTAAAACACTTTTGGCTCTTAAATAATAGTTTTATTCACCATGATTGACTTTTTATGTTTTTGTTTTTTGTTTGGTTGTTTGTTTTCATCCTATTTTAGTTTATTTGTTTTGTTGAAAAAAAATAAAAATCAAAAAATCAAAGACTAGTGTTGCATTTCTTATCTCAATTTGTTCACTTTATGTTGTTCCATCATATATTTCATAAAGTGAAAATTAAAAAGGTTGTTTATTCATAAATACATATTTTCAAAAAATGAGAAAAAGAGCAAAAACCACAAATCAAAAACTAGTATTTGATGAAATTGGAATAAAGAATTGTCTTTCCTTTTTTTCGAATACAATAGAACTCATGCATAATCCCAAAACTTCATGCTATAATTTAATTTATAGATCCAGACCTTGCCACCCTAAAAGAATGGGATATAATCCAAAAAATCCCATTAAAGAGGCTAACTAATATTTACTTCTGTCATCAGCTGGAGCCAGATCTTCAGCCTCACAATAAGAAACCTACATCAATAACACCAATAGTGAAAATAATCGCAGTACTACATTATGTTGCCACAGCACCATTCCAATACACTGTTGCAGTAACCGGTTGAATGTCACAACCAACTTTCAGTGGTGTGCTCCAAGAAGTTCTTCGTTCAATGATGAGGCACATCAACAGCTACATGCAGCTAACACAAAATATGGATTTTGCCTATGTGAAGGGAGATTTGTATGCTTTGGGTGGCCTTCCACATGTGGTTAGAGCAATTTGAGCAGCACATATTGCCTTGGTAGCAACAATCAACAGGAAACAGGTCTAATGCAATCTTAACAAATAAAGTTCAGCCACTGTGCAAATTGTCTTTGTACAAGATCTGTACATTTAAAGAGTGTGTGTCTTTCACAGGATCAACCCATGTTCCCTTTGTACTTCGCAACAGCAGCATATAACTACAAATGTCACAATGTTGAAATGTCCAAATGAAGATGACATGGTAAAAGAACCTAAAGCAAATTAAAACAAAAAAAATATTTGTGTGACATTACAAAATAGACACATTACAAATGACAAATTTTGTGGACATATTTTACAAAAACAATCAAAGATAAACAATGTGAATAAAAAGAGTAGTCAATGTAGCAAAAATTAGATCAACAAATATCTTTGCCCTGGATTTACCTTCCCTTTCAGAAAAATGTCTAGCACAGACTTTTATCCTACATAAATTAAAAGATGGTTTTAAATGTAATGCAATAATTTGTGAATATCTACTTACACTCATATGAAGAAGTTGTTAATAACATCCTGACATATGTCTATTCCTTCCTCTTCACCACTATCATCTTCATTTGGCATTTCAACATTCTCACCCGGTGGCTCATCCTGGTTTCCATCCTCTGTAATGCTCAGGATGTTCCATTGCAGGGCTATGTTGTGTAACCTGCAGCATGCCGTAGTGATTTTGCACACCTTATTGGGTGAGTAGAGGAGGGATCCACCAGTCTTATCCAGATATTGAAATATGGCCTTAAGGAGCACAAAAGCCCACTCCACTGGCCTCTGCGTTCTTCCATGGGCCTCACTGAAGCAGATTTCCCCTGGCGTTGTTGGATTTCTCTGCATTGCTAACAACCATGGTCAGTTAGGATAAGTTGAGTCTCCGATATGAGACAAAAAAGAACCCAAAAAATTATATACAAATTTTATATCTTTAAAATTCAAATTACCCCAAAAATGTATTGGCAGTTTTACTTACCAAAAAGTCAGGCCTGCTCAGGTCAAAGTTGTGACATTTGCAGGGGTATGGTGCTGTTCCATAGTGCAAATAAATCATGTGTCAATCCTGTAAAATGCACAGACACACACTTGTGATGTACAAATCTGGTAGGCACACAACTTGCACATTGATTCAATGGAAGTTTTTTTGATTGTGGTAGACTTGTCCTCTGTCGTGTGGTGGCACCAAGGCAATATGTGTGCCATCAAATGCTCCAACCACGTTTGGTAGGTGACCTAAAGCATAAAAATCTCCATTCACATTGGCAAAATGCTCATTTTATGGAAACTGTATGAAGCTGTTGATGTGTCTCAACAATGAAGAAAGAACTTCTTGTAGCACATCACAGAAAGTTGGTTGTGGCATTCCACCACATACTGCAACAGTGCATTGGAATGATCCTCTGGCCGCAAAATGGAGAACTGCCATTCATTTCACTATTGGTGTCATTCCTGTGGGATTCCCCATTGTGAGGCAGACGATCTGGCTCCAGCTGATGACATAAATCAATAATAGTTTGCGTATTTAATTAGAATTTTTTGATTCAGTGAGTGGGTATGTAGTAACTGGTATTGGTGTGTCTATGGTTTCGAAAATGATAGTCTGTATTTTAGAGTGGGTATATCAAAGGTTATATTAGGGTGTGAGGAGGTGCATCAGATTATCACGTGGATGATGTCATCAGTGATGTAATTTGAGATGCCATCAGTGATGTCATCAGGGATGTCACTGACCATGTCATGAATGATGTAATATGTGACGTCATCAGCAGTGCATTGCGGGGGCGTGAGTTATAGTTAGCTCAACTAACTATAACGGGCGAATTTCTCTGGTTTTGTACAAGTGAAATGTCCAACTAACTATAACGTCCCTGAAACCTGTGGTTTTTTCAGTGAATTGCTAAGGTTTTTTAAATGCTAATTTCTAACTATAAAGTCCCTGAAACCTATGGTTTTTTCAGTGAATATATATATATATATATAGCACGTTTACCTTTCGTGAAAAGCCTTTGAAAAAGATGGTTATCGAAACGCGTCAGGCATCACGCTAGGCTGCTTTATCATACTGGCTACACGAACAATGTCCATACCTGACATCAAGTAGTACAATATAGGGTGGTCCCAGTAGACAATACTTTAACAACAGACACAGTAAACATACATTTAGCAAAAAATAAAAATGAAAAAGGACCACGTTTAGTGAATGATGGAACAGTGTTATTTAATCACACCGTCACATTATAATATATATATGTAATATCTTAAAATTTGTCCAAAAGTGCCCGGAAGAAGGGAAAGAGAGGGGGTTGTAAGAAGAGTTAAGTGATTTACATGAGGATGAAGTGGTACGGAAGGGTAAGATTATTGTGCAAAAAACTTATTCATAATTGACATCAAGAAATGGCTCGTTATTTCGCCACAAATTCACAAATTTCTGCATAAATTATAATAGCCATGCTGAACGGGAAAAACACAGTAGAACAATCTCCGTTGCTTTTACGCTGGCTCAAAGAGAAGTGTCGATGTTTCGACCCTGAATAAATATAGGTTTATTAACACCTTACGTAGGGGTCTTCCTCAGGACTGTGATACGGGGGTGGGCACCATATGCAACCCTACAAAGAGGGCTGGTCTTGCGACAGCTTGGGCGCGTAGGCTCCAGTAGAACGAGAGCGGGATAACTGCACCCTCATCGGATGATATCCGACATGTCCCATCCACATTGTTAGGATGGTCCAGCCCGTATTAATCGGCTAGGACCCCACAGTTAAAAATCTGCTCATTCCTTCAAAATTCGTTGCAACAAAGGGCATAGAATCGCTCCTTGGTGGTTCAGAGATATCTCAGAAGGAAAGCTCAGACCCAGCGGTGCAGAGTCGCTACACGGCCGGCGATGTCCGAATCAGGATGGAGGGAGTAACCATACCTGACATCAAGGCTGGTAACCTTCGCCGTTCTCTCGAGTGCTGCTCAAGTAGGATTACCGTGTGTTTTGCATATATATATTAGCCACAAAGAACCAGTCCTTTATTACATCTTATTTCATATTAAATTCCCTGTTTTGGTTTGTCTATTGTAATCATGAAATATGTTTTGTCGATCCCAAACATTCTTGCTAATAATTACTATTGCATTTTGATATGTTTATCATGAACGAGAGGACTCTGTATTCAAACTTAGTTACATTGTTGCTTTAATTTTCTGTGGATAAAGCTCCCTGTTTAGTATGTTCTCTATGTTTACTTTTTACTATCAAGTATCACGTTCTCTGATTGGGTGCACAGTATTTAAAAGTGGTGGTCCGGCACCAGCGCGTCATGTGAGCAAGATCGCGGAGGCGATCGAAACGCGTCTGGGGCGGACACTTGTCTGTATCATTCATGGAATTAATAAACTTACCATGGATTGTTGAACCCGTCTAGCCTTGATTCATGCTGAAGTGAGTGCCTCTGTGTTGGTCCGGACCTGTGGTGTATTCCCTCCCAGCTATTGGAGGGTCAGGACTTTGGTTATATTTCAATTTCAATGGAAGTCGGCTGACTCCGGTTTCCGTACCCTCTCCCAGAGAAGCGGCGTGGCTTTGATCAGCCATACATCGCACAAGCGAGTGCACATGACTCGGAAGGAGTAAGTTTGCCACGCCCCCCGTGTCTCCGAACCAGCATACGAGTGAATCTCCAAGTGGCCAGGTGGTAACTGTCGGGTGTTGTGGAGTCAGAGGAGCCCGGATATCGTCAGTTTTCATCGGTAAGGAGCGTCGCACGTTAGCTGGAATATTTTCACGGGTTGTGAGATTTGGCATCCCTTCAGCATTCTTTGACATTCATAGCGGGTTTTTCAACAACGAAAGTGTTTTTCCAGTAATTATGTCAGCCCAAGACGCGCTGCGTGACCGGGAGGCTGCAGCTGAGGCGCTGTTCATCAACTTGCCGGCTGTTAACCTCGCAACTGATATACAGTCTAACAGTACTAACACCAACGACATCAGGAGCCTTTTGAGAAAGCTTGAGAAGCTTCAAAAAAGTGAACTCACGAAATGGTGGGAAAAGAAATCTTTAGAGAAATACCGAGATGCGGGCAGAGTGCCACGAGGTTTGAGAGTGATTATTGCACCCTTTTACGAGAACCCGCACCCGGACATGCTTACTGAATGGGCCAACAACAACCTTATGGCATCAATGAATATGGTGAATATCCTCATTAAATATGCAGAAATCGATAGAGATAGAATCCTCAAAGAAATTGATGAGTTGATCTGTACTCTTGAAGCGAGTGATCAGAAGGACTTAATCTCCAAGGGTCGTGCTGATATCTTGGCTAAGTTAAAGCAGCATGAAGATGCCATTAAGGTACGGAAAGCATTCAAATTTGCCCGGGATCGGGATGACTATGCGGCAGGAAGGGTTTTTACCTTTTCTCGCAAGTATGACAATATCAAAAGAAAGGCTTTAGCTACCCAGGTATCCGCCACAGCTACACCCAATGGAGAAGTCAGTAGCATTGTGCTACCCGGGTCAGACGTCAATTCTTTGACTAGCGAGGATTCAGATGATGGTGGTGATATACTTCCGATTATGCAATCGAGAACGGCAGTGGCAAACACTTTAGGTGAGGAATTACATTATTTAACAATGGACAGGCGAGCAACACTACGCCCCCGAATTCCTCAGAATCCGACAAGCGCAGCACCAGCCAATGCCGGAGAGAGAGGCGCCGGCTCAAAAACATCAAACAAGGGAAGAGGTGCGCGCAGATGGAACCGATAGACAAACAAGATAATACCATCATTAATCTTAGTGATACGACCCTTACCAACGCGGAAAGCCAATTGCTATCTTTGGGCCTTTCATTCTGCCCTGAATCCAATTTCTCGTACACACAGTCTCGCATTGATGTCTACAAATTTATAAGGAAAATAAAACTTAAAAAATTCTTCGAACTCAATAAGTCCCAAGTTCCAACATGTAAAGAGCATATCACTCATGAAAACCTTCAAGCTAGAGATCTCGACACATAACGTGCAATGCAATCACTGGCTAATGAGGATTCTGATGTCGTAACTTCTGATTTGGTTTGCAACAACATTGAGGGGATTAATATTGGAATGGCGGCTGCTAGTCCATTTCGTCCCCCGTCCTCTTTCTATCCAATGATGCCAAAGGACTCAGTGGATACCTTTAGTGAAATGGTCATTGGTGATTTAAAGAAACTGAACATCACAATTAACTCCCGAAAACGTAAGCAAAATTACCAAGCTAGGAGTTATTGGACACTGATGAAGAAATTACGTGATGAAAATGAAATCGTTGTTATGGGTGCTGATAAAGGTGGCAACATTGTGTTATGGCCGAAATGTGGTTATCTTCAGGAGGCTGAGCGTCATCTTTCAGATCCTAACTGTTATTCCAAAGTACGTCGAGAACAACTGACTCAGGTAAAAATGACTTTGACCAAACATTTGCAACAATGGAAAAGACAGGGTTTGCTTTCTAAAGATGAATTTTTATTTTTAAAAAATGATTTTCCGACTTCAGCTACCATGTACTTTATCCCTAAGGTTCACAAGGCTATTCTGCCTACACCTGGTAGACCTATTATTTCAGCGAAGAACAATGTGTTAGAGGCTATGTCTAAATATGTTGATTATTTTCTACAGCCACACATGATTTCCTTAGCCTCCTTCATTAAAGATACGGGAGACTTTTTTAAGAAATTACAATGTGTTAAATGGAATTCTGGATTTGTGTTAATCACACTTGACATAGCCTGATTATACACCAGCATCCATCATACACATGGTTTAGAAGCTGTAAAATATTTCCTGAACTTTCGTGCCATCAACTTACATGATCACATGTGTATGCTACTCCAAATGATCGATCTGTGCCTGAACAACAATTTGTTTTTATTCAACAAAACTCTGTACAAACAGCTAAGAGGGGTTGCCATGGGGGCGTGTTTTTCCCCCACTTACGCCTGCCTTTTGGTGGGCTGGTGGGAGGAACACGTCCTCAGGGTGGCCCATAGGGTTGCTTGGGACACCCACGTAAAATACTATGCCAGGTACATTGATGATATTTTCATCATATGGGAAGGCACTGAACAAGAGGCTGCCCAGTTTGTGACATCCATCAATGATAACAATATGAATTTACAATTCACTGCCACTCTTAGTACCCAAAGAGTAGAATTTTTGAACGTAGAGGTTTACATCTGGGAGGACGAGTTAGCAACCAAACTCCATAGAAAGTCCACAGCGGGTAATTCTATATTACACGCCACTAGTGCCCACCCTCCCCATCTTATTCACAGTATTCCATACAGTGAATTTCTTCGGTTACGACATATTTGTAGCCATGAATCCGACTTAGTACGTTGCCAAGATGAGGCATTGAACCGTTTTCTGTCCCGAGGATATCAACTTTCAAATCTACAGATTGCCTTGGATAAAGCCAATTCCCGCACTCGTGAGTCTTGTCTAGTAAAACTAGAAAACAACAGGATGCAGGAACCACAAATGAGATGACTATAATTGATAAACAACCCATTAGACTTATCACTTCATATTGCAAACAGGATAAGATCATTCGTAAGATAGTATACAGGCATTGGCCCATTGTTCTAACTGACCTAACACTTAAATTTCTGTTACCAGATCTCCCTGCCATTACGTTCAGAAGGGCTCCTTCTATGCGGGATGCCCTGGTGAAATCGAGTCCTGAACTTACTGTGAATACAACCTGGCTATCCAAATTTGGCTTTTTTAAATGTGCGTCTTGTCGGGCGTGCAAGTTTGGCATTAATGTATCTGAGTACTGTACAGCTTTTAGCAACATCCCTGTCCCTATCAAGGTGCACTATACATGTCGGACAGAATATGCGGTATATGTGCTTGAATGCACTTGCCATCTGAAGTACATCGGCAGCACTAACTTGCCAGTTTTCAACCGCATATTACAACACCTGCGAGCAATTGTCAATTCGGATGTCAACTATCCGGTTGCCCGACATTTTAAAGCCGTTCATGCCAATCAAGTCAGTGACTTGACTTATTTTGTAATTGGGGCGGTCCCTCCATCCATTCGGGGGGGCAACAGGGAGAAACAGCTGCGCCAGTTAGAATCTTTATTCATTTTAACTATGGATACTAGAATACCTAATGGCCTGAATACAAGTGAGGACCTTCACAATTTTCTGTAAATAAATGACAATGAAGGATCCGCCAACACTATGTTACGACACACCATATAACATAATCCTGTCTCTGCACGATGAACAGCACTTTCGCATAGACATTTTATTAAGAACTGTTGTAATGGATGTCTGACTTAATCTTTTTCCTGCTTTTTTTTTTTTTTTACTATGACCAACTGGCACTGAGAAATCATGTACTGTATTATTGAGGATAACAGCACTTAAAGCACTAGCACTTTACTGTTTTAATATGACCATATGAGCGACCTCTTGCATTAGTTCCACCACTCTTTCTTCTGTGTGGTTTAACAACCATTAATGTGGTTGTCTTTATATGTTTTGCACTTTATCACATTTGGTTTGCACATGTTCTTACAGGGAACAAAATGTTAACTTCATGTACCATTTGGGTCCTCTCTATATGACTATCCATATAGGATACTCAGTTTTGCAAAGTATACTTATTATCAATTAGTTTTACCATTCAGGGTGTTTTTATGGTATTTATGCTGGATTTTAAATGTTTGGGTATTGGCATATTTTATTGGGCACTTGCCATTAATTTTAGCCATAAAGAACCAGTCCTTTATTACATCTTATTCATATTAACCCCTTAACTGCTGGGCCTTTTCCCCCCCAGTGCTGAGCCCTTTTTTGGCTATTTGTAGTAGTTCGCGATTAGGCCTCTGTAACTTTTGGACCACATAAGGTATCCACGCCAAATTTGCGTCCTTTTCTTCCAACATCATGGGGATTCTAAAGGTACCCAGGGTTTGTGGATTCCCCTGGAGGGGTCCCAGATTTTAGCCAAAATACAGCTATATTTTGGTTTTTTGGGGAAAAATGGGAAAAAAGTCCCGCATATAAAAGCGTCTGGGTTTTTCCCTGCAAATGGTATCAAAAAAAGGTTTGTGGGGCTGAAATCTCCATTTTCCCAGATTTTAGGGAATGACAGACTTTTGTCATAAAACCAAAAAATTTTACACAGTTTTGGCATTTTTCTGGGACATAGCCTATTTTTGCTATTTTTTGTGCTTTCAACCTCCTTCCAGTTAATGGTAGAAATGGGTATGAAACCAATAATGGATCCTGGAAAGCCATACATTTATGAAAAGTAGACAAAATTCTGAATTCAGCAAGGGGTCATTTGTGTAGATCCTTAAAGTTTTCCTTATAGAAACTAACAGTTAAATAAAGGAAAAATTGAAAATTAGTTGAAAAAAACAGCCATTTGTGTCAACGTTTTCACCTGTAACTTCTTCTAATTATGACAGCTATTTGAAGGCAATATACCGTTATATCCGCTGGACCTTTCTGGTTGTGGGGATATATAGGACTTGTAGGTTCACCAAGAACCCGACGAACCCAGAGCCAATAATTGAGCAACATCTTGCAATGATTTTTTTTTAAGTACCGGGTATATAGCAATTATTTTGGGAAAATGTATACATGGAAAAATTGTTATGAAAGACACCTATGTATTTCTGAAATGGGAACAAAATGTAGATTTTAGAAACAGTAGATATTTGCACATTTCCGAAATTGGGAGTACCCATACTAGCATGAGAATTATAGGTCATTTTTCAAAATGACTTATTTTTTACACATTGTCTTTCATTTGGAAGGCAGAAATGCATCGAAAGTCAATAGGTAATAACAGTTGCTCTACAATTCTGTGTTACCCTAAGTCTCCCGATAAAAATGGTACCTCACTTGTGTGGGTAGCCCTTGTGCCCACAACAGGAAATGGCTCAAAATGCAACGTGGACGTACCACATTTTCACAATGAAAAATTACCCTTTTTTTGCAAAGTGCCTAGGTGTAGTTTTTGAACCCTAGCTCTGCCGGCACCTAGGGAAACCTAGCAAACCTATACATTTTTGAAAACTAGACACCCAGGGGAATCCAGGATGGGGTGACTTGACTGCCTCCCATCAGGTTCTGTTACCCAGAATCCCTTGCAAACATAAAAAATTGTCAAAAAAATCACATTTTCCCCACATTTCTGTGGTGGAAAGTTCTGGAATCTGCGTGGATCCACAAATTTCCACCCACCCCGCGTTCCCCAAAGTCTAACGAGAAAAATGGTACCTCACTTGTGTGGGTCGGCCTAGTGCCTGCGACAGGAAACGGCGCAAAACGCAACGTGGTCACACCTCAATTTCGCAGTGAAAAATGACCCTTTTTGGCAAAGTGCCTAGCTGTAGTTTTTGAACCCTAGCTCTGCCGGCACCTAGGGAAACCTAGCAAACCTATACATTTTTGAAAACTAGACACCCAGGGGAATCCAGGATGGGGTGACTTGACTGCCTCCCACCAAGTTCTGTTACCCAGAATCCCTTGCAAACAGAAAAAATTGTCAAAAAAAACACATTTTCCCCACATTTCTGTGGTGGAAAGTTCTGGAATCTGCGTGGATCCACAAATTTCCACCCACCCCGCGTTCCCCAAAGTCTTACGAGAAAAATGGTACCTCACTTGTGTGGGTCGGCCTAGTGCCTGCGACAGGAAACGGCGCAAAACGCAACGTGGTCACACCTCAATTTTGCAGTGAAAAATGACCCTTTTTTGGCAAAGTGCCTAGCTGTAGTTTTTGAACCCTAGCTCTGCCGGCACCTAGGGAAACCTAGCAAACCTATACATTTTTGAAAACTAGACACCCAGGGGAATCCAGGATGGGGTGACTTGACTGCCTCCCACCAGGTTCTGTTACCCAGAATCCCTTGCAAACATAAAAAATTGTCAAAAAAAACACATTTTCCCCACATTTCTGTGGTGGAAAGTTCTGGAATCTGCGTGGATCCACAAATTTCCACCCACCCGGCGTTTCACAAAGTCTTACGAGAAAAATGGTACCTCACTTGTGTGGGTCGGCCTAGTGCCTGCGACAGGAAACGGCGCAAAACGCAACGCGGTCCCACCTCAATTTCGCAGTGAAAAATGACCCTTTTTTGGCAAAGTGCCTAGCTGTAGTTTTTGAACCCTACCTCTGCCGGCACCTAGGGAAACCTAGCAAGCCTATACATTTTTGAAAACTAGACACCCAGGGGAATCCAGGATGGGGTGACTTGACTGCCTCCCACCAGGTTCTGTTACCCAGAATCCCTTGCAAACATAAAAAATTGTCCAAAAAACACATTTCCCCACATTTCTGTGGTGGAAAGTTCTGGAATCTGCGTGGATCCACAAATTTCCACCCACCCCGCGTCCCCCAAAGTCTTACGAGAAAAATGGTACCTCACTTGTGTGGGTCGGCCTAGTGCCTGCGACAGGAAACGGCGCAAAACGCAACGTGGTCACACCTCAATTTCGCAGTGAAAAATGACCCTTTTTTGGCAAAGTGCCTAGCTGTAGTTTTTGAACCCTACCTCTGCCGGCACCTAGGGAAACCTAGCAAACCTATACATTTTTGAAAACTAGACACCCAGGGAATCCAGGATGGGGTGACTTGACTGCCTCCCACCAGGTTCTGTTACCCAGAATCCCTTGCAAACATAAAAATTGTCAAAAAAACACATTTTCCCCACATTTCTGTGGTGGAAAGTTCTGGAATCTGCGTGGATCCACAAATTTCCACCCACCCCGCGTTCCCCAAAGTCTTACGAGAAAAATGGTACCTCACTTGTGTGGGTCGGCCTAGTGCCTGCGACAGGAAACGGCGCAAAACGCAACGTGGTCACACCTCAATTTCGCAGTGAAAAATGACCCTTTTTGGCAAAGTGCCTAGCTGTAGTTTTTGAACCCTAGCTCTGCCGGCACCTAGGGAAACCTAGCAAACCTATACATTTTTGAAAACTAGACACCCAGGGGAATCCAGGATGGGGTGACTTGACTGCCTCCCACCAGGTTCTGTTACCCAGAATCCCTTGCAAACATAAAAAATTGTCAAAAAAAACACATTTTCCCCACATTTCTGTGGTGGAAAGTTCTGGAATCTGCGTGGATCCACAAATTTCCACCCACCCCGCGTCCCCCAAAGTCTTACGAGAAAAATGGTACCTCACTTGTGTGGGTCGGCCTAGTGCCTGCGACAGGAAACGGCGCAAAACGCAACGTGGTCACACCTCAATTTCGCAGTGAAAAATGACCCTTTTTTGGCAAAATGCCTAGCTGTAGTTTGTGAACCCTAGCTCTGCCGGCACCTAGGGAAACCTACCAAACACACACATTTCTGAAAAGTAGACACCCGGGGGCTTCCAGGGAGGTATGGCTTGCGTGGATCTCCCAACGTTTCCTTACCCAGAATCCCTTGCAAACCTCAATTTTAGCTGAAAAAATCACTTTTTTCACACATTTGTATGTGGGAAAGTGTGGCATCACTGGCCTCACACAAATTTCCTACCACCCAGCGTTCCCCCAGGTCTCCCGATAAAAATGGTGCCTCACTTGTGTGGGAGGCCCAAGTACCCGCGACAGGCAAGGGCCCACAACGTAGTGAGGCGACCTCAAAATTGCCTATCTCAAAACCACCTGGTTTTGCAAGGGGGTCACCTGGGTTTTGGCCCCGTGCTCGGCGGCCATCTAGGGAAACCTACCAAACACACACATTTCTGAAAAGTAGACACCCGGGGGCTTCCAGGGAGGTATGGCTTGCGTGGATCCCCCAACGTTTCCTTACCCAGAATCCCTTGCAAACCTCAATTTTAGCTGAAAAAATCACTTTTTCACACATTTGTGTGTGGGGAAGTGTGGCATCACTGGCCTCACACAAATTTCCTACCACCCAGCGTTCCCCCAGGTCTCCCGATAAAAATGGTGCCTCACTTGTGTGGGAGGCCCAAGTACCCGCGACAGGCAAGGGCCCACAACGTAGTGAGGCGACCTCAAAATTGCCTATCTCAAAACCACCTGGTTTTGCAAGGGGGTCACCTGGGTTTTTGGCCCCGTGCTCGGCGGCCATCTAGGGAAACCTACCAAACACACACATTTCTGAAAAGTAGACACCCGGGGGCTTCCAGGGAGGTATGGCTTGCGTGGATCCCCCAACGTTTCCTTACCCAGAATCCCTTGCAAACCTCAATTTTAGCTGAAAAAATCACTTTTTTCACACATTTGTGTGTGGGAAAGTGTGGCATCACTGGCCTCACACAAATTTCCTACCACCCAGCGTTCCCCCAGGTCTCCCGATAAAAATGGTGCCTCACTTGTGTGGGAGGCCCAAGTACTCGCGACAGGCAAGGGCCCACAACGTAGTGAGGCGACCTCAAAATTGCCTATCTCAAAACCACCTGGTTTTGCAAGGGGGTCACCTGGGTTTTGGCCCCGTGCTCGGCGGCCATCTAGGGAAACCTACCAAACACACACATTTCTGAAAAGTAGACACCCGGGGGCTTCCAGGGAGGTATGGCTTGCATGGATCCCCCAACGTTTCCTTACCCAGAATCCCTTGCAAACCTCAATTTTAGCTGAAAAAATCACTTTTTTCACACATTTGTGTGTGGGAAAGTGTGGCATCACTGGCCTCACACAAATTTCCTACCACCCAGCGTTCCCCCAGGTCTCCCGATAAAAATGGTGCCTCACTTGTGTGGGAGGCCCAAGTACCCGCGACAGGCAAGGGCACACAACGTAGTGAGGCGACCTCAAAATTGCCTATCTCAAAACCACGTGGTTTTGCAAGGGGGGTCACCTGGGTTTTTGGCCCCGTGCTCGGCGGCCATCTAGGAAAACCTACCAAACACACACATTTCTGAAAAGTAGACACCCGGGGGCTTCCAGGGAGGTATGGCTTGCGTGGATCCCCCAACGTTTCCTTACCCAGAATCCCTTGCAAACCTCAATTTTAGCTGAAAAAATCACTTTTTTCACACATTTGTGTGTGGAAAGTGTGGCATCACTGGCCTCACACAAATTTCCTACCACCCAGCGTTCCCCCAGGTCTCCTGATAAAAATGGTGCCTCACTTGTGTGGGAGGCCCAAGTACCCGCGACAGGCAAGGGCCCACAACGTAGTGAGGCGACCTCAAAATTGCCTATCTCAAAACCACCTGGTTTTGCAAGGGAGTCACCTGGGTTTTGGCCCCGTGCTCGGCGGCTATCTAGGGAAACCTACCAAACCCACACATTTCTGAAAAGTAGACACCCGGGGGCTTCCAGGAGGTATGGCTTGCGTGGATCCCCCAACGTTTCCTTACCCAGAATCCCTTGCAAACCTCAATTTTAGCTGAAAAAATCACTTTTTTCACACATTTGTGTGTGGGAAAGTGTGGCATCACTGGCCTCACACAAATTTCCTACCACCCAGCGTTCCCCCAGGTCTCCCGATAAAAATGGTGCCTCACTTGTGTGGGAGGCCCAAGTACTCGCGACAGGCAAGGGCCCACAACGTAGTGAGGCGACCTCAAAATTGCCTATCTCAAAACCACCTGGTTTTGCAAGGGGAGTCACCTGGGTTTTGGCCCCGTGCTCGGCGGCCATCTAGGGAAACCTACCAAACACACACATTTCTGAAAAGTAGACACCCGGGGGCTTCCAGGGAGGTATGGCTTGCGTGGATCCCCCAACGTTTCCTTACCCAGAATCCCTTGCAAACCTCAATTTTAGCTGAAAAAATCACTTTTTCACACATTTGTGTGTGGGAAAGTGTGGCATCACTGGCCTCACACAAATTTCCTACCACCCAGCGTTCCCCCAGGTCTCCCGATAAAAATGGTGCCTCACTTGTGTGGGAGGCCCAAGTACCCGCGACAGGCAAGGGCCCACAACGTAGTGAGGCGACCTCAAAATTGCCTATCTCAAAACCACCTGGTTTTGCAAGGGAGTCACCTGGGTTTTGGCCCCGTGCTCGGCGGCCATCTAGGAAACCTACCAAACCCACACATTTCTAAAAAGTAGACACCCGGGGGCTTCCAGGGAGGTATGGCTTGCGTGGATCCCCCAACGTTTCCTTACCCAGAATCCCTTGCAAACCTCAATTTTAGCTGAAATAATCACTTTTTCACACATTTGTGTGTGGGAAAGTGTGGCATCACTGGCCTCACACAAATTTCCTACCACCCAGCGTTCCCCAGGTCTCCCGATAAAAATGGTGCCTCACTTGTGTGGGAGGCCCAAGTACCCGCGACAGGCAAGGGCCCAAAACATTTTTTGATAGGCAATGTTGATGTTGCCTCAAAACGTTTTGTGTCCTTGCCTGTCGCGGGTACTTGGGCCTCCCACATGAGTGAGGTACCATTTTATCGGAGACCTTGGGGAACACTGGGTGGTAGGAAATGCATGTCTGCCCAGCGATGCCACAACTTTCCCACCCAAAAATGTGTGGAAAAAGTGATTTTTCCACCTAAATTCGAGGTTTGCAGGGGATTCTGGGTAAGAAAACGTTGGGGGATCCACGCAAGCCATACCTCCCTGGAACCCCCGGGTGTCTAGTTTTCAGAAATGTGTGGGTTTGATAGGTTTCCTAGCTGGCCACCGAGCACGGGGCCAAAACCGAGGTGACCCCCTTGCAAAACCAGGTTGTTTTGTGATAGGTAATTTTAATGTCGCCTCAATACCTTTTCGGCCCTAGCCTGTCGTGGGTACTTGGGCCTCCCACACGAGTGAGGTACCATTTTTATCGGGAGACCTTGGGGAACACTGGGTGGTAGGAAATGCATGTCTGCCCGGCGATGCCACAACTTTCCCACACAAAAATGTGTGGAAAAAGTGATTTTTCCACCTAAATTCGAGGTTTGCAGGGGATTCTGGGTAAGAAAACGTTGGGGGATCCACGCAAGCCATACCTCCCTGGAACCCCCGGGTGTCTAGTTTTCAGAAATGTGTGGGTTTGATAGGTTTCCCTAGCTGGCCACCAAGCACGGGGCCAAAACCGAGGTGACTCCCTTGCAAAACCAGGTTGTTTTGTGATAGGCAATTTTAATGTCGCCTCAATACCTTTTCGGCCCTAGCCTGTCGTGGGTACTTGGGCCTCCCACACGAGTGAGGTACCATTTTTATCGGGAGACCTTGGGGAACACTGGGTGGTAGGAAATGCATGTCTGCCCGGCGATGCCACAACTTTCCCACACAAAAATGTGTGGAAAAAGTGATTTTTCCACCTAAATTCGAGGTTTGCAGGGGATTCTGGGTAAGAAAACGTTGGGGGATCCACGCAAGCCATACCTCCCTGGAACCCCCGGGTGTCTAGTTTTCAGAAATGTGTGGGTTTGATAGGTTTCCCTAGCTGGCCACCGAGCACGGGGCCAAAACCGAGGTGACCCCCTTGCAAAACCAGGTTGTTTTGTGATAGGCAATTTTAATGTCGCCTCAATACCTTTTCGGCCCTAGCCTGTCGTGGGTACTTGGGCCTCCCACACGAGTGAGGTACCATTTTTATCGGGAGACCTTGGGGAACACTGGGTGGTAGGAAATGCATGTCTGCCCGGCGATGCCACAACTTTCCCACACAAAAATGTGTGGAAAAAGTGATTTTTCCACCTAAATTCGAGGTTTGCAGGGGATTCTGGGTAAGAAAACGTTGGGGGATCCACGCAAGCCATACCTCCCTGGAACCCCCGGGTGTCTAGTTTTCAGAAATGGGTGGGTTTGATAGGTTTCCCTAGCTGGCCACCGAGCACAAGGCCAAAACCGAGGTGACCCCTTGCAAAACCAGGTTGTTTTGTGATAGGCAATTTTAATGTCGCCTCAATACCTTTTCGGCCCTAGCCTGTCGTGGGTACTTGGGCCTCCCACACGAGTGAGGTACCATTTTTATCGGGAGACCTTGGGGAACACTGGGTGGTAGGAAATGCATGTCTGCCCGGCGATGCCACAACTTTCCCACACAAAAATGTGTGGAAAAAGTGATTTTTCCACCTAAATTCGAGGTTTGCAGGGGATTCTGGGTAAGAAAACGTTGGGGGATCCACGCAAGCCATACCTCCCTGGAACCCCCGGGTGTCTAGTTTTCAGAAATGGGTGGGTTTGATAGGTTTCCCTAGCTGGCCACCGAGCACGGGGCCAAAAACCGAGGTGACCCCCTTGCAAAACCAGGTTGTTTTGTGATAGGCAATTTTAATGTCGCCTCAATACCTTTTCGGCCCTAGCCTGTCGTGGGTACTTGGGCCTCCCACACGAGTGAGGTACCATTTTTATCGGGAGACCTTGGGGAACACTGGGTGGTAGGAAATGCATGTCTGCCCGGCGATGCCACAAATTTCCCACACAAAAATGTGTGGAAATAGTGATTTTTTCAACAAAATATGAGGCTAGCAGGGCATGTTGTGTAAAAAAACAGTGAGAACCACGCAAGTCATTCACCCTTGTACTTCCCCTTTGTCTACTACTCAAAAATGTAATGGTTTGCCTAGGTGACGACTGAGCTAGGGCAGAAAGTCCCCTGCTACCCATTGTGGAAAAAAAAATATCTTACAAAAGGCCATTAAACAGACACAAATATAAATCTAACACTCATTTGATAAAGCTAATCCACCACTTACACAGGTTGGTTTTAGCACCTCCAGAAACGCTGGCTTCAAAGCACAAATACTTATCAAAGTATATAAATATTGAAGCCAAGCCTTCTGAAGGGGAGCCATAAAGCCACATCACGGCACCAACCACTTTATGGTCCATTCACACGCCATTCACACACCACACACAAGACTTCCGTACCGCCAGCCACGGGCCCAAACAACCATATCACTTGCACTCACACAAACATACTGCCGCCATGCAAGGGCCCATCACATTTATATGCCACAAGACATAATGACTTTGACTATATTCTACCACCTGTCAAGTCTCCACCTCCTTCTTCCAGAACGTTACCGAACTCATGCCCAGTGAACCTATACTAATGACTTCCATGACAGCCACATGAGGCTCAGGAAGACATGTCTTTCATGCACCTTTAGTGCACTCACTATGCTAAATCCAACTCCTTCCAGTTTGTGGATGCAAGTTGGGGGTGCTCGAGTATGCCGTGAAGCCCATTCCTCGAGCTGAGCAAGCATATCTACCTTTGAAACTAAGGCAAAATGCTGGAAATTTTCAAAAGGTAACATCATAAACTATGAACGGATGAATGTGAAACAAGGGTAGTCCGTGACAACGTAGCACATGTCCAATCCACCGTTATGTGCAGTGACTGTAATGCACTTATCATACAGCAAACTGACCATCTACTAAGTTCTAACGGAGGATGAACATGGCAAGCAGCATTGACCCATAAGTATTGAGTGTGAGTGTGGCAGCAATGGATTTGAATCCATGGGTGAAGAAGAAGTCAGGACGTGTATCTATACTACCTTTACTATCTGCCTTCTACCTTTGCAATATTCCTCGGAAAGCGTACCTACCGTAAGCTGTTCTAACCCGTTCGTGTGTCTGTCCTCAGAGTCCTGACTAACCCTGTCCAATTGTTAAGAGACCCTATACTAATGCCTTTCATCTCTAGCTACTTGAAGCTTGAGTGAACATTTCTGTCACGAGCTATCAATGCTCTCACAATGCTCTATCCAACTCCTTCCAGTTTGTGGATGCAAGTTGGGGAGTGCCCGAGTATGCCGCAAAAACATTTCTCGAGCTGAGCAAGCATATCTACCTTTGAAACTAAGGCAAACATGCTGGAAATTTTCAAAAACTTCCTAAAGAGAACATCATAAACTACGAAGAACGGTTGAATGTGAAACACGGGTACTCCATGACAACGTGGCATATGTTCTGCCCACCAGTATGTGCAGCGTGGGGACTATAATGCACTTGTCAATTGGCGAACAGAACAACTACCACGTTCTGAAAGCAGATAAAGGTGTTGAGAAGTCCATGATTTCATGAAGTAGAGGAAGAAATATCCTGCAGCTGCTTGCGTAGTGAAGGAGTGGCCCACAGACAGTAGGTATCCATTCACACCAATTGAAAGGTTATCCTATTGGCAGCTCCACCTCAGTCAATTTCCCAGTATTTTGCTTTAGTGTGATACAACATAAAGCAAGTAGGAAAACAGAAGGCAGGCTTACTTGGGCACTGGGGACAGTAAACACGAGTCTCCTGCCTCTTTCCCTGCATCGAGCACACTTTACAACGACGACATGGTCGCTCCTTTTTGGGTGTTGCAGGAATTTTATCTGCAAAGTGTCGCTCCTGCAGCCTTGCCACGTCCTCCAGAACACATGAAGTGGAGGCTTCTGCTTCTGTAGCAGTAAGACTTTCAATTACAGACAACTGAAAGTCAAGGAAAGACATGAGTCTTCCTGTGGTGGTCTCACGATAAACAACATACGCATTGTATGTTGCCATCTGGATCAGGTGCGTAAACAGTTTCTTATACCAAGTGCGAGTTTTACGACTCGCATTGTATGGCTGAAGAACCTGGTCGTTCTTGTCCACTCCGCCCATGTACTTGTTGTAATCAAGTATACAGGTGGGCTTGTGGACTTCGGCCATCTGACCCCAAACCGTGACAGGGGAAGTGCTCTCAGCATGAATTGTAGTGAGCATGTACACATCGCGCCTATCTGAGAACTTAACTGCGAGCAGCTCGTTGGAACGCAACGCAGTGCTCTGGGATTTCTGGAGCTTCTTGCAAACAAGCTCCTGCGGGAATCCTTTGCGGCGACAACGAATTGTACCACAAGCCACGGTGCCAGCTTTGTAGAGCTCACTGAATAGCTCTACTCCTGTATAGAAATTGTCCACATAAAGGTTATAACCTTTGTGAAGAAGTGGCTGGACAAGCTCCCATACAATCTTTCCTGTGACCCCTAGCATGGGAGGGCAACCTACAGGGTTAAGAGTTGTGTCCTTCCCTGTATACACTCTCAAGCTGTACACATAGCCAGTCGAGCTCTCACACAGCATGTACAGCTTGATGCCATAGCGAGCGCGTTTGCTCGGAATGTACTGCCTAAACAGCAGCCGCCCTTTATACAAGATCAAGGACTCATCAATGGCTATATTCTTTCCAGGAGTATAAACCTCTGGAAACCTGGCAGACAAATGTTCCACGACAGGCCGAATTTTGAACAACCTGTCATAGTCTGGATGGTCCCGGGGCAATGCAGCAGAATTGTCATTGAAATGCAGCATGCGCTGCAATAGCAAAAAACGATCTCTGCTCATGTATGGTGCAAAGATGGGGGTTAACCAAACCGTGCGAGTAGACCAGTAGGATAGCAAGGTTGGTTTATGCACTACCCCCATTTTAAGTGTGAGGCCCAAAATATCTTCAACTCCCCTAGTGAAGTGGGAGTCCACTTGCGCGCCCTAGAATGAGGCCCAAGAGTGCCTCCTTGCTCCCTCAGAAATTGTTCGGCACGCAAATTTGTTTGCTGCACAATTTCGTCTAGGAAGTCAACACCAAAAAGAGATGGAAGTAGTCAATTGGCAAAAAATTTGCCGTATCTACTTTACATCCAGCGTCACCAGTGAAAGGCGGAATTTGGGGCTGAACTAAATTGGGAGGCTGCCAAGACAGCACTCCGTCTGTGCTTGCGGCCGCACGTGCCTGCACTCTGGGTTGCTCTAACCTGTTACGGGTGTCCTGCTGCACAGACTGTGCTGGCAAAGGACAGCACGACTGACATAGTCTCCTTCAGAATCGCTGGACGATGAGTCATCGGATGGAACTGCGCCGACTGAAAAGTCACTCCCAGATTCGGCTCCATTGTCCTCTCCCTCAGATGATGTCTCAGTATCTGCTGTCTCAGTCTCTGATCCTGCCTCAGAGCTGGACTCCAGAACCAGATTTAGGGCCTGGGCAGCATCCATCCAACGATATGCCATCTCTGCTAGTGCCTAAACTATCCTTTTAAAACACAATCCTACGTAGAAGGCAGATAGGTTGTTGGTTTTAAAGTGTAGGTGGGTGTGTGCGCGTGAGTGAAGTGTTTAAGTCAATAATGACGAAGTCACCTTACCTTTGCGAACTCTGTACGCTCTCCAAAAAGACTAAGAAAGAGAGAAAAAGACACAGTATTACTTTACCTTGCCACATACCCATCATCGCAGCCTTTTAGCGCTGGTGGGAGCCATTGCAACCATCATTTTGGCGCCAAGATGCCTACGGGTGAACGTGTGCTTTACAATTGCACACTATGACCACCTTTGATGCGCCCACTACCATCCTTGCAAACGTGCCCCTCATCTCTCCATAGCCCCTCTCTCACATAGACAATTAATTCCCAATGTCAGAGCGCTCAATACCTGGTGCAGGCAGCAACGGGTAGAATCCTTACCCGATATTTAAATTCAGAAACACAAAGGATGCCGCACTCCAAGACCGGTTTCAGAGTTGCTTTATTTTCACCACCACTACCACCAGTCGTGGTGAAAATAAAGCAACTCTGAAACCAATCTCTGGAGTGCGGCATCCTTTGTGTTTCTGAATATATATATATATATATCCAGCTCCGTTTCCTTGTTTCCCAAAACGAAAAACAGCACTCGCGTGGGCCAATAAACTCTAGCAACTGCCCCGCGAGTGCTGTTTTTCTTTTGGAAACAAGGAAACAGAGCCTGGATAAATATCGCGGGCGCACCCCGCGTTTGTGAAGCACCCGTCCGCAAGTGCGCCGTTCACTGTGCATCAAGGAGCATATATATATATATATATATATATATATATATATATATATATATAGCAACTGACAGTATCCCCGTGCGAGCGCGCACACATGGGACCACGGACTCAAGATTAAGCTGTAGCCAAAATGCGTGCTTACAAAAGAAAGGTGCAGCCTCAGACGCGTTTCGGACACCGACTGTGTCCTTGATCACATATATATATAAACCATTTCCGAAATCTTCATAAGAATCGGTCACCGACACAAGGGTAGCATTGCCATTCAGGCTTGACGTTTATTCGATACCTTTGCTATAATATATATATATATACACACACACACGGACACAGACACATATATATATATATATATATACATAGATTTTATCTCTACATATATTTATATACATCTATATACATATATCTATACATATATATGTATATGTATATAGATACATATATATATCATTCACTCTTTAGACTTATGTATATATATGTATCTATATACACATACATATGTATATAGATACATATATATACATATATCATCTACAGAGAGAAAGAGACTCTCTCTCTCTCTCTCTCTCTCTCTCTATATATATATATATATATATATATCCAATTACCACTCAAAGGTGCATTCCGGCACCGAAAGGAGAGACGGACAACTGCTTCTATGCTGATACTGCCGGCTGATACTGCCGGCCGCAGTAGCATATTTATTATTCCAAACAAGTGCAAAACTCGGACATGACGCGTTTCGGCCAACAAAGTGGCCTTGATCACATATATATATAAAGAAAGATCTCTCTCTTGCTCTAATTTTTTTATAGCTATGGCTTCCCTGGGGGCCGATTGTGGCCCCCACGGAAAGCACATAGGTATAAAAAAATGCCCCACAGGGGTCGGCCACTGAGCAGGAGGACCGACCCCCTGCCAATATTGCCACCATTGTACTTTTTTTTAAATTATTTTTAGCATTTTTGGGGGGCGATCATGCCCCCCAAGGAAAGCCAACATGGGTAAATAGAAAATATGCCCCCACAAGGGGTCGGCCACTGAGCAGGAGGACCGACCCCCTGCCAATATCGCCGCCATTTTAAAAAAAAAAAAAAATCGTTTTTTTCATTTTTGGGTGCGATCGCGCACCCCAAACAAAGACAACTTAAAAAAAATTAAATAAATATGCCCCCGGGGGGGGCTGACCCATTACCACGAGGGCCGACCCCCAAAGACATCCCTGGTGTCTAGTGGGGTTTCCTGGCCGTGGATCGCATCGCTGCCGCGATCCACGGCCAGGAAACCTTTCAGGAAGGCCTCGTTTGAAAGGGAGACTCTCCCTTTCAAACGAGGCCTCCCTGAAAGCTGGGGAGGCCGTTTTCGGCCGGATTTCCCCATCGGAGTCGAGCGCGGCCTTACCTGCTGCTGTCCTCGGCTCCGGTGGGGAATCAGTGACGTCAGAGCGCCTCGCGGCGCGCTGAGCGTCACAGATGGGCGGGAGGGGGCGGGGGAGACGCGGAAAGCCTTCCACGTCTCCCCCAGGGGAATTAAAAAAACAATCTCCGGTGCGATGCACCGGAGGTTTAAAGAGGCCCTCCCTGGTGACGGCCAATGGACGTGCGCCGCACCAGGGAGGTAGTGCTTGCGTCGGCCATTGGCCGACGCAAGCACCAAAGGGGTTAAATTCCCTGTTTTGGTTTGTCTATTGTAATCATGAAATATGTTTTGTCGATCCCAAACATTCTTGCTAATAATTACTATTGCATTTTGATATGTTTATCATGAACGAGAGGACTCTATATTCAAACTTAGTTACATTGTTGCTTTAATTTTCTGTGGATAAAGCTCCCTGTTTAGTATGTTCTCTATGTTTACTTTTTACTATCAAGTATCACGTTCTCTGATTGGGTGCACTGCATTTAAAAGTGGTGGTCCGGCACCAGCGCGTCATGTGAGCAAGATCGCGGAGGCGATCGAAACGCGTCTGGGGCGGACACTTGTCTGTATCATTCATGGAATTAATAAACTTACCATTGATTGTTGAACCCGTCTAGCCTTGATTCATGCTGAAGTGAGTGCCTCTGTGTTGGTCCGGACCTGTGGTGTATTCCCTCCCAGCTATTGGAGGGTCAGGACTTTGATTATATATATATATATATATGCACTACAAAGGAGGCAGCACTCCGGAGTTGAGTTTAAAGAATTTATTTTTGGCAACACTCAACCAACGCGTTTCAGCCCTCCCACGGCTTTGATCACGGTTAGTGAGTCCTTTCTCTCTTGCACTCTATATACCCATATAGCCTTAATGTGGCATTATGGGACTTGTAGTGCCATTTAAATTGAAAACTTTATTCACACTATGTTCAGACAAGGATTTCCACTATTGTCATTGAATTTTCATAATGGAATTCGCGCTTTACCACAAAGTAACTCGATACAGTATCGTGCAGCCTACCAATTACATTGCGAATCATTGAGTTACATGATATTATAATGCCTTCTGGTTCTGATACCCTCATATGTTTTTTGAGTATAGTACATATTTTGAAAAGGTGTTTCCCAATGTTCCATAATCTGGGTGTAGTACCCAATTACAATATTGCAGACAATTAATTACCACAGTTTCTGTATGCATTTTTCATTCTGATTATACAGGAAGTTCTTATTTCCGGTATCACAGTGATATTCTCTGTCAAAGTTTTTTACTCTGAGTGTACAAAAAGTTCCTCATCATTGTTAATCCCCCTTGGGGTCTTTGTTCTAAGTCTGATGATATAACGAGATTCCATTTGGCGTAGTTTTCTTATCCTGTCCCCTCCACGCTCATCAGATGTTATTGCATGGATGCCATAATAGCTCATCGCCTTCCAATCTCCCTTTTGACATAGTGCCATATGTTTGGCAGTGGCATACGTCATATCCCTGTTTTTTACTGCTCGGATATGTTCTAAGATGCATTTTTTGAGCATGCAAATTGTACTTCCAATATATTTTAATCTGCAATTACATTCAATGATATAAATTACAAATTGTGTTGTACAGGTGATCCTTTGATCGAGACTTATGATGTTCCCATTAGGTTCCGTGATTGTTCGCATGTTTCTTCCGATTTTGCATGCTTTGCATGAATTACACTTTTTGAAGCCTTTTTGTTGTTCAATCTGCCAGTTTGTTTCTTGTTGTTCCTGAAAATGGCTTTTGACCAATAGATCTTTTAGGGATTTGGTTTTCTTGTATGTCACCACTGGTTTTGACCCCAAACGTTGTCCTATGTCTGGGTCGCTTGCAATTAGGTACCAATACTTTTTTATTTTACTAATGATCTTTCCACTTCCACTCGATCCCTCGAACACTGTCACACCATATGCCACTCGATTCTGGACTCCTTGGGACAGGTTCCCTTAGCGTGTTGTGGCCACATGCAAAATATCCACCAGAGTTGCTTCCTTTCAAAAGCAACAGGGAACACAGCGGCTCTTGCACAGGTAGGTTTTATTTCATCTTTGGCATGACGCGTTTCAGCTAATGCCTTCCTCAGATGCCAAACATACTGTACTGGCGCTCAATCACAGTTCCCAATTTGAATGCTTCATGCATCTCTCCCATTGGAGGAAACCAGAAACTGCAAGTCCCAGCATCCCATTCGATGGACACTTCAGGTTGCTGCCAATCACCAGAGTCTTTACCTTTGAGACTCCATAAGCCCATCTGTGTATAACCTACGCCCTCTGCAGATTCCGAAGATGGGCATGTAGAGGCACCGTGTGAGTACACCGCGACTCACCATGTAGTCATGGCCCTATTCCCGGCCAAATGTCTGCCCTCCCGGGTCCGCAGTGGTCCAGATTCATTCGATCCCTCGAACATTGTCACACCATATGCCACTCGATTCTGGACTCCTTGGGACTCCTTGATATCACTGAGCATGTCATGAATGATGCAATATGTGACGTCATCAGCAGTGCATTGCGGGGCGCGAGTTATAGTTAGCTCAACTAACTATAACGGCCAAATTTCTCTGGTTTTGTACGAGTGAAATGTCCAACTAACTATAACGTCCCTGAAACCTGTGGTTTTTTCACCGAATTTCTAAGGTTTTTTAAATGCTAATTTCTAACTATAACGTCCTTGAAACCTATGTTTTTTTCAGTGAATTTCTAAGGTATTTTAAATGCTAATTTATAACTATAACGTCCATGAAACCTATGGTTTTTTCAGTAAATTTCAAAGGTTTTTTATAGGCCATGCCCCCTTTCTCCACCACTATGCAAACGTGCCTCTGTCGTGTAGTTCCTATAGTACCCCTGCAGGACCTGCGCGTTTGGATAACATAAACTGTGGGCTTGGTGTTAGACTGACTCTGTGCACCCCCACCGCATATGTTAGCCGGATTTGCATTAGCTAGCTCACAGTGCCACTAGAATCTCCACTTATCTGGGATAGATTAGTTTCTGGCAACCTTAGATCATGACAACCCTGATCCCTCAGAATCATGGAAACAATGTACTACTTTTCGCTCAGTCACTCGTGCTTACTTATTTGGTTTGTCTCAGAGAGTTACACAGAATAAACAGTCTGGGTGTTTCAATAAGTATTTATTGAACAGTTGTTATTCTAGTGTAAAATATATGTGCTGCAGCAACCAGCAGACAATAGCAGAGATATATTATTAGCAGTACGATAAAAGTGAAGGGATAGAACAGTTCTACCATATTGCAATAATCATGAATACATACATGAATATAAAAAGCATTATGAAAAGTGTGCGTACTCCTACGATGCCTAACTAGATGTACCTGAGTGTACCTAGCATATGTGTAGGCCTAAGAGTCTAAGAGCCAAGAATCCTTCTAGGATTTAGTCGAACCCCATTACCTGAATAGAGAGAGTGTGGGACCCCGTCCTGGTCTCGAGTTGGACACCCCACAAGGGCTGTGTTAGACCGCTGTCAGCTGGAGCGACTGCATGCAGGAGCCTCAGCGTCTCTGGTCAGTGTGTCAGCATGGAAGTCTCGGTTCCCTCTTCCTTACCATGGCAAGATGTGGTGTATTTATACCCTAAAGTGTCTCGTCCCGCAGTATGGTTTGTATTGGTCTTTGTTAGACATGAGGAAGACGTCAGGGGTGAACTTTGTACATACATATTATGCGGGAGATGTAGCTGGTGAATGCTCATGCATAATTTATGAGTACATTGTAGACCTGTGTTTGCGAAAAACCCTGCAGTGTTCTAACCACAGACTAGATAACGTTCAACCCTCAGAGTTCGTTGTGTACTGTAGGGAACTAATGTAGGTGAAAGATCATGCCTATATTAGGGCATAGGAGATCATGACTATAATAGGGCATAGAAGATTATGACCAAAATAGGACATATACGATTATGACCATAATAGGGCATATGCAAATATGACCATATACGGCATATATGAGCGTGTCTATATTAGGGCCTCTATACGAAACATAACACCCACTCCACTTTCGAATTGGATGACAATGACCATACTTAAAATCTGGACAATTTAAAATTCTCTTAAAAACAGCTAAAAACATGGTCTCAAAAAGACATTTAAAAATGATTAAAAATGTTAAAAGTCAGCTATTCTTTTGTTGCCACTTGAAAAAGTCAATTCTGTCTCACTCATAAAAGTTGCATTACCATAAGCAGAAGAAGGCCATTCTTTCTCAAGTGAAAGTGTCAATTTAGGAAGTGTTCCAAACTTAGTTCGTTTATTTATGAAACGAAATGGAGAAGCCGAATTCTTTCCCAGGACGCGATGAGCCAATTCCAGATTAAGTGTCCTGGCTGGGAGATACAGCATTATCGGTGTTAGCTACTGCAGACGACAAATCCAACGCCTCACAGAGAACGTCAATCGCACTTAGATGGATTTCAGCACTGCCAACAGTCGGTGCTGCGGCAGCTTGTGCGGCAGTTGTTACCTGAGTGCCTGTGGAGGAGCCACCTAACCCAGCAGGAGCAAACGGCACCTGTGGATTCTCAAGGAATGCATTCATCAGAATTGGAAGACGCTGGGGACAACGCAGAGCATGGGCCTTTAGGGGGTCCAGCATAGCATCCATGTCCGGAGGCGTATCTGATGGAAACGTTAGACAGAGATCCAACGTGCATTCTTCTCCGCAAAACAGGCATCCAAGAACAGGTAAGATGCAGTCCACCCAGACTGGTCTAAATGATAGAAACCAAGAGGCGTTCAGTTCTCTTAGGCAAGGTATACCCAGAAGCTGTACCATGCGTTCAAGGTACTTCCGCTCCATGAGTACGTTCGCCATTTCCTCAGAAATTGGGCCGTCCATTGCGTAGCAGTAAGATTACAAACAGGACTCCTGCAATTAGGAACAGGATAAGCGGGAGACCTCCAAACACGCTTCCCAATACGGAGTGTATAAAATTTGGGATTACTTCGAGGACTGTCTGAAAGGTGCTTAATAGTCCTGACCCTATGGTCTTAAATAGGTGTACAATACCGCTCGTATCAGACATGTTAAAGATACGACCCACCATTTCTGCGAAATGAAAGGGGCAGTTCGTACGTATAAGCGCCTGTATCTCAGTCGAGGTCCTTGCAACTTGAAGTTCAAAGGTTTCTCGAGCGGAGGTTAAGGGCACGGGTTGCTGTAAAAGCATGGCTTTCAGTCTGCTCAAAGTATCAAATTGTATGAAGGAAACATTCAATGAAGGCCATAACGGCGCCTCCCTGACTGTGTTCAGTGGCGGAAACAATACTTGCATACAGCAAGTAACCCTGGAGTTAACAGTGACCAGATAGGCGACGCCCGGAAGCATCCCACAGCAACCTTGATCGTTTAGCATCAAGTAACTCCCATTCGAGAGCAGCTGGAAAACCGGCGTGATCATGGCCGCTGGGGTCCCTGACATGTGACAAGATAGATTCGCTACCGAACCACTACATGCTCCGTGCAGAGAAATATCCTGACACATGAGAGAACCGCTTAAAGCGTTCTTGCAGTTTGTACCACTCAGATACACTTCTCGATCCCCATTCCGGCATCAGTATCTATATGGTAACTCCCAAGTTTCCTTAATGTAACCCTTACCCATTTATTCATATTTGCCTGCCTGCCTTTGCTCAAGGCAATATTGAAACTGAAATGTAGTGATCGGCAGAGTAATTTGGCCATGAATTAGCCATTCGGTCGATGGCGATTCTGCTACAGTGAATGGTAACCTTTCCAGTTTCTCAATACGCAGCATTGTATATTTGGCTCCCCTTTGCGCCATTTCTGTCTGTTTATCAGTTGGATTGTATTCTGAAAACAGGGACGTGGTGTTTATAAAATGCCAGGGCACATAGCCTGCACGCAAAGATTGCAGCGTCCAGCTTAACATCATAATAGAACGTAATTGGGATTGCCCGTGTTGTAACAAGGCCAGATCTTGTTCTAATATGTTGATTGCCGAAGACACAATGTTGCCTAAGGAGTAAATCCTGGAGGTCAAAGTTGTTAACCCATTATCCACTACAGCTAATGCCTTCTCTTAGTTAATACGGTCTATTTCCCGTATTCTTTCTGCGGCCTCCTTTTGGGATATTTTCCAGTTTTCATTATAATAGGCATAACTGCCAGCATATATGTAACGTTTCTGACGTGTTTTCCTTGGGCCTGACAAGAAATCCCTAAGGTCTACATCAGATGTGAGTAAGGTCAAGTGATGTTTTACTTCTGTGAGTGTTGAGGTCTCTAGCCCTGGGTGTTGTCTTTGTACATAGCATGTATCTGGCCTACTGATAAAAAAAACCCTCGGTTATCCCTAGGAATCTCTGTTGACGTGTTTGTGTCAATGGGCCAAATCAGCCATTCTGTCCAATTGGGATCTGACCTGTTGTACTGGAGAATGTCATCTAATCCTACCCCATGTGTAGTTGAATTCTGCCCCCCACCCATCTGTGATGGTGCTGGAAACCCCGGTGTGTTCATTTCCTTATTCTTGGCTAGTCCAAGACAGGATGTCTGCTGCACAGTTTCATTTAGAAATATCATCTGCTGTGGAATGAGGCATGCTCTAAAAAGCGCATCTGTTCCCTGGACCTGCCAGTCCCTCGAACCCCAGATTGATTTTAAATCTATAGTGTCCTTCCATAGGTCGAAACCCTGTGTAGACAACTGGGCCGTAAAGGAAGCAGAGTAAATCTGTTTGGTGTTAGTCAACATAATTTTCTGTGCAGATGTTGTTGCCACTTTGTAATAAAATGACTGAAAAGTATGTGAATTTCTGTGCAAAAGTTTGCGAACTACCTTTTGGAGGTGTTGGGCAGTGTTCCCACTGGTGGTATTCAAATACATTTCTAGGTGATATGGATTTGTGCAAGAAATGATGACCATAGTGTTGGTAACAGTACAATGAATCATAGTCTGAAGTACCTTCTAACATTTCATTATTCGGAAATGCTGCAGTTTTTTCTAAATCAGACATCATATTATTCACAGTTTCAGTGTCCCAATCATCAGATAATGTACTGGAGGTAATGATATCACTTAAAGAAATTTTAAATACATGTTTAAGCTTTAAAAGTTCAGTCGGACCGAATATATCAAAATCAAGCTTGTCCCATACTATACCGTCCGGTATAGGAACTGCTGTGATGTTCACTGAAGACAAGTCTCTTGGTTCACGATGTGAAGACTGGTGTGGTTTTAAAATCAAATTGACTCTTTGGGCTGTAGAGCTCTGCTGGAGATATCGTCCATTAATAAGCATACTAAAAGTTATAATTAAACCTAGCCAGAAAAGAAATAATAGAATCCCAGTGATATTCCATAGTTCTATCCAAGGTGACACCAGGTAAGGGGCATATTATCAAGACCGGCGATAAAATTATCGCCGTTTTAGCGGCAGGAAACTGCCGCTAAAACGGCGATAATGGGCTTGATAATATGCCCTGGAGAATTCAATAGAAGCCCAGGTTAGATGTGCAGGACATCTAACCTGGGCTTCTATTGAATTCTATAACGCATATTAGCAAGCCCATTATCGCCGTTTTAGCGGCTGTTTCCTGCCGCTAAAACGGCGATAATTTTATCGCCGGTCTTGCTAATATGCCCCTTAGTCTTTCTAAAAAAGTTCAAAAAGTCAGTGAGTTTCTGTTTGAGTGATTTTTTGGCTGGCGTCGTTTCCGGCTCGCTTGGATCCAGTGAAAACGTATCAGAGTTCATGAAATAGCCAGAAGCAGTTCGATCAATTGTTGGAATTGCATCGGGATTTGTTGAAATTGGATTTTGCTCTTGACGAGGCATGTTGACGTAGACGTCTGTAGTCGGTCTGATTGCAACTTGGTTGTTAAGTTGATTTTCTTCTTGTTGAAGTGGAACGAGTTCCATAGCATTGTTGCTTAGTCCTTCATTCCGTACAGGTGGCTCTTCAAACATGATGAGTCTTTCTGTTTGAACTTCTTGGATTGTAGCGAGAGGAGGGCGTCTGCTACTGTGGAGTCCATGTGGCCTACTGTTTAGTATCGGCCACATAGTGTGGTTTGATTAAGTCGATTGAGACAAATCTTTTCTCCTTTTTCCCGGCAAGAGGCGGCAGAAATACAGTTCTTGTGCCTTGGATTGCTAGGACCGGTTCAGCTGTTCTGTAGGATGGCCCAAATTCTTTCTTGTCTGCAATCTTTTCTCTGACCAGATCCCCGACTTTTGGGATCCAGACAGGTCTTGCCGTTACTGCCTTGACTTCCTCAGTGGCGGTCTGTTTTAAGTGGACGTTGCTTTGCTGTGTCCTGGATACATTTAGATCCTGTAAAACAGCCAAACGATCATGGATATCAAATTGTTTTTCATCCGCCACTGTGCCTTCACAATCAAGATCAGGTACCCACATTCTTGTCCCAAATAGAACCTTGTAAGGAGTGACACCCCCTAGAGAGCTTCTTGGCTGATTGTTTATTCCTCTTTGGACCCCATAAAGGTGATCGACCCATCTACCGCCTTTGCCTAATCCCCTAGCTGTTAAAGATTGCTTTAAGTCCCGGTTTTTCCTCTCCACAACCAAATTTCCCTCAGGATGGTATGGAGAGGAGTACCGCAATGCTACGCCCATTCCTTCCATGGCCTCTTTGTAAGCCCGAGAGCTAAACGCTGGGCCACGGTCAGAATGTAACATGCCAACTGCGTATGTGCCGATAAAGACTTGCAAATCTTTTATAACAGTTTGAGCATCAGCACAGCGCTGAGGCCAAACCCATAGGAATCTAGAGCAGGAATCCACTGCAACCATGATATATTTCTTGGCCCCATCAGATTGTAGGGGTCCGTAGTGGTCCAAATACACACATGCGAGAGGTTTGTCTGATTTTAGCAATGGTGTCTGCGCTGGGTGTGTTACGGTGGAGCCTTTCATCTGCTGGCAGATGTCGCACTTTAAGACATAGTCTTTGGTCTGCTTTGTTAACCCTGGCCACCAGTAGCACTGTTTCAGTAAAGAAATAGTCGCTGTGACGCCTGTATGCGCAGAACCCAAACCCTCGTGTGCTGCTAGAATTAAGCCTTGCCTACGATCCATATTTGGTATTACTCTATCCCCCACTCCAGGAATCTGAGCATATGGAATGTTTTGTGCATCTAACTTGTAGGAGTACTTGAGTGGAATTTTTTTAGGTATTGCTGTGCTGCCTTTGCGTGAAGCATTGACAGCTACCATAATCTCGCCGTCTATTCTTGTTTTTGAACGAGTAACTGCAGCTACAGACGCTGTACGTACAGCCCCCTTTGCGGCTTCATCAGCCAATGAATTCCCTTCAATGTGAACGCCATCACGCTGATGACTCAGTGTATGTATCACATGAGCCCTTGGTAGTTCGTTTCTCAACTCCACTACCTGTTCCCATAGCATTTTATGCTTAATTGTGCCACTTTTTGCATCTTTAAACCCGTTTTGTTCCCAATGATGTAAATATTCATTGTACGACGGTACACAGTAAAAGGAATCACACACAATTAGTGTGGGGAATTCGTGTTCCGTATTTTCAAGTGCCAGTATCAGTGCTTTTAATTCTGCTAACTGAGCCGTGCAGTCTCCTAGAGATTGCGTTTTAGTGCTACTGGGATGGAACTTTCCATCGCACATGCGACCTTTAATGATTGCACACGCCGCGCTGTAAGCTACCTTACTCCCTATGGCTGGTTGAGCAGATCCGTCAGTGTAAATAATGTATTCATACTGATCATTTGGTAGAGGATATTCTTGTTCGTATTGCAGAAATGCTTGTGTTTTTAAACTTGGATCAAATCTGTATTCAACATCCGTTGCAATAAGAGAATTAGCCCATTGTATCCATCTGGGATGTAAGGCTTTCGCATTAGGAATGCTAGCCTTTGTAACAGCCTCTAAGGCTGGTACTGGGGTCACGACTATTATGCGTATTCCCTGAGCCAGAGCTCTTTCTCTTGCTACAGCGGTCTGCACTGCTGTCAGGATTTTTTCTGTTGAAGTGAAACGCATCTCTGCGTTTGTGTACAGGTGTGATTTGTATGAGATTGGTACCGTTTCGCCTTCATCATTGAAAGTTAAATAAGTGTACCCGCATTGACCCGCTATTACTCGGATCACTAAGTTGCATACATTTACGCGTGTCTGTAAATGTTTAGAAGCTATCATGTCTTCCTGTAGAGAACGCAGGATATTTGTATGTTCCTGTGTCCATTGTCTGACTGAAAAATCAGGTTTTATTAAGTCAAGAAAGGTTTTACTCTTTCTGTGTAATCCAAAATGTATGTTCGACCAAAATTTAGGAATCCCAGTATTGATTGCAAATTTTTTAATGATTTTGGAGGTTGGAGCAGCGCACACTTTTCTAAAAAGTTAGCTGCTAGGCTTTTCCTTCGCTTGACAGCTCATACCCTAAAAATAGGACATTGAGATGGGCAATTTTTGATTTTTTGAAATTAAATTTATAGCCCTCAGAGGCGAATCCCATAATAATGGTGCTCACCCTGGTCAAGTGTCTCGGTAAGTCATCGTCCATCAGATAAATATCATCTACATAGGACAATACTTCTTCGTCCAAATTTTGGAGTAACTCTATTACCCTTGCTGAAAACAACCCCGGGCTATTCTTATACCCTTGGGGCAAACGAAAAAATTGCCGTTGTGACCCTAGCGCTGAGAAAGCGGTCCGATACCTGCTTTCAGGCGCTATATTTTGGCAGAAAAATCCATTCGAGATATCAAGTGTTGTTTTGTATTTTTGTCGCACAATGTTATTCGTTAATGCGGCACTGTGTGCATTTTGAACTGCAAATGTCTTTGTACAGGTGTTTAAATGTCTGTAATCTAAAACTAAATGATATGTGTTGTCAGGTTTTGATAGGGAAACAAAGGATTGTTCATAGGTGAAGTGCAATTTTCTATCACCCCCTGGTATTCAAGTTGATCTAGGATCTCCCTGACTTGTTTTTTAGCTTCCTGCTTTATAGGGTATTGCCTTTGAGCATTTGGGGAAAATTTTAACGGGATCACGTGGTGGGTTGAATCCTCATCCCAACCAGCATGATTTTTGTACAATGCTGTAGCTAGGGCAACCGCCCACTCCTGCGCATATGCATGTTTTAAATGTATGGGAACGAGGTTGGAAAATGCTGGAAAAATTACCTTTTCTCCCTTAGGGCACTCCATGACGAATGCTGGCGGCCAGTCTTGCTCTACTAATAGGATGTCATATCCAGATGACAAATTCTTCCAAAATAGACCCTTAACTTTCCTGGGCTTGTCCCCCTCCATCCCGAGTGTTATCTCATGTAACTTATGTGGGACACTTACCCGAGTATCAGGTGTTTCCACCGTGATATACTCTCAACTCCGCTGTCACCAGAAATTCCTTCAGGTTCTGGCGAGCTATTGTTACTTCTGCCGCGCTGTCTAGCATCGTCAGAGCCCATTCCCCGTTCAGAAGCTGTGTCCTCAGAATTCTGGGCATGTCTGATCTTGAGACCTGCTACTTTCTTCTTTTTGAACTGAGGTTTCTGTCTTTGTTTATCTTCTTTTTTCGGTGCGTAGTCCGCAGCGCGTTGCGTGTCTCTGGACTTTGTACGCTCCTCTGACCGTCCTTCCCTCTGAGTTTTTTGATGAACCCTGAAAGGAACAAGAGGAACGTGTATCAGTATCCTGATACCTGTCAGGTTTTTTAATATTATCCCTATTCCTGAGGTTATACCTCCTTTCAGAGGGCTCCTGTTGAGGAGACCTGCCTCTGGATTGAGATCTGCTGTCTTTAGACTTTTGTTGTTTTTTATTTTCCCACTTCTTTTTAGAAGAAGTAGGTGTCTGCTTTGTAGTGTCCTTTTCAGGACTGCCCACCAGTTGTGATTTTAATACTTTCCCACCTAGACTGTCTCTGCCTAGTTCTGCATATGCAGTTTCAATTATTTTGGTAGTTCGTGTTGTTGATCTATTGGACTGAACTCCCTTAGGCGTTGGCAGATCGCCACTGAAGCTGCTTCCCCCTTAATGTTAGCTAGTATTATGGCTGATACCTGATCAAAGTTGTTTAGTAACTTCATCCCTAAGTTTAGGGCAGGCTCTGCTCCGTACTCATTTTGTATCTGTCTCAATACGTCAGGTACTACTGCTAATGACGGGATACCATGTGTTCTGGTATATATGGCAGCAAAGAATGAAACCCAAGAGGTGCAGTCCTCTACTTGTGGTGTGATCCCCATGGGCAAGCAGATTGTTAGTATTCTGTGTTTATCGTAGTTGGTAGTATTCGGGAATACCGCCTCAAGCTGAGTTATTTTCTGAGCTGTCCAGAATGGTATTTGTTCACGTTTTGCGGGCATTTTGCCCATTACCGCGTGTAATGTTTGAGGAGTAATTTTAGTTGTTGTACCCTGGAAATGGGTCCCGTTTGTTGCAACTGGTGTTGGTTGAACTGTGAGAGTCCTCATGACGAATTGTGTCAGGTTTCTGTAGATTTTAATTAAATCTCTGTGTTGTATGAGTAATTCTGGCTGTGTCATTGTGCCAATGTCAGGATGCGGTGTGTAAGCCGCTAGTATTGGCCATGTGGCCCCGTCTCCTCCGAGCGGGCCTAGTCTTACTCTTGCTCTTAACTGGGGTAGGGTGCCTTTAAACCAGTATAAGTGTTCCTGGTACGTGAGTGGAATCTCTATGTCATCGAATGGACAGTATTCCTCTGGTGCATCTCCTTCTATGTAGTAGTGAAATGTCTTTGTTACAGCATCTGCTGCTGGGAATGTAACCCATGAATAGAATACCTCTGTTTTATTTGATTCGTGTGCCTCAATCACGAGAGCTACTCCGCCACCCCTTGGTGGTAAACCATTTTTTAATAGTTTCATGGTGAGCGTATGTCTGAATTTAGGTGCAATTTCAATTGCATTTTCGGGTGGTTCTCCGGCTGAGACCTGCAGATTTACTCTTTCTTCATCACTCTCAGTCATTTTGAAAAGAGAACTAAGATAAAGGTTTTATGCACAATTTAGGAACTAAATGTCCTTCAAGCTTGATTAACCAACAGCCGATAAATAGGATATCTCGCCTACTCAGCTGTCGCGGAGTTTGTGCCCACCCACTCCAGACGTCTCTGGGGTTTTGTGAGTAGGTTCTCTGAGAATAGCACGACTGCACTACTCAGATTCTACTGTTAAATAAGTACCCAACCAACATTGGCGGCGCCATGTCGTGTAGTTCCTATAGTACCCCTGCAGGACCTGCGCGTTTGGATAACATAAACTGTGGGCTTGGTGTTAGACTGACTCTGTGCACCCCCACCGCATATGTTAGCCGGATTTGCATTAGCTAGCTCACAGTGCCACTAGAATCTCCTCTTATCGGGGAGAGATTAGTTTCTGGCAACATTAGATCATAACAACCCTGATCCCTCAGATGTGTGGAAACAATGTACTACTTTTCGCTCAGTCACTAGTGCTTACTTATTTGGTTTGTCTCAGAGAGTTACACAGAATAAACAGTCTGGGCATTTCAATAAGTATTTATTGAACAGTTGTTATTCTAGTGTAAAATATATGTGCTGCAGCAACCAGCAGACAATAGCAGAGATATATTATTAGCAGTACGATAGAAGTGAAGGGATAGAACAGTTCTACCATATTGCAATAATCATGAATACATACATGAATATCAAAGCATTATGAAAAGTGTGCGGACTCCTACGATGCCTAACTAGATGTACCTGAGTGTACCTAGCATATGTGTAGGTCTAAGAGCCTAAGAGCCAAGAATCCTTCTAGGATTTAGTCGAACCCCATTACCTGAATAGAGAGAGTGTGGGACCCCGTCCTGGTCTGGAGTTGGACACCCCACAAGGGCTGTGTTAGACCGCTGTCAGCTGGAGCGACTGCATTCAGGAGCCTCAGCGTCTCTGGTCAGTGTGTCAGCATGGAAGTCTTGGTTCCCTCTTCCTTACCATGGCAAGATGTGGTGTATTTATACCCTAAAGTGTCTCGTCCCTCAGTATGGTTTGTATTGGTCTTTGTTAGACATGAGCAAGACGTCTGGGGTGAACTTTGTACATACATATTATGCGGGAGATGTAGCTGGTGAATGCTCATGCATAATTTATGAGTACATTGTAGGCCTGTGTTTGGGAAAAACCCTGCAGTGTTCTAACCACAGACTAGATAATGTTCAACCCTCAGAGTTCGTTGTGTACTGTAGGGAACTAATGTAGGTGAAAGATCATGCCTATATTAGGGCATAGGAGATCATGACTATAATAGGGCATAGACGATTATGACCAAAATAGGGCATATACGATTATGACCATAATAGGGCATATGCGAATACCATATATGGCATTTATGAACGTGTCTATATTAGGGCCTCTATACGAAACATAACACCTCTTGGCGCATTCTAAGTTGGGGGATTAAGTCCCCTTGAATACTGAGGGTCCCTGGGGGCCAACTAGCCCACCAGGTACCTCCAGTAAGCCACACACAGCTGGATTGCTGAGAGTGGTTCGAGGCCATGCTCCCTTTTTACACCACTCTGCAAACGCGCCTTCTGGCGCACTGCTGCTTGGGGGATAAAGTCCACTTCAGCCCTGAGGTTCTCAGGACACAAGGGGACTTCATCACCCCACCAGCAGTGTGCCAAGAGGAGTGTTTGCAGAGTGGTACAAAAAGGAGCGTGGCCTCGTACCACCTCTCAGCAATCCCACTGTGTGGGGCTTACTGGAGGTTCTTGGTGGCCTAGTTGGCCCCAGGGACTCTCACTAGCAACGGGGAATTAATCCCCCAAGGCAGAGCGCGCCAGGAGGCGCATTTGCAGAGTCATGCAGGGAGGGGGCGGGGCCTCTGGCGAGTTGCCGGTCTTTTTAAAAAATAAATGTTTGTCTTAAGGGAGGGGGGCCGCCTGGCCCCTCTTCCCTGGGCCACTTCTGACCCCGGGAACCCCATCCCCTGGGGCCTGGCCAGCCTTGTTGGGTTTTTTTTGGAGGGGAGCCGCTTGGCCCCCCTCCAGAGGCCAATTATGGCCCCGGGGACCCCATCCCCCGGTGCCCGGCCGTATTTTTTAAAAATGTTATTACAAAAGGGAGGGTGGCCGCGTGGCCCCCCTCCCCTTGGCCCTTATGTTGGGGACCACGGGGGGAGCCCCAATGCCCCTGCAGTACCAGCTGGCTCCCCGGCATTGCTTTTGGACAAGGGGAGCTGCTGACATGCAGCTCCCATTGTCCAAAAGCAATTCGGCTTCACTTCATGGAAGCGAGAGCAGGCTTTCTGCTCTCGCTTCCATGAAGTGAAGCAGAGTTTTCAATGACAGGGCGGGAGCCTGCTCCCGCCCTGCCATTGCAAATGGCAAAGTCCCGGGGCTGGGCACCCCGTGACATTGCAGGAGCCGGCACTGGGGGGAGGCGGTCCCCAGGGCCATGAAGGATCCAGGTGGGGGGCCACGCGGCCCCCCTCCCAATGTATACATAGCCCCGGGGAGGTGGTGGTCCCCGGGGCCGGGGGTCTGCAACGGACCCCCGTATTTAAATAAAGTTTGCTCCGGGAGGTGGTGGTCCCTGGGGCAGTGTGGGGAGGGGCAGGAGCCCCCACCCACACTTCCTTTATATTTAAACCCCGGGGAGGTGGCGGTCCGCAGGGCTTGGGGGGGCCCGCGAGGCCCCCGCACATAATTACCAATGCCCCGGGGAGGTGGCAGTCCCCGGAGAAGCGTGGGAGGGCAGGAACCCTCGCACACATTTTTCAATTAAAGCCCCGGGGAGGTGGCGGTCCCCGGGGCTTGGGGGCCCACGATGCCCCCTATGCATAAATAATAAAGCCCCGGGGAGGTGGCAGTCCCCGGGGCTGCGGGGGCCTCTGCGGGCCCCTGCTACATAAATCATGAATGCCCCCGGGACCTGGCCCACCCGGGGGCTTTAAAAAACGAAGCGCGGAAGACGGCGCTTCGCGAATCCGGACTAATTTTTTTTTTAATGCTTTTTTGGGCCCTGGGAGTCTCTGTGGGACCACCTGATGAGGCCTAGGGGGTCAGGGTGTATTTACCCTGCCCCCTTTTCTTCTTTTTTAATGTCTCTCTCACCTTTTTCCTTCTCCCTCGGTACTGAGTCACAAGATGGCTGCCAACACTTCCTGGTTTGAAGTGTTGGCAGCCAATCAGAGGCAAGCTTGTGCTCAGGAGGGCTCAGACAATCAGATCTCACAATTCTCAAATATCGATATCTGTAAATCTTTAAATATCTCAAAAACTACTGAACGGATTTACACCATTTAAGAAAAAGCGTGCTTTCTGGACCAAGAGCTATCTCTCGCCAAATTTGGTGTAATTCCGTTCAGCAAATAAGGCTGTAGCCATGTCTAAAGTTTCCTATGGAAATTAACATGGAGAAAACATGTTTTGGGACCCCCTTTTTTCTTGGCCCCGCTTGACGAATCACCCCGAAATTTTCAAGACAGGAGCTGACCTGAGTGAACAATTAGTTTTGTAAAGTTCATGAAGATTCGTCAAACGGCGCCAAAGTTATTGTCAAATCAAAAAACGCTTTCCCTATAGAAACAAGTTTCTAACTATAACTACCTTCTGGCTACCGCCAGTAGGTAATATATCTATATATATATATATATATATATATATATATATATATATATATATATATATATTTTCAATCAAATGCCCAAGGAGCTCAGGGAAGCACTCGACAGTTCGCCCACCTTCCGGCATTCACGATCAACTTGTCTTGATTCTCACTGCATGAATTCTCTGTGCCTGATGCGTTTCACGGCTCTCCGCCGCTTTTTCAAAGGCAATTTGCATAAGGTTGACGCAGGACGCTTCCTTCTTTTATAATGCAAGGCGTGTTTTAATGAAGTAATTAACCCTTGTGTGACTCACTAAGTGCGTCTCTTGGTGTACAGCCTGATGGGACATGCAGTCCTCGAAGCAATGAGTTCAATACCCTGAGTGGGTTCCAAGCGTCAACCTGTAAATAAAAAGCTTTATGTTATCCTTGGTAGGTTACAGAAGTATCAAGGCAAGGCTTCTTTTCAAAACGGCTCACTGTGCTGACTGGCATGGATGCAGTTCCTCGCCTCAGCCTCTTAATATTAGGAGATGGTGCATTCCCCAACGGCCAGGGCGTCGTGTCACTATTTTTCAACCATAGGGCGCATGGAACCCACTCAGGGTAATGTAACCCACTTTTCAGAAGAATGTATTGGTAAATTCTTCTGAAAAGTGGGATAACCTGTGATTGAGTGTGACTCCAATTTTTGGACAACCTTTGGATGATATATACCGGCCGGTCCAGGTCGGGGAGTGTGCACCGCCAAAGAAACCCATGGACTGCTGACTTTTATTTTCAAGTCATACAGCGGAATGACAGGCACACACAATTCAACTGGCCGCTTACCTGGAGGCTCTATCGAGAGTCTGAAAAAAACAATGCACGGAGGCAGAACCGATTGATGGTAATATTTGAGCCTGTGACTACAAGTCCCATAAAGCAAAGTATAATGGAATCCCATTGGAGGGCGATAAAATGATGCATTTGAGGCTTGTGATCACCTGCATCTGCTGGCTGCTCGCTGTCCGTGAACAAGGAGCACTGAGGCTCCGAAACGCGTCAGGCGGAACAGGAAATATCCAGTGAACTTGTAGGGTAGTGTAACAAATAAATTCTTCTGAAAAGTGGGATTACCTGTGATTGAGTGCGACTCCAATTTTTGGACAACCTTTGGATATATATATATATATATATTCACTGAAAAAACCATAGGTTTTAGGGACAGTTATAGTTACTTGGACATTGCACTCGTACAAAACCCGTGAAATTCCCCGTTATAGTTAGTTCAGCTAACTATAACTCGCGCCCCGCAATGCACTGCTGATGACGTCACATATTACATCACTCATGACATGGTCAGTGACATCACTGATGACATCACTGATGACATCTCAAATGACATCACTGATGACATCATCCAGTGACTGTGTGTTTCTCTAAAGTTTAAATATTTTTAATATATATAGGAAAAGACGTATTGAAGAATGAGTGGGTGTGTAAGTGTCTGTATGGATGATTTAGTAGGTGCGTGACTGACTGTATAAGTGAGTGATTTAACGTATCTTACTGAATGCATGGGTTAGTGACTAAACTGGGTGAATGTCTGTATCCGTCTGTCTGTTGCTGTGTAAGTGGCTGCATGTGTTTGTGAATAGCTACATGAGTGTCTATTTGAGTTATTGAATGCTTGTGTGAGTATCTGTATGGGTGCCTGAGTGTTTGTGTGGGAGGGGTGTGTGCGACTCTGTGCATAGATGTGTGAGTGGGTGATTCACTGGGTGGATGGTTTCAAGAGTGCATCTGTGATAGACTTTATGGGTGGGTAAGTGTGTGTAAGAGTGTGTTAGTGAGTGAATGTATGTCCCAGTGGTACATGTGTGAGTAACTACATATGTGAAAGGCAGTATATATGTGTGTTGGAGTATATAAATAGCTATAAGCGAGAGTGACTGATTGTGATAGTGGCTGTATGGATGAGTGTGTGCTTGTATCAGTGATTGTATAAGAGCGTAAGAATGTGCTAGTATTTGTATGAGTAAGTGAGCTGGTGTGTGTATAACTGTATAGGTGAGTAAATGGTAGTGTGTTTAATTATTTGCATGACTGACTAGGTGTGTGAGTATCTCTATGGATGAGTGGCGTTGTTTGAGTGTCTATATAGGAGTAAGAGTGCATATGATAGTCCTGTACTGAGTGACCGTAAGTATGAGTGACTGTACGGGTGAGTGAGTGGATGTGTGTGTGTAGACCTAAGAATCAGTGAGTGGGTATGTAGTTATTGGTGTTGGAGTGTCTATGGTTTTGCGAATGGCAGTCTGTAATTTAGAGTGGGTGTATCAAAGGTTATATTAGGGTGTGAGGAGGTGCATCAGATTATCACGTGGATGATGTCATCAGTGATGTCATTTGAGATGTCATCAGTGATGTCATCAGTGATGTCACTGACCATGTCATGAGTGATGTAATATGTGACGTCATCAGCAGTGCATTGCGGGGGCGCGAGTTATAGTTAGCTGAACTAACTATAACGGGGGAATTTCACGGGTTTTGTACGAGTGCAATGTCCAAGTAACTATAACTGTCCCTAAAACCTATGGTTTTTTCAGTGAATTTCAAAGGTTTTTTAAATGCTAATTTGTAACTATAACGTGTCTGAAACCTATGGTTTTTTCAGTGAATTTCAAAGGTTTTTTAAATGCTAATTTGTAACTATAACGTGTCTGAAACCTATGGTTTTTTCAGTGAATTTCAAAGGTTTTTTAAATGCTAATTTCTGACTATAACGTGCCTGAAACCTACGGTTTTTTCAGTGAATTTCAAAGGTTTTGTAAATGACAATTTTTAAATGTATTAATTGTTATATTAATTTTTTTCATACTGATTTACTGCATTTTTAGAAACAATTTTTTTTACATATTTTATTTTTTAAATTACATTGTAATTACATTATACATTACATTACAAAAAATACTTTATCAGAATGAATTACTTTAGTTTAAATACTTTGCAGATAGGCAATAGACTTTTAAGTACAGTAGTTACAGTTGTTGCAATGGGCAACACATTTTCAAACACAATGCAACATTCAGCTCAATGTGAATTTCTAGTTAAATGCAATTAGTTACTTTATGGATTACTTTTGTAACCACAGGACTGGATCCTAGATTCAGTCCTGGTACATCTCCTGTAAACAGTTGAGTAAAAGCGTTTTGGTTACAGTCGTGATTTTTAAGGAATATTATTGTATTTTAAAAGTTGACACTTTGAAACTTTTTCTCATAGAATCACCAATGTTATCCTATGGAAGGAAATTCACTTAGCAGGTAAAAACTGTTATCGTTACTTTTTCTTACTCAGTGTTGGATCCTGGATCCAGCACTGGTGCATCTCCTGTAAACAGTTGAAAGAATGCGTTTAAGTCATACTGTCGATTTTTAAGGAATATTTGTAGTTTGTGAAAATCAACACTTTGAAACTTTTTGCTGAAAACCAGTCAATGTTAGCCTATGAAGGAAATTCAAGTTACCGGTAAGTACGGTTAAAATTACTTTTGAGGATCAGTACTGGGCTGAAACATGCAGCACTGAGGTCTCTCCTGATAACAGGTGAGTAAATCGGAATTCGTATTTCGGCTGATTTTAGAGGAATATTTTAAAGTTCCAAAACTCCACACTTAGAAGAATTTCCAAGTGAAACCAGTCAATGTTAGCCTATGGAAGGAAATTCAAGTTACTGGTAAGTACGGTTAAAATTACTTTTCAGGACCAGTACTGGGCTGAAAGATGCAGCACTGAGGTCTCTCCTGATAACAGGTGAGTAAATCGGAATTCGTATTTTGGCTGATTTTAGAGGAATATTTTAAAGTTCCAAAACTCCACACTTAGAAGAATTTCCAAGTGAAACCAGTCAATGTTAGCCTATGAAGGAAATTCAAGTTACCGGTAAGTACGGTTAAAATTACTTTTCAGGATCAGTACTGGGCTGAAAGATGCAGCACTGAGGTCTCTCCTGATAACAGGTGAGTAAATCGGAATTCCTAATTCGGCTGATTTTAGAGGAATATTTGCACAATGGTGAAGGGAGGGGGCGGGGCCTGAGGTGACATCTTTGCAAACGCGCCCCGTGGCGCGTTTTAAGTTGGGGAATAAGTCCCCTTGAATCCTGAGGGTCCCTAGGGGCCAACTAGACCACCAGGAACCTCCAATATGCGCCAGGGGCTGTGTTGCAGAGACGTGTAGAGAGGCCACACCCCTTTTACACCTCACTGCAACGCAGCTCTGTGGCGCATTCTGGATGTACCTGTTGGGCTAGTTGGCCCCAGAGACCATCAGGATTGAAGGGGATTTAATTCCCCATCTTAAAACGCGCCACGGGGCCTGTTTGCACACATGTCACCTGAAGCCCCGCCCCTCCCTTCACCACTGTGCAAACGCACCCCATGGCGCGTTTTAAGTTGGGGATTAAGTCCCCTTGAATCCTGAGGGTCCCCGGAGTCCAACTAGCCCACCATATACCTCCAAAAAGCGCCACAGAGCTGCGTTGCAGAGAGGTGTAAAAGGGGCGTGGCCTCTGTACACCTCTCTGCAAGGCAGCCCCTGGCGCATACTGGAGGTACCTGGTGGGCTAGTTGGCCTCAGGGACCCCCAGTATTCAAGGGGATTGTTCCCCTCTGCAAACGCGCCAGGGGCGCGTTTGCAGAGTGGTGAAGGAAGAGGGCGGAGCCTGCGGGCCCGATCGTTTTTTTTTTTGTTTTTTCTCCCCTGAAGAGGGGCTGTGTGGCCCCCCTTCCTTTTTTTCTTTTGGGCCCTGGGGACCCCATCCCCCAGGGCCTTACACCTTTTTTAAATTACCTTTTAAAAAAAAACGGGAAGGGGGCCGCGTGGCCCCCTTCCCTGGGCCTGTATTGGCCCCGGGGACCCCATCCCCGGGGCATGGCCTCTATATTTATTTTTTTGAGGGGGCAGCATGGCCCCCTCCTCTGGCCATTTAAGGCCCCGGGACCCCATCTCCCGGGGCCGGCCTTTCCATTTTTTTTTTTTTAAATTTTTCCTCTTTTTTGGGGAGGGGGCCGCGTGGCCCCCTCCCGGGCCACTACTTGCCCCGGGACCCCATCCCCCGGGACTGGCCCTCTCCATTGGGGACTGTGGGGGTCCCCAATCCCCCACAGTCCCGCCGGCTCCCCACGTCCCTTGGGAGCCGGCATTGCTGTTCCACATGGGGAGCAGCTGACATGCTGCTCCCCATGTGGAAAGCAATCGCTTTGGATATTGGAAGAGAGAGCAGGTTTCCTGCTCTCTCTTCCAATATCCAAAGCAGTTTGCTATGGCAGGATGGGAGCCGCGAGGCTCCGTCCTGCCATAGCAAACTACAGTGTCCCGGGGTAGGCACCCCGGGACACTGCAGGAGCCGGCCCTGGGGGTGGTGGTCCCCAGGGCCATCAAGGGCTCCAGGAGGGGGCCGCACGGCCCCCTCCCATTCAGTACACAGCCCCGGGAGGTGGTGGTCCCGGGGCTCTGGAGGTCCGTAACGGACCCCCATATTAAAATGTTTAGTGCCCCGGGGAGGTGGTGGTCCCGGGCGTGTGGGGGCTGGAGCCCCCCCACACAGGTTTAATAATGTATTTTAAAAAGCCCCGGGGAGGTGGTGGTCCCCGGGGCTGCGGGAGGGCTCAGAGCCCTCCCGCACCATTTTTAAAAAGCCCCGGGGGGTGGCGGTCCCCGGGGCTTGGGGGCCCTTTGAGACCCCCACACATTAAATTATCCCCCACCATGCCCCCGGGACTTGGGCCACCCGGGGGCCAATTAACTATCGAAGCGCGGGAGACCGCGCTCGATTTCTTTCGGCAGGATTCGCGCACCCTGAGCGCATCCTGTCGATTTTTAAAAAAAATTTTTTTTTTTGCCCAGGGGGTCCTTGTGGGACCCCCTGAGCAAACCTAGGGGTCAGGGTGTTTCTACCCTGCCCCCTTTGTGCGCTTTGCGCACTTGTTTCTGTCCCTCGGTTCTACCGAGGGACAAAATGACTGCCAACATTTCCTGAATCGGAATGTTGACAGCCAGCTGACAGCCAATTAACATGCAGCTCGTGAACGGGAGGGTACGCGGACCCTACTCGTCCCTAGATATCACTAACTTTTTACTTTTCATTTTCTCAGCAACTACTGAACGGATTTACACCATTTAACAAAAGGGTTCTTTCTGAACCAAGAACTACCTCTTTGCCAAATTTGGTGTAATTCCGTTCAGCAGTTCGGGCTGTAGCCGTGTCTAAAGTTTCCTATGGGAAAATGCATGGGGAAAACGCGTTTTGGAACCCCCTTTTTCTCGGCCCCCGCTTGACGTATCACCCCGAGACTTTCAGGGTAGGAGCGGACCGGAGCGCCCCACGAAGTTTGAAAATTTCGCGAAGATACGTCAACCGGCAAGAGAGTTATTTCAAATAGAATGTCGCGGATTTCCTATGGATAATAGGTTGTAACTATAACTATCTACTGGCGACCGCCAGTAGATTATATATATATATATATATATATATTACCTACTGGCGGTCACCAGTAGGTAGTTATAGTTAGGACCTTGTTTCTATTCAAAAAGCGTATTTTCTTTTGCCAATATCTTTGGCGCCGTTTGACGCATCTTTGCGAAATTTTCAAAACTAATGGTTCACTCAGGTCAGCTCCTGTCTTGAGAGTTTCGGGGTGATTCATCAAGCGGGGGCCGAGAAAAAAGGGAGGTCCCAAAACGCGCTTTCCCCATGTTAATTTCCATAGGAATTTTTGGAACAGGCTACAGCCCGAACTGCTGAATGGAATAACACCAAATTTGGCAAAAAGGTAGCTCTTGGTTCAGAAAGCAACCTTTTTTTTAAATGGTGTAAATCTGTTCAGCAGTTGCTGAAAAATTCAAAAAATAAAAATTTATATATTTGAGCACCGAGGAGGATTCGCGAACCCTCCCCAGCACGAGCTTCATTCTGATTGGCTGCCAACACTCCAAACCAGAATGTGTTGGCAGCCATCTTGTGACTCGGTAACTGAGTCACACAAAAACAGTTAAAAAAATTATAAAAAACAAAAAAAGGGGCAGGGTAGAAACACCCTCACCCCGAGGCCTGCTCAGGGGGTCCCACAAGTACCCCAGGGCCCAAAAAGCATTTTTATAAAAAATCGGCGAATCGCGCTGGGTGCGCGAATTCGGCTGAGAAAATAAAAAGAAAATGAAGCGCGGCCTCACGCACTTCGTTATCCTTAATCCCCTGGGTGGGCCAGGTCCCGGGGGCAATGTATAATTATATAGCGGGGGCCCTGGGGGGCCCCCGCAGCCCCGGGGACTGCCACCTCCCCAGGGCATAATTTAAATATAGGCAGGGGGCCTCACGGGCCCCCCAAGCCCCGGGGACCACCACCTCCCCGGGGCTTTATTAAAATAAGGTCAGGGAGCCTCGAGGGCCCCCCCAAGCCCTGGAGACCATCACCTCCCCGGGGCTTTATTAAAAAAGGGTGGGGGGCCTCACGGGCCCCCCAAGCCCCGGGGACCGCCACCTCCCCGGGGCTTTGTCAAATAAGCAGTGTGGGCGGCTCCAGCCCCCCCACACTGCCCCAGGAACACCACCTCCCAGGGGCACTAATTATTTACATATGGGGGTCCGTTGCGGACCCCTGGGCCCCGGGGACCACTACCTCCCAGGGGCTTTAAAGAGTTGGGAGGGGGGGCCGCGCGCCTCCCCCTGGAGCCCTTGATGGTCCTGGGGACCGCCACCCCCAGGGCCGGCTCCTGCAATGTCCGGGATGCCCAACCCCGGGACATTGCTGTTTGCTATGGCAGAGCGGGAGCACGACTCCCGCCTTGCCATAGCAAACACTGCTTTGCTTCTTGGAAGCGAGAGCAGCAAACCTGCTCTCACTTCCAAGAAGCAAAGCAGAATAGCTTTTGGACAAGGGGAGCTGCATGTTAGCAGCTCCCCTTGCCCAAAAGCAATGCTGGCTCCCGCAGGAGGCGGGTAGCCGGCAGGGACTGTGGGGGCATTGGGGCTCCCCCCACGGTCCCCATCAAAGAGGACAGGACCCGAGGGATGGGGTCCCTGGGGCCAGAAGTGGCCCAGGGAAGAGGGGCCACGCGGTCCCCCTCCGGAATAAAAAAAAATGTAAATTTAAAAAAAGGGGCAATGCCCCTGGTGATGGGGTCCCCTGGGCAGATAAAGGCCTCAGACGTGGCCCCCCTCCATTAAAAATTAAAAAATATGAATATGTGGCCAAGCCCTGGGGGATGGTGTCCCCGGGGCCGAAATCGGCCTCGGGTGGGGGGCCGCGCGGTCCCCTTCCTGTTTTTTTTTTAAATGTGGCAGGCCCTGGGGGATGGGGTCCCCAGGGCCCAAAAAAGATTGCAAGAAGGGGGGCCACACAGCCCCTCTTCTAACAATTTTTTTTTTTTAAAAGCCAGTATCTTGCCGGAGGCCCCACCCCCTCCCTGCACCACTCTGCATACGCACCTCCTGGCGCGTTCTAAGTCGGGGGATTAAGTCCCCTTCAATACTGAGGGTCCCTGGGGGACAACTAGCCCACCAGGTATCTCCAGTAAGTGCCACACAGCTGGATTGATTAGAGGTGGTCCGAGGCCACGACCCATTTTACACCACTCTGCAAACGCACCTCGTGGCGCACTGCTGGTGGGGCGATGAGGTCCTCTTGTGTCCTGAGGACCTCAAGACTAAAGTGGACTTCATCACCCAAACAGCAGTGCACCAGGAGGCGCGTTTGCAGAGTGGTGTAAAAAGGGGGCGTGGCCTGGGACCACTCCCAGCAATCCAGCTGTGTAGGACTTACTGGAGGTACCTGGTGGGCTAGTTGGCCCATAGGGACCCTCAGGATTCAAGGGGACTTAATCCCCCTACCCAGAACGTGCAAGGAGACACGTTTGCAGAGTGGTGGAGAAAGGGGGCGTGGCCTGTGTCCACCTTTCAGCAATCCCACTATCTGGGACATACTGGAGGTATCAGGTAGGCTAGTTGGCCTCTAAGGACCCCCAGCAGCGAAGGGGACTTTAATTCTCATCCAAAAGCATGCCAGGAAGTGCATTTGCAGAGTGGTGGGGCAAGGGGGCGTGGGCTGCTATGAGAACTTAGCAATCCTGCTGTGTGGGATGTACTGAAGGTAATAGGAGGGGTAGTTGGCCCCCAAGGTTCAACTACCCCTCCTGTTACCTCCAGTAAGTCCTACACAGTGGGATTGCTGAGAGGTCTTCAGAAGCCACGCTCACCTTTCCCCACCACTCTACAAATGCACCTCCTGGCACAGTACTGGTTGGGGGTTGAAGTCCACTTTACTCCTGAGGGACTTTGGCGGCCAAGTAGCCCTCCTGGTATCTCCTGTAAGTCCTACGCACCGGAATTCCTGAGCGCTGGTTGGAGGCCCAGCCCCCTTTCTCCACCACTCTACAAAGGTGATTACCAGTTAAAGAAGCATTTGTAATGTAATAGGTCTCGCATTTGCAAGAGTTAGAGCTATTGGCGTTGTAAATCTAAAATATTTTTACTAATGATTTTGGGAGTGGAGTGGATGTACTTTGTGTGTAGTGGAACTATGTGGTATGTTGTGCAGTGAAATTATGTGGATATAAAGTATGTGGTATTTAGTGAATAGGAATTATGTAGAGTGGGATTATGTGTTATGGAGAGTAATTATGTGGTATGGTAGTCTGTGTTGTGGAGTGGTAACCTCAGGTTTAGTCTTGCTCGTTTCCATAGAAGCTAAATTATTAACTCAATGAGACAAAAAAAAGAAGGAATCACTGAGGAGCACTTCTGGACCTAGTCAGAGGTATGAGCAGGGCCACTGGAATTATGCGACTGTTTGGCTGCACTGACTTTCGCACAATTATACATTTTCCGCATTAGCCACATATTCCATCATCACAAAAAAAGCCTTGTTTCTAGCTCAAACGGCTCAAACGTTACCAAAAATGCAGCGACAAGTGCTACAGCGTGGTGGAAGGCCCTTTGCAAACCTAGAATGGTCAGCTGTTACTTATTGCTAAATATGGGTGTTAAATTTGTACTAATGGTGTGCAAACCACTCTTGCTTCTTTCTGCGCCTCTCTTGCCACTTTCTGCATTTCTGTTGCTTCTTTCTGCAACTTTCTTTTTTTCTGCACTTCTTTTGCCTCTTTCTGCTCATTTCATCCACTTTCTGTACCTCTCTTGCCTCTTTCTGCACCTCTGTTGCCACTTTCTGCACATCACTTGCTTCTTCCTGTACCGCTCTTGCCTCTTTCTGCACCCCTGTTTCCTCTTTCTGCACCTCTCCTGCTTGTTTCTGCACCTCTCTTGCCTCTTTCTACACTTCTCTTGCCTCTTTCTGCACCTCTGTTGTTTCTTTCTGCACTTCTCTTGCCTCTTTCTGCACCCCTCTTGCCTCTTTCTGCACCTCTTTTGCTTCCTTCTGTACTTCTCTTGCTTCTTTCTGCACCTCTGTTGCTTCCTTCTGCACCCCTCTTGCCTCTTTCTGCAACCCTCTTCCCTCTTTCTGCACCTCTCTTGACTCAGTTTGCCCACCTGTTTCCTGTTTCTGCACCCCTTTTGACTGTTTCTGCAACTCTCTTGCCTCTTTCTGCAGTTCTCTTGCCTCCTTCTGTACCTCACTTGCCTCTTTCTGCAACTCTCTTGCCTCTTTCTGCAGTTCTCTTGCCTCTTTCTGCACCTCTCTTGCCTCTTTCAACACTTCTGTTGCCTGTTTCTGTACCTCTCTTGCCTCTTTCTGCACCTCTCTTGCCTCTATCTGTATCTCACTTGCTTCTTTCTGCACCCCTTTTGCCTGTTTCTGTACCCCTCTTTCCTCTTTGTGCAACTCTCTTGCCTCTTTCTACACCTCTCTTCCCTCTTTCTGCACCACTCTTGCCTCTTTCTGTACCTCTGTTGCTTCTTTCTGCACCTCTCTTGTCTCTTTCTGCACCCTTCATGCCTCTTTCAGCACCTCTGTTGCTTCTTTCTGCAGTTCTCTTCCTTCTTTCTGCACCCCTCCTGCCTCTTTCTATACCCCTCTTGCCTCTTTGTGCACCTCTCCTAACCCTTTGTGCACCCCTATTGCCTCTTTTTGCACCTTTTTTGGTTCTTTCTGCACCTCTTTTGCTTCGTTCTGCACTTCACTTGCCTTTTTCTGTACCCCTCTTGCCTCTTTATGCACCTCTGTTGGTTCTTTCTGCACTGCTCTTGCTTCTTTCTGCACCTTTGTTCCAAATTTCTGCATCCCTCTTGTCTTTTTCTGCACCCCGCTTCTCCCTTTCTGCACCTCTCTTGCCTCAGTCTGCCCACCTGTTCCTTCTTTCTGCACCCCTTTTGCCTGCTTCTGCAACTCTCTTGCCTCTTTCTGCAGTTCTCTTGCCTCCTTCTGCATCTCACTTGCCTCTTGTTGCACCTCTGTTGGTTCTTTTGCACTGCTCTTGCTTCTTTATGCACCTCTCTTGCAAATTTCTGAACCCCTCTTGCCTCTTTCTGCACCCCTCTTACCTGTTTTTGCACCCCTCTTACCTGTTTCTGTACCTCTCTTGCCTCTGTCTGCACCCCTGTTCCCTCTTTCTCTACCTCTTTTGCCTGTTTCTGCAACTCTCTTGCCTCTTTCTGCAGTTCTCTTGCCTCCTTCTGCACCTTTGTTGCTTCTTTCTGCACATATCCTGCCTCTTTCTGCACACCTGTTGCTTCATTCTGCACTTCCCATGCTTCTTTCTGTACCTGTCTTGCTTCTTTCTACACCCCTGTTGTCTCTTTCTACACTCGTCTTCCCTCTTTCTGCACCTCTTTTGCCTCTTTCTCCATCTCACTTGCCTCTTTCTGTACTCCTCTTGCTTCTTTCTACACCTCTGTTGCTTCTTTCAACAATTCTCTTGCCTCTTTCTGTACTTCTCTTGCCTGTTTCTGCACCTCTCTTGCCTCTTTCTGCATTTCTGTTGCTTCTTTCTGCAACTTTCTTTTTTTTCTGCACTTCTTTTGCCTCTTTCTGCTCACCTCTTCCACGTTCTGTACCTCTCTTGCCTCTTTCTGCACCTCTCTTGCCTCTTTGTGCACCTCTGTTGCCTCTTTCTGCACCTCACTTGCTTCTTCCTGTACCCCTCTTGCCTCTTTCTACACCCCTGTTCCCTCTTTCTGCACCTCTCCTGCTTGTTTCTGCACCTCTCTTGCCTCTTTCTACACTTCTCTTGCCTCTTTCTGCACCTCTGTTGTTTCTTTCTGCACTTCTCTTGCCTCTTTCTGCACCCTCTTTCCTCTTTCTGCACCTCTGTTGCTTCCTTCTGCACTTCTCTTGCTTCTTTCTGTACCTCTGTTGCTTCTTTCTGCACCCCTCTTACCTTTTTCTGCAATCGTCTTCCCTCTTTCTGCACCTCTCTTGCCTCAGCTTGCCCACCTGTTTCCTATTTCTGCACCCCTTTTGCCTGTTTCTGCAACTCTCTGAGCTCTTTCTGCAGTTCTCTTGCCTCCTTCTGCACCTACCTTGCCTTTTTCTGCAACTCTCTTGCCTCTTTCTGCAGTTCTCTTGCCTCTTTCTGTACCTCTCTTGCCTCTTTCATCACTTCTGTTGCCTGTTTCTGCACCTCTCTTGCCTCTTTTGCACCTCTCTTGCCTCTTTCTGCACCTCACTGGCTTCTTTATGCACCCCTTGTGCCTGTTTCTGCACTCCGTTTCCACTTTGTGTAACTCTCTTGCCTATTTCTACACCTCTCTTCCCTCTTTCTGCACCACTCTTGCCTCTTTCTGCACCTCTGTTGCTTCTTTCTGCACCTCTCTTGTTTCTTTCTGCACCCTTCGTGCCTCTTTCAGCACCTCTGTTGCTTCTTTCTGAAGTTCTTTTCCTTCTTTCTGCACCCCTCCTGCCTCTTTCTGTGCCCCTCTTGCCTCTTTGTGTACCTCTCCTAACCCTTTCTGCACCCTCTTGCCTCTTTTTGCACCTCTGTTTGTTCTTTCTGCACCTCTTTTGCTTCGTTCTGCACTTCACTTGCCTCTTTCTGTACCCCTCTTGCCTCTTTCTGCACCTCTGTTGATTCTTTCTGCACTGCTCTTGATTCTTTCTGCACCTTTGTTCCAAATTTCTGTACCCCTCTTGCCTTTTTCTGCACCCCTCTTCTCTCTTTCTGCACATCTCTTGCCTCAATCTGCCCACCTGTTCCCTCTTTCTGCACCCTTCTTACCTGTTTCTGTACCTCTCTTGCCTCTATCTGCACCCCTGTTCCCTCTTTCTGTACCTCTTTTGCCTGTTTCTGCAACTCTCTTGCCTCTTTCTGCAGTTCTCTTGCCTCCTTCTGCACCTCTGTTGCTTCTTTCTGCACTTCTCTTGCCTCTTTCTGCACCCCTGTTGCTTCATTCTGCACTTCCAATGCTTCTTTCTGCACCTGTCTTGCTTTTTTCTGCACCCCTGTTGTCTCTTCTGCACTCGTCTTCCCTCTTTCTGCACCTCACTTGCTTCTTTCTGTACCCCTGTTGCCTTTTTCTGCACCCCTCTTCCCTCTTTGTGCAACTCTATTGCCTCTTTCTACACCTCTCTTCCCTCTTTCTGCACCACTCATGCCTCTTTCTGTACCTCTGTTGCTTCTTTCTGCACTTCTCTTGCCTCTTTCTGCATCCTTCGTGCCTCTTTCAGCACCTCTGTTGCTTCTTTCTACACTTCTCTTCCTTCTTTCTGCACCACTCATGCCTCTTTCTGCACCCTTCTTCCCTTTTCCTGCACGTCTCTTGGTTCTTTTGCACTCCTCTTGCCTCCTTTTGTATCTCTGTTGTTTCTTACTGCACCGCTCTTGCTTCTTTCTGCACCTCTCTTGCAAATTTCTGCACCCCTCTTGTCTCTTTCGGGACCCTCTTCTCTCTTTCTGCACCCCTGTTCCCTCTTTCTGCACCTCTTCTGTCTGTTTCTGCACCTCTGCTGCCTCTTTCTGAACTTCTCTTGCCTCTTTCTGCACCGCTTATGCTTCTTTCTGCACTTCTCTTCCTTCTTTCTGCACCACTCATGCCTCTTTCTGCACCCTTCTTCCCTTTTCCTGCACGTCTCTTGGTTCTTTTTGCACTCCTCTTGCCTCCTTTTGTATCTCTGTTGTTTCTTACTGCACCGCTCTTGCTTCTTTCTGCACCTCTCTTGCAAATTTCTGCACCCCTCTTGTCTCTTTCGGGACCCCTCTTCTCTCTTTCTGCACCCCTGTTCCCTCTTTCTGCACCTCTTCTGTCTGTTTCTGCACCTCTGCTGCCTCTTTCTGAACTTCTCTTGCCTCTTTCTGCACCGCTTATGCTTCTTTCTGCACTTCTCTTGCCTATTTCTGCACCTCTGTTGGTTCTTTCTGCATCTCTCTTGCCTCTTTTAACACTTCTGTTGCCTCTTTCTGCACCTCTCTTGCCTCTTTCTGCACCTCTCTTGCCTCTTTCTCCACCTCACTTGCTTCTTTCTGCACCCCTTTTGCCTGTTTCTGTACCCCTCCTTCCTCTTTGTGCAACTCTCTTGCCTCTTTCTACACCTCTCTTCCCTCTTTCTGCACCACTCTTGCCTCTTTCTGTACCTCTGTTGCTTCTTTCTGCAGCTCTCTTGTCTTTTTCTGCACCCTTCATGCCTCTTTCATCACCTCCTGTGCTTCTTTCCGCAGTTCTCTTCCTTTTTTCTGCACCCCTCCTGCCTCTTTCTGTACCCCACTTGCCTCTTTGTGCACCTCTCCTAACCCTTTGTGCACCCCTCTTGCCTCTTTTTGCACCTCTGTTGGTTCTTTCTGTACCTCTTTTGCCTTGTTATGCACTTCACTTGCCTCTTTCTGAACCCCTCTTGCCTCTTTCTGCACCTCTGTTGGTTCTTTCTGCACTGCTCCTGCTTCTTTCTGCACCTCTGTTCCAAATTTCTGCATCCCTCTTGCCTTTTTCTGCACCCCTCTTCTCTCTTTCTGCACCTCTCTTGCCTCAGTCTGCCCACCTGTTCCCTCTTTCTTCACCCCTTTTGTCTGTTTCTGCAACTCTCTTGCCTCTTTCTGCAGTTCTCTTGCTTCCTTTGCATCTCACTTGCCTTTTTTTGCACCTCTGTTGGTACTTTTGCACTGCTCTTGCTTCTTTATGCACCTCTCTTGCAAATTTCTGCACACCTCTTGCCTCTTTCTGCACCCCTCTTACCTATTTCTGCACCTCTCTTGCCTCTGTCTGCACCCCTGTTCCCTCTTTATGTACCTCTTTTGTCTCCTTCTGTACCTCTTTTACCTGTTTCTGCAACTCTCTTGCCTCTTTCTGCAGTTTTCTTGCCTCCTTCTGCACCTATGTTGCTTCTTTCTGCACATCTCTTGCCTCTTTCTGCACACCTGGTGCTTAATTCTGCACTTCCCATGGTTCTTTCTGCACCTGTCTTGCTTCTTTCTGTACCTCTTTTGCCTCTTTCTGCATCTCACTTGCCTCTTTCTGCACTTCTCTTGCTTCTTTCTACACCTCTATTGCTTCTTTCAGCAATTCTCCTCTTGCCTCTTTCTGCACCTCTCTTGCCTCTTGCCTCTTTCTGCATTTCTGTTGCTTCTTTCTGCAACTTTCTTTTTTTTCTACACTTCTTTTGCCTCTTTCTGCTCATCTCTTCCACTTTCTGTACCTCTCTTGCCTCTTTCTGCACCTCTCTTGCCTCTTTCTGCACCTCTGTTGCCTCTTTCTGTACCTCACTTGCTTCTTCCTGTACCCCTCTTGCCTCTTTCTGCATCCCTGTTCCCTCTTTCTGCACCTCCCCTGCTTGTTTCTGCACCTTTCTTGCCTCTTTCTACACTTCTCTTGCCTCTTTCTGAACCTCTGTTGCTTCCTTCTGCACTTCTGTTGCTTCTTTCTGCACCTCTGTTGCTTCTTTCTGCACCCCTCTTGCCTCTTTCTGCAACCGTCTTCCCTCTTTCTGCACCTCTCTTGCCTCAGTTTGCCCACCTGTTCATTGTTTCTGCACCCCTTTTGCCTGTTTCTGCAACTCTCTTGCCTCTTTCTGCAGTTCTCTTGCCTCTTTCTGCACCTCGCTTGCCTCTTTCAATACTTCTGTTGCCTGTTTCTGTACCTCTCTTGCCTCTTTCTGCACCTCTCTTGCCTCTTTCTGTACCTCTGTTGCTTCTTTCTGTACCTCTCTTGTCTCTTTCTGCACCCTTCGGGCCTCCTCAGCACCTCTATTGCTTCTTTCTGCAGTTCTTTTCCTTCTTTCTGCACCCCTACTGCCTCTTTCTGTACCCTCTTGCCTCTTTGTGCACCTCTCCCAACCCTTTGTGCACCCCTCTTGCCTCTTTTTGCACCTCTGTTGGTTCTTTCTGCACCTCTTTTGCTTCATTCTGCACTTCACTTGCCTCTTTCTGTACCCCTCTTGCCTCTTTCTGCACCTCTGTTGGTTCTTTCTGCACTGCACTTGATTCTTTCTGCACCTCTGTTCCAAATTTCTGCATCCCTCTTGCCTTTTTTTGCACCCCTCTTCTCTCTTTCTGCACCTCTCTTGCCTCAATCTGCCCACCTGTTCCCTCTTTCTGCACCCTTTTTACCTGTTTCTGCACCTCTTGTGCCTCTGTCTGCACCCCTGTTCCCTCTTTCTGTACTTCTTTTGTCTGTTTCTGCAACTCTCTTGCCTCTTTCTGCAGTTCTCCTGCCTCCTTCTGCACCCCTGTTGCTTCATTCTGCACTTCCCATGCTTCTTTCTGCACCTGTATTGCTTTTTTCTGCACCCCTGTTGTCTCCCTCTGCACCCGTCTTCCCTCTTTCTTCACTTCTTTTGCCTCTTCCAGCAATCCTCTTTCTATACTTTTCTTGCCTGTTTCTGCACCTCTCTTGCCTCTTTCTGTACCTCTCTTGCCTCTTTCTGCACCTCTTTTGCCTCTTTCTGCACATCACTTTCTTCTTTCTGCACCCCTGTTGCCTCTTTCTGCACTCCTCTTCCCTCTTTGTGCAACTGTCTTGCCTCTTTCTATACCTCTGTTCACTCTTTCTGCACCACTCTTGCCTCTTTCTGTACCTCTGTTGATTCTTTCTGCACTTCTCTTGCCTCTTTCTGCACCCTTCGTGCCTCTTTCAGCACCTCTGTTGCTTCTTTCTGCACTTCTCTTCCTTCTTTCTATACCCCTCGTGCCTCTTTCTGCACCCTTCTTCCCATTTCCTGCACATTTCTTGGTTCTTTTTGCACTGTTCTTGCCTCTTTCTGCACCCCTCTTGCCTCCTTTTGTATCTCTGTTGTTTCTTACTGCACTGCTCTTGCTTCTTTCTGCATCTCTCTTGCAAATTTCTGCACCCCTCTTGTCTCTTTCGGGACCCCTCTTCTCTCTTTCTGCACCCCTGTTCCCTCTTTCTGCACCTCTTCTGCCTGTTCCTGCACCTCTGCTGCCTCTTTCTGAACTGCTCTTGCCTCTTTCTGCACCTCTTTTGCTTCTTTCTGCACTTCTCTTGCTTCTTTCTGCACCCCTTGCCTCTTTCTGCACCCCACTTGCCTCTTTCTGCACCCTTCTTCCCTCTTTGTGCACCTCTCTTGCCTCTTTCTGTACCTCTCTTGCCTCTTTCTGCACCCCTCTAGCCTTTTTCTGAATCTCTTTTGCTTGTTTCTGCTCTTCTTTTGCCTCTTTCTTTACCACTCTTGCCTCCTTCTGCACCTCTGTTGTTTTTACTGTACTGCTCTTGCTTCTTTCTGCACCTCTCTTGCAAATTTCTGCACCCCTCTTGCCTCTTTCGGCACCCCTCTTCTCTTTTTCTGCACCCCTGTTCCCTCTTTCTGCACCTCTTCTGCATGTTTCTGCACCTCTGCTGCCTCTTTCTGAACTTCTCTTGTCTCTTTCTGTACCTCTGTTGGTTCTTTCTGCACTTCTCTTCCTTCTTTCTACACTCTTCGTGCCTCTTTCAGCACCTCTGTTGCTTCTTTCTGCACTGCTCTTCCCTCTTTCTGCACCCCTCTTCCCTCTTTCTGTACCTCTCTTGTTTCTTTCTGTTTCCCTCTTGCCTCCTTCTCCACCCCACTTCCCGCTTACTACATCTCTGTTGATTCTTTATGCACTTCTCTTACTTGTTTCTGCACCTCTCTTGCGTCTTTCTGCACCTATGTTGCGTTTTTCTGTACCTCTGTTGGTTCTTTCTGTACTTTTCTTGCTCTTTCTTCACCCTTCGTGCCTCTTTCAGCACCTCTGTTGCTTCTTTCTGCACTTCTCTTCCTTCTTTCTGCACCCCTCCTGCCTCTTTCTGTACCTCTCTTGCCTCTTTGTGCACCTCTCCTACCTTTTTCTGTCCCCCTCTTGCCTCTTTTTGCACCTCTGTTAGTTCTCTCTGCACTGCTTTTTCTTCTTTCTGCACCTCACTTGCCTCTTTCTGCACTTCTCTTGCTTCTTTCTACACCTCTGTTGCTTCTTTCAGCAATTCTCTTGCCTCTTTCTGTACTTCTCTTCCTTCTTTCTGCACCCCTCCTGCCTTTTTCTGCACCTCTCTTGCCTCTTTCTGTACTTCACTTGCTTCTTTCTGCACTGCTCTTGCCTGTTTTGGCATCTCTGTTGCTTCTTTCTGCACTTCTCTTGCATCTTTCTGCACCTCTGACTTAGAGGTAGTTTTAATCCTCCTGCCCTATTATGTACTAGGGCCATACAGGGGAGGTCATGCCAATCACAAGGTTACCCCAACCCATAGTGTACCCTAGTGTATGTAGGTGTTTTCACTGTATTCTAAGGGCCATATGTACAACGAAGTGGCAGAGCGTGTCGTTAGCCTCCTGGCTTAACGACACGCTCCGCCACTTCGGAAATGCATGGCTGCACCATCTTTACAAGAATGTGGTGCAGCCTTGCGTTTCCACCTGCGATGGCGCTAAGTTTAGCAACTTAGCGCCAACGCAGGCACCCTTGCACCAGTGTGCAAGGGTGTCTGTGTGCAGGGGAGGATTGGTTATGTGAAAGAAGGTGTCCCTTCCTGCTAATAAACAATCCTAAAATGCCATTTTGTAACTTTCATGTGTGCTGCTTCATGCAGCACACATGAAAGTTACAAAATGGCATTTTTTAAAAAGGTTTGTTTATGTACAGGAAGGGACACCTTCCTGTACATAAACAAACCATGGCATTTTGCTTTTTCCATGTGTGCTGCACAAGGCAGCACAAATGGAAAAAGCAAAAACGAGGAGAAATAATGCATTTCTCCTCGTTTCACCACTTTAAGACCAGGGTTTTCCTGGTCTTCATTTTGGCGCTGCCTCCTATGTATGCCACCCTTGTACATAGGGGGCAGAGTCAAATACAATGGGTGTTGCAGTGGAACGCCCACCACAACACCCACTGCACGCCCCTTTCACGCTAAACATAGCGTGAAAGGGTGCCTTATGTACAAGGCAGCGTTAAGCCACGTTAAGTGGCTTAACGCTGCCTTGTACATAAGGCAAGGCGCCTATCGCCAAGGGAACATCACAAAAAGTGACGTTCTCATGTCGATAGGAGCTTGTACATATGCCCCTAAGTGTCTTTCAGCATAGCACTGGCTCCGGGCCTGGTAAGTCAGAGTCAGTTACCACCAGTACCAGTCAGCAAACAATTGGGGTCACAGGATGACTTTGCAACAAGACCTCTTTCTGCCCCTCTGTTGGTTCTTTCTGCATATCTCTTGCTTCTTTCTGCACCTTTCTTCGTCTTTCTGGACTTCTGTTGCCTCTTTCTGCACCTCTCTTGCAAATTTATGCACCCCTCTTGTCTCTTTCGGGACCCCTCTTCTCTCTTTCTGCACCCCTGTTCCCTCTTTCTGCACCTCTTCTGCCTGTTTCTGCACCTCTGCTGCCTCTTTCTGAACTTCTCTTGCCTCTTTCTGCACCTCTTTTGCTTCTTTCTGCACTTCTCTTGCTTCTTTCTGTACCCCTCTTGCCTCTTTCTGCACCCCACTTGCCTCTTTCTGTACCCTTCTTCCCTCTTTGTGCACCTCTCTTGCCTCTTTCTGTACCTCTCTTGACTCTTTCTGCACCCCTCTAGCCTCCTTCCGCATCTCTTTTGCTTGTTTCTGCTCTTCTTTTGCCTCTTTACCACTCTTGCCTCCTTCTGCACTTCTGTTGTTTTTTTACTGCACAGCTCTTGCTTCTTTCTGCACCTCTCTTGCAAATTTATGCATCCCTCTTGCCTCTTTCAGCACCCCTCTCCTCTTTTTCTGCAACCCTGTTCCCTCTTTCTGCACCTCTTCTGCCTGTTTCTGCACCTCTGCTGCCTCTTTCTGAACTTCTCTTGTCTCTTTCTGTACCTCTGTTGGTTCTTTCTGCACTTCTCTTCCTTCTTTCTGCACTCTTCGTGCCTCTTTCAGCACCTCTGTTGCTTCTTTCTGCACTTCTATTCACCCCTCTTCCCTCTTTCTGCACCTCTATTGTTTCTTTCTGTATCCCTCTTGCCTCATTCTCCACCCCACTTCCCCCTTACTACATCTCTCTTGCTTCTTTATGCACTTCTCTTACTGGTTTCTGCACCTCTCTTGCGTTTTTCTGCTTCTCTGTTGCGGCTTTCTGTACCTCTGTTGGTTCTTTCTGCACTTCTCGTGCCTCTTTCAGCACCTCTGTTGCTTCTTTCTGCACTTCTATTCCTTCTTTCTGCACCCCTCCTGCCTCTTTCTGTACCTCTCTTGCCTCTTTGTGCACCTCTTGCCTCCTTCTCCACCCCACTTCCCCCTTACTACATCTCTCTTGCTTCTTTATGCACGTCTCTTACTTGTTTCTGCACCTCTCTTGCGTTTTTCAGCACCTATGTTGCGGCTTTCTGTACCTCTGTTGGTTCTTTCTGCACTTCTCTTGCTCTTTCTTCACCCTTCGTGCCTCTTTCAGCACCTCTGTTGCTTCTTTCTGCACTTCTCTTCCTTCTTTCTGTACCCCTCTTGCCTCTTTTTGCATCTCTGCTAGTTCTCTCTGCACTGCTTTGGCTTCTTTCTGCACCTCACTTGCCTCTTTCTGCACTTCTCTTGCTTCTCTCTACACCTCTGTTGCTTCTTTCAGCAATTCTCTTGCCTCTTTCTGTACTTCTCTTCCTTCTTTCTGCACCCCTCATGCCTCTTTCTGCACCCCACTTGCCTCTTTCTGCACCCTTCTTCCCTCTTTGTGCACCTCTCTTGCTTCTTTCTGTTCCTCTCTTGCCTCTTTCTGCACCCCTCTAGCCTCTTTCTGCATCTCTTTTGCTTGTTTCTGCTCTTCTTTTGCCTCTTTCTTTACCACTCTTGCCTCCTTCTGCACCTCTGTTGTTTTTTACTGCACTGCTCTTGCTTCTTTCTGCACCTCTCTTGTAAATTTCTGCACCCCTCTTGCTTCTTTCTGCACCTCTTTCGCTTCTTTCTGCACTTCTCTTGCTTCTTTCTGCACCCCTCTTGCCTCTTTCTGCACCCCACTTGCCTCTTTCTGAACCCTTCTTCCCTCTTTGTGCACCTCTCTTGCCTCTTTCTGTACCTCTCTTGCCTCTTTCTGCACCCCTCTAGTCTCTTTCTGCATCTCTTTTGCTTGTTTCTGCTCTTCTTTTGCCTCTTTCTTTACCACTCTTGCCTCCTTCTGCACCTCTGTTGTTTTTTACTGCACTGCTCTTGCTTCTTTCTGCACCTCTCTTGCAAATTTCTGCACCCCTCTTGCCTCTTTCGGCACCCCTCTTCTCTTTTTCTGCACCCTGTTCCCTCTTTCTGCACCTCTTCTGCCTGTTTCTGAACCTCTGCTGCCTCTTTCTGAACTTCTCTTGTCTCTTTCTGTACCTCTGTTGGTTCTTTCTGCAGTTCTCTTCCTTCTTTCTGCACTCTTTGCGCCCCTTTCAGCACCTCTGTTGCTTCTTTCTGCACTTCTCTTCCTTCTTTCTGTACCCCTCCTGCCTCTTTCTGTACCTCTCTTGCCTCTTTGTGCACCTCTCATACCTTTTTCTGTACCCCTCTTGCCTCTTTTTGTACCTGTTAGTTCTCTCTGCACTGCTTTTGCTTCTTTCTGCACCCCACTTGCCTCTTTCTGCACTTCTCTTGCTTCTTTCTACACCTCTGTTGCTTCTTTCAGCACCTCTGTTGCTTCTTTCAGCAATTCTCTTGCCTCTTTCTGTACTTCTCTTCCTTCTTCAGGCACCCCTCCTGCCTCTTTCTGCACCTCTCTTGCCTCTTTCTGTACTTCACTTGCTTCTTTCTGCACTGCTCTTGCCTGTTTTGGCATCTCTGTTGCTTCTTTCTGCACTTCTCTTGCCTCTTTCTGCACCTCTGACTTAGAGGTAGTTTTAATCCCCCTGCCCTATTATGTACTAGGGCCTTACAGGGGAGGTCATGCCAATCACAGGGGTACCCCAACCCGTAGTGTACCCTAGTGTATGTAGGTGTTTTCACTGTATTCTAAGTGTCTTTCAGCATAGCACTGGCTCCGGGCCTGGTTAGTCAGAGTCAGTTACCACCAGAATCAGTCAGCAAAAAGTTGGGGGCACAGGATGACTTTGGAACAAGGCCTCTTTCTGCCCCTCTGTTGGTTCTTTCTGCACCTTTCTTCGTCTTTCTGGACTTCTGTTGCCTCTTTCTGCATTTCTCTTGCTTCTTTCTGCGCTTTTCTTCCTCTTTCTGCACATGTCCTACCTCTGTAGGCATAGTTAGAAATTAGCATTTAAAAAACCTTTGAAATACACTGAAAAAACCATTGGTTTCAGGGACCTTATAGTTAGAAATTAGCATTTAAAAAACCTTAGAAATTCACTGAAAAAACCATAGGTTTCTGGGACGTTATAGTTAGAAATTAGCATTAAAAAACCTTAGAAATTCACTGAAAAAACCATAGGTTTCAGGGACGTTATAGTTAGAAATTAGCTTTTAAAAAACCTTTGAAATTCACTGAAAAACCCATAGGTTTCAGGGACGTTATAGTTAGAAATTAGCATTCAAAAAACCTTTGAAATTCACTGAAAAAACCACAGGTTTCAGGGACGTTATAGTTAGTTGGACATTTCACTCGTACAAAACCAGAGAAATTCGGCCCTTATAGTTAGTTGAGGTAACTATAACTCGCGCCCCCGCAATGCACTGCTTATGACATCACATATTACATCACTCATGACATGGTCAGTGACATCACTGATGACATCTCAAATGACATCACTGATGACATCACTAATGACATCATCCAGTGACTGAGTATTTCTAAAAAGTTTAAATATGTTTTATATATATATATATAGATGCCAAGGTGTATTGAAGAATGAGTGGGTGTATGAGTGTCTGTATGGATGATTTAGTAGGTGCGTGACTGACTGCATAAGTGAGTGATTAAACGTGTCTTACTGAATGCATGGGTTGGTGACTAAACTGTGTGAATGTCTGTATCAGTCTGTCAGTTGGTGTGTAAGCGGCTGCATGGGTTGATGAGTAGCTACGAGTATCTATATGGGTTATTGATTGATTGTCTGAGTATCTGTATGGGTGCCTGAGTGTCTGTGTGGGTGGGTGGGTGGGGTGTGACTTTGTGCATAGATGTGTGAGTGGGTGATTCACTGGGTGTATGGGTTCAAGAGTGCATCTGTGAAGGGCTGTATGGGTGGGTGAGTGTGTGTATCGGTGTGTTGGTGAGTGTTTAGATGTCTCAGTGGTACATGTGTGAGTAACTACATATGTAAATGGCAGTATATGTGAGTGTTGGACTATATAAATGACTATATGTGAGAGTGAGTGATTGTGAGAGTGGATGTATGGATGTGTGTGTGCTTGTGTCAGTGATTGTATAAGAGAGTAAGTATGTGTTAGTATCTGTATGAATAAGTGAGGTGGTGTGTGAATAATTGTGTATGTGAGTAAATGGGAGTGTGACTGATTATTTGCATGACTAACTATGTGTGTGAGTAACTCTATGGGTGAGTGGTGGTGTGTGAGTGTCTGTATAGGTGTATGAGTGCATATGATAGTGCTATATTGATGAGTGACTGCATGTATGAGTGACTGTATGTGTGAATGAGTAGATGTGTGTGTAGACCTAGGAATCAGTGAGTGGGTATGTAGTAACTGGTATTGGTGTGTCTTTGGTTTTGAAAATGGTAGTCTGTATTTTAGAGTGGGTGGATCAAAGGTTATATTAGGGTGTGAGGAGGTACATCAGATTATCACATGGATGATGTAATCAGTGATGTCATCAGTGCTGTCATTTGAGATGTCATCAGTGATACATCAGTGAGGTCACTGACCATGTCATGAGTGATGTAATATGTGACGTCATCAGCAGTGCATTGCGGGGGCGCGAGTTGTAGTTACCTCAACTAACTATAACGGCCGAATTTCTCTGGTTTTGTATGAGTGAAATGTCCAACTAACTATAACGTCTCTGAAACCTGTGGTTTTTTCAGTGAATATATATATATATATATATAATATTTTCATGTGCAATCTACAAAGTTAACATGTTAATTTAGAAAATATATTATATTTATAATACAAATTAACATATTGAATTTTGAATATATATATATATATATTTACAAGCCAAATAAAATTGATCTTTGCTATTTTTATTATCCCACAAATAAGTCTTGATGATGTCACTGCCCTGTCTTAGTAAACTTTAGGACATAACAAGGGATAAGGTTGCTGAACAGTTTACTGAAAATGTTTTTTTGTTTATAAAAATAAAAATAGATAAAAAATGCTGTTGTAACTTTTTCATAATTCTTGTGATTGATTTCTCAAAATTGTGTTACATCAATACAAAAAACAAAAAGTCACAAATATGTTTTTTGTTTTTTCATATTTTTTATTAGGTCAAATCCCATCAGAAGAAGGGAATCTGGAAGGCCATTGCCAAGAAGGTGCAGACCCGGTAGGTCTACAAGTGGTGCAGCATCAACTGCAGGAACCAATGGGAGGACCTATAACACTGGACCAGGAAGTCAGCAGAAGTCCAGCTCGGCATTCTCTCAACATGCAAAGTGTGTGCGCCAAAGTCTGACCCCCCCCCCCCTAATTGCCTGCATACTTGCGGTGGCCTATCCCCAGCTTGATGGACAGTTGAGAGCATGACAGCAGCATCAAGGGGGTAAGTTCTTTTTTCATTTTAAATAACAATTTTTTGTTACAGCACCAAATTATGGCGTCAAAATAAAGATTGACATATGTCCAGCGCACAAGAGGAGTTTGTGAAGGTGTAATTTTTGCACAAAGTAGATGATGTGTTTTGTATATTCATTTGTGGAAAATGATACCAAGATATTGGTGATCACTTCCAAACGACTGTTTTGAGCAGACACATGCCTGCCTAAACAAAATTGTGCATGAGTTTGTTTGATGTTATAAGGGACAGTTGTACCAAACAGGCCAAAATTGTTAATTGTGTCAGGTGTGATGCTCCGCCACAATTGTGAAGGATTTTACTATTACAAGTGACATAACATAAAATGCGCTTATGATACAGTGGATGTTCCATACGTCACATTTGTCAGTTAGTATTATAAATGAACAATAGTGAGCATGTGAGCAAAAATTACTAGAAACATGAGTTTAAATGGCTACAATTTTTATTAAAAACATATTACAAATATGCTTTTAATAAAAAAAATTAAAAAATTATGTTAAAAGTGTCAGATTTGCATGATTTCTTACTCCTTCACAAATGTGCATGTAAGCCAGTCTGTTTTTTGAAAACTGAATATGAAAGGAATACATTTTTGAAAAAAACAGACAGGAATGTGAACACATTGGTGACAGAGTAACACACACACATAAATATTATTTTTATGTCCTTTGATATGTCCGGACGATGAATCAATAATGAACAAAAAATAGATTACTTAAAGGGACTTTTGCAGGTGGAATGTTTCATCACATACATGTTGGAGTATCCCATTCTAAAACTCAAAATCAGGCACAAAAAAGACTCATTAGGAAATTTTAGAAATGCATCAAGGTTTAATGTTTTTCATATTTTAATTTACATTTTTAAAAATATAAATGAATCAATGTATTTAAAATTTACTGTAATGTTGTTCCAATTTTTGACTAAACTGAAATCCAGAATATGTTTTTATTTTTTTCACAATAGTAAAACAAACTAAAAATAACTTAAGAAATTTTGGAGTAAAATTGTATTTTTTTTTATCTCTGTTCTAAAGTGGATTGGAAATGTATCAAGACCTATGTATTTACTTATGATGTAAAAGTAATTTGCAACTAACAAAAAAAAATCTTCAACAGCAGAAGTAAAAACATAGGGCGTGATACATTAATAAGCAACTTAAGTACTGAAACTATCAAATTAATTTCAGCATTTGAAAAGTACCTAAAGTTATTTGAATTACAATTTACCATTGTGAAATGCCCAGAAAAACCAGGCTTTCAGTTTATACACATATTGGTGCAAAATTGCAGTAAATATTAACAGACATTGATTCATAATATTATTTTTAAAAATAAAAATAAATCCGCTTTTTTTGCCTTGTACACACAATGTACAAAGGGATTTTTGCTTTATATATCAATTTTCGTGACATAAGTTCACTATTCAAAACAACAAGTCAGAACTATTCAAAGGTGTTAAACATTTCCTGGAGAAAATTTAAAATGATTAATAGAAATGATCAGAAATTATATAGGAGCAATAATGGAACTTTGACTAAATGGTGTCTGAAGATGTTCCCTGCATGCAGGAGGTAATGATAAAATAAAACAAAGTTTAAAAGCCTTGATGCAGGTGAAATATGAAAATTTGGAAAACGTTTCGAGAAAAAAACCTCATGATCAATATATTTGCACAGATACAATAAAACTATTGTATATGTCTTAACAGGCTCTTCAAGAGCAGGTGAAGGGGAAATTGGCTAAGAAGGCGGGGAAGCAGCTAGACATTGTGCTTTGGGTGGTGAAGCATACGACACCAATGGACACAGTGGCATGGAGGCTGATGGGACTAGAACGGAGGCCAACACATTGTCATCATCTTCAGTGGCCTCCACAAGTGACCAGTTCCTAGTGGTGGTAGACCCTACAGGAACAGTACCTACCTAATCCTTGTCCATTACTCAGAGACCGATCTCCACCCTCCCCCTTGCTCCCCCCAGTTGGTCAAACCTGACCATATAAAAGGACTGGGGTCTCCTTTGCCACAGGCACCTCACTCCCTCCCCTATCACCCTGACTCAGCTGAGTGAGGAGACCTCTAATGCATCATCTCTGTAGGCAAGAATGTGATAGCGAATGGCATCCAGGGCCTTACCTGCAAAATGCAACAAATGGGTGCATTTCTGGATGCCAGTCACAGTTCAATGTCTAGTATGCAGAGATTGCAGGGCAAAAACAACCCCATTCACCCCAGCCTCCCAACCAGCCCAACCTTCTGCGCTAGCTCAGGTCCCTTCCTCCCATATACCAATTCCCAACCCACTCCCAAGCACACTCACTTCTTTTCAGGCACCCACTCCGACAGACACAATCAGCCCAATCACACACACACATAAAAAAAACACACAAATGACATATACACACTATTGACACTACACCCACAGGCACCACAAGCACAACACCCACAAGCACCACGACCGGCACCACACCCACAACCACCACACCCACCACCCCACCCACAAACACCACAACCACCACCACATACACCACAACACCACCACACCTACAAGTACCACAACCACCACCGCAGCCACAAACACAAAAACCACTACCACACCCACAACCACCACCACACACACAGCTACCAGCACACCCACATACACCACAACCACAACCACTACCACACCCACAACCACCGGCACAACCACAAGAACCACACCCATACCACCACTGTACCCACAAGCACCACAACCACACCAAACACCACAACAACACACTCGTCAAAACCAACACACTCACACAAATTCATACCTACACACAAAACAACACCAACCAAAAGCATATGCACACTCCCACCAGAATACCAAACAGCACCCAAAGAACACACATCCAAAACATACACAACAAACACCAGACCCACATGCAGCTGTCAAACATACAGACAGATGCACATCACCCACTCCAGCTCCCTCTACCTCCAAAACCCAATGCTCTACCACCCCTCCTACCCATACTCAACCTCTCAAATTCACCTCTTACCTGTCCTTTATCCCTGTCAAACCCAAAACCACCACTCCCAAGAAAGATCCTTGAGGTGCCTACTGTGTGCACAGTAAATGCCTCTCCCTGAGGAGGTTACCCTTTGGCAGTATGTTTAGGAGGCAAGTTATGGACAAGAAAGCCACAGGCTGTTGTAGTGGATACTGTTTGTTCTCCTTTTGACTATTTATTTTAATAAAATCTTTATGAGAGAAATGTCTCATTTATAAATAAAAATATTTTAATTTTACAAAGTTTGTCCTAACATTATTAATAATTTACAAGTCATTGATTATTGAAATGTTAATGATGAAAATGTGACACACATATTACCTTTATGACAGAAAATACAAACCTTTTTTTTAAATGACATATTTGTGATAATAAAATTGCAATGGACATTAAAAACTTTTGTGCAAGCATTCATCATGATAATGGACACTTACACCAAAAAAACAATTGTTTCTTATTTTGAAGTGTTAATACTGGTGTGTTTATTTTAACTTGATGAGTGATAAAAATAAACAAATATGCATTGCATCCTAAAAAAGGAGAAAATTACAATTTCAAAATTTTTTGAAAATGTACTAGACAAGGGGAAATGTTACATTAATAAATGAATTTAATGATTTACGTTTAGAACTAACATTGATTTTACATGTATTTGAAAAAGAAAACGTTTGCCTTGTCCAGTTCAAGTTCTAAGTTATATTAAATTTCAATTATTCAAATATTATGTAATGCTTATGTTTACAATTTGATAGTTTGTGAAAAATAATTAAACACACCCGTATGGACACATTTTGATTTTTGATTAATGTCAATTTTTGTTTAGGTGTCCATTATCATGACGTCAGCTTGCCCCAGATTTGAAATTTGAAAAAAAAATGTATACAGGTGTTTCTTTATTTAACACTACACACATATACATTACACATTACTAAAATATTGCTTGTAAGAGAGATTTATAAATGCACGACTCCAGAGCTAATGTGAACAGACAATTCAAAAGGAAACAAGTAAAAAGAAGCTTACCTTCGATTCCTGCAATGATGCGGTTGATTTGCTTTGTGGTCAAGTAGCAGCAGCAAAGGAAGTACTTGGACAATCAGGTTCATGATAGAAAGGGAAGTGGAAAAAATAAAAAAAGGTACGTTTCTACCTAATATCCCTTTGAAAGCACCAGCTCAGGTGTGGAGGTTTACCCACCACAGTTACGTTGACAGGAAGGCACATCGTGATTAGCCCGGCAGAAATGTTGGCTGGTTTGACATCCCAATTTAATGAAAGCTGAGGCCTTTATCACATGAGGTAATTACGGTAATCGTGTGGTAAGTCCACATAACTCGTAATTCCTACTGCTGCGCAAATAAACATTTGTGCAGGGTTCACAAAACTCTCAGAATCAGGGCCATTATGTTTTTTTATGTGAGCGCATATTTTAGAGGCTTTTCATAGTTCATAAAACAAACAAGCTGTAGTATACATCCATTGGGCATGAGGGACATCATTTGATAAAGTGCTGCGTGAAGACACATCTTCTACAGCAAGATTTTCACTTCAATGAACAATTTCAATATGTTGTCTAATAGCTCAATAACTGTACATGCTTCTGTGCATGTGTCATGTTACTCATATTAAATAATCACACAGCCTGAATGCAGTAGCTGAGAGCTTCAATCTCCAGAAGTGTGTTCTCAACATGTTTAATTTAGCCTTCACCTGCCCCCTGATAGAATGTGACCTACATCCAGTTGCTGTGCATTCTCAATGACTGGCACTCTTGTCTGAAAGAGTAATTGCCCCCAATGCATATGTGGAGTGTCCTACTAGAAGCTGTCTTTGCAGTAAAACTTGTCTCACAGAATGTTTACTTTATGCTGTAGAAATGTCCAATCAGCACCCCTATGACTTGGTCTTCATGTTAATGGGGCGGTGTTGGAATGCTCTGTTTTGGCATTATCCCTTGAGCGTGGCTATTAAGGCCCAGCTGAAATACTGATATGCCCACATAAATGTATCAGGTTTCGTTGCAAGTGACAAGCCTGTGATATATAAATGGCAATTTTAAATAAAGAAACACAAGATGCAGCATGGTCAGACTCAAAAGTTAGATGCCACAGGGAACAAAAAACATGAATAAACTGCTTCGCTTAAAATAGATCTTCACCAATGAGGTGTTTCCAGGCAGTAACATAAGAGGCAACATAACTGAGGCATACACACCAATGGTAAGAAGGCACCTAGAAGGCAAACCAAACACAGCATGCTACCTATATGAAGTGGTCATCCACCAATAATAGTTTGTTTTGAAATTAATAGAGAAATTTGTAGGAGAGGGGAGTTTTTCAGATCATAAAAACAATATAATTCCTAATGCCGATGACAACTGCTATATAATTGAAAAGGACAAAAAGTGATGGATGGAATGCGTACATTAATTGTAGTCGCTGGTAATTACTCTGCACCACATTCCAGTCTATCCTTTTTTTGGCACACTGTGCCAGAACTGATGAGGCCCAAACACATGGTTAATAGCCTTGCCTATACCCCAAAAGGGACCTGCAAACCAAAACTGCCAGGCCACACCACCTCTATATGGAAACAAAAGCAGTCTCAGGCATGTTTTGGCCTTGCTCTATATCATCAACGAGGTATAGCATTAGGCCTATGGTACAGCAAGCATCAGGATCCACAGTTTTGACATACCTACCCTAATTACGGATACTCAATGAGAACAACAAAAATGAATGGATGGAATGACTGAATTATTCTCAACCAATTATACCGACTCACATTTCAGCTCACTGTGTCACTATAGACAGTGGCCACAGTTTTGCAAATCAATCATGGTCCTTCCCCAAAAGGAGCAGTCCAGTCTGAACTCCTGTGCCATGTCCCCATCTGCACTGAAACACAAGGAAACCCTAGACATGTTTTATTAGCCTGCATCAGTTCTGTACCACAGCGACTAACATGACACAATGAGACACATGTCGGCATACCCAAGTGATTTCGGATAATGGAATGATGGGCTTCCCTGTGGAATAGGCAAAATACTTGAATTAATTTTATTTACTGGCATATCAAGGTTCATAATCATTTTGTTCACTGTACCACAACTTAAAGGGGATTACCATATAAAAATTGGCCCCACCCAAAAAAAATGTAAATTGCTAGACTGAGGGGTCGATTCCGATTCGGGCCGGAAAAAGCACCGACCGACTCGGATCCGGAAAAAATACCGACCGACACGTACACGTGGCGCACGACACGCCAAGTACGATGCAAGGTGCGAAAAATCCGACCGACACGTACCGAAACCAAGTCGACCGACCGAGCCGCACGGAAAGCAGCAATCCGGCCGGAAAAACACGCGAATCCAACCGACCGACACGCACCCGGAACAAATCCGACCGAAACGTACACGCGAACTCCAAACCGCAAAGTACGATGCAAGGCGCGAAAACCACGACCGAGTCGGACGGAGGACAAGCCGTACGACCGACACGCATACAAAACCGAGCCGAAGCAACACAATACACCGCGACCGACGCGTACGCAGCATAGAAAACTGCACAAACACAGCGTGAACGAAACGGAGAACACCGTACGAGACCAATGCAGGGTCCGACTCGGTCACAAGAACGTTTCCAACATACACAAACAGCACAAAGGAAAAATCACCCAAAAAAAGGCCAAACAAGCAATTACCAAGCCAATAAATACTGGGGGTGGGGACAGAGAACAAAGACACACCCACAACTCCACCTACATAAAGGACACAAATCACTACCATGAGCCTTTGCAAATGCCATTCCACAGCCAGCACCCAAGAGAAAGCAACCACACACCCACAGCTCATCCCTCACACAAGCCACACACCATCAGCACACCAACAAATACCTACCTCACATACACCCAGCAAAACACACACCCACACACCCTCACCTGCACACCAACACACACATCACCCACCATCACCACCCATCACTATGCCCCCAAGAAGAATCCCAAGTTCCTAGATAGTGAATTGGAAGTCATGGTAGACGAGATCCTCAGGGTGGAGCCACAGCTGTTTGGCACACTGGTCCAACAGACCCCCATGTCGCAGAAAACCAAGATGTGGGAGAGGATCATCAACAGGGTGAACGCACAATCACCATGTCGGCGCACAAAGACCGACATCCAGAACAGGTGGTATGACGTGCGCAGGAGGGTACGGGACATGCTGAAGAAAGACTACATCAACAGCCAATACACCGGCAGTGGCCCTCCTGCCAAGCCAATATACCTCAGGCCCTGGGAGGAGAAGGTGCGGGCCATCCTTCCGCCAGTGAGCGTATATGGACTAGAGGACATCCCAGAGCCTGGTGAGTACACAACAAATGTACACAATATACTGCCACAAAACACACACATCACTGTCAAGGGGAGAGTCAAACCATGCACTCATAGCAATTACACAGCAACCAGAACAGAATCATCCCAAAATGTGTATGTCAGTCAGATAAACACAACACATGCCATCCAAATAGTCACATCCAACTGTGCCAACACATGTACAAACACAACTACAACTACAGCTAGGCAGTGGCACAAATAGAACTAACAAACACATCCACACATGTAGCCACCACAACAACACCAACACACAGTGAAGGCCACTCAAAGGAAGGAATTCTGTGTATGCTGGCCAAGCCAGTGAAGCCAATAGCATCATGGGAGTCGCAGTCACACATATTGCCCCCCCCACAACTGTCCCATCAACACCACCATGAACCATGCTCACATCACAGGGAGTGGAGAAGGACTCACAAGATGGCTGACACTGGCTACTGCTGTGGGGAGCACAAGGCCCTGCTGGCAACTGTGCACCAACAAACAGCAGGACACCACTGACTGACATCCTGAGAGACAACTTCCACTCCCTGCACTGGAAGCACGTTCCATGGTGGGATATCTGGCTAGCTGGGTGGGAAGGGGGACTTGCAGCACTGACCATAGTCACAAGCACCTCCCCTCACACACACCCCAACACAAACTCCACAGAACCCACCTGGTAGAATGCAATGCCCCCCATACTAACACAAGATCCCACAAAGAACCACCACCCTGGGTTATGTTGTGTGAAGCACAGGGACACTCTTGGGACTTCCAGCCAAACAACTGCCAGGACAACACTCCCAGCCATCCTGTCAGCACAGCCACCCCACCCCACAGGGAAGCAGAGTCAAAGGAAGGAAGCATGGGCATGCTGGGAAGGGGGTGGAGGCAATAGCATGATGGGAGTCGTAGTCACTGATATTGGTCACCCCCACAACTGTCCCATCAACACCACCCTGAACCATGCTCACATCACAGGAAGTGGAGAAGGACTCACAAGATGGCTGACACTGGCTACTGCTGTGGGGAGCACAAGGCCCTGCTGGCAACTGTGCACCAACAAACAGCAGGACACCACTGACTGACATCCTGAGAGACAACTTACACTCCCTGCAATGCAAGCACGTTCCATGGTGGGATATCTGGCTAGCTGGGTGGGAAGGGGGACTTGCAGCACTGACCATAGTCACAAGCACCTCCCCTCACACCCCCCGCAACACAAACTCCACAGTACCCACCTGGTAGAATGCAATGCCCTCCATCCTAACACCAGATCCCACAAAGAACCACCACCCTGGGTTATGTTGTGTGAAGCACAGGGACACTCTTGGGACTCTTAGCCAAACAACTGCCAGGACAATACTCCCAGCCATCCTGTCAGCACAGCCAGCCCACCCCACAGGGAAGCAGAGTCAAAAGGAAGGAAGCATGGGCATGCTGGGAAGGGGGTGGAGGCAATAGCATGATGGGAGTCGTAGTCACTGATATTGGTCACCCCCACAACTGTCCCATCAACACCACCCTGAACCATGCTCACATCACAGGGAGTGGAGAAGGACTCACAAGATGGCTGACACTGGCTACTGCTGTGGGGAGCACAAGGCCCTGCTGGCAACTGTGCACCAACAAACAGCAGGACACCACTGACTGACATCCTGAGAGACAACTTACACTCCCTGCAACGCAAGCACGTTCCATGGTGGGATAACTGACTGGCTGGGTGGGTGGGAAGGAGGGCCGGCTGTCAACCAAACACAACCAATGCAGACCATGTTCACACCCCAGAAAATACATAGAAATGCCCAAATAATGCAGGACAATGTGCCACACCAATATCAACCCCTGACTGTGACGACTCAGGACAATGCAATGTACAGGCCCGCACCCAGAGGCACAGTCACAACTGTCATGTGTGTCAACCATTGATGCCTGCAGAAAAATGACATACATTGTTTGTGTCTCCCAAAAACAGGTGATGATGGGGACACAGCAGCAGACGCTGAGGAGTCCCAGTCCCAGGCTCAAGAGGATGCCGAGCTCACTGGCGTCGTACAGCCTCTGTCCTCCTCGGACGATGAAGAACAACCTGGCACATCCGGTGCAAGTCAACATGCAGCACCAGCAGGACCACCAGCTGCAGCACCAGCAGGACCACCAGCTGCACCCCCTGCACCCACCCCTACAACGACTGTCACCACGAATACCATCCCTGCCGACATGGACAGAATAAGGAGCAACACCAGCACAGTGACCCTGGACCAACCTGGGGCCATGGACACCACCACCACCACCAACCCCCAAGGTGGACCAGGGTTATCTGTGCGTGCCACTGCACACACTGCACATGTCAGCAGGGGTGGTGGGAGGGGTGGGAGACAGAGGTCGCTGCTTGCAGACGTTGCTGGTGTGCATGATGACCCACAACTGGTACGCATAGCTGATGCGTACCAGTCCAGGACCGGAGAGCTCAGCCAGGTAGTGGGGCTCCTCAGAGACATTAAACAGCAGCAGGCTGCCCATCATGCCCGCTTGGACTCCCACATGTCCCACGTGGAGTCACACATGTCCCGTGTGGACTCACACATGTCCCGCGTGGAGTCCAAGTGGGATGCACTGCATGAGATGACGGCGGTGCACAGGGACATTTTACAATGCCTCCGCCAGATGAACAGCAACCAGTCCACACCTCCCTGTGTGCCAACAACATCTGGTGCCGAACAAACTGCAACTGCCACAGGGAGGGAGGAGGACTCTGGCGGAGAGTCCCCTGCACTGCAGCAGCCTGCACTTGAGGGCCCCCCAAGAAGAGGGGTCGTCCGAGGAGGGAAAAGTGAGAGGCCGATGCCCAAGCGCAACTCCCAGGAAGCCTGAACCTGTTCTGGATGTTTGCCTTTGTGCACAGACTGTTCACCCTGTTGACGGCAACACTACTCCCACACATTGCATGGGGAGTACAAGTTGGACCAATGTGTCAGACAACTGTGGCCCCGATACTGGGGATCCTGTCTACCCGGACTTTCAATTTAACTAGGAACTTGGGATTGCAAGATTCATGTACAGCACAACCCATCCTATGCACTATTAACACAAATGTATCACAATAAACACACTAATACACCATACTTGCCTCTGTCGTGATTCCAACGTGGGTGCTGTTATGGGGATGATGAACTGCAAAATTACACTGTGTATGCGAACTGCAACAGCAAGGACAACACAGGCATGTGAGTACAGGAAACGTGACACACATGAGGGAGACACACCACCAGGGCTACACGACACATACACACCTAGGCCATCTGACTCATTGCCTACACTGATGTTGCCAGGGAAGACGGTGCAATGCACAGACACCACACCCATTCCCAGTTGTAGTCAAGTAGCCCACAGGTGCAGTAAGCAAATGGCAGTCAAATGTGTGACCACAGACAACGCACATCACAAAGTGAAGCACAGGTTTATTACACAGTTGCAACATGCCGTAACCACTACAGATGCAAGGTAACCCCACCTGGCAGCGGGCACACAGTCAACAACTGTAGACGGAAGGAAGTCCATGGGTGTGGCGCACATCACCTGTAGGGACACAACAGCTACCAGCCGGGATGTGCAATCACGTCGTCGGTGGACACAGTTGACCAAACGAATCTGAAAGTACCCTGTGAAGGACAGAAATGACACACAGTCAAAAGCAATGGAGTACAGGACAGAACAGCAAAACACATGCACAATACATGTTACAAGATACCCACCCAGAACAAAGTTAGCATGTCAACACTGTTGGGGAGTACAGCCCACCTGTCACCACACATCGCAACACACATCCAGTCAAGTGGCCCATGGACACACTCCAACAGCACCAGAGCACCACCCACACATCATGCCAACTCACATCATTGACATGACACCTCAGGATACTTATATTCAGCTAAAGAAGTTGGTGATGAGCTGTGTGCGGACATCACCATCACCATCATCATCATCATCGTCACTGGCATCGTGGTCCAGGCCAGGATCCTCCACAGGTGGCGGATGTTGGTCATTGTCATCCTGGATGAGAGGCAACTCCTTCTGCACTGCCAGGTTGTGGAGCATGCAGCAGACGATGATAATCTTGCACACTTTCGCAGGGGCATATGGGAGGGACCCTCCGGTCTTGTCCAGGCAGCGGAAGCGGCTCTTCAGGAGACCAAAGGTCCGCTCAATCACTCTCCTGGTCCGACCATGTGCCTCATTGTAGCGCATCTGGGCAGGTGTCACAGGGTTCCTGAGGGGTGTCAGCAACCACGGCATGTTGGGGTATCCCTAGTCACCTACGGACAGACAAGTGCACATTAGCTGACTTGGAAAAGTGGGCGGAATACTACAGATCAGATCACACACAATGGCACAAAGTCAGTACACACCGACAAGCCAGGCACGCTGGTTCTGCATCTGTGCCATCATCCTGGGGATGCGACTACTCCTCATCACAAAGGCATCGTGTGCTGAACCAGGGAAACGGGCACACACGTGTGTGATGGTCATGTCTGCAAGACACACCACCAGTGCATTGACCGAGTGGTAGTGCTTGCGGTTCCTGTAGGCCTGCTCCTGGGCCTGTGGTGGTACCAAAGCCACATGTGTCCCATCAATGGAGCCAATGACATGCGGCATCCTCCCCAGGGCATAAAAGTCACTCTTCACGTCAGTGAGTCGTCGCAGTCTAGGGAAATAGATGTACTGGTTCAGGAAGAGCAACATTGCCGCCAAAACATCGCGGAGCACACGGCTGAACATGGTCTGTGACATCCCACCAGCAGTCGCCACAGTATGTTGGAAGGTACCAGTGGCAAAGAAGTGTAGGGCTGCCATCACCTTCACCTTGGGGGTCAGCGCTGTAGGATACGGCCGGCCAGGCTGCAAATGTGGGGACAACTGCACTGCCAAATCCTCAATCAGCTGCCTGGTGAAGCGGTACCATCGGATGCTGTCCCGTTCCACCATCGTTGCCAGGTCTGGAAATGGCCGATGGACAGCAGGAGCCCTGCAGTGCAGAGGAGAAGTAAGCAAGATTGTCAGTCACCCCACATATGCGGCATTGAACACACTCAAGATCCCAACATACATCATTATGAGGCACAACTACATGAAGTGTGCAGTACCGGAAGGACATGTATGGTACATACATGGCCAACATCTGTCAACACGGTCCAACAGGTGGCATCAATTAGTCCCAGGTTGGCCCATTGGATATCATGAGGCCGTGTCACAGTTCTCATCTCCTGCTGCCGTGTCACAATAACCCCCCACAGGGACATGTGAGGACAGATGTGCCCCAGGCACCACAGCTCAACGACAGGTACATTCCCAGGGACCCTGTAATGCCACATGGACACTGGCATTACATGGAGTATCATGTATACACCACAGCAAAACAACCATGACCCCCACAGGTAGTGGCCCCACTTGCCACGGCAGGACAGACATGGACGTCTGTGACACACACGCACAACATCAGAGTCCATGCACACACAATGTGGATGTGGAGACTGTCTCCCATTGTGCACATGAAATCAGAGACATTGTAAACACAACATGCACAAAGACTGTGGAGGACCATCACTATTGTGCCACTGGGACACCCTGGCCCAAACATACCGTCCCACATGGGACTCACGGGGTATGTGACATGACATACACATACACCACTGTGAAATGTGACCATGGCACATGCACAGATATGAACAGTTGCACATCACAGTGGTCACGTACACGTAACACCCAGGATCCTGTCCCCATGAACACGTGCACAGCCTGGGGGTGGCTGCCCACAGGTGACACCCACAGGACAACATGTACACCAACATACACACAATAGGAAATGCAGCCTTACATGCCTTATGATAAAGTTTGGACAGGCTGTCGTGATGTAGGTGTGCCCCTCACTCCCTGGGAGCTATCTGTGGCTGGCATATGTCCATCTGAGACAGGCATGCTGACATATGCCAGTCACATGTACAGTGATGCGTTGAACAGCAATGGACCGATCGGTGCCTCCGGCCGGCCCATTGCTTTCAATGTGTGCGGGTACGCGTTGTACCCCTGTGCGCGTTGAACTGCAATGGACCGATTGGTGCCTCCGGCCGGCCCATTGCTTTCAATGTGTGCGGGTACGCGTTGTACCCCTGTGCGCGTTGAACTGCAATGGACCGATCGGTGCCTCCGGCCGGCCCATTGCTTTCAATGTGTGCGGGTACGCGTTATACCCCTGTGCGCGTTGAACTGCAATGGACCGAACGGTGCCTCCGGCCGGCCCATTGCTTTCAATGTGTGCGGGTACGCGTTGTACCCCTGTGCGCGTTGAACTGCAATGGACCGATCGGTGCCTCCGGCCGGCCCATTGCTTTCAATGTGTGCGGGTACGCGTTGTACCCCTGTGCGCGTTGAACTGCAATGGACCGATCGGTGCCTCCGGCCGGCCCATTGCTTTCAATGTGTGCGGTTACGCGTTGTACCCCTGTGCGCGTTGTACCGCAATGGACCGATCGGTGCGCACCCATTGACAATGGGCTTGCCTGGCAACGGACGCGTTTTCGAATTTCGAACGAGTCGGTTGCTGGAAAATCAGTTGGTCACCCACAACAATGTTGCAAAATCATGTATGTCATGAAGTTGAAGATTTGAAGGATGCTGTGGGCGTGTTTTGGTGCTGCTATTCCATGGATTGGCCAGATTCAGTAGATGCAAACGACTTGGACCTATCACTTTGGACACAAGGGACAGTATCTGCCTCTCCAGCACATATATATTGCTGGCTGTTCCCCTGAGAGCCCACTTGCCTGCACTACATGCTCCAGGACGACATCTGCCACTGCACTGCTGCTGTCTCTGCCCCTCTGGACCCTGCAATGGCACGTACTGTGGAGAGAGCCCCAGCCTTCAGCCTTGAAGAGAACCAGGCCCTGCTGGACAGCCTACTTCCACAGTACAGCAAGCTGTATGGGACACCAGGGGAGCAGGTGAGTGTTCTGTGCACTGCCTTTCTGAATGTGCATTTTGTCTGACTAGCAAGGCTGAGAGTCTGCACGCCACTGGCTAGCAGGCTCACTGAGTAGTTGTCACCGCCCATAGTGTGTAGTGACTTGCACTGGACAGGTATGGTGCAGTGACAGTGCATTTGAACATGGTTTTACTTCCCATGCAATGATACCATGTAGTGACGTCTGGCAAACTGTCCATGGGCAGCTTTGCACTGCCTGTGTACATCATGTGCCCCTGTGATTGAGACATGTATATACAACTGTGTCATGCACGGATATGTTGCATGTGTGGTAATGGCCTTTTCACTTTGTCATCCTGACAGGTTAATGCCCATCGGAAGCAGGAAATCTGGAAGGACATCGTCCGGGCTGTCCGGTCCGTGGGGGTCTACAAGCGCCGGATCCGCAACTGCCAGAAGAGGTGGCAGGACCTTCGGGGCTGGACCCGGAGGATTGCACGGGTCCAGCTGAAGCTGTCGCCTCCTCGCAGGAGGGGCGGAACACGGACCCTGACCCCCACATGCTCCAGATCCTGGCGGTGGTCTTTCCAGACCTGGATGGGCAGCTGAAGGCCAGACAGCAGCAAGGAGGGGGTGAGTCAAAGACTGCACTGTGAACTCTGTATTACATGCTTTGTGCCCTCCTCTGGCCTGGTTCAACTGCCACAGTGCAGCAGTCATGTTGTCCAGGAGCCATGTCCCTCTATTGTGCACTGCCCACTGCTCATCTGATACCCAGGTGTGGCCCTCACAGTCAGGGAATTGTGTCACTTGGGACTGTGTCCTTGCAGTTTGCTTCACTAAAGGTGGGGGACAGCATCTGTTTCCCTAACTCTGTTGTGGGCATCATGGGTGGGTCCATTGTTCACACAACGCCTGTGTTTGGACATGTGATCTGCGTGTTGCTTTGATATGCGGTCCACTTGCTGAGCTGAGCCACCACATGTGCCTGGGGTATGTGGCACACGCCCATGCAGCGGGTGGGAACAATGTTTGTGCCCCAGGAGTGTGCAGATTACGTGTGTCACACATACATAGCCAGCTATCCACTGTCCAGGGCACATCCCTCATTCATGTGGAGCAGGACAGTCATGCCTACTCCAGGCCATGCAATGCACTCTGTACTCCCACTCCCGTGTATCAGCTGACACATTGTGCACAGTGATTTGACCCCTCCGGTGTCTGCCTCTGTGTCAGTGTGCTGTGGATTAGTTGCCAGGACTGCTGGGGTGTTTCTTGGTAGGGGCTCAGCATGCCCCTGGAGATGTGACCATAGGAGACGATACTTGTGTGTCACATAGGTGTTTGATCAGCTGCCCGTGCAGACTGGGGTATGCGAATGTGATGTTCAGGCAGCTGTTCCCCATTCACAGCAAATTGTGAGGGGCTCAGGTTCAGAGGGTAGTGTCACAGGTCTCCCATATGTCCAATAGGTGTGACCTGGACAGATGAGGGTTGAGATGATGTGTTGTGTGGGGGATGTACATGTGCACTTGTGCAGCTCCAGGACTTGCATTCCCCATGACCTACTATTGTGACACAGGGCATAGTGTTGTTGTCTGGCTGCCAAGTCATACATCACTGAGACAGTGATGTATGACTTAGCAGTCATGCCTCTGCCATGGCATGTGTCAACTTATTTGTGGTCCTGCAGGGGAGTGACATGTGCTACATGCACACCATAGTGGCGCTGGCTATCAGGACATGGGTGCATCATGGTGTCTGTCGCTGGTATGCATCACATGCATTTCCTATTTGACTCTGGGCATCCCTTTCATCCGGAAACCTGTACTCACTCAGTGGCAAGAGCTGTGATGTCTCCACACCGTGTCCTCTGCACTGTCCAACTACTGTGTACTTGGTGCATGTGTCCACACTGGGGTGTTGCAATCCAACAGACACCAGACAGATGGGTGCAAGGCCATGTGGGATGTGAGTGCCATGCTTGGCATCAGACTGACAATTGGCTTCTCCTGTTCAGTTAGGGCACTTTTAGCAATGTACAACTAATGATACCAGGGCTTGCTCTGTGATGTGCTGTGCTCACAGTGGTGTGTGCGTTTGGTGCAGGTGACTGATGTCTGTCTGTTTCCCCATTGTTTGCAGATACATCCACGGCCACGGAAGGGGACAGCTCCACGGACCAGGAGGAGCCAGAGAGCCAGACTGGGTCAGCAGCCGAGGAGTGGTCGGAGGGACCCAGTGGCACGGAGGGCGAGGGGAGCCACACCGAGGAATCCTCAGCACCATCCACCTCAGCTGAGGACCAGAGCAACTCGGAGGATGACTCCCTTGTGGAGGCGGGTGTCAGCAGCCACCACACCCCAGCTAGTGTTGCTGTCCCCGCCACCACCAGCACCACCACCGCCCTCCCATCGGCTCCCATTCCCAAGGTCCGTGGAGGCTCCCATGTTCGGGAGCGTGTCTCCTTTGGCCCAGGCACCGCACCCCCTGCCCCTGTGTCCCCTGATGCCCTGAGTGAGGAGTCTGTGTACCTCCTTCGCCAGCTCCATGTAGGGCAGACAGCCATGCTGAGTGTCCTCCATGCGCAGACCGCACTGTTGACTCAGCTGGTGTCGTTCATGGAGGGCATCTCATCGGGCATGTCTGACCTACAGAGGGGCAACAGGTCCATGGACTCCTCCCTGACGGCAGCAGTGTCCCTCCTCAGACAGTCCCTCACCCCTCCTGCCTCTGCTCCATCCACACTCCCCAGCACCTTGCCCGTCCCAAGCACACACACACCGGCACAGGCACACACCAGCACACACACATCCAGCACACAGACACACACGCCACAAACTAAACGCACACGCACGCACAGTCAGGGGACTGAAACCAGACTCACAGGGGATGGGGCCCTGGTACACACACACGCATCCACGGGCACTGCACAGTCCTCAGTTGCCTCTCCCTCCAAAGCACCCTCCCTTGCCTCACCTGCAACCCCAAAGACCCAGCGCCTCTTCCTCAGTGACCTCGGCCTCTTCCCCTCCGATCCAGCTGCCCCAGCATCCAGGGGGAAGAGGAAGCCCCCACATGGAGCAGAGTGCCCCTCGCCCCCGGACACCCTCCCCCAGGCGCAGACAGACTGAGGCCCCCACACGCAAGTCCCCCCGGAGTGGTAAGAGCAAGACCCCGCCGCCGCCCTGCAGCTCAAGCACCAGGTCACCTTCCTCCATCCCTCAGGCCCCCACTCCACAGGTGCCCCCGCCACACCCTGCCCCAGGTTCCCCCACCCACAGATATACCATCCCCAAGAGGCTCCGGCCTTCTCCCCCTGCCACTTGCTCTCCCGGCACCACACCCCCCGCTGCGCTTGTCTGTGCCACTGATGTGGTGAGGGTGTCCTCCCCCTCTGTCCAGCCCACCTTGCCCGTTCCCCATTCTCCTCCCCTGGTGGTAGGCACTGCAGTGGAGTCCACTACCACCCTGTCTGACTTGGGCACTGCAGTGGCGGACCTGTCCACTCCATCTGCAGGGTCCACTGCAGTCGTGCCGGCACCCACAACATCTGAGCCATGCCCCCCAGTTGTGCCGGCACACACCATGTCAGACACCTCCACTGCAGTTGTCAGTGGCTCTCCAGCACCCACCACCCCTTCCCTGCTTCCTCCTGGTGAGCCCTGATCCTGTCCCTGCGGTGCCTGGCCTACCCCCCGGTTGCCCCTCCTAGTGGATTGTCCCTGGTTTTGTGCAGGCATGTGTATGGTGGCATCTGCCACTGTCACCCACTTGTGACTTTGTTGATGGACTGGCCATTGGCCTTTGTTTATGTTCTACCGGACTTCTACTTTTAATGCCACATATGCTGAATAAAGCAACTTTCTGTTCTCTAGTGCTTTTGCTTCTGATGTACATGATGTTGATGATGCTAACAATGCCCTTGCTGCAGTGATGGTGATATTTGGTCTCATGATTATGAAGTGTTACTGTGCAGGAACCCATGTGGTCCAGGGGTTATGTGTCCTATCCTGTGGTGTATCCATGTCATCCATAGCAGCATCTGAGGGTGTCATGTGTTCAGTATTTGGCAATGAGATTTCCTACTTAGATTGGCAACTTCACATCTGTGGCTTCCACCCCTGCACATCTGTTGTGCCTGCCATTGTTCTATTCGTCTACTTCCCTGACCGTGTGGCCATCTCCAGTGAACATGCAGGTTTGGGCATCAATGGGGAAGGACTCATCTGTGTTGTCAGTGCAACATTGCTATACAAGTGTGTTGGATCTGTGCTGATGATTCCGTTGGCACTTCCATGACCAGGCTGTTGGGACGGGAGCCCTCATTTGTTGCTAATTGTTGATTGTGTGTCCCATTGCTGCCATGGTATGGTATCTGTTCGCCTCACATCTGCAGTCTCCACAGGGTATCTGCATGTGTGTGCCCATTGGTGCAAATATGTGGGTCTGCATTCGGATGGTCACTTCTGTCATTGTGTCATTGATGATTGTTGACGGTGTCAGCCCCCATGGGTGTTGTTTGTCTGCACATGGCCAAAGTTATGTCTTATTTGCACTGCAGGATTTGGCTCCCCCAATTTATGTTGCAATGGGACACATACACTACTTTGCCACTGATGTGTTTGTTGTTCTGTGACCAGGAATCATCCATGCAGTTTGGCAGTTGCACCTCTTACTTTGTCAACACTTGCCTTTTGGTCACTGTGATGATGGGGGTTTGGACCCCATTGCCACAATGTTCAAAATGTGGTGCAGCTATGGATCCCACACTTGCCTTTTGGTCACTGTGATGATGGGGGTTTGGACCCCATTGCCACAATGTTCAAAATGTGCTGCAGCTATGGACCCCACACTTGCCTTTTGGTCACTGTGATGATGGGGGTTTGGACCCCATTGCCACAATGGTCATGGCCTGCTTGCGTTGTGTGTGCCACACACATATTTGTGTGGCACATGTGCTAGGGGGTCACATTGTATGTTAGAAGTCATGTTCGGTGTTGTAGGCATTTGACACAGTCTACACACGCTTGTCATGGTGTAGGGGGATGTCTTCTTCTTGCATTCCCTAGGTTGTGGTGTGCTGGTTGTGTCATGCATTGTCCATCCTATGGGTGGGGGTGGTAGTGGTGGTAGGCATCCTGCCCCCCCTGGGTGAGGGTGATAGTAGTGGTGGGCATCCTGCCCCCCCTGGCTGAGGGTGGTAGTAGTGGTGGGCATCCTGCCCCCCTTGGGTGAGGGTGGTACTAGTGGTAGGCATCCAGCCCCCCTGGCTAAGGGTGGTAGTAGTGGTACGCATCCTGCCCCCTGGCTAAGGGTGGTAGTAGTGGTAGGCATCCTGCCCCCCTGGGTGAGGGTGGTACTAGTGGTAGGCATCCTGCCCCCCTGGGTGAGGGTGGTAGTAGTGGTAGGCATCCTGCCCCCCCTGGCTAAGGGTGGTAGTAGTGGTAGGCATCCTGCCCCCCCTGCTGAGGCTGGTAGTAGTGGTGGGCATCCTGCCCCCCTGGGTGAGGGTGGTAGTAGTGGTAGGCATCCTGCCCCCCCTGGGTGAGGGTGGTACTAGTGGTAGGCATCCAGCCCCCCCTGGCTAAGGGTGGTAGTAGTGGTAGGCATCCTGCCCCCCCTGGGTGAGGGTGGTACTAGTGGTAGGCATCCTGCCCCCCTGGGTGAGGGTGGTACTAGTGGTAGGCATCCTGCCCCCCTGGGTGAGGGTGGTAGTAGTGGTGGGCATCCTGCCCCCTGGGTGAGGGTGGTAGTAGTGGTAGGCATCCAGCCCCCCTGGCTAAGGGTGGTAGTAGTGGTAGGCATCCTGCCCCCCTGGCTGAGGGTGGTAGTAGTGGTGGGCATCCTGCCCCCTGGGTGAGGGTGGTAGTAGTGGTAGGCATCCTGCCCCCTGGGTGAGGGTGGTACTAGTGGTAGGCATCCAGCCCCCCTGGCTAAGGGTGGTAGTAGTGGTAAGCATCCTGCCCCCTGGCTAAGGGTGGTAGTAGTGGTAGGCATCCTGCCCCCCCTGGGTGAGGGTGGTAGTAGTGGTAAGCATCCTGCCCCCTGGCTAAGGGTGGTAGTAGTGGTAGGCATCCTGCCCCCTGGCTAAGGGTGGTAGTAGTGGTAGGCATCCTGCCCCCTGGGTGAGGGTGGTAGTAGTGGTGGGCATCCTGCCCCCTGGGTGAGGGTGGTAGTAGTGGTGGGCATCCTGCCCCCTGGGTGAGGGTGGTAGTAGTGGTAAGCATCCTGCCCCCTGGCTAAGGGTGGTAGTAGTGGTAGGCATCCTGCCCCCTGGGTGAGGGTGGTACTAGTGGTAGGCATCCTGCCCCCCTGGGTGAGGGTGGTACTAGTGGTAGGCATCCAGCCCCCCTGGCTAAGGGTGGTAGTAGTGGTAAGCATCCTGCCCCCCTGGGTGAGGGTGGTAGTGGTGGTAGGCATCATGCCACCCCTGGGTAGGGGTGGTGGTGCGCATTCAGGCCCCTGTGTGCATATGTGGCATTGGTGATGGGCATCCCGCCCCTATGGTGCTGCTGTTGCTGGTGTGAGTATATTCTGCATCCCTGTGTGTGTGTGTGATGTGTCGTGTACGTGTTGTATGTGTTTTGTGGTTGGTGTCTGGCTTACCTTCTGCGCCGTACGCGTCCATGCCTGTTCCGGTAGTAAATGTAGAATATTGGTATGATCGGGACGAAGGGATTCATGGTTGGTTCGTGTCGTTCGTCCTTCTCGTTGCTTCGCGTCGTCCTCGTCGCTTCGCCTCGTCCTCGTCGCTGCCGTGTTCGTCTCGGAGCCGTGGATCGTGTTGTGGCGCGAATCGGAGCTTATGTGCGCCTCTCCCGGATGCTTTGACGTGCCGTGCGTAGCGACGGGTTCGGCGCGTACGGAAAGCGCATCGTACTTGTCCGGCCGGACGGGGCTGCATTTTTCCTTCCGTGCGACTAGATTCTGCGTTTCCGGATTCGCCTCGGTCGGAGAACAGGACCTGGTTTGGGTTAGTACGGCTCGGCCGGATTCTTTGCTGTTGTGCGCATCGTACTTGCTCGTTCGGTGTGCTGTACGGATCGGTCGGGAAACAGGCTTTCGCATGGCTTTTTTCCCGACCGAATGGTATTGGGTGCGCCTCCGACCGAGATCGGAATCGGCCCCTGAGTCTCCTAAGCTGCGAACACAAGCATGTTACTGCCTTTTTTGGTGATATCCAATAGGAGCAGCTTTAGTCACATGCAACCAATTTAAAAATCAAAATCAAATCAAAGACAATCTTTTGACAAAAAGTAAAGTGATGCATGGAATGCTTGACTTGATCTTATGATTGTACATACTCCAGGACACATTAAATGCATTCACCATGCCAGTCCAGTTAGGGACAACCATGTGGCTTATTACGATGTCGGTCGAAGTTGCCTCCGACTGACACCGTCTCAGTCTTGATTTCGGCCGACCTCCGGTCATCGGTTTCGACCACCTGATTACGAGACGACTGAACACTGTTCGGTCGGAGACTCACATTGCTCTATGGGAGCTTGAGTTATGGCTGTAAACCAGCCGTAATACAGGCTCCAATAAAGAAATGTGTGTGTGTGTAAAACCCTGCACCCTGTGGCAGGCACTTCATGGAGCCTGCCACACAGTGCATGGATTTACAGGGGGGCACCCTAGGTACCACCTCGGCCACCACTCGTAGGCTGGCATCGAACGGCTGTGGGAAAACGTCATCGTAATCCCGATGGCGGAAACACCAGCCATAGGTGATTATGGTGTGGTTCTGACCGGCCGGAAGACACCGAGAGCCGGTCGGAGCCTCGTCAGAATGAGCGGCCAGTTCACACTCTGACCACCGACATTGTAATTCGGTGGTTGGACCGCAAACCAAACGTGTCGGTCAGTAAGCCTCCAACCGCGGTCGGAAAGCTTCCGACTAGCGGTCAGAGGCTTTCCGACCAACATCGCAATCAGCCCCCATATGCAAAATCAACTTGGCTCTACCCAAAAGGCACCATGTTCTCGCTATACTCGAAAAGAAATAACCAGATTCTGTCATTTGCCACAACAATCTGCAGGTTCAACATTTGGGCATGCAGACGTATCAGTTGATTACTCATTGAATATGATTGGCTCACCTCTATAGTGGCAAAAAAACATAACGTGCTGACAGTCCTGCAGAGTAACTGCCAGTGGCTGAGATAAGTCCAAGCATTCCACACATGTTTTCTAATATTGTAACTCTGTTTGGAATTTCATATTAGGTTTTACATAACTAGACCTCCTAATTATTTTAACCATATATTCTCCTTCAAATCTGGTAATGCAAATTCATATTTTCCCTGGCCGTGTAATTTTGTGTGTTTTGGAGATTTTGTACACTTATGGGTGCTATGTCAAAATTAAGTAATTATTTATTGAGTGCAGTTAGATAATTTTCTTTAGATATTTGTCAAACTGTTTTTGAACCTATGAGCGAAAGTAACATTTTCATAATCTAAAGGTTAAGAGTAACATAAACATGAGTTGTCGTTAGCTCAGTTAAGTTGGTCATGAATTGTGGGTAATTTGTAACCCAAGTTATTGGCCCTGTCCACTACACTTGTGATTTCCCTGCTCCATTTAAAGATGAGGACCACAATGTTTCTGACAGCGTAGCCTCAACAGGCTCTGCCATTGGGCATCCATGGACTTTGACTGACAATCTGTCAGCCACTGGGTTACCAAGTGATGGCTACCCTGCCCTATTAAGGATGGGTTAACTGTCACTGGATTTTCTTGCTGGGGGTTGCCATGCAAATAAATCAATGACCCTGACACTCCCTGACATGATGGGAGAAAACGACCTGTGTGTCTGGGCCATTTCTTTTTTTCCCAAAAAAAACTCCTGCTTTCTCAGTTTGTTTTGGAAAACAAAAGGTATGCTATGCCGGTCATCGAAATACATGGTTCTTACTTGGCAAATTACTATGCCTATTATGTGTACACCACACCGGAGGATGCATTGTAGGCAGTGAGTTCCCTGGCAGAGAGGTGGGGATCTCAAAATATGCCAGGCGGTTTGCCACTGGGCCAAAGCCAAGTTCTAAATGACCTTCTGAGTTTTTCATTAGTCTGGCATAGGAGCCATACAATCTTTGCATCAGAAAATGTATGCCCATGTCTTAGTAATGGGATAACTTCAAATGGGTTTGTGGTAGTAAGAGGCGTAAGACAGGGACATTCCCAGGCATCAACCCTCATGACTTCAGTATAGAGCAGTTAGCATTGTTTGTAGGTTTTTTAGGTTTGTAGGACATTTACATTTACATTTACAGGAAACATCCATTACAACGCAGGCATTACAACGCAATGCCTTTACAACACGGTCAATACAACTCAAGTTCCATTACAACGCATGACCAGCACCTTCCCTGAGGTAAGCACCTGGCACCGATACATAAACATTATGTTAACAACTAATAGATGTTGCAGTAAATGAATGTGTGGAATTGTCTCTCTCATCAGGACTATGTTATCATTTGATTGAAGAGCTTTTACAGACATATTGTGTACCTTTATAAGTGTAGGAAGTCTACTTCTTAAAGATGCTGTGTATCAACTTAAGTAAAAGAGACAAGAAGTACTCACAATTATTTCCTAACAAAACAAATCGACCTAATAGCATCGGCTCTCCCTGTGAGAAAAAGGCCAGCTTCACATCATTCCATCCAAACAATTTAGAAAACTTAGGGAAGGATACAGCAGATGTACGCAAAACACGTATTCCTGCAGGAGTCATTTAAATTTGGTGCCCTTTTTCAGCTACCCTTGTAAATGGTGTAGCCAAACAAAGCCATTATGAACGTTAAATGTTCATGCATACTGCAAAAACTTTTCAAATTATTTGGTTTCTGTTAATTAGACTGTGAGGAAAGTAGTAACATTTCCTAATGCATGTCTGAGGTGCCCTCCTATTATACATACTGCGGCAGGTATTCCACATAAATATCTACTCCAAAATATTATCTAACAATAACATTGTGGTCAAAATATTGTGACTACAGTAATATACCAAAGGCAAGTGTATCATTTTGTTTACTATTCAACAATAATATGGATTCTTAAAGTATAGTTAACTATAATATTTTTCATGATATTGTTTTATTGTCTTGGTATGTTTATATTTTCGTTTTTCTGTTATTGTGACAATTCTTTTAAATTATTTTTTAAACGTTTTACAGTTCATACGTTTTTGGTGTTGCTGTGTTTATTGGGGGATTGTGTGGGTGGTGTTTTGTTTAATTATACATTAATTAATGGTACGTGATTAATGTATTATTTTTTTGAGTTCTTATTCATTTTTTTAAAAGTTGAATATTTGTTTTTTAAAAATTCGTATTTTTGGGTTGTGGGGTTTATTGGGGGGATGTGTGGGTGCTGTTTCAAATAAAATAAATACAACTCAACATTAATTGAATAATGTATTATTGATGCATACTTTTAATTTTAAACTACATGTCAATGAATTTTAAATGATGATGCTATTCGTTTACATGACTTAATTGAAAACTATTTTATTATTTGTTATATGGCTAATGGGTGTTTCGAGGTTTAGGTGGCTAGTATTATTTTAGAGAGTGTTTTTATTATTGTTGATTGCTTAATATGTTTACTTTGAAATGTTTTACATTGCTATTTATTGGTTTACATGTTGTATAGGTCTAGAATTATTTATTTACTTTTATTTTTAGAAGGTGGGATTTATTGGGGGATTGGATGGGTAGTATTAGCTCAAAATAAATAATTAACTAATCAATAAACTATCTTAATTTTAACTAAGTTTTTCCAAATTTGACATGGCTATTTTTTTAAAACATATTGGCTCATGCGATTGTATGTTTACTTGAATAAAAATAAAAACCAATTATTACAGATTGGGGCTATATTGGAAGATAGGGTGGATAGTGTTTTTAATATGAAATTATTAATAATTTAAAAGGAAAAGAAGTAAAATATAAAATAGTTTTGGATGTGAAGATAAATGTAATTATCAATAGAGATTGCATTGTTTTTAGATGTGTGTGTCTTATGGTTATTTGAGGGATACTGTTTATTTTAAAAATATTATTTTTGATAATTTGAAAAACAACTTGAAAATTCTGATTATTATTTCAAATTTTAAGATATTTAATTTAAGTTTAGGTTTTTAAAATACATATTTTAATTTCAGGAATACATTTTAATAGGTACTATTTGGGTGTAGTGGAGCTGCCCCCTCTCCCCTCTCAATGTATGCACTATCACCAAGGTTTGTTGCATTTGAGTTACAGTAGTAAATGTCATCCCCCATGCGCATACTTTCCTCATTGTTAGATGGACTGGAATTATATTAGTGCATCTGCTCCGCAATGTATCTACTTTATCCAATGTTTGTTGGACAGGAGTTAGAATACAAAATTCCATCCCCTCAAATATACACTTACTGTAATGTTTGTTGTACTGGGTTACAATATCTGCTCCTTTTCAATGTATACATGTTTCCCTGTGTTTATAAGCTGGAGCTGAAATTGTAACTTTGACCATGTATGCACTTTCCCTAGTGTTTGTACAGCGAGCAATGGATCCTTGACTGTGCATACCCCTGCTCCTTTAGGGTGTTTAAATTATTTAGCCAGCCATGCAACCATTGAAGTTCTGTTTTTATGTGAACAATATAATTGTTAACAATTCATTTTCAAATTTATAAAAACAAATTTTTTGACAATTACCCTTTGGTACTAGGCATAACATCAAAGCACTTGATACACACACAGCTCAAACACATTAAAATACGTGGATGGTTTGGGACTACAAATTACAAATACACGGCAAAAAATCAAGAATGAAAAATGACAACAGGGATTTCCTGTTCACCATTTGCTTCCATCAGTCTCTAAAAAAAATGGACATTCAGGGATTTCCTGAGGATAGTCTTGCCGGAAAAAGATTACATAGGGTTGTGGGCAGGCTGCTTCTTCCACAACCAATTACAATGCAATCATTCATGGAGTCCCAATCCTTAATCCTAATTCCTTTTAAGATCTTCAGAATTTCAATCCATACAACCCTTATATTTAGCTTCGCAAAGGTCTTGTTTCTAAATGTCTCTCCTATTGTGCTTCTTTTGAATTAAGATGCATATTTTTTTAATTCCTCGATAAATGCAGTTTTTTCCAATGTATTTTCCCTATGTGCTTGGACATGGGACAGGGTAGATGATGGCGGACGTCACATTCCGTAGCCACCTGTTCAATGGAAGTATCTTGTTTAATGAATGCCTCTAACACGATCCACTATATAAGGGCCTGGGAGTAAAGTAGCTGACCAAGCAACCTGGAACAGCCTGCAGGACTTAAAAGCCCAGAGCCTCAATTGATAGCAGAAGCCACTGCCACTACCAGCACGAGGAGTTCTGTTTACCACTGGGGGACCACAGCAATCCACCTTTAAGTGGGCTTGGGATAGTAGGTGGACAAGGAGCCTGGGACAGTTGATTGGTTTTCAAACCCAGATTTCCAGGTGATCATAGACGCCATCCCCATGACCAGCACTAGCACAATGGAGCTCTGTTTACTGCTGTGAACTGGGCCGATGTGATCCACTGTGAAGTGGGCAATGGGCACACTATCTGGTCACAGAGCACAGGACTTCAAATCCCGGAGCTCCATGCAACAGCAGTAGCCATATTGACTACCAGCACATCCACATACAAAGCACTGTTTGCTGCTTCATGGAAAGCTCATGGATGTGCTCAGCCACAGTATGTGTGAAGCCTGGCACAAGGGCAGGTTTGTCTGCAGCCTGTCAGAGGTCAAACTGGGCCCAGTCTCTTGATTATCATGCAAGACTCATAAATCCCTCCAGCAATCGTCCATCAGACAGCAATGGGGAACAATAAACTCTTGCGCATGAAGGTTTTCTAAAAAAGGAAATGGGGCAATACATGAAGACATTGGCCAATCTGAACATCAAAAGACTGTCCAAGAAGTTAGTAGTCAATGTATGTGAACAGCCCCCAATACTTAGTGGTCCCTGTAAATAGAGTGACATCAAGGCCTTAATTGCAGAATCCCCATTGCTAAAAGTGAAAGCACACAGTGTAGTGGCCACATTCATGCTAAGGAGTTATGCAGATGGTCACCTTTTCAAGGCTGTGCTTCCTGCTGAAAATGGGAAGTCAAGAATTGCACAAGATTTACCAGTTGGTAAATATCTAGACAACATGAACGGAAAAATAGAAGAAAATTGTATTCCTTTTTCTTAAAGTGATTGCGGATAGATAGAATATATTAAAAAGAAGATAAATAAATAGATTGTTTCAGCACAATCAGTCCTGTCAATCTACCCAAACAGAGTCATCTAGTCCTGAAAAGAATGACTATATCAGCTGAATCCATCATATGTTGTGCAAGTCTCATGGGTAGGGGATTTACCTTAAACTGACTCAGGGGACTGAGTTGTGATTTATTTCAGAAGAGCAGATTTTCTGGTGGAATTGATTGCTTTGGCATTTTCAAATTATGCCAGAAACTCAGCCATTAGAGCTATATCCCGGGATTATTTTTATTGATCCCAAATGCAAACTCGACTTAGGCCAAAACCGATAGATGCAGAATCTCTGTGAATTGTATATTGTTCATAGCCAATCACAAGTATATTTTTCATACTTTGTTCTCTAGAAAAAATGATTGAGTGTCTACTGATATTGATTATTCATCAACTATTCCAGCTGCTCAGGATTAAGGGCCACCTACAAATTTATCAAGTCACAGATGCTGTTAAGTGTGTTTTTTTGAAAATTACAATGTTCTGTGCCAAACCCAATAGTCCAGTGTGGACAGAGCTTTGGGGGTTAAGACCAGCACAGGGGTGGCCACAAAGCTGCACCAGAAATACACCACCAGCGGCACAGGGGCGGCCGGGTGCAGAGTGAAATTTCAGCATCAGTCACCAATGCATTTCAATGGGGTTCTTCTTTTGGCAAACAGGCTGCAGACATTGCATCGGAAGTTGCAGGGGAGGAGACCGATGACAGCAGAGGTAAGTAGAGATGTAGGTGGTCGTAGGTGCACTGTCGGTTCAGCTCACCAAGGCCCTGGGGCTTCAGGGGCAGGGGTGCCTTTCGACGACGGAGTCTTCTTACCAGAGCTGGTCACGGTCAGGAGGGCCTCTGGATTCACACTGCAGGCAGCGCCGTGTAGATCAGGAGAGGTCAGCCAATGCTGGACTCGAGGTAAGGATCGCTGGGTAGACTTCACTGCACAGGTTGGCCCCTCAAACTCTGGCCATGGGCATCGGGCGCAGAGTGGGCAGGAGACACGGATCCACCTGGATCCGAAGGTCCTTGGAGTCAGTTTCTTTTGGACAGGTACGCTGTCCACGGGAGATTGGAGTCTTTTTCGAAGACAGCAGTCCTCCCAGGGTTTTCAGAGGTCACTGGCTGCAAGACAGGACGCAGGTTTGCAGAAGCTGGAGACAGACTGGTAGGGCTGGGGCCAAGGCAGTCGTCGTCTTCAGTCTTCTCTGCAGGGATGTCTTCTTGCTTCTTAGGTCATCACAGATCTAGTTTCTAGGTCAGCCACCTAAATACAAAATTTAGGGGTGTTTAGGGTAGTAGCAGGTAGGTCCAATGGGCATCTTACCCGGGGTGACTACACCCTCTATTATGCCACACTCCTGTGAGAGGGGGCATGACCTAGCCCTGATTGGAGGAGTCTTCCCATCTTCAAGATGGTGGGGACTGAAAAATGTGCTTCACCTCGCCTCCCCTACCTTAGGGGTGGAGATGGCAGAGGTGGGCACACCTCCTATACTCCAAAGTTTTTCTGCCGGTTTTCTGGCCCAAAGTGGGGGTGTAAACCAAGTGTTGCCATCTGCTACTAGCAGCAGAGGCTGGGGGTCGCATTTAAAAGGCAGCAGGCCTTTGAAGCTTCCCCTTTTGAGCACTGGAGGAGGTGTGACACCTCTGCCCAGGATGTGCATTGTTTTTGGTCCCAGAGAGCAGAGGCTCTCTACCCAGGGTCCAGAAACATGTCTGGTGGTGGCTGGCTGCCTACAGCCGGTCAAGGACCACACTAGGGTTGGTAGGTTTTCAGGGGGCACCTCTGAGGTACCCTCTGAGTACATGGTACAATAAATCACACATTGGCATCAGTGTGGATTTATTGAAAGGAGTAGTTTGGTACCAAACACTCCTGTGTTCAGTAAAGCCATTAGGGTGCTGTGGAACTCAAGTTGTCGAGTTTGTGGAACTCGAGTTGTCGAGTTTCCAGCCCCTGTACTATCTATGGCTTCCCTGGCACTTACAATATTAAGAAATGGACCTTAATATTGTAGGGGCATATCTGCTCATGAAGATATGCCCTCCCCTGTGGTATAGTACATACTGCCTTAGGGCTGTGATGCCTGCTAGAGGGGTGACTTATCTATACCTCCAGGCAGTGTTGGCCGGCATGGCACCCAGGCAGGGTGCCATGTCGACTTTGTTGTTTTCTACCTCACAGGGGCATGCAAGCTGCAAGGGCAGTGGCATGGTCCTAGTGAGGGGGGTTCCAGGGGTCCTCTTCCGCTCTCAGGCCCTAGGTACCCAGGGTAACATTTACTAGGGACTTACAGGGGGCAGAAGTTACAATTGTAGACATGTTTTGGGGAAGTAGCACTAGCACAGGGGACCTGGTTGGCAGGGACCCTGCGCACTACAATTGAAACCACATCAAAACCAGGCAAAAAGTGGGGGCTAACCATGCAAAAAGAGGCACTTTCTCACAGTGTATAAGAACTGTTGGGACTTAATTGTGTGTTTCAGTACCTCTTTTCGTAAACACATCTTTATATATCACTAACCATCTTTCAAAAAACAATGGATCTTAATTGGATTTCTTTCCATTGCTGTTCATTAGATGTCCAACCCCCACCAATCAGCAACTGGAACCAGAAGATACCATTGGTGCTTCGAAAATGTAATGTGGAGAAAATAAACACTAACCCGGCCTAGACTGTAGGAAATCCATTAAGGAGCTCATTTTTGTTTTCCGGGTTATAACAAAGCTCTGCCCTTCTTGTGGTCAAGGCAGAGACAGTGCAAAAAGAAAATTAAAATAGAAGGTTTTTTTAAGTGTGATGTATGCACAAAACATGAAAAAGTTGGTCTGAACGCCGGTGACCTAAAATGACTCTACAATTATGGAGTCTACCGACTTGGAAGATCCCCATATCGATATGGTTAAGTTAAATTTGTAATACACCATCTTTCCTGGTCCTGTACTAAACATGAATTACATTTTTGCCACTGCAGTATATATTTTCATGCCACAAAAATGCATTTTGTGGGCTAATTTCCATATGTGTCAATCACGTACTTTTCTACTCTCTATCAGTGGCATTGCCTTGGTGGCATGTGGAGAGTTATACATAGTGCATATTATTATGCGCCAAAAATCACTTCTGAAAAAATGCAGCATTAAATAATTTTTCTAGTACCAAATGCGTGCTTGTTCAGAGTGATGTACTTCGTGGGTTCAGCATCTTCGAGTCACCAACAAAAATTATAAAATATAATTGACAAATTTGACACAGGTATTTTATTTGTAATGCATTGTCTTCATTCTGTCAATTTACAAAATATCCCAGCTCCCATAATCCTTGCATTTCTAAATAATAATGAATAAAAGCGGTCACTAGGCCTGTCTGTAATATCAGATGCACAAACCTGGCGGTGAACGCCTATTTTTTTTTTTTTTTTTTTTAAACGGTCTTTTTTGGTGTACTTGCTTTTAGCAGAACACAGAATCCTTCCTGAAAATACACATATTGTCGGGTGCCTGCAATCTGTGTTTGCAGGAAGACGGCCTCCCTGCTTTCAATTAAAAAGCATGGCTTGTTTTAAACGCTGAGACTTTTGTCATGCAAATGAGTCAGGGAACATTTCCAATTCAATTTTACCTGAGCGCTGGTCAGCGAGAGCGTCTTTTGTACTCAATTCCCTGGGCCCTCCCCTGTCTCTCAAGCTGTAATTTAGTTGGCGCTGCTGTCAATTTTCCTTGTCCATTATATTTACAGTGATATCACGGACATTGTCTTCTATTCAATCTCTGGGATTTTTCCTGACCTGCACGAAATGTAACACTGAAAAACTTTTAGTAATGCAAAATACACACTTAGGTTCGAGCAGGGAAAAGTAGGCCGACGTACGCTAGTTAAGTGGATTTGCCAGGCCGCACCACGCTGCTTTAAATTCAAGATGTGCTGTTAGTGAACCGAAAACAGGATCTTATCTTTACAAGTAGAAACGTGTCAAGAAGACAATGAGCAATAATTAATTAGCAATTCCCACGAAAGGGAGTCGGCTGATCGTTCCCCGTCAGACCTATTTCTTTTAACCTCTTCTTAACGGGCATTTAAAATAAATCTCTCTAGAAGTAAACACTTAAAAAAAAACAAAAAAAAACACAACGTTGGAAAGGCTATTTTGTTGAAGCCACCACGCACTGTCACGTTGACTAATTAACTGACAGAGGGCTGAATTTTTGTGCTCTTTGAGACAAGGTCAGATAAGCACAAACACAGCAGTAGTGCAAACACCGCAAACATTTGCATCACTACCAATGAGGAGCTGCTGGAGTGAAGCTCAAATCTACCTTACAAGATGTCATTACCAAAGTGGTTGTCGAAAACAGTGGAACTACCGCAAGAGGAGTTTACACTTTATCAAAAGCTGTTTTACAGGGATTTTTGGCAGATAATAAAAAAAAACATCCTTAGATGGTAAGTCCATTAAGACAAGCTGGAACTGGTATTAATTATTTTCCAGCACTCTAAAAGTGACTGGAATTGCACAGAAGTCACTTCACCATAAACGTTGCTTTGGCACATGTCCATCCATATTATGAGAAAAAAAACTACTGGTGGCTCAAACAGGGCAAAGGAATTTAAAGAAGCAGAATGGGGCATTCAGGTGTAGGAGGAGGAGGAAAGGGGTTAAGAGGGTGTTCTACATAATATACAACTCAAACAGCCTACAGGAGGTCACATTCTAACATCATATACATTTGACCAGGACCTCTCATCTCCATACTGGCCCTTATAGTGGTGGTTTTAGAACCCATCATAGGAATCAGGGCAGTATGCTACACTTACATCACAGGCCTTACATCAGGAGTCATTACATTGCGAGCCTTATATCAGAAGTCATTATATAGCAGGTGCTGCAGTGTAAGCGTGGTAAAGATGTCATCATGTGCTTACCCTCTTTTACTACTCTAAGCGTACTGTGCCCTGTACGATTAGACAATCTAACGAATCTTTCTCCACGGATAGGAGGGGTGGAAATTAGGGTGATCAAACACCCCGTTAGCTGTCCAATGAGGACCATTAATTGACAGCCAAATCCCAAGTTCGAAATCAGATTAAGATACACCACTCTCAATACCATGCTATCGAAATAAAGAATAGCAACTGGGAGGCCCAAACTCCTGAAGACGTTAAGTTGAGTTAGAATTATACAAACTAGAAGCTCTGCAATAGAAACACATAATAATAGAAGTGAAACTTGATGTTCTGACTGAGCTTGCTGATTCTCCTTACAACGCATTTAAATAATTCATAGAATAACACAGCTTAAATGGAAGAACAACAGGACTCAAAAATAGACTCAGAAAGATTTAGAATAATTTGGTTAGTGTATTAAAGATTCAATGTTCATTGCAATGAGTAATCTCTTAAGGATTTTCGTGAAGAATATCACAGCTTGCATTAAAACACCAAACATTTAGGCAAATCTTTATCGGATGGTTATTAATAATAATTCAGTTCACAGAGTTACAGAGCCCCATTACCATTAAGGCAGAAGGATGGCTCAATTTTCTAACAGCTCAAGTACTACAAAGAAAAGGGAAAGGTTAGGTTTAAAGTCCATTAGTGGCAAGTCCATTAACATAGATCTAAAGAAATAAAAGAAATGGAAAAATGCAGTTGGTTCGGCAAAGAAAGTCTCAGTCCATCAGCTACTGATTGTAGCATCGACAAGGCAGTACAAAGTAAAGATCGATAAGCATAGCATCCTCTCGCCAGGGTAAATGAAAAATATGGCGTTCGGTGCCTCTCCATTGCGGTTTCATCTCTTGTAATGTAACTAGCAATCTCTAGGGGTGTAGCATCACACCACCATCGAAAGACCATCACATGTCCATATTCGCATCATGTCACATGAGATATTGTAACTTTGAGATGGTTTCCCATGCTAGTCATGAGGAACGAGAGATTTGAAAGTCCACATAGGCCTAACATTGGTGGAAAAGAAATACAAAGTTTCAATTTATAGCTGAAATTCTGTTCCCACAGGAATATTTCACTGTGAAAGTTGAAGAAACATTCAGGACTGACAGGGTGTGCACGTGTACAGAACAAATAAAGCAAAATAAACCATTGGGTTGAATCAGGGGAAGAGTCAGCAGTAGAGAAAAATCATTTTGAAAAGGCCTTTAAGTTAGCATCACATGTTCAAATGAAATGAGCTTTAAACCAACAACAAATATAATGATATTAAATCAGTTCATAAAAAGAATATGTAGAATGTTCATCAATCATTACTACGTGAAAATAGCTAACGTTAGAAATACTCTACCACAATTTTTCACAATAATCATATAAATGCATAATTTTCAAACTTCGTACTACAAACTCATTTTCATAATTTCATAAACTGTAAAGTCACTAGTATCACTATTCAAAGTTTCAAGATGCACGTCATTGCTACACAGTTTTGCATCGACTTTTCTAACTGGTGCATTCTCAACAGAAGGCATCAAAAACACTAAGGGACTGTCAGACTTGAAGAAGAGCAGAGGGCGGTATAAGTCTGTACAAATACTTTATTGTTCTTTAACAAACACAATGGTGTTTTTGTCCCGGACTTTTCTCTTCCGGACTGTAGGCGAATTATGGGTCCTCTTTCTCCAATCCAAACAAAATGAAACGGGGAACGTCTCTCAGACGAAAGAAAAACAGAGAAAGATTGTTTTAGGACAAGTGTCCTTTGGGTCAGAACATAAGGGGATTAAGGTGTGAGGGGGAATTAGCACCGGGTTCCGTCACCAGTGTCGCGCTATAGTAATAATAAATCTGTATTTGTATTTGTAAAGCGCGAACTACTCACCCTTACGGGTCTCAAGGCGCTGGGGGCCGTCGTGGAAATTAAGTGAGCTATTGCCCAGAGTCACATGGTGCTGAGCTGAGCTGCCGCCGGAGCCGGGGATCGAACTGTGAGCCCTGTGCTCCGAAGTCAGCTGCCCTGGCCGCTGCACCACACCTCTCCACTATAGCAATCTGGTTCGAGGCCCTCCGAACCACGGAGTACCTCTTTTCAGTCAAGCTGCTTCAACCCCTTCCCTTCTCTTTTGCCGAGCTTTTGGCAGGTATAGAGCCCCGCTTCCACCAACCCCTGTGGCAATCACGTACCTCAGTGAGCCACGTCCCTCCAGGAACGTGGCTGGATGTCTCGTGTTGCCAGATGGGGTCTGGCTCCCTTCTCTCTCTTCTGTCGGTTTCTTTTAATCCCAGGTCTGACGCTGGCGATTCCCTTGCTACAACCTCGGGGTTTTCGACTCTCCGGTCACCGATTTCAGGGTTCGCAGTGGGCTGGCTACTTTTGCTTTTTTTCTCATCCGCGCATGGATTCCCCTCCGTATTCATGGAACCTCTCCTCCACACAGGGATGTATATCCCTCTTCCGGGTCCTCCGATGTGCTGATTGGTTCTTGTGACCCTGTCACGTGGGTCGGGCTGGTTTCTAAGAAGTTGAGCTGATTAAAGGGACCGGCAAGCGCATTTCCAGTCAGGTCCATCGGTGTCTGCAAATAGAGGAGAGGAGAAACGTAAGGGGGGTACACATCCTCATTCTTCTCCTCCTTCTCGCTCTGAGCAGGCAAGTCATGACAGGGACTAAATACGACTTTGGCTGTGTGCAAGCGTGCCGCTACGCCAGTGCCCCGCTCCCACAACGCCACAGCCGTACTGACACTGCCGGCCAGATTACGAGTTTCCTTGTGTCTGGAGGGCAGTGCTTTGGCAGTCCCACGGAGGTGCAGTCCATACCATGCAGGAAAGGGGGTGAATGCACACAAAGGGGCACAATGTGTGCCCCCCTGCAGGCATCCCATGGCCCTGAGAAAACAGGGGGCCCAGTAGGGCCCCCTTTGTTTCCTCACCGCCAGAGTTTTCCTTATGGCCTCACTGACATGAAAACCATGGCGGTGAGGAAACTCCTAATATGCTTGGAAGTGCTGCAGTGGCACCGCCAGCATATCAGGGCCTCTTGCTGCCGCACCACCGCTTCGGGATCCTCAGGTGGGCCTGTGGCGGTCCCACCACCGTAATCATAATACGGCTGATGGACCGCCAGTCTGGCTGTCCAGGGACCACCACCACAGATTCGGCAGTCCGATGGACAGCTAAACTCATAATCAGCACCTTAGCCACTTTACTTAACATCATTAAACTTTAACAAAAAAACAATTCATAAGGAATTCTTTTATGTAACTCATTTATGTGTATCAGTATTATTTAATATATACGTTTTCTTCATCTCTCGTTTTGAAGCACGCTTTTAAGGTGCTCGTACTACACTTGTCTCTGTCTCATGTATCACTGTGTCTAACGTGTGCAAAGTGTACTTTCAGCTTTTCGTGTCTTTCAATTCTCAAATATGTTGTGTATTATGATTTCTAAAATCATGCTACATCACAGGTAAGCTTTACTACCTTTATATTGGTACCACTTTTTACTTAACAGGATGGGTATAAAAATAGTAAAGTATATGTAATATCTTCACTGAAGAAAACAAAGGTTAAAGTGACAATATATTTAGGTGAAACATAACTTTTTAAATTCTAAAAACCACTGAAATTCACCAGCTGTAGTTAATGGAAGTAGCTATAACTTGTCCTCCCTCCATGCACAGGGTTGTCATAATTGCCAATTCAGGTGTAATGAGTGATGTTATTATTGATGTCATAGGACATGTCATGAGTGATGTAATATGTGAGGTCATAAGCAGTGCATGGCGAGGGCATGAGTTGTAGTTACTTCAGATAACTATAACTGGTGAATTTCAGTTGTTTTTAGAGTTTAAACTCTTACATTTCACCTGACTATAACATCACTGTAAGCATAGTTTTTTTTTTCATAGATTTTCTGAGGTCTTTTTAACGTAAAGTAACAAGTCAAAGAGTCAGAAGTCCAAAATATGAAAGGCAGGCCAATTGGTTTTCTCAGGGGCCCAGCACATCAACACATATAAAGCAGACTTATTGGCTTTGTCAAAAAGTCACCACAATATTTTATCAATAACCATATTCCAAATTTCCGATCGCATTTCCCATTTAGGATTCAATAGTGAGGTTGCAATTTATATCATTAATGTTCCTAAATTGAGGTCAGGTCAGTGGGAGAACACGGAGGCTCTAATTTGTGAAGTAATTCATTGGATCTCTTTCAAACGCTCCAGCGTTTCTATAACACACCCTGACATAATTCACACACAACATCTTTTTCATCATCAAGACCACTACCATGTTATCAAACTAGTAATGAATTGCCCTGACATGGTAGACAGGTTGTTAGCTTCGGAAGCCAGATCCACCCCTCCCCCTCAGGCTCTACAATACAATTCAAAAGAAATCTCAGGGTGAGGGGAGGTTATGGACCAGTGCTTAGAATCCCAGCCTCCGCTGGTTGTAGTAATTAAGCAACTTCTACTCAAACATTACTCAAACCTGGCACCCCAGAGAATCAAAGTAGGGTCATTAATGTTTGAAGCCCCTCTGCACCCAGACTGGTAGAGGTTGACTGACTACATTTTGCCAAGCCCGTGGGGAGTGGTTGGGGATTCTTCTGTTCTACCAGCCCACTTACTTTCCTAGAAAGTGCTCACTCTTATGACCCAACCCTTTAGTCTCAGTCCTCACTAGTATTGCCAGGCAAATAGCCTGCTAAGGACACTAGATTACCCCCTGTGATTCTTGTCTTATCCCCCTGTACCACAAATGCATTAGCAAGGTCCCATTGTACCTCTGTGAATGAAACAGGGGAGGGAAGTGAGAGCCTCCCTTTGTTAAAGGCATTATCCTGGAATGTTGCAGGCTTTCCTGATAAATTGATTGATCCAGCTTGGGCCTATTTTATTACAGTGTATGACATGTTACTGTTTCAAGATGCCTGGTCTAAGGAACCGTTATTTCTTTGTGGTTATTCTAACTTTAGTATTGAAGCTACCCTGTATAGTGCTGGCCGACCGTCAAGCAGTGTTCTGATTTGGGTCCAGAATTCTCTTAATTTGGTGATTACGAAACTCGTTATTGACAGTACTGATGTTCTTTGGCTGTCTATTCAAGGAAGTAACCAATTTGTGTGGGTTTGTGCAACATTTGCAACTGTTCAGTTCCAATAAATAAGGAGTCTCTACCTCTAGATTTGCTCGAACAGCATTTACCAAGCAGATAGGGAAGATAAATACCCCATATTGATTGCTGGTTAATTCAATGCCACACTTGAGCCAATACTCTGCATTGAAACTTTCACTGACATAGAAGATGAGACAGGAGGTATCCAAAGATTGGCAGCTGACCCTTTAAATTCTTGGTCAGCATCCACTATGCAATTAGCGTTTATTACTCTTGCATGTGGTTTGCCCACCTCTAACGATAGATCAAAATCTGATTTACATCATACATACACTTTTCAGAGGAGCATGCAGCAGTAGAATAGATTATATAGTTCTGGACTTAGGCTTATGGTCTGCCATGGCAGATTTTTGTATATTTTAAAGTTATGACCATAACGCCATTAATTTATCACTCTTGGGCAAATTGTTTATGGATAAAGTTGCTACCTTCATTCGATCGGAGACTCTCCTGTTCCTTGGCAAAAATAGAAGGTCTATCAAATAGCCCAAACTTGCATACAATCCCAACAAACTACTGCAGATTTATGATATATTTAACTCTATCCTGTGCCCTGCCTAGGGTCCCACCACGTTTAAGGCTTTGAAAACAGTATGCACTAAATAATTTCAGCCCCCTAAACAACTGACATTGAAGATTACACCACAGTATACCAGTGGTTGCCATAAGGCAAAATCTGGTTTAATCAACACAGTTAATTCATGCAATCAACAGCAGATAAAGGCTGCCAGATTCAATGATACACAGATTATCTCCACCACCAAACAGAATAGAGTTTTGTGGTGAGCTCCATGTTTGGGTAAATTATTTTGCAGGTTTATATTCCTTTCACAAACCAGATGAAGCAGAAGCAGCACCTAGATAGGTGCCCCGGAGTCTAGGAGGTATCTCTTGGGCATATGAAGTTGTGTCCTCTAACACTTTGGATACTTTCCTCTCCTTAGATGATCAGTTAAGAGTTTTTAAACATCTGCAAGCTGGGAAAGCCCTGGCACTGACAAAGTGTCCAAGGAGTTTTACCACTCTGAGCCAACTGTCTGGGCTTGCTGTATCAACTGACTGTCCGATAGAATCATGGCTGGGGACAAGGTACCCAACTCATGGTGTGGTATCAAAATAATACCCATTTTAAAAAAAGGGTGATAGGAGGCACCTGGGGAGTTACCGCCCCACAAGTCTGATTGACACCCTCCAAAAGGTGTTTTGTCATCAAGCTTTAGAGAAAATGCAGGATTGGATGAATGAAACACAGATTTTGTCTCCTTTGCAGTCTAGATTTCAAAAGAAAGTGAGCAGAATAGATCAGATATTTTAGTTCATGTTAATTACATGGGAATATCTGAAGTTTACTAAGGACCACTTTTATGTGGCATTCATTGACCTAAGAGCAGCGTTCGATCTTGTCCCTAGAAAATGTCTATGGTCAAAGTCACAGCCGATCGGCATATGTGCAGATCTTTTAGAGGGCTTCATGATGGAAATTATGCCCAAAAGAGGGGGGCGGATGGAAGAACTAACTGATTACATACCTATAGGAAGAAGGGTACGTCAAGGCTGTGTGCTAGCCCCTCCCCTCTTTCTCCCTATACATTAATTATGCTATGAGCTTCCTCAGTGATTGCATTCCCAAAACTGAATGCCTCAGTCTTTTACTTGCAGACTACACTCCTTTAATCTCTCTTGCGCCAGTAGGTCTGCAAACTTTTTAAAACAAATTCTGAAATTTTTGTGACCTGAACGGCTCAGAAGTGAATACATCAAGAACCAAGAATATCATATTTAATCCTCACTTATCATTTAGACATGGTTTTGCACTGAAGGGCTCCACCGCCCCGAGGGTAGATATGTTTGACTATCTTGGGTTTAGGTTAGATCATTTTCAGACCTGTAAATCACAGATTAATAAAAGTGGAATCACTCTGCTTAAGAGGGGTTCTGCTAATTCTAAGAAACTTAAAGCCACTACACCTCCATATGCATCACTGGCCTTCGAGCTGTATCGTGCTAGGGTTCAAAGCTCAGCTCTTTATGGGTCCAAAATCTGTGAGTTTGGGAACAAGAAAGACCTGGTAACCAAAGAGACCAGCTTTATAAGATCATTATTCAGCTTACCTCTAAGTACACCTATTGTCCCATTATTTTTTTATACAGGGCTTAAAAGGGTGAGTGACATAGCTACTCTCAAACCTCTTCTTTATTGGATTAGGTTGTGAACCACCCTTGACTTATGCCCTTACAGGGAGGACCTTGCCGAGCTAATGGATATGGATAAATCGCACAGTCTAAAAAAAAAAGAGAAAGAGGGCACCTAATAGTAGATACAGGGGAACAGACCTATAACAAGAAACGAAGGGTCCGCCTACCCCATCAAAATTCACAAAAGCTCACCAATCAACAGTCATTTATACTAATACCAACAGCATTTAGTCCAGAGCCCATAATATATACAAATACATTTTTTTAAATTTATTCTTACAATGATTTAACTGTTTATACATTTTTCTCTTTATACATCTATGCCTTGAACTGAGCAAAAGTGGGATGCATTCTTTACAATTTATTACACAGAAATTCCCTTCCTTTGTAGTTTGCATATTATTATTTCATTACATTGAAAGAGTAACATCCTATAAATTCTTTCAATATTATTCTTCTAATTGATCCTCCATGAATTCTAATATGATTAGGCATGCTAGGTCTCCAGTGTTTCGCAGACGCGTGTTTCGGTGTGAGACTACTCTTAAGCCATACACTTTCCTCAGGCCACAAATGCAGATATTCATCATTAAAAATGCAAAAGGGGGACCTTGGAGAGGGCGGGGAACCACTGGTGTCATTTAACAGTGGGGCCTTCCGCATACATAACGAACCACGGAGGGACATGTCTTTAATCATAAACCTATTTAGATCCCAAAGAGCTTGATCACAATAGGTCAATGAGTCCTAATAAGATGATAGGATAGGATAGGATAGGATAGGATAGGATGAATATTTATATAGCACACTAAAACCAAACGGTATCAAGGCGCTGGGCAAGACGAAAGAGAGACTAGCACCAACCAGTTAAGAGGCAAAGAGCCAGGTCTTTAACATCTTCCTAAAGGACTCGAGTGAGTTCGCCGCAGAGATAAAGGGGGGCAAAGAATTCCAGAGTTTAGCGACCCACCACAGAAAATGAGCGGCCACCCCATTTGGACCTACGAAACCTAGGAGAGATAAGTTTATTCTGGGTAGAAGATCTCAAGGTTCTGCCTGGAGTGTACCAATGGAACAAGGTTTTGAGATGTGATGCGCCTGTACCATGCATAGCTTGGTACACCAAGTTCAAAGCCTTGAAGGTGATGCGCTTCCTGATCGGAAGCCAATGCAAGGCACAAATTCCTTCCCTGGCGGACTGGTGTTTAGGGATGTTAAGAATAAGCCTAGCTGCAGCGTTTTGCACCACCTGAAGCTTATTCAGAGAGCCAATGCTGACATTAAGGTATAATGCATTGCAGTAGTCTAACCGAGAGGTCACTAGTGCAATGATGATGGGCCGATGTAGCTCCGAGGGAATGTACGGCTGCACTTTCTTCCGAGTTTTAAGAATATAGAAGCTGGTGCTAACTGTGCGGTTCATCTGTGCATCAAAAGACAGGCCCTCATCAAAAATGACTCCCAGATTTTTGGCCATTGTCACTGGCACAGGAAGGGGACCACAGATCTCGGGCCACCAAGCGGCAGACCAAATCGAAGTTTGAGAACCGAAAACCAACACTTCCGTTTTATCCGTGTTGATTTTAAGAGAGTTGTCCTTCATCCATCGTATTATGCTGGTCATACATTGATTGAACTTTTGGGCAATCAGCTGCAAATCATTGGAGATGGAAATTATGATTTGCGTGTCATCCGCATAGGAGAGGACTTGAAAGACGAAAGATCTCACCAACGAAGCCAGGGGGGTCACATAAAGGTTAAAAAGAGTGGGGCTGAGCGAGGAGCTCTGAGGGACCCCACACGGAAGACTGAAGGCCTTGGCTTTGAACCCGCCATAACTGACGACATTGGTTCTACTGTGCATAAAAGAGTGAAGAAGCTGCAGAGCCCTTCCGGTGATTCCTGCTTCCCGAAGTTGCTGAAGCATGCAAGCTGCGGAGATGGTGTCAAATGCCGCCGAGAGGTCGAGCAGAATCAATACCGCTGATCCGCCCTGGTCGACCTGCATGCGAATACAGTCCGAAGCTGCAACCAAAGCGGATTCAGTTCTATGACCTGCCCGAAAACCGTTCTGAGAGCTATCCAAGATGTCTTGAGCTTCAATATATTTCATAAGCTCGGCGTTGATAAATTTTTCCAGCATTTTGGCGGGGGAGGGGAGAAGGGAGATAGGCCTATAGTTCTTCAACTCTGAGGGGTTGGCATTGGGCTTCTTAAGGAGAGGCGAGACAGTTGCTTCCTTCCAGATGTTCGGATATTGCCCAGAAAAAAGAATATTATTAAAGACCTTGCACAGGAAATCAGCTGTAAGTTCGGGAGCAAGTCTGAGTGTAGACACCCTGCAAGGATCCGTGGGGGCATCAGATTTGAGGCCCAGTAAGAGCTCCTTTATGCGAGGGACTGTGATAGAAGAGAAAGATGCCAAAGCAGGCAAAGGAGGTAGAGGTGCTAGACCTGATTCAACGGCAGGGTCAGTATCCTCGGAAGGGGAGAGCTCGTGAAAGATTTTCAAGACTTTCTCCTAGAAATAGAGGGCTATATCATCACAAAAGTCTTGGGTAGGATTCAGGAGCGGTGCTCCTGGAGGTTCAGCAATTTCTTTAATGACTTTGAAGAGCATGCTGGAGGAATTATCAGCTGACTTAATCTTGTCAGTGAAATACTGGGATTTTGCCTGAAAAATGGCGTGCTTATAGTTCCGCAGCAAGGATCTCTGCTTCAATTTTTCCCGAAGGCAGGGGTCGGCCTGCCACCTCCGTTCTTGCCTGCGACACAGCCGCCTATGAGTCATAAGTTCATCTGAAAACCACGGAGCTGAGGGTTTGGCTCATTTAATGGCACAGCTTATGACTGGAGCTACAGTGTCCAATGCATTGGTAATCCAATTACGGAAGCCCTCTGCCGTGGAAGGGTAAGCAGTAGGGTTGCAGGTCGAGACTGAAATCAGGGCAACCTTCCAGTCCGTAGCCGTGACCTTATTAATTCTTCTACATAATATATTATTAGGGGATAAACTTGAGATGACCTTAATGGGGGGAGGAAAAGTAACATCGAACTCCACCAGCCAGTGGTCAGCCCTGCTGAGAGGCTGAACTTCCTTAATCTTAAGACTACTATGGTTGGCATGATAGAAGTCTACTCCTCTACATATCTTTATACTCGGCCACCGCCTCATGAACCTCGCACCAGAGAATAGTAAGAATCATTCTTTGGAAAGTTGGCCCTTTTCTGACACGAGGCATGTAACCAGATATGAAATTTATCATACTGGATGAGCTCAATGCAAGAGGACTCCTCTCAGCTCATTAGGACTCATTGACCTATTATGATCAAGTGGAGTGGCATACACTGTATTGGAGTACAGTGGAGTGATGTGTAGTGGAATAGGATACAGTGGAGTGGCGTATAGTAGAGTGGCATAGAGTGGAATGACGTACAGTGCAATAGCTATCAGTGAAGTAGCGTACACTGGAGTTGGGTATAGTGGATTAGTATACAGTGGAATTGCGTAGATGTAGTGGAGTAAAGTGGACTGGCGTAGACTGGAGTGGCGTAGAATGGAGTGGTGTAGAGCAGAATAGCTTAGAGTGTAAAGGTGTAGAGTGGAGTGGTGTAGAGTGGAGTAATGTAGACTGGAATGGCTTATAGAGGAGTGGCGTACAGTGGAATAGCATACAGTGGAGTGGCACATAATGGGGTGTTATGTTATGTTAAATGAGTTTATATAGCGCACGGCTACCCAGAGGTGTCCCGGCGCTGGCACTTAGACAAACAGCACGATCTCTGACTATCCCTAGTGGCTGAAAAACCAGGCTTTTAGTTCCTTTCTAAAGATGAAGAGGCTGGGAGAGGATCTGCAGTCGAGGCCGGTGCAGGTAAGTGCGGAGAGGTGGGTGAGCGGGGAGGGGCGGGGGGAAGATGACAGGCAACGGATTAGGCTTTATTCCGAATACTTGCCTCCTTTGTTTACACTTATGAGGGGTTTGGGGGGTCCGTTTGGGGTAACCCTTCATTTTTGGGGCTTTGTACTTTCATCTTATTGCTGCCGAGGGTCATCCCACTTTTCCCTGATCTCCGCCTTGTTCCGCCACGGCAGCGTGCCGATTGAGCGGAGGGCGTGTTCTCAGGGTCAGCTGGGCCGGCGTGCACTTGTGGCATTTCCGGGTTGTGCCTTTATTTAAATCTATGCCCTGGCGAGCGCGCAGTGGACGCGCGCAGCGGGTGCTCCGCTGGCACGCCAAAGGCAAGCCCGTCTGCGCCCGTCTGCGCCTGGCTGTTGCCAGACGCCAGAAATGCTGCCGGTTTCCACAGAGGTATGGTCACCTACTCTGTGGCAGATCTCGTCGTTATTCGGAGGGGTGTACGCCCCTGCAGACATCCTCCATGTACCACTCTGGAGGGGCCTTTTTGCTGTTTGCATTGTGGGTTTAACTCCTGGGTGTCCCCTGCTTCTGCCCCCCCCCCCAGGTCCTGTCCTTAGCACTAGCCCCAAAATAAAACTGCTTAGTCTAAACTGCAGCTCCCTAGTCAAACATCATGCTGATGTTTATGACTTGATACTGGATGAAGGCCCGGATGCCCTTTTCTTAACCGAGACATGGCTGTCTGATGATAATGTGGCTGAACAGGGTTTGGCGCTTCCCCCGGGTTTTAGTATCAAGATGCTCAACAGAGGGTCTAGAGGGGGTGGCATTGCAGTCATTTTTAAATCTTCCTAATCATGCTCCTTTGTGAGGGTGTCCCTCGCTGGGTGCGAAGCTGCGCACTTTGGGATCTCTTTTAATGCTAACTATACCTTGTCGGGCCTACTGATCTATCGCCCGCCTGGACCATCCAAAGAGTTCAGAACAGCTCTTATTGACGCTGTAGGGCCTTTAGCCATGAGAGCAGCAAATTTCAGTATCTTTGGGGATTTGAATTTGCATCTGGATAATCCTCAGGATGCTGACATGGGTAACTTTCTGGCTGATCTTGAGGCTTGCCAGCTACTCCAACTGGTGCAAGGGCCTACACACTCTGCTGGCCATTTGTTGGATCCAGTCTTTACTAATCTTGCTCTCCTGACTGTTCACTCTCCCTCCCCGATGTGCTGGTCGGATCACTATCTCATAACGATGACACTCTCTGGGGTTGTGCCTATGAGCAGGGTGCCTCAGAAGCGCATACTTAGGCGCCCTTGGCATAAACTTAATATCGCGCATTTTCAAGAGCTTCTTTCCTCATCCGTGCCCAGTCTTCCAGTAGATTCAGACTCTACCGACTGGATCTTTTGTGCTCTCGACTCTCTTATTCCAGTAAAATGGTCTAAAAGCCGCAGTACCAAATCTAGTCCTTGGTACAATGCTAAGCTCACTTCCATGCGCAAAGAGTGTAAGAGGTTGGAGAGAGCATGGAGAAGGAACTATGACCCTAACCTGAAGAAGCCCTATAACATAGCAATTAAGAAATATCATAGGTCTATCCAGTCAGAACGGGCCACTTACTATGCGGAGGAGATCAAGAGCAGTGCAAATCCATCTAAAAGTATCTTTTCGATACTAAAAGAGCTGAAATCATCAACAGCCCTGACTGCTACTCCGATATCATCTGACGAGCAATGCGATGCTCTTGCCTCCGTCTTTGTGGAGAAGGTGGAGAAGATCTATAAATCCTTCCCTCAGGTCGTGTCAGGTTCTGTCCCCGTGGCTCGGCCTCCTACTTCTTACACTCTGACTACTTTCCCTGCCATCTCCCAGGAGATGTTGTCTGTGTTATGTAGTAAAGTCAAGTCTGGTTCCCCGTCCGATCCTCTTAAGCCGGCCTATGCGATGACATTTTTACCTGTGCTCATTCCTCTGTTGAGCCATGTGATTAACTTATCTCTTTCTACGGCTGTTGTACCGAGCACTTGGAAACATGCTAGGGTGGTCCCCCTGCTAAAAAAACCTAACATGGATGCGGCCAAACCTGAGAGTTTCTGCCCCATCTCCCTCCTGCCCTGGGTCTCTAAAATCTCTGAGGTCTACGTCAATACCATCTTGACGGGGTATCTGGAGAAAAATAACATACTAGACCCCTCTCAGAATGGTTTTCGTTCCGGTCACAGCACGGAATCTGCCTTTCTTGCTGTCACCGAACTTCTGAGATGGGCCTTGGATGAGGGTCGTACTTCGGCACTGATTCTGCTCGACCTCAGTGCCGCGTTCGACACGGTTTCCCACCAGATCCTGTTGAGGCGTCTGGAGGAGGTGGGAATAGCGGGTGCCGCCCTGGACTGGTTTTCCTCCTTTCTTTCTAGGAGGACCTTCCAGGTTGCCGCCTCTCCCTTTGTTTCCAGAGTTTATGCCACCAAGCAGGGGGTACCGCAGGGCTCGGCTTTGAGCCCTACCCTCTTCAATCTGTATGTTCAACCACTGGCGATAGTAGCTAAGAACAGAGGGCTCACGGTAGTATCGTATGCAGACGATACTCAGTTGGTAGTCACACTCTCCGATGACATTACTCGGGATGCTTGTAAATTCCGTAGCGATCTTGAGGCCGTCTCGGAGTGGATGACTGCCAACTGTCTCCAGCTCAACGCCAGCAAGTCCGAGGTACTGCTGGTAGGGAGAGACTCAGAGCTGTGGAGCGAGCACTGGTGGCCTGCCACGCTGGGGCCGGCACCTGCCCCTAAACAGGTGGTAAAAAACCTAGGGGTTTGGATTTATACCGCCCTTTGCTTTCGAACCCAAACCAAGAAGGTGGCAGGGACTTGTTTTGGGCTATTGCGGGGGCTCAAACCTCTGTTGGGTTTTTTTGATCCCCCAATTAGGCAGGTTATCGTCCAGGCCTTGATCTTGTCAAGACTGGACTATGCCAGCTCCCTTTATCTGGGGGTTAACCAGTCTGAGATTGTCAGACTACAAAGGGTCCAGAATGCAGCGGCTCGAGCTCTCCTTGGCCTGCCAAGGAGGTGTCCTACTTCTAATGCCATCCTTTGCCTCCATTGGCTGCCTGTGGCCAAGCGTTTAGAGTTCAAGGCCCTCTGCATTACTTTTAAAATCCTTAATTTCTCATCTCCATGTATTCTGGCCAATCTGCACACTTTTTACATCCCCTCCCGCCAACTTCGTTCTATGGGACAGAATCTTGGCTGTCCCCAGGGTGAGGAGGGTCCGTGCTGGAGGGCGCTCCTTCCGTGTGTTGGCCTTGAAACTCTGGAATGCGCTCCCCACTTCTATCCGCAGTATAAAGTCCTATCTGCCTTTCCGTAAAGCTGTGGAAACATTCCTCTTTCCTCCATTATAAGCTGTCTTGTTTGCTACAAGCTGTGCAGTTTTCTGTTTTCAGCGCCGGGACGCCCCTTCGCTGGGGCAGCCGTGCGCTCTACAAGTCACCATAACATAACATAACATTCATTTATTTATTTTGACCTATTCTGTCATCTGTCGACTCCCCCCCCGCACAGCGCACCGCCCTGCCCCATTGCACTTTCCTGCGCTGGCCGCTGCTGAGGATCTGATATAAACAGGCTGTGCATTCCAAGATTTTACAATGCCTAAGATGAAACCATTACCGCCCCAGTTCACTTTCATGAACTTGGGGACCATTAAGGTTTTTGCATTTGAGGAGCGGAGTGTTCTCTTCGGCGAATACCATCTAAGACTCTGTCTGAGATGGTAAGGACCGACATTGTGAAAGGATCTAAAGGCAGTACACAGTGCTTTAAAGGTAATACGATGCCTAATCTGAAGCCAGTGTAGCTTCCGAATTTTGCCTGTGACAGATTTGAACCTAGGTATTCCAAGAAGTAGTCTGGCTGCTGCATTTTGCAGGGTTTGCAATTTTTTTAGGTGTCGTTTCTGAATGTTAAGGTAAAGCCTCTTGCAATAATCTAACTTCGACATCACTAAAGAAGTCACCACTGTTTTTTGGCATAAAGTGGAGTGGCATACAGTGGATTGGGGTAGATTGGAGTGACATAAAGTGGTAATAGGTAGGGGGATTATATATCAAAACTAATACTTGCCTCAACTTAGTGATAACTGTTGTTGCAATACTTTTGTGAAATTTTGCAGTATTTCTCAGTATTTCGCATACAGCAGTACATAGCGATGACAAGGCATTATGTGATTGCCTAATGAGTGCCTTTACAAAAGTTAAAGGAAGCACTGCTGTTTTTAGATACACTTTTGGTGTGTTGTGCATTATGCCATTAGATATAGGCAAGTAGTAGCCCTGATATTTTTCCCTAACTCTTACCACTTTATTAAAGTGGTAATAGGTAGGGAAAAATATTTATAGGTTTCTATATATTTTAAAAGGAAATGTATTGAGTACCGCAGTACTTCCTAGGAAGTACTGCAATACTTAAAAAAATTTAAAAATATAAATATGCAAAAAAATTGAAAATACACTGTACTACACTATATTTTACACATATACTGTACTACAGAGTATTTTATATGTTTTACATATTCAAATCTTCAAAAAAGTCTACAGAGCACTGCAATAATACCTAAAAATTCAGTGCTTCTTATTTTTTTTAAAAGTGCACATTCATTTCTCGAACTACTATCCCTTTCATTTATTTTAACACTTATAACTTTAACACTGCTTACACTATTTACACCTACTACCAAAAATTAGCATTTACAACTCATAATCTATATTCCTGGCACATTATATCTTAATCTGTTCACCCACTTTAACGCTAAGTCTGTTTCTAGCACCGCACTCCACTCTATACCACTCCACTCTACACCACTCCACTGTACGCCACTTCAGCATATGCCACTCCACTCTAAGACACTCCACTGTACGGTATTACTCTGTACACCACTCCTCTCCACAACACTCCATTCTACATCACTCCAATGTACACCACTCCATTCTACGCTACTACAGTCTATATACTCTATGCTATTCCACAGTATAGCACTTCACTGTGCAGCACTTCACCCTTTATGTCAAGCCACTCTTCACTATTCCACTTTATGGCACTCCAGTCTATGTCACTCCACTATATACCACTACCCTCAACGTTATTACACTCTACACCACTCCACTTTACGCTGCTCCACTGTATACCTCTTCACTCTACGGCATTCCGCTCCACACCTCTGCAGTATACACTACTCTACTCTACTCCATTCCACTTTACGCCACTCCATTCTATGCCACACCACTGGACACCACTCCACTGTATGACCCTACACTGTACCCTTCTCCACTCTATGCTATTCCACTGTACAAAACTCTACTTTACAACACTCCACTCTACGCTGTTCCACTCTATGACACTCCACTCTACGCTACTCCACTGCATACAATTTCACTGTACATCACTACACTGTACCTCACTCCACTCTATGCTATTCGATTGTACACCACTCTACTGTACGCTATTCCATACTACTCCACTCCACTCCACACCACTCCACTAAATTCCACCCCACTGTATGCAATTCCACTGTATGCTACTTCACTTTTCCACACTCTACTCTATGCCACTCCACTCTATACTACTCCACTGTATGTTATTCCACTCTACCCCACTCCATTGTTAGCCACTCCAGACTATGCCATTCCAGTCCACACCACTCTACTTTTCACTATTCCACTGTATGCAAGTACACTCTACTCCAGTCCACAGTATGCCACTTCACTGTATGCCACTCCAGTCTACACCACTCTACTGTACCCTACTCCACTAGATGCTATTTAACTGTATGCAACTACACTCTACATCACTACACTTTACGCTATTCAACTGTACAACACTCCACTCTACCCAACTTCAGTCTATGCCACTCCACTGTATGGTATTGCACTATACACTACTCCACTGTACACCAGTAGACGGTATGCTTCTGCACTCTACACTATTCCACTCTACTACATTCAACTCTACAACACTCCACTCTATGCTGTTCCACTCTATGCCACTCCAAGCTATGACACTACACTATGCACTACTCCACTGTACACTCCTCTCCACTCTAAGCCAATTTACTCTACGCTATTTCCCTGTATGACACTCCACTGTATGCTATTACACTCTAAACCACTCTAGCTTACACCACTCCATGCTAATCCACTCTACTACACTCCACTCTACGCCACTTCACTCTACGCTATTCAACTGTATGCCTCTCTATTCTATCCCACCACACTATACGCCACCCCACTCTACACTATTCCACTGTATGCCACCCCACTCTATGCCACTACTCTCAACGCTAATCCACTGTATTTTACACCACTCCGCTGTATGCTACTACACTATACAATATTCCAATGTACACCACTACACTATATGGCACTCCAGTCTACGCCACTCCACTATACGCTATTCCGCTATATGCCACTCCACTCTACACCACTCTACCCTGTTCCACTGTATGCCACTCCACTGTACGCTACACCACTGTACGTCACTCCACTGAATGCTTTTCCACTCCACAACCCTCACTCTATGCTACTCTACTCCACCTGATTCTATTGTATGCCACTCCACTGTACGCCACTACAGTCAATGCTATTCCACTCTACACCACTCCACTCTATGCTACTCCACTGTATGACACTCCAAGCTATGCCACTCTACTGTACGCCACTCCACACTACACTAGTACACTCTATGCCACTACACACCTCTCCACTTTAGTCTACCCCCTCTGCGCTATTCAACTTTATGCTACTGCACTCTATGCTACTCCACTCTTCGCAACTCCACTGTGTGACACTCCTCTTTATGCCACTCAACTGAATGCTTTTCCACTCTATGCTACTCCACTCTATGCTATTCCACTGGATGCCATTTCACGCGACACCATTACACTGAATGCTATTCCACTCTACAACACTACACTCTATGCTAGTCCACTCTACACTATTACACTCTATTCTATTCTGCTCTCCACCACTCCAATCTATGGCACTCCAGTCTTCACCACTCCACTGTATGCCACTACAATGTATGCTACTCCAATGTACACTACTCCACTGCAATCTATTCCACTGTACGGAACTAAGTGTTTGCCACTTCATTGAAAGCCATTAAACAGTATGCCATTCCACACTATGCCACTATGCTGTACTCTACTGTATCCTATTCCAGTGTATACTACTCCACTGTACACCACTGCAGTGTACGAAGCTCTACTCTACACTATTCCAATTGTACACCACTACACTTTACCTCACTCCACTCTATGTCTACTCTATGGTATTCCACTCTGCACCACTCCACTCTATGCCACTTCACCCTATGCCATTCCACTGTACCACACTCCACTGTACGCCACTCCACTCTTCACACATTCAACTCCACTGTATGCTATTTTACTGTATACCACTCCACTTTCCACACTCCACTCCACTATTCAACACTACAATTTATGACTTCAGTGTACAGAACTGTCCTCCACTCTAGTGTCCAACACTCCACTTAACAACACTCCTCTCACAACACAAATGTCTACACTTTAAAATACATTTTTATTACGATTAAAAATAAATAAAATTCAATGAAAAACTGAAAGGCTAAACCTTTGTTATAGTTAGGAACACTTTATTTATTCTTTCTATACAAACCAAACCTAAACTACACAAAGATTACAAATTCTAAAGTTATAGTTATACTTTAAATTTATAATTTGCTCACCACCTTTTAATTAAAATAACTTTATTTATTCTTAGCATATAAGCCCAAAAAACTTCACAAAATTATACATTCTAAACGTATACGCATCCCTTTCATTTATAAGTTACACAACACCTACAAATTATTTCAACTCATGCACCTCCATACACAGTGGGGTCGATTCCGATTCGGGCCGGAAAAAGCACCGACCGACTCGGATCCGGAAAAAATACCGACCGACACGTACCAGTGGCGCCCGACACGCCAAGTACGATGCAAGCCGCGAGAAATCCGACCGACACGTCAGGAAACCAAGCCGACCGACCGAGCCGCTCGGAAAATAGCAATCCGGCCGGAAAAACACGCGAATCCAACCGACCGACACGCACCCGGAACAAATCCGACCGAATCGTACCCGCCAACTCCAACCCGCAAAGTACGATGCAAGGCGCGAAAACACGACCGAGTCGGACGGAGGACAAGCCGTACGACCGACACGCATACAAAACCGAGCCGAAGCAACACAATACACCGCGACCGACGCGTACGCAGCATACAAAACTGCACAAACACAGCGTGAACGAAACGGAAAACACCGTACGAGACCAATGCAGGGTCCGACTCGGTCACAAGAACGTTTCCAACATACACAAACAGCACAAAGGAAAAATCAACCAAAAAAAGGCCAAACAAGCAATTACCAAGCCAATAAATACTGGGGGGGTGGGGACAGAGAACAAAGACACACCCACAACTCCACCTATATAAAGGACACAAATCACTACCATGAGCCTTTGCAAATGCCATTTCACTGCCAGCACCCAAGAGAAAGCAACCACACACCCACAGCTCATCCCTCACACAAGCCACACACCATCAGCACACCAACAAATACCTACCTCACATACACCCAGCAAAACACACACTCACACACCCTCACCTGCACACCAACACACACATCACTCACCATCACCACCCATCACCATGCCCCCCAAGAAGAATCCCAAGTTCCTAGATTGTGAATTGGAAGTCCTGGTAGACGAGATCCTCAGGGTGGAGCCACAGCTGTTTGGCACTCTGGTCCAACAGACCCCCATGTCGCAGAAAACCAAGATGTGGGAGAGGATCATCAACAGGGTGAACGCCCAATCATCATGTCGGCGCACAAAGACGGACATCCAGAACAGGTGGTATGACGTGCGCAGGAGGGTACGGGACCTGCTGAAGATAGACTACAGCAACAGCCAACAGACCGGCAGTGGCCCTCCTGCCAAGCCAATATACCTCAGGCCCTGGGAGGAGAAGGTGCGGGCCATCCTTCCGCCAGTGAGCGTATATGGACTAGAGAACATCCCAGAGCCTGGTGAGTACACAACAAATGTACACAATAAACTGCCACAAAACACACACATCACTGTCAAGGGGAGAGTCAAACCATGCACACATAGCAATTACACAGCAACTAGAACAGAATCATCCCAAAATGTGTATGTCAGTCAGATAAACACAACACATGCCATCAAAAAAGTCACATCCAACTGTGCCAACACATGTACAAACACAACCACAACTACAGCTAGGCAGTGGCACAAATAGAACTAACACACATCCACACATGTAGCCACCACAACAACACCAACACACAGTGAAGACCACTCAAAGGAAGGAATTCTGTGTATGCTGGCCAAGTCAGTGTAGCCAATAGCATCATGGGAGTCGCAGTGACACATATTGCCCCCCCACAACTGTCCCATCAACACCACCCTGAACCATGCTCAAATCACAGGGAGTGGAGAAGGACTCACAAGATGGCTGACACTGGCTACTGCTGGGGGGAGCACAAGGCCCTGCTGCCAACTGTGCACCAACAAACAGCAGGACACCACTGACTGACATCCTGAGAGACAACTTACACTCCCTGCAATGCAAGCACGTTCCATGGTGGGCTATCTGGCTGGCTGGATGGGAAGGGGGACTTGCAGCACTGACCATAGTCACCAGCACCTCCCCTCACACCCCCCCCAACACAAACTCCACAGTACCCACCTGGTAGAATGCAATGCCCTCCATCCCAACACAAGATCCCACAAAGCACCACCACCCTGGCTTATGTTGTGTGAAGCACAGGGACACTCTTGGGACTCTTAGCCAAACAACTGCCAGGACAACACTCCCAGCCATCCTGTCAGCACAGCCAGCCCACCCCACAGGGAAGCAGAGTCAAAAGGAAGGAAGCATGGGCATGCTGGGAAGGGGGTGGAGGCAATAGCATGATGGGAGTCGTAGTCACAGACATTGCTCAGCCTCACAACTGGCCCATCAACACCACCCTGAACCATGCTCACATCACAGGGAGTGGAGAAGGACTCACAAGATGGCTGACACTGGCTACTGCTGTGGGGAGCACAAGGCCCTGCTGCCAACTGTGCACCAACAAACAGCAGGACACCACTGACTGACATCCTGAGAGACAACTTACACTCCCTGCAATGCAAGCACGTTCCATGGTGGGATATCTGGCTGGCTGGGTGGGAAGGGGGACTTGCAGCACTGACCATAGTCACCAGCACCTCCCCTCACACCCCCCCCCAAAACAAACTCCACAGTACCCACCTGGTAGAATGCAATGCCCTCCATCCTAACACAAGATCCCACAAAGCACCACCACCCTGGCTTATGTTGTGTGAAGCACAGGGACACTCTTGGGACTCTTAGCCAAACAACTGCCAGGACAACACTCCCAGCCATCCTGTCAGCACAGCCAGCCCACCCCACAGGGAAGCAGAGTCAAAAGGAAGGAAGCATGGGCATGCTGGGAAGGGGGTGGAGGCAATAGCATGATGGGAGTCGTAGTCACAGACATTGCTCAGCCTCACAACTGGCCCATCAACACCACCCTGAACCATGCTCACATCACAGGGAGTGGAGAAGGACTCACAAGATGGCTGACACTGGCTACTGCTGTGGGGAGCACAAGGCCCTGCTGCCAACTGTGCACCAACAAACAGCAGGACACCACTGACTGACATCCTGAGAGACAACTTACACTCCCTGCAATGCAAGCACGTTCCATGGTGGGATAACTGACTGGGTGGGTGGGTGGGTGGGAAGGAGGTCTGGCTGTCAACCAAACACAATCAATGCAGACCATGTTCACACCCCAGAGAATACATAGAAATGCCCAAATAATGCAGGACAATGTGCCACACCAATATCAACCCCTGACTGTGACGACTTAGGACAATACAATGTACAGGCCCGCACCCCGAGGCACAGTCACAACTGTCAGGTGTGTCAACCACTGATGCCTGCAGAAACATGACATACATTGTTTGTGTCTCCCAAAAACAGGTGATGATAGGGACACAGCAGCAGACGCTGAGGAGTCCCAGTCCCAGGCTCAAGAGGATGCCGAGCTCACTGGCGTCGTACAGCCTCTGTCCTCCTCGGACGATGAACAACCTGGCACATCCGGTGCAAGTCAACATGCTGCACCAGCAGGACCACCAGCTGCAGCACCAGCAGGTCCACCAGCTGCACCCCCTGCACCCACCCCTCCAACGACTGTCACCACGAATACCATCCCTGCCGACATGGACAGAATAAGGAACAACACCAGCGCAGTGACCCTGGACCAACCTGGGGCCATGGACACCACCACCACCACCAACCCCCAAGGTGGACCAGGGTTATCTGTGCGTGCAACTGCACACACTGCACATGTCAGCAGGGGTGGTGGGAGGGGTGGGAGACAGAGGTCGCTGCTTGCAGACGTTGCTGGTGTGCATGAAGACCCACAACTGGTACGCATAGCTGATGCGTACCAGTCCAGCACCGGAGAGCTCAGCCAGGTAGTGGGGCTCCTCAGAGACATCAAACAGCAGCAGGCTGCCCATCATGCCCGCTTGGACTCCCACATGTCCCAAGTGGAGTCACACATGTCACGTGTGGACTCCCACATGTCACGTGTGGACTCCCACATGACCCGCGTGGAGTCCAAGTGGGATGTACTACATGAGATGACGGCGGTGCACAGGGACATTTTACAATGCCTCCGCCAGATGAACAGCAACCAGTCCACACCTCCCTGTGTGCCAACAACATCTGGTACCGAACAAACTGCAACTGCCACAGGGAGGGAGGAGGACTCTGGCGGAGAGTCCCCTGCACCGCAGCAGCCTGCACTTGAGGGCCCCCCCCCAAGAAGAGGGGTCGTCCGAGGAGGGGAAAGTGAGAGGCTGATGGCCAAGCGCAACTCCCAGGAAGCCTGAACCTGTTCTGGATTTTCGCCTTTGTGCACAGACTGTTCACCCTGTTGATGGCAACACTACTCCCACACATTGCATGGGGAGTATAAGTTGGAACAATGTGTCAGACAACAGTGGCCCCGATACTGGGGATCCTGTCTACCTGGACTTTCTATTCATCTAGGAACTTGGGATTGCAAGATTCATGTACAGCACAATCCATCCTATGCACTATTATCACAATAAACACACTAATACACCATACTTGCCTCTGTCGTGATTCCAACGTGGGTGCTGTTATGGGGATGATGAACTGCAAAATTACACAGTGTATGCGAACTGCAACAGCAAGGACAACACAGGCATGTGAGTACAGGCAACGTGACACATATGAGGGAGACACACCACCAGGGCTACACAACACATACACACCTAGGCCATCTGACTCATTGCCTACACTGATGTTGCCAGGGAAGACGGTGCAATGCACAGACACCACACCCATTCCCAGTTGTAGTCAAGTAGCCCACAGGTGCAGTAAGCAAATGGCAGTCAAATGTGTGACCACAGACAACGCACATCACTAAGTGAAGCACATGTTTATTACACAGTAGCAACATGCCGTAACCATTACAGATGCAAGGTAACCCCACCTGGTAGCGGGCACACAGTCAACAACTGTAGACAGAAGGAAGTCCATGGGTGTGGCGCACATCACCTGTAGGGACACAACAGCTACCAGCCTGGATGTGCAATCACGTCGTCGGTGGACACAGTTGACCAAACGAATCTGAAAGTACCCTGTGAAGGACAGAAATGACACACAGTCAAAAGCAATGCAGTACAGGACAGAACAGCAAAACTCATGCACAATACATGTTACAAGATACCCACCCAGAACCAAGTTAGCATGTCAACACTGTTGGGGAGTACAGCCCACCTGTCACCACACATCGCAACACACATCCTGTCAAGTAGCCCATGGACACACTCCAACAGCACCAGAGCACCACCCACACATCATGCCAACTCACATCATTCACATGACACCTCAGGATACTCACATTCAGCTAAAGAAGTTGGTGATGAGCTGTGTGCGGACATCACCATCACCATCATCATCATCATCGTCACTGGCATCGTGGTCCAGGCCAGGATCCTCCACAGGTGGCGGATGTTGGTCATCGTCATCCTGGATGAGAGGCAACTCCTTCCGCACTGCCAGGTTGTGGAGCATGCAGCAGACGATGATAATCTTGCACACTTTTGCAGGGGCATATGGGAGGGACCCTCCGGTCTTGTCCAGGCAGCGGAAGCGGCTCTTCAGGAGACCAAAGGTCCGCTCAATCACTCTCCTGGTCCGACCATGTGCCTCATTGTAGCGCATCTGGGCAGGTGTCACAGGGTTCCTGAGGGGTGTCAGCAACCACGGCATGTTGGGGTATCCCGAGTCACCTACGGACAGACAAGTGCACATCAGCTGACTTGGAAAAGTGGGCGGAATACTACAGATCAGATCACACACAATGGCACAAAGTCAGTACACACCGACAAGCCAGGCACGCTGGTTCTGCATCTGTGCCATCAACCTGGGGATGCGACTACTCCTCATCACAAAGGCATCGTGTGCTGAACCAGGGAAACGGGCACACACGTGTGTGATGGTCATGTCTGCAAGACACACCACCAGTGCATTGACCGAGTGGTAGTGCTTGCGGTTCCTGTAGGCCTGCTCCTGGGCCTGTGGTGGTACCAAAGCCACATGTGTCCCATCAATGGAGCCAATGACATGCGGCATCCTCCCCAGGGCATAAAAGTCACTCTTCACGTCAGTGAGTCGTCGCAGTCTAGGGAAATAGATGTACCGGTTCAGGAAGAGCAACATTGCCGCCAAAACATCGCGGAGCACACGGCTGAACATGGTCTGTGACATCCCACCAGCAGACGCCACAGTATGTTGGAAGGTACCGGTGGCAAAGAAGTGTAGGGCTGCCATCACCTTCACCTTGGGGGTCAGCGCTGTAGGATACGGCCGGCCAGGCTGCAAATGTGGGGACAACTGCACTGCAAAATCCTCAATCAGCTGCCTGGTGAAGCGGTACCGTCGGATGCTGTCCCGTTCCACCATCGTTGCCAGGTCTGGGAATGGCCGATGGACAGCAGGAGCCCTGCAGTGCAGAGGAGAAGTAAGCAAGATCGTCAGTCACCCCACATATGCGGCATTGAACACACTCAAGATCCCAACATACATCATCATGAGGCACAACTACATGAAGTGTGCAGTACCGGAACGACATTTATGGTACATACATGGCCAACATCTGTCAACACGGTCCTACAGGTGGCATCAATTTGTCCCTGTTTGGCCCATTGGATATCATGATGCTGTGTCACAGTCACCCCCCAGTGACATGTGAGGACAGATGTGCCCCAGGCACCACAGCTCAACGACAGGCACATTCCCAGGGACCCTGTAATGCCACATGGACACTGGCATCACCTGGAGTATCATGTGTACACCACAACAAAACAAACATGACCCCCACAGGTAGTGGCCACACTTGCCATGGCAGGAGAGCCATGGACGTCTGTGACACACACGCACAACATCAGAGTCCATGCACACACAACGTGGATGTGGAGACTGTCTCCCATTGTGCACATGAAATCAGAGACATTGTAAACACTACATGCACAAAGACTGTGGAGGGCCATCACTATTGTGCCACTGGGACACCCTGGCTCAAACATACCGTCCCACATGGGACTCACGGGGTATGTGACATGACATACACAAACACCACTGTGAAATGTGACCATGGCACATGCACAGATATGAACAGTTGCACATCACAGTGGTCACGTACACGTAACACCCATGATCCTGTCCCCATGAACACGTGCACAGCCTGGGGGTGGCTGCCCACAGGTGACACCCACAGGACAACATGTACACCAACATACACACAATAGGAAATGCAGCCTTACATGCCTTATGATAAGGTTTGGACAGGCTGTCGTGATGTAGGTGTGCCCCTCACTCCCTGGGAGCTATCTGTGGCTGGCATATGTCCATCTGAGACAGGCATGCTGACATATGCCAGTCACATGTACAGTGATGCGTTGTACTGCAATGGACCTATCGGTGCCTCCGGCCGGCCCATTGCATTCAATGTGTGCGGGTACGCGTTGTACCCCTGTGCGCGTTGAACAGCAATGGACCGATCGGTGCCTCCGGCCGGCCCATTGCATTCAATGTGTGCGGGTACGCGTTGTACCCCTGTGCGCGTTGAACAGCAATGGACCGATCGGTGCCTCCGGCCGGCCCATTGCATTCAATGTGTGCGGGTACGCGTTGTACCCCTGTGCGCGTTGAACAGCAATGGACCGATCGGTGCCTCCGGCCGGCCCATTGCATTCAATGTGTGCGGGTACGCGTTGTACCCCTGTGCGCGTTGAACAGCAATGGACCGATCGGTGCCTCCGGCCGGCCCATTGCATTCAATGTGTGCGGGTACGCGTTGTACCCCTGTGCGCGTTGTACTGCAATGGACCGATCGGTGCCTCCGGCCGGCCCATTGCATTCAATGTGTGCGGGTACGCGTTGTACCCCTGTGCGCGTTGTACTGCAATGGACCGATCGGTGCGCACCCATTGACAATGGGCTTGCCTGGCAACGGACGCGTTTTCGAATATTCGAACGAGTCGGTTGCTGGAAAATCAGTTGGTCACCCACAACAATGTTGCAAAATCATGTATGTCATGAAGTTGAAGATTTGAAGGATGCTGTGGGCGTGTTTTGGTGCTGCTATTCCATGGATTGGCCAGATTCAGAAGATGCAAACGACTTGGACCTATCTCTTTGGACACAAGGGACAGTATCTGCCTCTCCAGCACATATATATTGCTGCATGTTCCCCTGAGAGCCCACTTGCCTGCACTACATGCTCCAGGACGACATCTGCCACTGCACTGCTGCTGTCTCTGCCCCTCTGGACCCTGCAATGGCACGTACTGTGGAGAGAGCCCCAGCCTTCAGCCTTGAAGAGAACCAGGCCCTGCTGGACAGCCTACTTCCACAGTACAGCAAGCTGTATGGGACACCAGGGGAGCAGGTGAGTGTTCTGTGCACTGCCTTTCTGAATGTGCATTTTGTCTGACTAGCAAGGCTGAGAGTCAGCACACCACTGGCTAGCAGGCTCACTGAGTAGTTGTCACCCCCCATAGTGTGTAGTGACTTGCACTGGACAGGTATGGTGCAGTGACAGTGCTTCTGAACAGGGTTTTACTCCCCATGCTATGATACCATGTAGTGACTTCTGGAAAACTGTCCATGGGCAGCCGTGCACTGCCTGGGTACACCATGTGCCCCTATGATTGCGACATGTAAATGCAACTGTGTCATGCACGGATATGTTGCATGTGTAGTAATGTCCTTATCACTTTGTCATCCTGACAGGCTTCTGCCCATCGGAAGCATGAGATCTGGAAGGACATCGTCCGGGCTGTCCGGTCCGTGGGGGTCTACAAGCGCCGGATCCGCAACTGCCAAAAGAGGTGGCAGGACCTTCGGGGCTGGACCCGGAGGATTGCACGGGTCCAGCTGAAGCTGTCGCCTCCTCGCAGGAGGGGCGGAACACGGACCCTGACCCCCACATGCTCAGGATCCTGGCGGTGGTCTTTCCAGACCTGGATGGGCAGCTGAAGGCCAGAGAGCAGCAAGGAGGGGGTGAGTCAAAGACTGCACTGTGTACTCTGTCTAACATGTTATGTGCCCTCCTCGGGCCAGGTTGAACTGCCACAGTACAGCAGTCATGTTGTCCAGGAGCCATGTCCCTCTATTGTGCACTGCCCACTCCTCATCTGATACCCAGGTGTGGCCCTTACATGCAGGGAATTCTGTCACTTAGGACTGTGTCCTTGCAGTTTGCTTGACTCAAGGTGGGAGACAGCATCTGTTTCCCTGACTCTGTGGTGGGCATCATGGGTGGGTCCATTGCTTACACAATGCCTGTATTCTGACATGTATTCAGCGTGTTACTTTGATCTGTGGTCCAATTGCTGAGCTGATCCACCACATGTGGCTGGGGTACCTGGCACACACCCATGCTGCGGGTGGGAACAATGTTTGGGCCCCAGGAGTATGTATATGACGTGTGTCACACATACTTAGCCAGCTGCCTACAGTCCAGGGCTCATCCCTCATTCATGTGGGGCTGGACAGTCATGCCTACTCCAGGCCATACAATACACTCTGTACTCCCACTCCCGTGTATCAGAGGACACATTGTGCACAGTGATTTGCCCCTCAGGTGTCTGCCTCTGTGTCAGTGTGCTGTGGATTAGTCGCCAGGACTGCTGTGGAGTTTCTTGGTAGGGGCTCAGCATGCCACTGGAGATGTGACCATAGGAGACGATACTTGTGTGACACATAGGTGTCTGATCAGCTGCCCATGCAGACTGGGGCATGTAAATGTGAAGTTCAGGCAGCTGTTCCCCATGCACAGCAGAGTGTGAGGGGCTCAGGTTCAGAGGGTAGTGTCACAGGTCTCCCATATGTCCAATAGGTATGACCTGGACAGATGAGGGTTAAGAGGATGTGTTGTGGGGGGATGTACATGTGCACTTGTGCAGCTCCAGGACTTGCATTCCCCATGACCTACTATTGTGACACAGTGCAGAGTGTTGTTGTCTGGCTGCAAAGTCATACATCACTGAGACAGTGATGTATGACTTTGCAGTCATGCCTCCGCCATGGCATGTGTCTACTGATTGGTGATCCTGCAGGGGAGTGACATGTGCTACATGCACACCATAGTGGCGCTGGCTATCAGGACATGGGTGCATCATGGTGTCTGTCGCTGGTATGCATCACATGCATTTCCTATTTGACTCTGGGCATCCCTTACATCCGTAAACCTGTACTGACTCAGTGGCAAGAGCTGTGATGTGTCCACACCGTGTCCTCTGCACTGTCCAACTACTGTGTACTTGGTGCATGTGTCAACACTGGGGTGTTGCAATCCAACAGACACCAGACAGATGGGTGCAAGGCCATGTGGGATGTGAGTGCCATGCTTGGCATCAGACTGACAATTGACTTCTCCTGTTCAATTAGTGCACTTTTAGCAATGTACAACTAATGATGCCAGGGCTTGCTCTGTGATGTGCTGTGCTCACAGTGGTGTGTGCGTTATGTGCAGGTGACTGATGTCTGTCTGTTTCCCCATTGTTTGCAGATACATCCACGGCCACGGAAGGGGACAGCTCCACGGACCAGGAGGAGCCGGAGAGCCAGACTGGGTCAGCAGCCGAGGAGTGGTCGGAGGGACCCAGTGGCACGGAGGGCGAGGGGAGCCACACCGAGGAGTCCTCAGCAGCATCCACCTCAGCTGAGGACCAGAGCAACTCGGAGGATGACTCCCTTGTGGAGGCGGGTGTCAGCAGCCACCACACCCCAGCTAGTGTTGCTGTCCCCGCCACCACCAGCACCACCACCGCCCTCCCATCGGCTCCCATTCCCCAGGTCCGTGGAGGCTCCCATGTCCGGGAGCGTGTCTCCTTTGGGCCAGGCACCGCACCCCCTGCCCCTGTGTCCCCTGCTGCCCTGAGTGAGGAGTCTGTGTACCTCCTTCGCCAGCTCCATGTAGGGCAGACAGCCATGCTGAGTGTCCTCCATGCGCACACCGCGCTGTTGACTCAGCTGGTGTCGTTCATGGAGGGCATCTCATCGGGCATGTCTGACCTACAGAGGGGCAATAGGTCCATGGACTCCTCCCTGACGGCAGCAGTGTCCCTCCTCAAACGGTCCCTCACCCCTCCTGCCTCTGCTCCATCCACACTCCCCAGCACCTTACCCATCCCAGGCACACACACACTGGCACACACCAGCACACACACATCCAGCACACTGACACACACGCCAATGACAAAACGCACACGCAAGCACATTCAGGGGACTGAAGCCAGACTCACAGGGGATGGGGCCCTGGAACACACACACGCATCCACATGCACTGCGCAGTCCTCAGTTCCCTCTCCCTCCAAAGCACCCTCCCTTGCCTCACCTGCAACCCCAAAGTCACAGCAGCTCTTCCTCTGTGACCTCGGCCTCTTCCCCACCGATGAAGCTGCTCCAGCATCCCGGGGGAAGAGGAAGCCCACCCACACGGAGCAGAGTGCCCCTCGTCCCCGGACACCCTCCCCCAGGCGCAGACGGACTGAGGCCCCCACCCGCAAGTCCCCCCGGAGTGCTAAGAGCAAGACCCCGCCACCGCCCTGCAGCTCAGGCACAAGGTCTCCATCCTCCATCCCTCAGGCCCCCACTGCACAGGTGCCCCCACCACACCCTGCCCCAGGTTCCCCCACCCACAGATATACCATCCCCAAGATGCTCCGGCCTTCTCCCCCTGCCACTTGCTCTCCCAGCACCACACCCCCCGCTGCGCTTGTCTGTGCCACTGATGTGGTGAGGGTGTCCCCCCTCTGTCCAACCCACCTTGCCTGTTCCCCATTCTCCTCCCCTGGAGGTAGGCACTGCAGTGGAGTCCACTACCGCCCTGTCTGACTTGGGCACTGCAGTGGCGGACCTGTCCACCCCATCTGCAGGGTCCACTGCAGTTGTGCCGGCACCCACGACATCTGTGTCATGCCCCCCAGTTGTGCCGGCACACACCATGTCAGACACCTCCACTGCAGTTGTCAGTGGCTCTCCAGCACCCACCACCCCTTCCCTGACTCCCCCTGGTGAGCCCTGATCCTGTCCCTGCGGTGCCTGGCCTGCCCCCCGGTTGCCCCTCCTAGTGGATTGTCCCTGGTATTGTGCAGGCATGCGTAGGGTGACATCTGCCAGTGTCACCCTGTTTGAACTTTGACAATGGACTGGCCATTGGCCTTTGCTCTTTTTCAGGACTTCGTTTGGCCTCAACACATATGCTGAATAAAGCAACTTTCTTTTCTCTAGTGCTCATGCTTCAGATGTACATGTTGTTGGTGCAGCTAACCATGCCCTTGCTGCAGTGATGGTGATATCTGGTCTCATGATTATGAAGTGTTACTGTGCAGGAACCCATGTGGTCCAGGGGGAATGTGTCCTATCATGTGGTGTATCCATGTCATCAATAGCAGCATCTGAGGGTGTCATGTGTTCAGTATTTGGCAATGGGTTTCCTACTTACATTGGCAATTTCATATCTGTGGCTTCCACCCCTGCACATCTGTTGTGCCTGCCATCGTTGCATTTGTCTACTTCCCTGACCGTGTTGCCATCTCCAGTGGACATGCAGGTTTGGGCATCAATGGGGAGGGACTCATCCGTGTAGTCAGTGCAACATTGCTATACAAGTGTGTTGGATCTGTGCTGATGATTCCGTTGGCACATCCATGACCAGGCTGATGTGATGGGAGCCCTCATTTGGTGCTAATTGTTGATTGTGTGACCAAGTGCTCAGCTGACATGATGGGGCCCTACTGAGGCAACATATGGCACAGCTTTCCTCACACAGGAGTGGAGTCCCCTCATGGCAGTGTGTACACGTGTGACATTGCCTGCGCCCAAGGTGTGTGTTGTATGTGCATGTCTGTGTGTTCACTTCCATTCATCTGCGCATGCTGTGATCCCTAGTGTTGTACCTGTTTGTGATGCTTGCTGACTTGAGCTATGTTCCCCCAAAGTCTTCTCCCTGTGTTCTCTGTGATGTGGGTGCATGGCACATTACTGGTCATCAGGGTGTCACCCATAGGTGTGTTTGCTGTCAGGGCAGAGTTTGTGTGCTGACGCAGATGGGTCACAGTCAGGTTTCCCTTTGGCACTTGTTGTTTGCCCCTGTCATGTGATTTCCAGTTTGTGTTATCTTTCAGTGATTGTGACACGTTGTGTGTGTGACTGCTGGCACTCCTTAGGGTCCGGGCTGCAATGTTGGTTGTTGTCTATGTGTGTTCTTTGTGGGTGACCTTGGCTTCTTCATTGGTGTGTGACTGTGGCTGGGATCCCATTGGTCGGTGTGGTATTGCCGTCATGTCCATGTACAGCGTAGTGTGCAGTGTGTCAGACATTCAGGAGTCTTGTTGAGTGTCCATGTGTGATGTGTTTCTACACCTTGGTTCCCACCCACCACCCTGGAATAGTCATGGGTGCATGTGCAATGTCACCAGTGCATGTGTACTTCACTGCTGCACATTGTTGGAGGTCGAGGGGTGTGGTCTTGAGTGTGTGCAGATGAGAGTTGTTGCCCGGCTAGTCCCCTGCCTCCATGTTGGCCTTGGCTTACTGGCCATGCTGATTGATTTGTGCTTGTGTAGGTGTGATGGTAGTTAGTTGCTCAGGACACCTGACTGTGGTTCACAGTGTGAATGACATTTAGCTTTGTCATCACAGTGGTATTTTTCTTCAGCCCAGGGTCACCACATTGTGGGGGCCCTGGGGGTGGTGCTGTGGTGTGTCTGTGACTTGCTGTGTCAGTTGTTGTTCCTACGTGCCTGTGTGACATGTGTGTTTTGTGCTCCCTCTCACCTGTCAATGCCTGCTTGCCCACATAGGGGATTTGGATCCATGAGTTACCTTAGTGTGGCAGTGTATGCACATCTGTATGATTGGTATTCAGCTCTCCTCATGTGTTGTGTTGTTGCCTGGGGACAATGGCACCCCCACCCCTCACCTGCTGTGTATGATGACAGTGTTGGTCTGCCTGTTTGTGTTTGTGCATCTGCACCACTGCATTGGCATATCTTGGGTGTGCCATTGGCTGTATGTTGTTTGGTGTGTTTCCCCTGCTGTCCCTGGGACTCCTAGGTCATCGGTCAGCACAGTGATCATGGTTTGTGTGTCCCATTGCTGCCATGGTATGGTATCTGTTCACCTCACATCTGCTGTCTCCACAGGGTATCTGCATTTGTGTGCCCATTGGTGCAAATATGTGGTTCTGCATTCTGATGGTCACTTCTGTCATTGTGTCATTGATGACTGTTGACGGTCTCAGCCACCATGGGTGTTGTTTGTCTGCACATGGCCAAAGGAATGTTTCATTTGCACTGCAGTATTTGGCTCCCCCAATTTATGTTGCAATGGGACACATACACGACTTTGCCACAGATGAGTTTTTGGTTCTGTGACCAGGAATGATCCATGCAGTTTGGCAGTTGCAGCTCTTTCTTTGTCAACAATTACCTTTTGGTCACTGTGATGATGAGGGTGTAGACCCCATTGCCACAATGGTCAAAATGTGCTTCAGCTATGGACCCCACACTTGCCTTTTGGTCACTGTGATGATGGGGGTTTAGACCCCATTGGCACAATGGTCAAACTGTGCTTCAGCTATGGACCCCACACTTACCTTTTGGTCACTGTGATGATGGGGGTTTAGGCCCCATTGCCACAATGGTCATGGGCTACTTGCATTGTGGGTGCCACACACATATATGTGTGGCACATGTGCTAGGGGGTCACATTGTATGTTCAATGTCATGTTCGGTGTTGTAGGCATTTGACACAGCCTGCTCACACGCTTGTCATGGCGGTGGGGGGATGTCTTAATCTTGCATTCCCTAGGTTGTGGTGTGCTTGTTGTGTCATGCATTGTCCATCCTATGAGTGGGGGTGGTAGTAGTGGTAGGCATCCAGCCCCCCTGGCTAAGGGTGGTAGTAGTGGTGGGCATCCTGCCCCCCTGGGTGAGGGTGGTAGTAGTGGTAGGCATCCTGCCCCCCTGGTTGAGGGTGGTAGTAGTGGTAGGCATCCAGCCCCCCTGGCTAAGGGTGGTAGTAGTGGTAGGCATCCAGCCCCCTGGCTAAGGGTGGTAGTAGTGGTGGGCATCCTGCCCCCTGGGTGAGGGTGGTAGTAGTGGTGGGCATCCTGGCCCCCCTGGGTGAGGGTGGTAGTAGTGGTAGGCATCCTGCCCCCCTGGGTGGGGGTGGTAGTAGTGGTGGGCATCCTGCCCCCTGGGTGAGGGTGGTAGTAGTGGTAGGCATCCTGCCCCCTGGGTGGGGGTGGTAGTAGTGGTAGGCATCCAGCCCCCCTGGCTAAGGGTGGTGGTAGGCATCCAGCCCGCCCTGGGTGAGGGTGGTAGTAGTGGTAGGCATCCAGCCCCCCTGGCTAAGGGTGGTAGTGGTGGTGGGCATCTGGCACCCCCTGGCTAAGGGTGGTAGTAGTGGTGGGCATCCTGCCCCCCTGGGTGAGGGTGGTAGTAGTGGTAGGCATCCTGCCCCCCTGGTTGAGGGTGGTAGTAGTGGTAGGCATCCAGCCCCCTGGCTAAGGGTGGTGGTAGGCATCCAGCCCCCCCTGGCTAAGGGTGGTAGTAGTGGTGGGCATCCTGCCCCCCCTGGGTGAGGGTGGTAGTAGTGGTAGGCATCCTGCCCCCCCTGGTTGAGGGTGGTAGTAGTGGTAGGCATCCTGCCCCCCTGGGTGGGGGTGGTAGTAGTGGTAGGCATCCAGCCCCCCCTGGCTAAGGGTGGTGGTAGGCATCCAGCCCCCTGGCTAAGGGTGGTAGTAGTGGTGGGCATCCTGCCCCCTGGCTAAGGGTGGTAGTAGTGGTGGGCATCCTGCCCCCCTGGGTGAGGGTGGTAGTAGTGGTGGGCATCCTGCCCCCCTGGGTGAGGGTGGTAGTAGTGGTAGGCATCCTGCCCCCTGGGTGGGGGTGGTAGTAGTGGTAGGCATCCAGCCCCCCTGGCTAAGGGTGGTGGTAGGCATCCAGCCCCCCTGGCTAAGGGTGGTAGTAGTGGTGGGCATCCTGCCCCCCTGGGTGAGGGTGGTAGTAGTGGTAGGCATCCTGCCCCCTGGGTGGGGGTGGTAGTAGTGGTGGGCATCCTGCCCCCCTGGGTGAGGGTGGTAGTAGTGGTAGGCATCCAGCCCCCCTGGTTGAGGGTGGTAGTAGTGGTAGGCATCCAGCCCCCTGGGTGGGGGTGGTAGTAGTGGTGGGCATCCTGCCCCCCTGGCTAAGGGTGGTAGTAGTGGTAGGCATCCAGCCCCCCTGGCTAAGGGTGGTGGTAGGCATCCAGCCCGCCCTGGGTGAGGGTGGTAGTAGTGGTAGGCATCCAGCCCCCCTGGCTAAGGGTGGTAGTGGTGGTGGGCATCTGGCACCCCCTGGCTAAGGGTGGTTGTGGTGGTTGGCATCCAGCCCCCCTGGGTTGGGGTGGTGGCGCGCATTCAGGCCCCTGTGTGCATATGTGGCATTGGTGATGGGCATCCCGCCCCTATGGTGCTGCTGTTGCTGGTGTAAGTATATTCAGATTCCCAGTGTATGTGTGTGATGTGTCGTGTCCGTGTTGTATGTGTTTTGTGGTTGGTGTCTGACTTACCTTCTGCGCCGTACGCGTCCGTGCCTGTTCCGGTAGTAGATGTAGAATATTGGTATGATCGGGACGAAGGGATTCATGGTTGGTTCGTGTCGTTCGTCCTTCTCGTTGCTTCGCGTCGTCCTCGTCGCTTGGCTTCGTCCTCGTCGCTTCGCGTCGTCCTCGTCGGTGCTGTGTTCGTCTCGTAGCCGTGGATCGTGTTGTGGCGCGATTCGGAGCTTATGTGCGCCTCTCCCGGATGCTTTGACGTGCCGTGCGTAGCGACGGGTTCGGCGCGTACGGAAAGCGCATCGTACTTGTCCGGCCGGACGGGGCTGCATTTTCCCTTCCGTGCGACTCGATTCGGCGTTTCCGGATTCGCCTCGGTCGGAGGAACAGGACCTGGTTTGGGTGAGTACGGCTCGGCCGGGATTTTTGCTGTTGTGCGCATCGTACTTGCTCGTTCGGTGTGCTGTACGGATCGGTCGGGAAACTGGCTTTCGCATGGCTTTTTTCCCGACCGAATAGTATTGGGTGCGCCTCCGACCGAGATCGGAATCGGCCCCAGTGTATTGAACTCTGTAGCCACACTCCATTAACTATAACTCAGCACTCAAATATGCACTCTGTTCTCACAAGCGATATTATAATTGTTATTTTAAATTCTATTATTTTACTTGGTTTAACTTATGTAATATAAAAGGGTATAAGCAGTGCACAAAGAAGGCACGAGTTATAGTTAGTGCAGTGTGGCTACCGAGTGGTACAGGATATGGTCGCTTCTTGCAGGAGGTGCACAAAGGTTGTTTATGCAGGAGAATAAAGTAGATCTATGAGGGACAAGTTGGTGTTCCAAGAGCAAATTTTCTTTTTCTCTCTCCAAGCTCAGATGCCCTGTTTTTGTTTACCAATGAGCACATCTCAAATGACATTATTGATTACATCACTGATGACATCATAGAATCATTGTAACAAAGAGAGAGAGTTATTTATACTTTTTCTAGTAGACTGTGATTTAAATATTACTATGGTCTGTGCAAGGGGCACGTTTTTTGGAGTGTCTTAATGACTCCTGTTCTTCTCTCAACACTGCTGTATTCTGCAGTCTCCTCCTCAGACATTTATGTTTTTACAGGAATGGGTGCAGGGCATAATGGTTGTGGAAGTTATTGTATTTGACTACATTATAATTGGTATATTTCAGTGTTTTTTTTATATTTTCACATTAGCTCATGTTTTATTTCAACACCTAACTATATTGTCACTTTGACCTTTTGTTTTTGAGTGAAATAAATAAATATTTAATAAACTGTACCAAAAAAATCTCTTTGAGTTTAGCTTCTTCCTGGAAAGTTTCGGGGTGACCTGTCAAGTGGGAGACGAGAAGAAGTGGGGTCCCAAAACATACTTTACCCATGAAATTTTCCATAGGAAAATTAAGCAACCATACAGAAAAAAAGGCTACACAGAAATTACACCAAACTTGGCAGAAAGCTAGATCTTTACTCAGAAAGAGCGCTTTTTGTGATTTTTGTGAAACAGAAAGGGTGCTTTTTGTGACTCTTGTGAAAATCCATTCAGTAGTTTATGAGAAAGTAATGTTCACAATTTATAAATATCTGGGCATGGCCAAGCAATTTGATTGACAGGTGGCAACTTATTTTGCTAATAACTTTGGCACCATTTGATGAATCTTCGCAAAACTTAAAAAAAAAAAGTCATCTATCTCAGATCCTTTCTCAAAAGGTTTGTTAATATTGATAAATATGATGTCAATATACACCATGATATATGTATGTATAATAATAAACTTGCATCACTGTTGTTAAATTCACCCAATATGACCTCCCCCTCAACCCCAAGTCAGAAATACATGGGCAGGCAGACCCTGTGACCTAGGCACAAAGTAACTGATTGACAGATCACATGTTGGGAGACACATAACCCTTAGACAAATATGCGAACAGGAAAACCCAGATTGATCCCACAAATAGGTAGCAACACCACAATGGTCTCAGGAGCTGGCCCCCAATAAAACATGTTTGGCTGGAGGGGCGCACATTTCCAGAACACCATAAAGTCAGATGCCACACTTATGGGCTGATTACGATGGCAGACCATCGGAAATGGGACCGCCCAACAGTCTGTCGGTGGTCCCAACATAGGCATTACCATGCGACCATCACCACGGCGGTCGTAATACCTATATTTTGTATTGCAGCGTGTGCTGCTGGCTGCAGCACATGCTGCAAGACAAAAAGGGGACACTGCACATATCCCTGCGGTGCCTGCCACATGGTGCAGGGATATGTAAGGGGCACCATAGGTGCCCCCCAGGTCCCATGTCTGGGGGCAGAGGGGGAAGGGGGGCCCGCTACGGGTCCCCAAAGTCCCTTTCCACCTGCCTTTTCATGGTGGGTTACCCGCCATGAAAAGGCGGATGAAAAGGGACATTGTAATCCCTATGGCAGTGCCTGGCAGGCATCGCCACCATTGTAGGGAATACAATTCCCTCCAACGCACTGGCAGGCTCAAGTAGCCCATTGGCTTCATGGCGGTCGGTCTTTCCGACCGCCAACACACCGCCCGCGATCCTAATTTGGCAGGCGGCGATATTGCTTAGGATGGGGGTGAGACCGCCACCGACGGGCTGTCGGTGGCGGTCTTACCGCCATCCTAATCAGGCCCTAAGTTACGAACACTCAGCCAATCAGAACACATGATGCACACTACATGCAGTGATCACACGCTCCCCATTTCGAACATCTCCTCATTGTGTCCATGCAGGGTCGAGATCCACCTGAGTTTCTTAACAAGTGACCAGATTTATGACTCTGTGACTAGGCTCAGATCCCTGTTTTAAAAATAATGCACAAATCGGTTTATTACACTTTGCGAAATGTATGAAATGACGGCCAAAACCATTTCACTTTTAGACACTATTCAGACTCTGTTGCTTGCTCTCTGGGCTGCTGCATTGAATTAAACCGAATGTTCCGGTTGTGCCAAACGCCTTTTGTCTTTCATTTTTTCAAGATAAATTCATATTCGAGCAACAGTTTTAGAGGTGATCCATCTAGTAGGAACCAGGAAAAAGGGGTGTCCCAAAATACAATTTCACCAGGCAATTTCCACTGGAAATGTTAGACCGTGCGTTAGCCAAAACGGCTAAACAGCATTAACCAATTTGCGGAAAGCTACATTTTCACTGAGAAAGCATGTTTTTTGGGATTTGGTGTAAATCAGTTTAGTAGTTTATGAGAAATTAGGGTTCAAAATGTTTAGATATCTGGATGGTTGGGTACGAAAGTGTCTCACGAGATTCCAGCGGGCACGCAACTTCAGCGATTTGACTGACCGTAAGGGCTTTTTTTCCTGTCCCATCTGCCATATTGCTTTTGCAGAAGCTAGAGGGTCCTGCAAGTCCCATGAGGGCTCTCACTCTGATTGGCTGGCTGCAACACATACAGTAAAGTTAGGCCTGTTAGAGAATTCAGGGACTCGGTCTGCAGGTCCTGAAAGTTAAAAATAGGGGAGGTCCATAAAGGGACTTCCCCTGGGGTCAAATTTGAGAATTTTTTTTTTAGGGTGTTGCAATCCTGCTGAAGTTTCTCAGGAGCCAGTGTGGCCCCCTGTAAACCTGAGAGCGTCTCTTGGGGACACAGTCCGATGTGCTGGCTCCCAAAAGACTCTTGTGAGGGTCGAGCAGGATTGAGAAATTGTTTTTTTTTAAAAGGACAATTTGCAGCAGGTGTTGGACCACCCATGGGGGTTGAACACAGGCACGGCCAAAGGCCATGCACAGAGGGGCATTGGCCACCCACAGGATGTTGGCTGCAGGGCCTGGCCACATCAGGCCCTATGGCTAACTCCAAGCCGTGCATTGCCAAAAGCTGTGCACAGCAGTGGGTTGGCATAGTTGCGTATGGTAATAAAATCTTACTTTATGTTTAAAAAAATATTTATTCACTGACAAAAACAAATGTTAAAGTGATATAATAGTTGGGTGAAAACATTAGTTAAAACATAACATTTCTATCTCAAAGCCATTGAAATTCACCTGTACAGGCAACTGAAGAAACTATAACTCACACACTCGTCATGCATGGCTTATGACCTCCCATTAAAAAAAAATATTGCCACACAGAGAAGATATCCTGGAATGCTGGCAGTGTCCCCTGGACCACAATCTGTTCCCCCCAAGGCCACCTGTCATGCTTTTCAAATGGGAAGCCGCCCTTTAGGAGCCAGCTTCTCTTTTGTGAATCATTTAACTCCCAATTTGGTGTGGGAAACTGATTAATAATTTTTAGCAGCAATTGCAGTCACAAACCTTTGATACAGTGGCGGCTCGCAGAGGGAGTGCTGCGGGCGGTGTGGCAGGGTGGGGGAGGGGCTGGGGCGGGGGATAGTGGAGTCAGACATAAGACGGGCAGGAGTAAGGTAAGTAACTAAATAAATAAAACAATTTACCTTGCGCTCGCTGCATCAGCGATGCAGCGAGCGCAAGGTAAATAGTTTTATTTATTTATTTACTTACCTTACTCCTGCCCGTCGTATGTAGAGGGAGTGCTGCGGGGCGGTGGGGCGGGGGAGGGGCTGGGTGGGGGGGTAGTGGAGTCAGACATACGACGGGCAGGAGTAAGGTAAGTAAATAAATAAATAAAACTATTTACCTTGTGCTCGCTGCATCGCCCCCGCCCCGCCCCACCGCCCCGCAGCACTCCCTCTGCGAGCTGCCACTGCTTTGATATATAGCATTCTGAATTGCCAATGGGACGAGAAGTCCGCTTTCACATAATCTCCTAAATGGGATTTAGAATGGGCCACTAAATCCCTCTTGCATGTCTAAAAAACTTTCCTGACTCGCAAAATTCCTTCGGTATACTGCTGAAAGGGGTTTTGTGAACACACACCGCTTGTTTCTGTGAATGACAAACTTTGCCTGAAAATCAGTGCTTAATTTGAGCCCTTGGTTTCCGGTGCTCGGAACCGTCATGTAATTGCCAACACCGGAGCTTGTGACAGTCTGCCACAAGGTGGCGCTGTCTGGCTAATCTACAGATAAGCACAACAGCAGTTAATTATTAATGCAATACACATTAAAAAAGACTAATACCTGCCACCCAAGCCATTCGTATAACTTTGGGGGCCTGAAATAGTCTGAATTGTCACACTTGTAGTAGGAGTGTGATGGTTAGTAGCTGTGTTGTTACTATTATTAGCAATATTGCCGGGGCAGTGCGTGGTGCATGCTGTAGTGGCCTCCTGAGGAGGGCCCTGGCACTTATTTTTTTACAAATTAAGCACTGCTTAAAATACCTATGCACTTTTGGCTGCTAGTATTTTACTAATGCTGCCATATCCACTTACTACCAGCAGTAGAATTGATAGAATTTGGATTTTAAAGTAGATATGTGTTTCTGACACTTTGCATTCCTATAACCTCTTCTTATGCCCTGATTCTGGTGTAGAGACAACGAAAGAATAAGGAAGATATGTCTCTGGTGTGTAAAGTAGCAGCACCTCTCACCTACAATTCTCTGACACTGCAAGTCTGGGCAAGCAGCAGCTATATAAAATAAGTTGTTGTTATTCCTCAGCATTCACATTAGCAATGTATAGCATCACCATACATATTTGATGATTTTTTATCTATGGCGATGAGGAGTCACGGATTTCCGAACAGTTTCAGTTTTTTGGGGAAGATTCAAATGACTGTAAGCACTATAGTTCATGTTTACATCTTTGAATGTACCCTTCTCACATGTAGTGTGGTAGGAGAGCAGTCACTCTGATAGCACAGATGCTGACCTTTTTCACTCTCTAAGAGAAGCGGTAGCAGCCAACTTGGCAGCAGCACAGTCAACATGTCATAGTTTATCAATCTATGAGGGATATTCGCAAGAACGTGCGATAAACATCGCCAAAATAGGCTAACGCACTTTTTCATATCACCGTCTATCGCGGGAAAATAACTCTGTGTCAACGTCGTATTCTCAACACGGCGGTAACATGCGATAGTTTCCCGATAACGCCTCAAATGTCCGCGATACAACTACTGCGAGGGCGATAAAAAAGGAAACCCGAACGTGAAAAAAGTTGCGATGGGCCCAACTGCGATAAAAATCCAGCGAAAAGCAGCGCCAGGCCCGCAAGTCCCACAAGTAAGGCGGGGAAAATCACCATAAAAGCGGCAAAAATGAAATACCAATAAAACACAAACAACTGCGAAGCACCATGGAGGTAGCCGGAGCAAGCACAGAGGACAACCCGAACCGCACAAGCCCCACGGAGGACCAGCCTGGGACCTCGGGGTCAGGGAAGGGCAAGGAGAAGAAGAAGAGGAAGACGCGGTTCAGTCCGCAGGAAAACAGGATCCTGATTACGGAGGTGACTGAACACCATCAACAACTGTTCGTCACCTCCACTGTGTCATTGGCAACAAAAAATGGAATATGGCAGTCCATCGTGGACAAGGTGAATGCAGTCGGAGTGCGGAGGAGGTCAATGGAAGAGGTCAAGAGGCGCTGGAATGATGTGAAGCGCAAAACCAAGCTGAAACTCGCCAACAGATGCAAAGCAGCAATGCAGACTGGGGGTGGGAGTCCTGCGCCACAGGAGGAGCTGGATGAGATGGAGGAAATGGTGTCCACAGTCATCAGTGTGGACACGGTGGCAGGAGTCGGAGGACCGGACACTGCTCAACATGACCTGACACAACAGCAACAGGGTGAGTAACCACCAGGGACTGGGGGACGGGGGAGATGGGCACAATGGCACACATGCACAAGTAAGTACAGCACATCTGCAGACAAACCATGCCCAAGAGTCACAACTCCGACCAAGAGCCCAATTTACCCAAGTCTGCAACAGCTCAGCACTGTAGAAGCACAGAAGTGAAAGGCACACCGCCTGAAAGGGATAAGTCCAGCCAAATCAGAGCTGAAGGGGCAAATCACCCACAATGCAGCACACACACATAACACTCAGAGCACCTCAACATTTACAACAAAGTGGACCAAACCGCAACACTTTCACAACAGAACAGAGGACACAACTGCTGCCGCTTGTGTGTAGAAAATGGCCATTCGCATTTGGCATAGCAGGAAACTGTGAGATGATAATGGACAAATACAACCTCACATCCATGATGGTGGCGAAATGTCAACTGTCCAGCATTAAATAGGCATCTCCACACAAACAGTCACAATGTACATTGACATGCAGTCTGTTTGTAAACTTGGCCAATGCGTCAACATACATGTGAACACAATGTCAAACTGCATCTCCCCTTCACATTTCAGAGGGAGAATCACCACCTCCTGCAGAGCAGACCGTACTCCTCATCACCGATGATGAAGAGGACCTACACACCATCGACCCCGACGCCCTCCAACAGCTCATGGACACCCTCAGCACCCCACCCCCAGGAGCAGGGCAGCCCAGCTGCATCGAGGAGAACCACCCCCTGCACAGACCACACAGCAGGAAGCACCCACCCCCACGGCCGTCTCCCAGGATCCCCACGAGCAACACATGGCATTCCAACGCCGTGTGTCGCAGGGCCAGAAGGGGATGGCAGAGCAGGTGCGGGGGGGGGTACAACCTCATGGCAGCCAAACTAGATGCCATACGTGGGTGTCCAAGTCCCATCAGGGACCACCTACAGGCCCTAGCGGACACCCACAGTCCGCTCCATGGTCTCCAACAATCCATGGCTGACATCGCCGGAGTCATGACTCGTAGACAAGAACAACTGTCTAGTCAGAGTGGCTCCAGCGATCTCAGCCATGAGTTGGCCAACATGGGGAGGAACATGGAGAACATGGAGCGGATGCAGGTGGGAAGAATGGCTGCCACGGCTGCACACCAGCGAGATGTAGCAGGGGTCTACTATGCCCTGCAGATCCTCATCATGGCAGTGTGGCCACAAGGCCTGGCGCAGATGAATGCTGCTGCCACTACTCCCCCCACATCACCGCCCCCTGATGTGTCACTGCCACACAGTGCCGCAGACAAAACACCACCACCCACATGTGAGGCACATCACACATAGGAGGACGATGATGAGGATGAATCTGCCGTTGGGCTAAGTAGGAAGTGGTAGCATTCATCTCTGCCATATGGCCTCTTTCTGCTTGGCTCTGCCCTCTGCATCATGCCCAGGAATAACACCCTCCACTGTCCCCTTAACACTCTGTGACACTCACCTTGGCCCCCGACATGGACTGCTACATTTGTTTAGGCAACCAATGACACAGAAATCTGACTGCGGACTGAACTCCCTCTCCTACGATGTACTTTTCCCTCCCCAAAGGACCCTGGCTGGCCCTCCACGGGGCAACATTGTAAAGTAGCGTGTGCATTGCCAGGTACTGGTCCACCTTCACCACTCCACCGAATGTGATTAAGACATTTAAATTCACACAGATGAGTCATGTCCATGATCAAGCAAGTATGAAAGTATGGATGTATGTAGGGGCAGTGATTCCAAACAACGGTGCACCCTGGGAACTGATTTCAATGCGAATGTATGTCCGTGACCCATATAGGCAGTGAGATGACTGGGAATGTGTGAACTAGCTGTGGCCTCATTGCTCCAAAACAACAATCTCGCTATTTCCAAACTTAGCCCCACGTCAATGTATGAAATAGGGCTGTGTGTCACAAAGGCAAAGTCAAAGTTATGTGGGAGCCACAACTCAGAGCAATGATTGGTTTGAGTGTGGAGCGCTTGGACTCCTGGGATAGTCGGTGCGTAAGTGTGAAGGTCATACCATGCAAGTGAACTACAAGCAAGGACTCCTGTGTGTGGGGTGTGTATACGTTGGTCTCTGGTTAGCGCTGTGCGTAGTGTGGGAGCTGTCAGCAGCTGCTATGGTATCACTCAGGGGGTGCCAGGCGCATGCATTCCCAAGGTCGGAGGTGCAGATGTGCTACCGCCTTCTAGTTCAGACGGAGGGGCTGTCATCCACAATGTTAGTTTGTCATCTGCTTGCATTCTGGAAATGTGATGGGGATTGGGTGGGGGGGATGTCACTGCTTCGCCTTCTGGCATGGTTGAACCCTTACCAGCCATGTACGTGCCCTCACGGTCAGTATTGCATGCTCTGATGTAGCAGTGTTGTTTTGCTGCAGTCTGACAGTGATGGGTGCAGGTAGCTGTGAGGAGGCGGTTGACCACTCACCTTGCACCTATTAGCTGGCCCTGATCACTACTCTTGATGGATGACGTCCGTGTATATATGTGACCTGTACATGGCACATTTGACCGGGGGACACCTTGGTGTGTTCCACGCAAGGTGGACCTGCTGGCTTCTAGGCTGGTGTGCATCTCCCAATGTTGCTGAGGTGTCCACTGTGCAACATCCCCCTTACGGCCATGTTATTCATGTTGTGGGACTCGACACACAGGGTGTATATTTGCATCAGGCAGGTACATCTCTGACCACAAATGGCACCCTGTTGTCTTTTCCTGAACACCAATGACGGCCTTCATGTCATGTTCATGTACACGTGGGACGCTGATGAGTGGCATGACGTACTACATGTGACACCCTGATATGGCATATCGAATATGTGATGCCCTAAACAGCCTCTCGGTACAGATGTGACATACACACCATCTCTTCTTGCAACATATGCGAATGTTAGCACTCAATGTTGCACTTACACCCGTCAGAGTAATGTGTAATGCAGAGGACTGACATGCACACTGGGAATGTGTGTTGCTAAGATTTTATTTGCACATGCTGGTCATGTGGTCATCTTGTACTGTGCCATGATTGCTATGGACAGTCACAATGTGACGTGCTCATGCGAAGAAATTGTTGATGATTGTGTTCCTTCGGGCTATTCCTGCTGCGGCTGCAGTGGGGTGTGGTCCACCTGCATCATCTTCCTCATCATCGTCCGGTGCTTCTGGGACTTGGATCCATGGGGCATTGGTGCAGTACACATATGTTGTGCAATACACAACATGCAGTGATCATCTTGCACACTATTTCTGGGCTGTACAAGAGTCTTCCACCGGTGATGTCCAGGCACCTGAAACGTGATTTCAACACGCCAAATGTGCGTTCAACAATGCCCCTGGTGCATTTGTGGGCCACATTGTACCGCCTCTGGGCCGAGGTGTTCGGGTCTCGGAGGGGTGTCATCATCCACGGGCAGAGTGCATATCCTTGATCACCTGTGAGAGGTAAGTGAGATTAGTGTTAACTGGTGGTTCTGCATGCTGTGTTGGCAGACATACAAGTTTCGTGGTGTGTGATTTGTGCGACCTTGGGATTCATGTTAGCCATGTATTGTTGCTGGCAAATGTGGTAGGACAATGTGTATTACGTAGCCTCACAGCTGTTCCTCTCTCCCACCGAGCCTATTTACTTGTGTGTGCTGCGCGGTTGCATCACTTGCACTCCTACGGCACACCATTGTCATGCCTGTCTGCGCATGTCTGCAGGACTGACAGCAAGACTGTAATGTTGGCCATTGAAGGTGGGCAGCCACGTGTGTGTAGGCCTATGGTAAGGATAGGGCGGACACAGATGTGGAGTTCTGGCCTGGCTGAACTCGCGCTGATATTGAGGCTAGGCCTTCGGTTCAGGCAATGTAGATACACAGGGGGAAATATTGTTTGTCCTGAAGAAGGTGGTGTTTAATGATAATACCCGCCGAAACGCGTCGACGCACAACATTGGGGTCACCAGGAATAATTAAGAAACAATAGAATCAACTTTATCCACGGTTGACCTTATGTGACAAGATAACATTATTCTATCTATGATCTTGTCCTCCTTGTCCCCCTTCATTTTCTTTTAGAATTTTTTCTTTATTTCTCTTTCTTTTAACTGTCTAATGTGGTACATAGTTTTTACTGACAACAAAAAAATGTTTGTGTATTAAATGTGGTTTTTAACTTGTTTATGAGAATTATATATTTTTTGGTGATTTAGTGTATTTCTATACATGAAAATAATTATATACTGCTGATTGTTATTTGCACATGAAGATGATTTTTATATAATGGTTTATACTTATATTGTATAAAAGAAAGAAAACAATTTTTATGTATTTGAATAAATTTGTATTTGTGATAATTGTCACAGTTGAGAGTAACTTTTTAGCCTTTATTCTCCTTTTTAATATTGGGTTTCAGGATCCGGTCCCCTTGATTCTCTATCTGATCACTGAATGAGTCTGGTGAAGGTGTGGATGATTGTATGAGCCAAGCGTTATTCTTCCTATAGGAGTATTCCTTTTGACATTGTCAGTTTGGTGCCTCACTCCTCTGGGATTTAGAGGCCCCTCTCTCTTTACTTTTCATTTTCAATGTAGATACACACACAACAGTTGGCATGTATGAGCCGAGACCCCGAGCGTTCTCGCGCTCCTTTATTAATCCATTCAGGCGAGGCCGCCCTCCTGGTGCATGCTACATTGCAACATTGTCGAGTACAGGCCAGGTGGCGCAGACACTACTACGGAGACACACGCCATAGTCACTTTTGTGGCCGGGCCGGAACTGAACCACGCCCAGAGCCCAGAACTGAACCACGCCCAGAGCCCCGTGCCATTTCTCCGCACTCCTCACACGCGTGCGCCACCGCCGCGGCGCTGGGATGTCGTGCGCATCGGAGTACGTCTCCAGACGATCTACCCAGGCTTACCGACGGCCTGCCTGGGACGAGGGTGGCCCCGTGACTGTGAAGGGCTCCAGTGGCGTTACCGAGGACATGCTGTTGACTACTGGAGGCGGACTTGTGGGGTAGCCCCTCGGGACAATGACTTGCGGTGCACTGAGTTCGGCCCACCGGAAGAGCTGAGCGGGTGTGCAGCCTGCGATGATGCAGCAGGCCTGGAGGGGCGGACTGGAAAGGATGTGTCTGTTACTTGCTGTACCGCAGTGTGGTCAGAAGGCAGCAGTAGCCAACTTGCAACTCCGCGGTGCGGTGCTGCTGGGTGAGCTGGGGGCCTGTTGTGCAGAATCCAGCGATCGGCTGAGGAGGCTGCCAAGCTCGCGGAGCCCGGCCTTGGAGATTGCACCGGCACGTGGTGGACCCTCTTGGAGAGATGCCGGTGGCGGCAGGTGAGCAGTGAGGCCTTTGTGCGCAGGGGCGGGCATTCACTGCTGGGCGCAGGTCGGGTCTGGGGATCAGCAGGCTGGGGTGCGGCAGGTGCACAGGATCGCACAGGCACCACCGGTCATGATGGCGGCCTCGTGGCAGGGTGAGCGACGGCGCCCTGGCAGACACGCCACTGCAGGCGATGACGAGATGTGCGCCGGGTGGCGTGGGACGTAGCCACCTCGTCGCCGGTGTGACTTTGCCCGTTGTAGGTGGTCAGCCATGTGTGTGTAGGCCTATGGTCAGGTTATGGCGGACACAGAGCCACACGCAGTAGTTACTTCGGTGGCCGTCCCGGAAGTGAACCACTCCCTGAGCCCCGGCCTATTTAGTCACTCCCCTACGCTGGACTGGCATGTGCCGGCCCTGCCCACTAAGCTTACGCTTATAAGGGGGCCGACATGGTTACTTGTCCAAGGTGTTCCCCACTGCCTGTGATGACATGGTTGCATCCACTGTCCACGACACTACAGACTCCAGCAGTATGTGTCCACATGGACATGTCTGTGCTCTGCATACTCAAGACTGTCCAGCACATCACCGCCACACTTGGCATTGTGTACATTGTTATTCATAGGTCCATTGAATCCTTCGCACAATCGTGGTTCCCACCTCTCCCCACATTCTGCAAATGTGTGGCAGAGGGGCTATGCCTTAGTGTATGGTTTGTCCACATTTCTGGCCCCTCTTACCGCGGTTACTTGTGTTGTCGTGTCTGGCAGGTGTGCACGTTGGTTGGCATGTTGAATGTGATTTTGTTACCTGTCCTTTCCCACAGTTGTGCATTGTGTGATTGTGGAATTGAGGTGTGTGGTGTGTTCCGTTGGTACTTACCAACGAGCAGTCCATTTCCATAGGTGCCATCCTGAAAGTGCTGGTTGATGATGGACTGTCGGAAGATGTATGAATCATGCACACTGCCTGGGAAGTTGGCGACGACATTGGTGAACAGTCCCCGGTGGTCCACTATTGCCTGCACATTGAAGGAATGCGTGTGCTTCCTGTTGCGGTAATTGTGTGCAGTGTCGGCAGGGGGCACAAGTAGGACATGTGTGCAGTCGATTGCCCCCAACACGTGCGGGAATCCAGCTATGGTGTAGAAGCCTTGCTTGGTCTCCAGCTGTTCCTGCGCAGTGTGGGGGAAGTGAAGGTGCTGGGGTATGAAACTGATGATGGCATCCAGGACAGGTGTGATGGCCTTTGATAGGGCTGGCTGTGAGACTCCTCCGACTCTGGCAGTTGTTGGTTGGAAGGTACCAGAGTCCAACAGGTGCAGCACAGCCAGCAGCTTTGTCTGCGGAGGGATGTTGGTTGTCCACTGTGTTGGTACCGTCAGCCTGTGGGCAATGTGGGTCATGATGCGGAGGATGGTTGTCCTTTTGAGCCTGTAGTGGGCAATGACATCCTCTGGCGTTAAGTCTGTGAGGCTGATGCGTTTTCGGAAGGTCCGCTGCTAACCCGCCTTATCGCGTGTTTTTGTCCGGCATCGCAGATCTGGCTGGTCGTTGAGAATATCGCGAAGTGGTGTTTTCGTGTGTTTTTGCACGGGAACGCCTACTCTGCATATCATTTGCGTTAATTGTCGCTCTCATCCGTGGCGATGTGTTTTGCGGCAGCTATCGCAGGAAAACTGGTGAGGTCAGCAGTTTGCACCAGCTTGTGAATAGGGCGATAAGTCTATCGCCACTTTTGCGGCGCTAAAGTGCCGATAAATCGGCGATGACTCCTTGAGAATATGCCCCTATGTTGTCCTGTGACTTTTTCTAATAAAAAAAAATGCTAATGTTTTGTTGTTTTAGTGTGAGCAAAGCAAGAGTCACAGCTCTGGAAAAACGACAGACATCACTGGATCGACATATTGCAAGACCCCCAAATCATTTTCTTAAAATGTAAAGAGGGTCACACAGTTTTCATTTTTTTTAACTATACAATTACAACGAAAATGCCAATGCCGTTTTACCTCCAAAAGGCGCTTTAAAACAATGAATTGGGTTTTACAATCATTTCAACTGTAACCTTGCTGTGTGCCTAGAGGCCAACTTTGTGCTAGAGCGCGGCTATCACTAAGCTGCTTTCAGAAAAGCAAAGTGAGTTGCGCTGCTATAAATAATGCGGAAGGTGCAGTGGCGCCGGGACCCACAAGCACCACAGTTAGCCTTTGTGTTTTTTTTTTATTACTATAAACGTAGGTATGTGTGGGGCCCAATTTCCTCGACTGCTTTAGAGCCCACAGTACTCTCGTTACGCCACCACCGCTGATACGGGTTAACCGGCCAATTACCACCGCCCTCATTTACATCTCCCTGGCAATACGGCTTGTTCTCAATGGGCCGTGTTATTCGTGATCCGTGCTCCACACCGCGGGGCTCTTCTTCATCAGTGAAGGAACTGTAATTAATAAATGATAGGATTATTTGTGGTTCACTGGTGCTCTGTGCCAGATGCGGAAATGCAATAATACAGTGCGCTGGCGCACAAGCCAAAAGTCATTCTCGCCGAGTAATTTGTCAGCTAATCCGCGGCTCTAATTGTTCTGTTCCTTGACTTGGTACAGGGGACTGTTGCTCACTTCCATTGACCATCCGTTGTATCCGGTTCGAAGGCGAAATGGGAACAGTTGCACCGCACAGAATCGTACTGTGTGTTTTTCTTTTTTTACAAAATGTTGTGCGAAAGCCAGGTGTGTCCCTCACGCACTGGTTAAATCCAAATACAGGCTGTAGTCACGGGAATGTTGCCTTATGGAATGACTGCGTGGAACTAGCCTAAAATCATCATAATGTTGTGTCTACCGTGCATGTAAAATTCCCAAAACGTTTTCTTTGCCTTTCTCCGGCTGAGTTGTTTACAGTAGTTCAAAGCAAGAATTAGGTTCATGTATTTCCGAATATAATTATATAATGGGGAGAGAGATATAAAGCAAGACGTGTCATATCAGCTCTTTTTTCAATCACATTCTTCTGTCTCCTGCTTTTCTTTGCATTGCAGCAATGTATAAGCACTTGTGCTAGGCGCAGGTGAATTGCATAAATGTGAAGGAAATAGAATTGTCCTCTTTACTTTGCACCGAGTTCTGGTCAATATGCGATTTAAAAGTTAAACTGTTGGTCTTTATAAAGCACAGATCTAGCTAGAGATCAGTGTGGTGATGTCCATAGAGGAGTTGCAGTAGCATGTATTAATGTTTCGTGACTGAATTATAGTCGCGGAGCATTATTTTTAACCGACTACTGAAAGGTATTGCTAAGGCATTCGCAAATGGGAACAAGTCCCCAAGTGACTCCTTCACCGTTGAGAATGTTGAACAAATATTTTTAAGAGTAGGCAGTGACCCCCATGGACAACTGCCTATTCTTAGAATATGTGACGCTTACCGTTTTCCTTTGAGGCAAGCAGGTTGCATTTTGTAAAACAATTTGCTCTATTGAAAAGCAATCACAGACATGTCGGTCTGCTGACCTCAGCCGGTCACCATCCCCATGATAGTGGTGATTCCTTGTGGGTCGCAATCTGTGACATACCTCATTAATGTTCATGAGGTGGGTTGAATTGCGAGCCACTACAAATCTTTTTTATGAACCGAACTATCTATACATAGGTCGGTTTGCAGAGTAAAAGATTGGTCACAAAAATCCTGCTCGCAAAGTGCGATCAGTATTTTGTGACCAATTGCACATACATCTGGCCTTATGCTTTAGAAACGGTGTTAGGAATGGGGTCTCTAATTGGCAGTGGTTTGCACCCTATCCAAGTAGGAACCCTCACTCTAATCAGGGCAAGGGAGTCACAAGCTAATATAACTCCTCCTCACCCCCTTGGTAGCTTGGCACGAGCAGTCAGGCTTATCTCAGAGGCAATGTGTAAAGCATTTGTACATACACACATAGTAATACAGTGAAAACACAAAAAAAACAGTCCACACCAGTTTAGAAAAATAGCTAATATTTATATGAATAATACAAGACCAAAACAACACAAATCCAACATACACAAGTCAAGATATCACTTTTCAAAGGTTAAACAAGTTTTGTCCGTAGAAATGAATTGATGTGTTCTTTTTAGCCCAAAGTACCTTATATGCGTCAAAAATCAAAGATGAGAACAGGCGCAGGGGAGATGAGGTGCTGGAAAACAAAGTGATGTGCCGGTTCCTTACTTCACAAGGGAGGTGTTGCATCGGGTCCTTACTGCTAGGCAGGAGAGGTGATGCGTCGAATTACAGACATGTGGCCTTGGTTCCTAACTATGGCTGGCGTTGATGAAGAGTCAGCGTCGCGGAACTATGCGTCGCAAATCCAGACCCAGTGCATTGATGCAGCAATGCAAAGCAGGTTCTGCATCAATTTTGCAGCTGCGAAGCAGGCGCTGTGTCGATTCCCCAGCAGCGATGCAAGTAATGTGTCAGAGTCAAGGCGGGTGCCACGGACATCAGTGACACAGTGCTCAGGACTCACGCTATGGTGACTTTTCAGCCCAAAGCAGGTACAGCGTAGATTCTTCTGCCGCAAAGCAGGTGCTTCACCAATTCTTAAACCCCGCTGCAGGTGCTGCATCGAAAAAGCGGGCACTGAGAGTCAATCCATGGATTACACTTCCAAAGGCCCAGGAACTGGATTTGGCACCACTTGGCAAGTGAGGGCTCTCAACAGAACAGCCCAGGCACTGGTAGATGAAGTCTCTGATGACCCTGAGTCCTCTTAACAGGAGGCAAGCACACACAAGCCCATGGAAAACCTTGGAAGCAGGATGTTGAAAGCAAAGTCCAATCCTTTCACTCCTAGAACAGAAGCAGCAAGCAGCTAGCCAGCACAACAAAGAAACATACAGAGTGGTAGCCCCTCCTACAGCATCCAGCTATTCTTCCTGGCAGAATATCCTCAGTCCAGTAGTGTTTGGGGTGTCAGAGGTCCAATACTTATACCCCTTTCTGCCTTTGAAGTAGGCAAACTTCAAAGAAAAGTCTTTGTAGTGCACAAGACACTGCTTCTCCCTGACCTGGCTCCAGACACACTACAGGAGAGCGGAGACAGTTTGAAAGGACAGGCACAGCCCTATTCAGGTGTCAGTGACAACTCCTCCCACCACTTTAGCTCCGGAAACCCATCAGCCTGGTGATGGGCCTTCAGGATATGCAAGGCACAGCTCAGTTCCCTTTGTGTGACCTTGTAGAGTGAATACACAAGAGCCCAATTGTCAGCCAACAGAGACGTGTATTTTACAGACAGGCAGAGGCACAGAATGGTTAAACAAGAAAATGCCCACTTTCTAATAGTTTTATTTACATAGATATGAAATCTAAAATGGTATATTCTGTTCACAATGGCATGTTGTATATTTAAAGAGTAATTGTAGCTATAATATTGGTTTTGTTGTAGTATTAATGGCACACTTGCGTAGAGTGGTTTAAGTATTTCTTCAACGTTTACTTTTGGGCTGGGTTCTAAGGTCACATGTTATATTAGAAGGCACAGGTTCACCTATGGCATCTTTCCGGGTTTATTTTGATAAGTTCGCTCTGAGCACAACCTCATTGACTTTATGGAAGCCAACTAATCACGGAGCACATTTAAGATGAATGGAGCATGCTTTTATAATTCGAAAAAACACAGCAATGTGGACACTGATCCTAGTAATCACCTATTCGTATTTCCTACCAAATTGTAAATAAAGAACACAAGCTGTGTTTTTGTTGCATGTAGTCTCTTACCATTTATGATGGGTTCTCCTTATGTTTTACTTACCCCTTATGAAGGGCCAATTATGCCCGGAAATGCATTGGGTTACCCAGGATGTGCAGCGCATTCCGGTATGCCATGAAAAACGCCTCGATGGGCATTTCTTGACATGTAAAGACAGGAGTGATGCTGTTCCTACTATGAATGTGAAAAACATGGAGAAAACAGATTAACATAAAGATTATGGATGAAATATTGGATTCTTGTTTGTTGATTTTGCAATCTTTTGCATAGCTGTGCAGCTTGATCATGGGGCGTGACGACGCACCAGATACTTCTGAAACCACTTTCTAATAGTGGCATTTTCAAACATGAAATTTAAAAACCAGCTTCACTAAAAGATGTATTTTTAAGTTGTGAGTTCAGAGACCGTAAACTCCAAGGGCCTCATTTACAAAAAATGACACAGTGTGGCACCACAAACCATTTTGCTGCACCGAGCGTCGTTATTTTAAAAGCACAGGGATGTGTCGTATTAACAACAATATGACGCATCTGTGTGCTTTCCCCAGTGCTGGTGCACAATTGGCTGCCATGCGCAAGCACAGGCACCCTTGCGTCATGCTGCAAGGGTGCCTGCGTTTTGGGGATGATTGCTTTTGTGCAGGAAGGCACACATTCCTGCACAAAAACAATCATTGATGGCATTTTCCTCTTCCTATGCATGCTGCAGAATGCAGTACACATATAAAGAGGCATACTGCAGACTGCAGCACATGAGGAAAGAGGAAAACTCGAGGAGAAAGTATTTCCCCTCATTGCACCACTTCTATGCCTCCCCTGGGGAGAGGTAGGATTCTGACGCATTTGCAGCTTTACCAAACTTTGTAATTCTGGGAATGTGCCAGTTTCCATGGAGGTTGCGTGGGAACACCCACAGCAACACCCATGGAACGCCCCTTTCACACAAAGTAATGCGTGAAAGGGTCCCATATTTACAAGCCCATGAAAAGTCATGCAGGGTGACTTTACGTGGCCTTTTAAATATGTGCAGGCACACTGTGCCGCCGGTGCGTCAGAAAAAGTTCCACACAGCGGCGCAATGCCCTTGTAAATGAAGCCCCGAATCTCTATCCGCTCCCAATGGCAAATAACACTCAAAAAGATATTTCAAGACAATCCTCATGTTACTCTATGGGAAAGATAGTCCTTGCAAAAGTGAAAAACAAGATTAGCAGTATTTCACTATTAGGGCATGTAAAACACAACAGTACATGTCCTACCTTTTAAATGCACTGCACCTTGCCCATGGGGCTGCCTTGGGCCTTCTTAGGTGTGACTTACATGCAGCAAAAGGGAATGTTTGAGCCTGGCTAGTGGGTGCACTTGCCAGGTCGACATGGCAGTTTAAAACTGCACTCACAGACACTGCAGTGGCAGGTCTAAGATATGGTTGCAGGGCTACTCATGTGGGTGGCACAATCAGTGCTGCAAGCCCACTAGTAGCATTAGATTTTCAGGCTTGGGGCACCTCTGATGCACTTACCTATGGAATAACGAGTAAATAAAATATGCCAATCAAAGATAAACCAATCACCAATACAATTTATACAGAGAACATATGCACTTTAGCACTGGTATCTCACTTTGTACACCACGTATGTGTTTACATATGCGTTACAAAAAAACACTGGAGTACTGTGGCCTTCTACTTTCACTTGTACCCCTGCAAGGGTGCCAATAGTTAAAATGACAAATATTCTAAACATGCAGTAATGCAACAGCTGTTAAAAGAATTAGCAGCACTAAACGAGGTCAGCTGTCATGAGACTTTTGTATTTAAAGGCTCAGTACATAATACTAATAAATAAAGGCCTGTTTATTCTTAAATATCCATATGAACTTCATCAATTAAATATAGGAGGTACAGCAGCACTCCCCGCATTCTTACTTCAAGCACCACTGATGATATCCTATCAGACTGTGACTGAGCTGTTCATGATTGTATTTGAGGAATATAAGTTTGTTTCTAAATTCATTGGGGGGCGTATTTCCCATCCAACATGATTAATTCGCCTGGATGTTTTCACTTTGCTGACTGCCACCACATCTTTAAATTTGCAGACGACAATACCTTCTTCTGTGTTTTGTTTTTCAAATAGATGGTTATTTAAAGTTTCAGGTTCCATTTAAGGCGGTCATATTTACTTGAGTTTCTGCCTATCAAGTGGCCTTGAAAGATGGTTTACTTTCAGTTGCTCCACTGATTGAATCATGTTATGTTCGCTCAGCTTCTCGGTCATTGAGAGGGAAATGAATTGTGTTCAGTTTCTTTCCTAGCGTCTTCCACTTTTTTTCAGTTTCAGTTTCATTTTATTTTACGAAGTGCACAGTTAGTTAAAACCTTTGCACAAAGTGTCAATATTTAAAAAGACATTACATAAAAATGGTAAAAGAAGATAGATTATAAAAGACGGCTCATTAAAGTGCTGGGATGCTAGGAGCCTTTTAAGGCCTACATGTCCTTTTTTCTACATCTCAGCTTCAGTCCCTCATACTGCTCCAGGCTGCTACAGTTCACTGCTGCAGTGGTGTTCTGGGACTCCACATCCTGCACTGGACAGGACTTCCAGTGTGCTTGAAGTTTTCTGGTCTAGCCTGACCAGGTATTGTGTGAGCCTGCAGCTCAGCAGTATGTCCATGTCCTTGAAACAGACTAGAAATGCTGACCTGCAGAGGCAAAGGCCTCTCTGGTTACAGACTGGCCTTAGAATGCTTTTTCAGTCTTCCACTGTGGCTTTGCAAATGCAGGTCTGAAAAACCAGTGTCTCCGGAGCATTACCACATAGCCGACACAGCCCTGTCATGTTTGCGTGCTTCCATGGGGGCAGATGTAAGTGTGACGGCAGGCAGCCCATTCGAAACTTCATGAAAGCTGTTTTGAGCAGTCTTTTGATGGCTATGCCGGGGTATGGCTGAGGTGTTAGTTTGGTTTAGAATGCCAGTGTAAGCTAGGCATGCTGTCTCTTAGCAAATGGCTCTTTGTCAATAACCAGCAAGCAGGCTTTAATGCATTTGTTGACCATTGACTTAGTTTGATGATAGGTGACAACGTACTCCCATTGCTCTGTTAGACTTAGGGATGGCAGGGAGCGTTTGAGCTAGGCTCTGGCTGGAGAATGGGCCCTTCCATTAATTTTAGTCCTAAGGAGGGAACAGAGTGTCGCTGTGCTGGCCTCCTTTAGGTTGTAACAGAGTTTGATGAAGGTGCCCTCCCTTGAAGTCGATTGTTTGATTAGGCCAAATTCAAGGCGTAGCTGGGCTGGAGACGTACATGCTGACAGGGAGAACACTACTTTAAAGAGCCTGGTGACAACTTTGTCCAGGTGAGCACCATCCCTCACCCCTCAGAAGTTTGCTTCCATAGGCGATGGTGGGGATTAGTTTCACCTGAATTATTTACAGCAAAGGTAAATAAGTGGAAGATCCTATGGCTGCCTTAATATGCTTGAAAGCAGCTGTAAGAGTAGCAGATTTCCAGTGCATGAGCTCTAGATGGGGTTTGAAGTATTCTTTGCTATCCACAAGGGTGTACAGGTATTTGCATTCCTTCACCTGTTTGATTTTTTCACTGCCCAGGTACCACTGTTTCGGCCGTTGCAGAGATTTCCAGAGGGACATTGTTTTTGACTTTTTCAAGTTGATGGTCACAGCATTAGTAGCTGAGCATTGAGCTGTAGTCTCCAGAAGCCTTTGGAGGCGGACTTTTGTTCAGCTAAGCTGTCACAAGTCATCGTTGTACATCAAGCACGGTAGTGCAAATTCCCTTGTGCTAATCTGGTTGGCAGATCTGCAAAAAAAAGTCTAAAAAGGGTGGGGGTAATATGCACCCTTGTCGTATCCCCTGGTAAGTTGGAATCTCTCTTGATAGGTGAGTACCATCCCCAAGCTTGATCCTCATCCAGGTGTCAGTGTGGAAAAGGATTATCGCTATTAGTAGATTGCTCGATATGTTTCAGCTGGCTACTTTTACCACAGTTTTCCTCTGTCCACTCGGTTGAAAGCACCCTTGTAGTCTATGAATGAAAGATATAGAGGTTGCTTGGAGGCCCTGCTGTGGTCAAACAGAATGGGTAGGAGGTTTCGAGGTTGTTCCTGCAGCTTTAGAGAACCCTGTTTGGCTGAAAGGGAGTATGTTATTGTCTGATGCCCAAGCTTCTTGTTCCTACACAAGACAGCCGGTGAAGTACTTGGATTCCATGTCCAGAAGGGCTACAAGACGATAGTTTTCTGGGTCATTTACCATGCCCCCTTTGTAAATTGTTGTGATTGTTGAGCCTTTCCATGAGTGCAGTATGATGTTGGATATGATTATGCTTCCATACACTGATTCCAGGTGTTCTGCCCAGAACTATTTGTCTTCTTTAAATAGGGCAATGGGGATTCCGTTTGGTCCTGGTGCCCCTTCTCTTTGACTTTTGAAGATCTGACGCTCAATAGTTGCCGCCCGAATGGGCGACGGGCGAGGCATTACTGGCCTGATTGGACCGGTTTTATGGCCAGGGGGGTCCGCCGATCTAGCAAAGCAAATTGTCTGGCTTTATTTAGGACTTGAATGACCAAAATGTTTTGGAAGATAATGGTACCATGTCTCATCTGAGATGTTAACTATGACTCTTGTTTGATACATCTCGTTTAAGTAGCTCACCAGCTTCCAGAGCTAGGCTGATAAGATGGCTGATACTTCTCTTTCTAGATCCCACAATTGCTTCCTGTATGCTGACCGGCCAGATTTGCTCTTGATGTGTCATCCCTGGAGTTTCTTTGGAGTAGCGGTAGGGCTTGATTTATGCACTGTTTCAGTATCTCAGTTTTCCTGTTTGCTGATGGTGGGGAGACCTTACAGTCATGTCTGAAATTGCTGCCTGGGTGTGTGGTTATCTACAAGTTCTTTTCTAAATGGCTCCCATGTCATATGGGCTGTGCTCACTCTATCCAAATTGGTTATCCACAAGCCTTTTGCTTCCTCAGCCAGGTCGGTGATTGTGCCTGGTGACCATTTGAGCTTCCCTCCATTTGCTGTATAGACACTACCTTGAAAAGCGTCTGTTGGTTTGTGATAATCCAAGGTCAAGGCAAGAAGTAGCTCTTGCGATAGATGGTTGCTTTCATTCTGTGGGGTGATCTGGAAACTGGAATCCAGATGAAACATGGGAGCCGAGAGCACTGTAAAATCTATTAATGCACGTGCCTTGTGGTTGTAAAAGGAAAATGATGGTGGATGGACAGTACGGAAGCGAATGTTAACTGCACACAAGCTCTTAGACTCTAGTTTGCTAATCAGTGCTCTGCCCTGCTTATCGTGTTCGATAATTACATTTGGAGCTTGATCAAGGATCTGTCAAAAGGCATTCTGTGCTGCCTTCATCCTGACCTGTGCCCAGCAGGTTTGTATTGAAAATCTTCTGAGAGTATTTTTTCATAAGGGAAGGGACCTTGCTGCAGATCTAGGTTTTCGTTGGCCAGGTGTTCTGTAGCTGCCTGTTTGTGGTTTTTTGGGTGATATATAGATGTTCCTAGGGCTAACTTGAGGCTCAGAGGTCCAAAATTCATGGGAGTACGATTGACTGCAGGCCATTCCAGACAGTTCGTTTCATAAAATGGCTCTCTTGGATGGCGGCCTAGATGTAGATTGCTAGTCCTCCGCTTAAGCGGCCATAGAGGGCTTTTTGTGTGTGACCGGAACCAGGGCCGGTCTGGCTACCGGGCGTTTTGGAATGCAGCCGAGCTGGGGGCTGATTTCGTTGATGGGGACCTGCGTGTGCTGAACGAAATTCGTTTTGCTTTGTTGATTTCGAAGCACACGCAGGTCTCCATCAACGAAATTAGCCCCCACCGCAGTGACATCAGCCCCCAGCTCGGCAGCATTCCAAAACGCCCGGTAGCATGTCCGGCCCTGACCGGAACTGTGTAATTGATGTATCCTGAGATTGTCTGGAATTTTCCAGCCCATGTTTCCTGTAGCATAATTATCTGGAAAGAAAGTAAAGAATTCAATGTGTTGTTGTCTGCTAGTTTGTCCAACAGGCCATTGATGTTCCAGGAGCAAATTTTGAGCTTTCCACCATGCACAGGAGGGGCCGATGCTGAGGGGCTCGTTCATAATTGGCATGTCGGTTGGCTCAGGGCTTCTGGGAGCCAGCTCCAATCATGGGTGTAGTTCTCCGACTCCACTCACCAGTTTCGGGGGGCCTTGCGGTGCCAATGGTATTGGCGATTCGCTTTGTGCACTTCTTAGGACCGCTTAGTATGCTGTTGGGGAAAGTGAGTGCCTGGTTAGTTGTTTGCATGAGTAAGATATGAGGGAATGCCGCCTCTATATTTGGTGATACCCGAATGGCCCAATTTTTGAAGACAGCAGCAACCTCTAGTATCTAGTTCACAGCTGTGCTTGAGGCCCAAGTCACCTTGGAGGCTTCGTTGGAGTGGTCTGGAAAAACTGATAGTAACTTGACCGAGACAATATATATTGTGAACAAGTTCACAGTTTCCTGGATTTGACTCAGTAGGCGCAGGATATTACCTCAGTTGAGAAGGTCGAAGGGGCCCCTTGATTTGTACTCCGGATACATTAGAACCGCTCGGCTGCCGTTCATACCGGGAAGCATTGTTGTTTGATCAGTTAGATCATGGTCAAGTACCTGGGGCCACTTTGCCTCAGTGGCGGGGGTTAGGACCCTTGTTGCTCATACAGCTGTAGTTCTTTGTGCAGTTGGTATTGTGTCTTTTTTGTAAGTGTCCTGAGGCACAAAATCCTCGTGGCTGAGGTGACTTGAATCTTGCGCTGGTCTGATTATGCAGGTTATTTTTGTCTGGTCCATGACCGAGGCTGATACAGCACTCCCATTTGCAAAGCAGAGCTGTCAGAAAGACTGCTACTAAGGAAGGGGGTTCTGCCTGCCGGGTGCCCCGGGCTGTCCAGTCTGATTGCTCTGGTTTTGCCTGGGGCTTCCGTTGGTCGATGTTGTGAGGTCATGATTTTGGATTCCTATCTGAATTGGCTCTTGGCTCCATTCTGTGCTGTTGCCCAGGTCTTCCTGGGAGGATCCCTGCGGGTGGGCGACACAAGGCTCCATGTTGTCGGCGCTGCTTGGTTCCACTTCTTGTGCTGATGTATTGCTCCTGTTGTATAGTTTGGAGTTGTTGCTCTGGTTGCCTAAGAAGGAGAAAATGGTCTTCCTTGTATTCATTTTTTCCTTGTGCTTTCACCCTATGTGACAGTCTTTCTTCGGTTGTCCTCCCGGCTGTGGGTCCTGAACTGTTATAGAGTCCTGGTTTGTACCCAAAGGGCAGCTATTGGGGCCTTTATCAAGGTTCGAGCAGGACTGGCCTGGGGCTGGTGAGACTGTGGCACTTCCTAAATGTTTGCCACCAAAGATGCTGTCACTGTCGGCAATAATAGAGCCTTTGCAAGTAGGTCTTGACTGGCTCTGGAAGAGGTTTCTGTATGGGTGGGCACCAAGTGCGATGTAGGCTTAGAAGAGCTTATGGCCGTGTTCAGTGGAGGGCCGTTTGTAAAGGCTGAAGGTTTCAAATAGGCCTTGAGATCCTTGAGGATGTTGCTCAGCATATCTGGAAGAGTCACTAGTTTATCCAGAAATGGGAGACAGGCACAAGGGCCTGTGGGCACCAAGGCTCCTGCTGTTTTTGGAGCTTTTGTTATTAGGCTGTTGAGGTTTGCAATCTTTGCTTCAATCCCCGACGTGAAAACGGCCAGTGTGTTTAACAATCTAATCTGAGTGTCCATTTTCGTAGAGTGGTAGTTGAGGGCCTCAACTGTTAGTTGCAAAGTATTTAGCAGGATAGACCATACATCTGTTGGATGGTTCACAAAATTGTTATTTGCATATTTGTTGTGCTCCTCGGTTGTGCCCATAAGAATTACGTTTTGAGATCTCGGGAATGAGTTTGTATGATTCAGCTGGGCCTCACTTTACATTGCTATCATAGCTTCCCACTCTGTGGAGGTGAGCGAGGAAGGGTTCTGTAAAGGCCTGGTCTCGAGAGTGTCCTGATTGACAGGACTACAAGGATGTGCACTTTTGGTGAATGACTGAGTTGTATGCTCCTCTGAACTGGGTTGATGACACTTTGTTTTGTCTCTGTTAGTGTGGGGTTGGGCCCCAGTTGTGCAGCAAGGACCAAGCCCCTGTGGCAACGATTGAGATGAAATCAAGGGAGCTGGTGAGTACAAAGTCAGTTGCCATGCCTGTGTTCCAGTAGCTTCTTTTAGAAGGACAGTCTCTCCTTCATCCCTGCTTTCTAACAGGCTTGGTAGACTTTCGATCTTGTCAGCACTCAAGTGGACTTGTGCAGGAAAGGTGAATTCAGTTTTGGAAGCTCCATTTTGCCTGCGAAGCTTATTTGACTGTAAGGGTGAGGTACTCCAAGCCGATGTGATTTGGCAGACATTGGGGGTGCACTTCTCACCGGCATTTGTTTTGGTACTGGCAGATTGGGTGTCGTTGGCTGTATGGACAATGAGCGCTTCAACCTATTGGATAACACCGTTTTATGTGGAATACAAAGCATCTGAGCCATCTAGAGCACTCTGTATCAAGGCTTGGGAGAGGCCGTAGGCAGCTATTTATTTTATAACTGATGGCTTTAGGGGGATAGTAGGCCCGGAATGTTTGAACTGGAGTTAAAAATAGCTGCTGCTTGATCTTTGAGGAAGAATAATTTTCTATGAATTTTAGGCTGGCACTTTTTTATCAAAATATCCTCATGCATGGACTTGGCCTTTGTTATGCCAGACTTAGCCAAAGCACGCTGGTACTTTGACACTGTCAGCTGCTGAGGTTGGGCCAGAGAGTGGCGGTGTCATATTGTCCAAGATGGTTGGCTCTGGGCTTTCAATTCCTCTGACCACATCTGCTTTCCCTTTGGCGCGCATTGTCGGGGGATCCCTTGTCCTACCAGATCACATGTCGAACTTAGAGTGAAGTAGAGGAAGTAAGGTAGTGGAAGTAGAGGCTAAGACCAGTTTTGCTGAGTTTACCTAGATTTAATGATGGTTTAGGTGAGCTAGGCTGCAGCTTGAACTCGTTCTAGCCGCGTTTGCCTTGCGGGACTTGAAGGGCTGTTCCCCTGGGCTGACTTAAGGACAGGTTTGAGAGCAAGTCCCTTTCCAACATGCTTTCCCGTTTCCCCTGGCTTTTCCTGGTTTGACTTGCTTCCTGGGACAATTCCCAGGCTGTTATATGACTGACCCTTCAAGGCAACTGGATATAATGTTAGGCTGAGAAAGGATTGCCCATTATTGCTCGTGCCCAGTCGTTGGATATAGAGGACTATGATGGTTTTCTGGCTAAATAGCTAAGTAGCATGGCAGAGCAGAGGCAGCTGGGTTACGTGGCTACTGTCTGGCTTTCTGACTGGCAGGATGTTACCCATTGTGGGGCACACTGGGGAATTCTTGCAGTGGTACGAGGTGGTGCTTGGAGACCAGTAAGCTTTTGTTTATAAAGGTTGAAGATTCCTGGAGGTTGGTATTACCAGAGCTTGTTGGGGGGTATCGTCCATCTCGATGATACCACAGAATGGGGGAGCTAGGGCATCCGGGCTCTGGGCTGGGGCACTCTCCTGCCCACAAGCCACACCTGGACCTAGCCGGGCCACTACTGCGAGCAGGGGGCTTGACCCAGTGAGAAGGAACTAACCGCCTTCTTTTCCCCTTCAAACCTATTCTCAGCCCTCCTACTCTCGAGTGCCTCACCTCCTTCTCCACTTGTATCCACCATACTCCACCATGAATTTGCTAGGGGGGTCTGAGAAGCAGAGATTACAGTTGGAGAAAGTTACTGAAACCAGAGTTGGATTGGGGAGATAGGTCTTTGAATTGTAGGAGGATAAATTATTTTTATCAGGATGTAGGGTGATGAAAATAATCTTTTTTTCCAATGAGCCCCGGCAGAATTTAAGACTCTCAAAGTCAGAAGGTGGAAACTCTCTGAGGTAAGCAGGGTGTTGTCTGCATATGTGTGGATTGGGATACGGTTATCCGGCACTATTCAAACTACTGGCTGAACGTAGAGGTTGAATACAGCAGATGCAAAGAAGTAGTCTTGAGGCACTTCACACAACAGGAGGAGAACAGCACATCTTGATGACTCTATTTTTCTGAACTTAGTACTGATATAAAAGATTTAGTGCCAGATGTATAAAGACCCTGTTTTGCGATTTCCTAATAGCAAATCCGTGCGATTCGCAATTAGGAAATCGCAAAACGGCATGGATGAAAGTGTGTTGAACACTTTCTACGATTCCTAGGGGATCACAAATGACCTACCTCATAAATATTAATGAGGTAGGTCGTAATTTGCGACCCCCCAGGAATCGCAAAAATCACAGGGATGGTGGCCTGCTGGGGTCAGCAGACCACCATGTCCGTGATTGCTTTTAAATAAAGCAATCTTTTTTTTTGTAAAGCAGCCCGTTTTCCTTAAAGGAAAACAGGATGCTTTACAAAAATAATAATGAAAAGTTTTCCTTTCATTTTTTAGAAGCAGGCAGTGGTCCGTGGGACCACTGCCTGCTCTTAGAAAATGCTTTTAGAAACATTCACAAAGGGGATGGGGACCCCTTACCATTTGCAAATGGGTTACCACCTACTTGAAGTAGGTGGTAAAATGCGAATGTTTTGCGATCGCATTTCGGTCTCAAAACATTCATACATACCGATGAGATTCGGTATTAGGAAGAGACGCTCTAAGCACGCCCCTTCCTACTAGAGAATCGCAAACCAATTTTGCAATTCGGTAACAGGTTACCGAATTGCAAAATAGGATTTGCTACATCTGAAAAGAATTTTTGGCGTTCATAAATGGGCCGATTCTGTGAATCGGCCCATTTGCGAAGACAAAAATGCTTGATAGAGGTGGCCCTTAAATCGTTACAGAATCTTACTACCAAAGCTCAAGCTTTTGAACTAGGTGAAAGGTAAAGGATTGTGATCAAAATTGTTGAAGATCACAAAGTTGTAAGTTAGTAACAACAGACATGAGCTAGCACCTTCTGGAACATACAGTGAGTCATCGCTGACCTGCAAAATAGATGTTTCCATGCTGCAAACTGATAGGAAAGATTGCTACATCAGGGTATGAGAATGCTAATGACTGACAATCACAGTTTTTTGCAGTTTAGCATCTAAGGGAGGTTTGGTATTGGGTGAAGGACTGGAATGTATATATGTTCATGATTGTGCTTGTTAGAATGGGTGATATGAAGAGACCTTGAAGTGGAGGGGATAATTCCTTAGCACACAGGTATCTTGATAATCCTATTTTTGTGCTCACTGGATATTATTAGTTTTGCCTGATGGCGTCATGAGAGTAGGGAGGTGGCTTTGTGGGTTATATTAAAAGCAAATGAACCAGTAGGTCAGATGGTTGGTATGAAGACCAGACGGAAGTGATAAAACGACAGGCAGTATATGGTATCCTATTAGAGCACTCTTGAATGATATCTAATTAGATATTCAGACTTTTTGTAGAGGAGGAGGGTCATCTCCAGGAAAACTTCTCATAATGAAGAAAGAAGGATTTATTGATGGTGTCGATCAGGCTAGACTGACAACGCAAACCAGCCCTGGCAATTAAGTCAGACCGGCGCCGGTGGGGGGCTGGCGTGGAGCTGCTGGTGGGAAACACTGCTGCTGCTTTTGTTATTTTGTTACAGGGGGCAATATTGCAGCACTGCTGCAAAACCACCCCCCCAATAACCAAAACAACAGCCCCCACCACTCCAAAACCGACCCCCACCCTTCCGGCCCCCTGGGAAAACGCCCGGTGCCCGCTGTGGCTAGTTTGGCCCTGGTGTTGATAGAGAGACCAATAGGGACAAAGAAGGCACTGGTATGCTTCAATGCTGCATTAGAAAGGTTTCGGAAGTGCTGAGTCATAGTATGCTTGGCAAGATTTTATAAAACGTCTGCTTTTTTAGAGCAATTAGCTAAGGAATGAGATGCAGCTCCAGAGGTGTCCTACTGTATATAAGATTTGTTTTAACTTTGCAGAGTACTACTTAGCCTTACAGAAAAAAAAATCAAAAGTGCATTGCTCTGCCCTGTTACCACAGGGTATGTTTCCATAACTCAAACTTTAAACACAAGCTTCTAAGCATGTTTTTGAAACAGAAGTACAATTTTCTATTGCACTCTATAATGTGATGAATGCATTGTTAGTCCGTTTTTGTGTTCGTCTTTCAGCTATCCGTGTAGTTCTTATTTAATTGAATCTTATACAGGAATATATTCCCTCAAGAGCCGGACTGGGAACCGAAACCAGCCCTGGCAAAGAGATCGGCCGGCCCAGGGGAGTAGGGGGGTGCTAGTGGAAAGCTTTGTGCCACTTTTGTTGCCGGGGGCCAATATTGCAGCTGTGGAAGTTACGTTTATATAACAATGTTGGCATCCACTTTGTATAACTTGACATTGTGATAATTCAATGATTGCTTGAACTCATGTGACAGTCCTAATAGATAGTTTGAACTTTGCCTGCCAGTAAGCTGCCAGTAACACAACATATTGCAAGGCTTGCACCAGAGAGTACATTCCCATGTGACTGCATTCTGCCTGCTTGCCTTAGCAACAGGCCCTGTAGACCTCAATTGTATATCCAGACAAACATAAAGATAATGTAACTGTTAAACTGTCTGATTTTAGATATAGGGCACTTGTCACGTACACATAGGGTGGTTTCCAATCTATTCTTGTGTAACAATGTACTGAAAGTTTCCAAACATAAAATGTTTCTTCACTATCTGCCGGGACATGAGGACCTGGACATGACCTGTTACTTACCGCAAATTATAATGAAATGTTGTGGTTTGCGACTATAAATACTTGTGTTTTACGTCTGCTATTTGAGCACTTGGCACCCATCTGAGGCTCCCGTGCACGTTAAATAAAATTTGGTGTTTGTGACGGAGTTTGAATTTGGGTCCTAGAGATATTTCCCATTTCTACATTTGATGAGAGAATGCGGTCCCTTGAGGATTGGCCATCTGCTGCTGACCTTCGCTTCCAGGCTTCCCCATGAGAGGGTGAATTTCTGCCTCCAGACCCTGTTTCATCCTGCAGGGACACTCTGAGGGCATTTAGAGTGGGCAAAATACTGCTCCTCCTGCCTGCAGTGACTCCCATAGCGGGGGGGCAGACGATCCACTCAGCACTGGCTGGTCAACTCCTTGGTAAGAGTTTTCCGCTATTATTTTTATTTCTTCTCCGTTTACTTCACCTGCTGCCTATGTCTCCACAGTGGCTCTGTGTATTCTTTATTTGTCCTGTGCGTGGGCATTCTTTGATTTTTCTGTTTGTTCCAGAGGGGACAGAAACGGGAAGATTAGGGTACCGTCGCAGCTAGAGCACACCCTATTGGCTAGCTGGAGTTCTGAGGGAACTCGGACAAGAGTGGGCTGAGGAGCCCCTGTAGGACCCTGGTTGGAGGGACTGGCAGAGGGTTGGTGATTAGAATCCCCTCCAGATTTATATGTTGGTTGGAAGTGTGGAATGTTTGCAGCTGCTGCTTCATTCAGAATTTAGATTAGTGTTAGATTTGTGTTTCTAGGCAGCCAGTGGCACTCCAACCAGACTGATAGGTCCAGGGACCCTGCTCAGTGGGAACAGGGTCAGCGAGGATTCGGTAGGAATTATCAGAAGTGGGCCCATGGGTGCCGTCAAAGTTTGAGCACACCCAACCTGGGGTTGTAACTGCAGAAACTCAACTGGTATTCTCTCGCTGTCTATGATTCAGGGTTCACCTCATTCCTTGCAGAAGTGCATTGTAATTGGATTATACTTGCTGCACCGTCACATTCACCACTGGGGTTCGGGGAGGGCAAACATTTGCATTTTTCCTTGACCAAGCAGTAGCTCTCTGAAACTAGGCAGCGCGGGTATCGCTCACATAGAGCACTTGACTGGTGATGTTTCAAGGAGGGTGAAATTCTGCAGTAGCCTGTATTGCCTGCGGACAATCACCAGCTCCAGGGATGGAAGGTGTTGGACGCTGAGAAACAAGGAAGTGGTGAACGCCTTGTTTCACACAGGGGAGGAATACATAATTTATTGTTTTCCTTGGTTTGCATTATTAGGTTTCTTAATAGGTTTCTTGAGTTTTGTGATTTGTGTTGTTTATACCTGTGTTCATCAGTTATCAAATTTGACTGTACATTTACACTTTTGACTGATTTGACTTTGACACGATCACCCCGATTTATGTTGCCATTTTCACACAATAATGCTGCTAGACTGCTTAATAGACATTTTCACATTGATTTATATTGCACATTACCGTATGTCTGTGCACAGCTACTAATGAAATTACAGGTTCGAACTCTCCTTATGATTACAGTCATACTACTTTGGGATTAATAACACATCGGGAAAAGGTGCTCGGGTAGCTTCGCACCACCTAGGGACAGACCCCGGCTATTTGTGTTATATATGTATGCCTGTGTAAGTGCAGAGTTCACCAGTTTTTGTCTCACCTTTTATGTGATTCTACAAATGTCGTTCAGTCACACCTCTGTGGGTCAACATGGCCCACGGAGAAAGCAAGGGGACAAAATATCTTACTCTATCTCTGTCTCTTTTCTTCCTATCTATGAATATTTTTGGTGAACTTGTAGCAAATGCCATTTCATGTCACGTTGTCTCAAGAACGGCGCTCTCTCCGCTTTATTTAACAAAGCACAGCTGGTTGTTTGATCACTAGATGATTGATAGAACGTATCTGTTATCCATACCCCCACCTCTCGGGAATGAGCAGCCAGAAATAGTCTGCTGACTACCTTCTGTGTCACTTTATCGAAGTGTGTCTGTAAGTTTGTCTACTGCAATAGGGACAGCTGACTCCTTCCCACATACACTTACAAAGAGTAATCATTGGGGTACGAGTGCCTTACAAGTAACACAACTGCATTGCTGTTTTCTATCTTTTGAAAATAGGGGATAAAAACATGACAAAGGACTGAATACTGAGTTTTTTATGGATTACGATATCTTTATTGTGACCGTGATTATTCTCCTGGAAGGAGGGGAATGGAAGATTATGATGTGGAACTAGTTTTTGGGAAGTTGTAAAATTTAAACATTGTGGACACTATAAAAGATTGCAAAAGTAATTGAATAAGATTGAATAAATAAGTCTAAGACTGAGGACGTTGTTTAAAGAAAGGCGATGCAGTGCAAAAGGGGAGGTAACATTTCACCGTACAATACACCATGGAATGTACAATGGACAGAGCACCAATACATGCCTCCTCGCCTGAGGATGGTCAATGCTTGACATTAGTAATAGCTACACAAAAAGAAAAGAACACACACTCCCTGCAGCAGATAAATGAGGGACTGATAGGCCAAGAACAGAACACGGTCATGAGCTGTGATAATGGGCTAAAAATATGCGAGGGAGGATCAGTAGATACATCATGGTCCATCCACCCACAAGTCCTTAGCCCAGTGGGCCCAAACAGCAAGGGAGGCAAGGATGAAAGTGGAGATGCTACATCACAGATGCATCCAATACATGTTTGACAGAGGAAAATATATCTGATTATAGCTACAATATAATACCATCTCTCATACAGGACACCATCAGTTTTGCACGTGGCCTCTGTGCTTGGGCAACACCATTATTGGCCCGCTGGCAAGAATACCTGCAAGCCAAAAATAGACAAGGTCACAACAGTTACATCCAAAATGTGGAAGGAGGAGGGTCAGGGATAAATATCATTGCATATAACAATAGACAGGGTAAAGTCCGAAACAGGGACTGGACTACAGTAGAAAGAATGAGGCATAGGGCCAAGAGTGGGGCAACTTGTTTCAATTATCGCCAACAAGGCCATCGAATTGACACCTGTCCCCATCCATGTTGGTAGAGACACCACTTCAGTGGACCACCTCCACCTTATGTACAGCAGGTACAAGGGGTACATAGTACAACACATGCACAAGGTGAATGCATGGATAGGAATAGTGAGGTGTTCCTAGAAAAATGGTTAAAGAGGTGATTCCCACATCTGTGTGAAGGGGATGGAACAAGACAGGAAAGATACAATGACCAACAGTTAAGTGAAGACCAGGGGAACATGAAGGTAGCTCAGGAGGTGGAGAAAGAAGTAGTGGAGGACCAAGCAGGTAAATAAAATACAGCCTTAAAAAAAAACAGCATGCCAATAGACTATAACACAACACAATGTAATAATATCCAGAAAATAAGTCATAAAGAATTTAATAGCATAACTCAGTTAGCATGTGAGGTTATGAAAGAAGAAAGGGGACTTTTAGATATATGCATCCGAATGCCGAAAAGAACACTTTGAGAGCAAGTTGGAAACTTCTGAAATTGGCATTTCCCCTTGTCCTCCAGTGCTCAGCATGCAACTAAAAAAGTACAGACAGGAAGAGGACTAGATACCACAACAGATGTTCACAGGGCAAACACAAGGAGTACTGAACGATGTCTCACTCTCCGCCACCGGAGCACACCACACTGAGCTACATGAGGACAGGGACAGAGAAAGCAACGCAACGGCTCTGACGATTCAGAAAGAGGAAATAAAAGAAAAGGATCTCAGTGAAAGTATAGACTGTGCAGTTTCAATTATGCAGGACTCCCCGTCTACATTACAATTGTATGTACTAGATAGGCAATTTTTGAAAATTGATACAAAGAAATGCAAAAGGTTGTTGACTGAATTAGTGAAGGGAAATTTACAGGTTGAGCAATTCACAGCCCAGTGGAGCAGACAGTACCAGGAAGCTGTGCTGTCCCTAGCCCATGCAAAAATAATCAGTGACTTACCACAGATAAGCTGTGACTATGTGCACCCCACCAAAGGTACTGTAATAAGTGGTGTAGCAGCGGTATCATTATCGCCACTAGAATATGAATGGGATATGACAGATTTTGGGTTTCTGAAATTGGCCTTACCAACATGGGAAGATTCTATAGTAACTCACACCCTGCACCACATAATTACAAAATTGAGGCAGTGGGAACACCTGCGGAAGAAAGGGAATACAATAGAGGGAGTAAAATTAACAGAGCATGTAACAACATACGCAAAATCAACTAAGTACACTTACAACACACCGTTTTGTTCTTCTCTGTCAACTGCAACCACGCCACAGTGGACAGACACAAAAGGACAAGAAAAGGTGCTATGTAAAAGGCAAGAACATTGTGCATGGACACCAGGCCTAGATGTTTGTAAAGAATTTAACGACTTAGTGAAAATGGAACTAGCAGAACATGACTTCCACGACTTAAAAGACAGGGTAACATTATGTAAAATGTTCCATACTGCTCACATACGCCTGGTTGATACAGGACAAGCTCTGCGTGATATCATCCGCCAGTATTCACAAGAAGAGATTCAGGTCCCACCCTGGGTAACAATAAGCATTTCCTGGCTTCAAAAATTTGATGACCAACACATCCTGCCCACACTAACTGTGTCCACTCTCAATAGCCTCCTTATGCTGATGGTAAATAAAGTATGACAATGGGACACATAGAAGTGTGGTTTGACAAGAGTCATCAGTGAACAGAGGAATGATAAAGGGAAAAAGGAGAAGTGAGCAGCAACAGTTACTCACCAGCAGCGATGTCATTGCTTGCTCAATGTTGTTTGACAAATTGATTGACCCTAACATTAAAGAGAGTGAATGGCCCCTACATGTCTGTTCAAAAGAGCAGTTGATTGAAATACTATACCTTGCATATGACGGTATGGAGGTGGACACATGTGTTTTCTATGGCCTCTACGAGCAGCACACTAGAAGATCACGCACAGTGTCTGAAGTTAGCATGTTAGACAACAATACGTATGATGCATACAACACAACTCAGGACAGGCTCAACAGGTTCGATACTAATTGGGATTCAGCAAAAATAATTGTGTGAAATTAGAGAAATAGTAACAAAATACGAACATTCAGCAAGATTATACCAGGACTGAATGCCAACGTATTTCAGTTACAAATACAAGAATTAACGTATCATGAGACACCCAGCACTACTGGTAATGCTAGTAAATGGGAAAGTCAGGAACAGACTTTGTGGCATCTACTGGGCTTGTTTCCAGAACTAAATAAAGAGGAAGGGTGAGTAATGATGGAGGAACATGATTGGCAGACCAATGAAGTTATTAAGGCACTAGAATTTGGGTGTACTGAGAAATGATCTGTCCAGCAAGGCTTTTGAAATTATGATCCATAGAAGGGTTAAAGAGACAACAAAAAATGTTTTGGCTGCCTTTGCAATTACAAAGAGTTGCAATTGCCAAATGCGCTGCACCCACCTCCTCCAAGGACTATGTATCACGATGTAATGCATTAATTGATGCAGCAGCAAAAAGAATAGCACTAACTGGTTGTGAGAACACAATGGTTCAAATTACATCTACTCCACATGATACCAGAGTAAAGGATGATGATATGTACTATCACCCAAAGTATATTCAGCAGAGGGCGGGGTGGAAGAAAAGGAAGAATAGAAAAGGGGAGGATGTAGGCAAAAAGAAGAGGGAATATGGAGAGGCCCAAATGGAAAAATATGTTTACCAATGATAATGCTTGCTCCCATGGCCCCACTTTTTCATGGTCAATCACATGTAGGACATTAAGGAATGATCAGACTGTTTTCCCAATGCTGGTATAATAGTAAATTCCGCCAACAGGCTGAATGCTTATGTAAACAATGTACAGTTTGTGCCCAATACAACGTTGGAAAAGGTACTTCCACTGCCCCTGGCCACTTCCCTTCCCCACATGAAATAGACTTCATCAACATGCCCCCCTACTCACAAGTACAAGTACGTGTTGGTTATTGTGTGCATGTTGAGCAAATGAATTGAGGCATACCCATCCAAGAAATGCGATGCACAGACTGTTGCCAAATGCCTCCTGAAAGAGTTCATTCTGCGCTTTGAAGTGCCTATGCTTTTGAGTTCTGACAATGGACCACCGTTCACCACCACATGTGATTGAGGGGTTGTGCAAGGGGCTAGGAGCTACACAGAAACTGCATTGTGCCTATCATCCACCAGCAGCGGGCTCTGTTGAAAGAAAGAACGGGGTGTTGAAAAACAAGATAGGGAAGATTTGTGCATCCATTGAACTGGCACTAGATTGATGCACTACCACTTGCCCTGCTGTCCATGATAGGCACCCCAGTCAGAGTGACAAAGCTCAGCCCACATGAAATAGTGTTGGACGGCCAATGAACATTCCAGGCCACATGTCTATTGTCCCTCTGTCCATGTCTGATGATCTGCTTCTTCAATACTGCAAAAGACTAACATCGCCAGGTGCTGCAGGCCCTTTCTGAAGCAGAGACACCAGCAGCCCACGGACTCCAGCCAGGTCATTGGGTCTGGATCAAGGCCCACACCAGATGGTACTGTCTCCAACCTCGGTGGAAGGGGCCATATCAGGTCCTTCTGAGAACAGCAACAGCCGTCAAGTGTGTGGGCCTGACTTCTTGGATCCATGCCTCTCATACAAGGACTAACTGCAACAAATGATGGATGGAATGCTGAATGATTCAAACATTCTCCCCCAGTCAAGAGATCTGGGTTAAATCCATCATTCTTTTGCCCACTACGCCACCCCAGTTTGGACCCAGCCATATGCAAATCAGTCTTGACCCTGTGCCTCATGGGAACAGTCCAGACCGAACTGCCAAGCCAGGTCCTCCCTGGACCGGAAACAAGCATCCTTGGACCGGTTTGGGGTATGTCACTCCTCTTCAGCCAGGCTAGCTGGAATCCAGTGGCACAGTGAGCAAGGGACCCACGTCTGGGCATACCCATTCCACTTAGGGTGAAAAGTGTAACTGCAACAAATGATGGACGGAATGCTGAATGATTCAAACATTCTCCCCAGTCAAGAGATCAGGGTTAAATCCAACGTTCTTTTGCCCACTACGCCACCCCAGTTTGGACCCAGCCATATGCAAATCAGTCTTGACCCTGTGCCTCATGGGAACAGTCCAGACTGAATTGCCAAGCCAGGTCCTCCCTGGACCAGAAACAAGCATCCTGGGACTGGTTTTGGGGTATGTCACCCCTCTTCAGCCAGGCTAGCTTGAATCCAGTGGCACAGTGAGCAAGGGACCCACGTCTGGGCATACCCATCCCACTTAGGGCGAAAAGTGTAACTGCAACAAATGATGGATGGAATGCTGAATGATTCAAACATTCTCCCTCAGTCAAGAGATCATACAAAGACAGCAGTAACACCGCCGCCACCACAGGAGCTTACTGTGCCTTCCCCTGCATCACATCAAGTACAGCCTCATTACAACCTGCGTTCCATGAAAGCTACCAAGTGAGATAAGTACCCCCATTCATCCTGAAGGGTTGCTTGTGCTGGACACAGCAGAGAAAGGAAGAGTGTGTAAGCGGGCCCCAACGAAACATCAACTAAAGAAGTCTGGAACATCAATGCCCCAACCCCGCTGTCTACAAGCTGTGACAGCGAGACATCTTTATCTTCCTTCTCACATTGTTTTCTTCATATTTAAGTGCCTGAGTAATGGAAGTGCTAATTAACCTCTCAAATTACTTGAAGACAGGCACCAACGGTTATTTTTCTGTTTACAAGTATCATCACTGGGGATCTGCATTCTTCTTCAGCAGACTTTCGAAAAGAGTGAAAATGCAGCAGAAGATAAGACATTCTTCTAACTAAGCACACTAGCCACACGTACCAACAACTAGAAAAATGCCCCACAATTTACAGAACAGTGAAAGGAAAAGGTCCTGAGTGTTATTGGAAATATGCAACCCCGTTTCTGCCATTATAATAATTACGCTCATTATAATGTATTCTGATCACTTCACCATACTTAGCCCTGGCATTCATTTAACAATAACTGCATAGAGGTACTGCACACAAAAAAAAATATAATGAATTAAGAAAATTATGCAGAAGATAAATATGTTCGATGGGTATATTTCTACGCAGAAGAAATTGATGTATTAAATTGTTATGTCTGCAGATATCTACAAACATCTGTTGGTGAGCAAGATGACGAAAAAGAGAAATTATGAATACCTGAATATGCCATCATCATTGATTATCAAAAGGGCATGAATGTGGAAGCTAAGTTTAGATAACAATGTTGGCATCCATTTTGTATAACTTGACATTGTGATAATTCAATGATGATGGAAATTGTAGACAAGTTGTGGACAAATATATAATCATTGCTTGAACTCATGTGACAGTCCTATTAGAGAGTTTGAACTTTGCCTGCCAGTAAGCTGCCAGTAACGCAACATATTGCAAGGCTTGCACCAGAGAGTACATTCCCATGTTACTGCATTCTGCCTGCTTGCCTTAGCAACAGGCCCTGTAGGCCTCAATTGTATATCCAGACACACATAAAGATAATGTAACTGTTAAACTATCTGGTTTTAGATACAGGGGACTTGTAACGTACACATAGGGTGGTTTCCAATCTATTCTTGTGTAATAATGTACTGAAAGTTTCCCATCACAAAATGTTTCTTCACCATCTGCCGGGACATGAGGACCTGGACATGACCTGTTAATTACGACAAAATATAATGAATAGTTGTGGTTTGCTACTATAAATGCTTGTGTTTTACTTCTGCTATTCGATCACCTAGCACCCATCTGAGGCTCCCGTGCACTTTAAATAAAATTTCTTTATCTCACTCAGGTGGTTGTGAAGGAGTTTAAATTTGGGTCCTAGAAATTCTCCCATTTCTACACAGCTATGCTGCATAACCGGCCCCCGGTAACAAAATCGGCCTCCAGGGGTCTAAAACTGGCTCCCACCCTGGCGGCCCACCGGTAAACGCCCGGTGCCCGCTATGGCCAGTCCCCCCCTAGTACAAGCTTCAGAGGTGCACTGTTGGGCACGCTTCCTCAGTAACATTGACCCATGCCCCAGGAAATAGAATGTACTCACAAAAATAAATCAAAAGTACTTCAAATCAGTTTGATGGTGTAACCACATATATAGTACATATTAGGAGCACAGAACTTTCTAAGCATTGCAAGCAAGGTAAAAGGACAATTAATGAAAAGATAACCTTCTGAAAGAGGTATGAGCCAACTCATCGTTTTCGTCTCTTTTGGAAATAATCTTTCCAAACAGTCCCAAAATTATTTTCCAGTTGGCGACCATATTATGCTATGTTTAATCATTCGTCACAGCTTTTATTTATTTTGTTGGAGGCCCCCGATATAATATTTTCATGATTATGAGAATGTAATTTATGTGTGGATCTCAGTAAAGTGACCTAATATTTAAGCAGGTAGGCGCACAATAGAAAAGTGTTAAATATTCAGGGACCTATCTATGAGCCCCTTGGGCCACCGGTGCATCACTTTTTGTGATGCACCGGCGGTGTAAAATATGTGCCACACTGCAACATATTTACAAAGTGATGCATCTAAGCAGATGCGTCACTTTGTAAACCCCTGCGCAAGATTATACCTGCAACACGTATAATGTATGCAGGGTAGGCGTTCCCCACAAAAAAGGGTTGTAGAAGTGGCGCAGTGAAATCTATCAGATTTCAGTACGCCACTTCTAGGACCCCACTAGGTCAAATCCTTATGCCTGCCTCACAGCAGGCGTAAGACTGACTCAGGACCTTTGACATGTGACTTGCCCCATGTGAAAGGACACATTGCTGGAGTTGTGTCTGTTTTTAGACACACTCCAGCAATGTGTCAATTTTGCTGCTACAGATACGTCAGGAATATTGATGTATCTGTAAAGCTTTGCGACATGGAGTTGCGGATCCATGGTGTCGCAAGCAGGGCGCACTGAAAAGTGTGCATCGCTGTTTTCATGCAGCGATGCAACACTTTTCAAAAATGAGGCCCTTAGATCATACTTTTGCACACAAACTCTCATACCTCTGCACACATCACAATATTTATATAAGCAGTAATTGATGAAGGTGATCCTACAAAGTTCTTTAGTTATAGGTGTTAAAGCTAAGCAGTTATCTGGAGAATCTACACAGATTGTCTTCAGTTGGCGTGGCCTACTGTAAGTCAGAAGATGATCCACAGTTGAGAACAGCTTGTTTGTCTTAAAATGGACTATTGTTAAAAAGTAGGTAGTTCAGTTATCATGTTTCTGCATGGTAAATAGGCACAGCACAAGTGCTTGTAAAACACTACTTCTAGCAGGGGTCATGGTGGTAAGAGAGCCAAAGCAGCCCATCCCTGCAGGATAGTCCCCTACAGGCAACCACAAAAAATGGACTCTAGGGACGCAAAATTGCCCACCAACTCCACAAGGGGGGTGGGTGAATGTTCTATAACAAAAGTTCATATTATGAGGCTTATCGAGGTTCTATAGATTGGCACCAACCTAAAGTGGCCAGATGTCTAAGGCCAGTGAGTGAAACAATCCACTGGCTGGTGTACTGCAAGCTTTAATATTTTACTGCCATTTTCTATGTGCTCTGAAGAAAGAGTCTGATAAAAAACCAATCAACTCTACCTGGACCTAATTGCCCACCTAGTTCACTCATGTACCTGGCATTCTTCTATGCTGATTCTCATTAACTATACAACTCTCCTAAGAGAGACCCAGAACCACAGCATGTTTAGACCTCCTTGCAGTATCTACCAAGCCTTAGCCACTGCAAAGAGTTATCTGAGGCAGCTGCCACCTGTGTGTAATACTTTTCAGAAATTTAGAAAATAGTAAGTAAAACAAATTAATTCTTTAAGAAAATGATTTGAAAGAAGCTTGAGACTGATGTTATTAAGTTTGCAAGGGTAAACTAGATACCATGTAGGATAGGATCTCCAATTGGGAAGATTAGATAAGGTCTATTGATGAAAGATATTGGGTCAATTGAAGGGATGGGCAAAACTGCAAAATAATTTTTAAAGATTTTGTAAAAATTATGTAAAACTAGGTGTAATTTTGTAATTTTCACTTTGCCGTATCTCGTGCGAAAAATAAATGTGAAGAAATGGCTTGTTTTCAGAAGTCACACAAGATAACAACCAGGAATTGGCATGAGAAGAAAATGCCTCCTGTAAGACAATTTCTGCTCAAACAAATCTCCCTTGCAAGGCCAGGGCAGTACTTTGCAAAATAAGTGGACCCCTCTGTCGTCACCTGCCATCAAATTCCATTTTAAGATGCATTATGTTGTGTGGGTAAGAATTAACATCTAAAAATGACATTGAAGTATAAGCCGTATGTCAAGTCACAACATGCATTTTCTGCAGTAGCCATAATGTTATTATCCATCCAAACAGACAAGTTCTATACTTAGGCCTGGATTTACTATGAGTTTGCACCAAGGCTGCACCACATTTGTGGCGCAGGCCCAATGCAAAATAATTTTTAGCATTTACTAAGCCACGCAAAGAAGCCACTTTGCCGGGCTCTGCATGGGTTAGTAAATTGAAATGTTACTCAACGCAGCTCACAGTGCTAGTTTGCCTTACTCTGCATTAGGTAGGCATTACATGGATGGAGTATGCGCGCTTCCATGCATCCACCCATGTATTTTGACATGCACCCAGATTTACAAAGACTTGAAAATTTGTGTTTGCTCCAAAATGGTGCGACTACCCAACAGAGGCGTAATAAAGAGAAATATCTTTATTTCTCCTTAATAGTTTCCTTTTTCCATTGGTACTGCATTCTGCAGAAAACATAGAAAGAGGAATATGCTTCTAAGGATTATTTCTTTGCAGGAAGATATCCCTTCCTGCACAAAAACAATTCTGTCATTAAATCAGGCATCTTTGCTCTATGGCATGGGTTAGTGTTAGGCAGCACACAGTGCCCAAACGAAAGGAAAGATCAGAAATGCTCCCTATTTGTGTAAACATGGAGCATTTCTGCTCTCTCCCTTTCATGCACCGCAGTGCAGCAAGTTCCCTTGCTGTGCGGCGTTGCGTGAAATAAGATTAAATATGCCCCTGAATGTGCTACAAATAAAAATTAATCTTACACATGGAAATCATGGAAAAGTTTAACTTCAAGTTGCACGTTTAAATAATTTATGAGCCAGCTAATGTAGACATTTCATAAAAATGTTCTTCAGTATTTATTCCCCATGCATTTATGTGTTGTGATAAAAAATGTAAACACAGCTTCTCTCTTACTAAACATTCACCGATAAAAATACTGCTTGCAATGCGTATGATGTGTCTACCCCATTATCCTATTTAGTAAAGTATAGCTACTGTAGCATTCATAAATGTAAATATGTCTGTCGGAATTTCATAATGTCAAACTTAGTGAAAATCTAGTTGCATGTAATTATAGGGTTAGCGTTGCCTAGAGTCTTCAGAAACTGTAATTGTCACATGCCATGGTATATATTACTTTATGTGACAATTATGGTTTCTGAACACTGCTGACAACACTGAATGTCAGGCTATGCTATCTGGAAATGGCTGCATCTATGTTTCTCCTGCGCACAAAGGCAACAGATTACCAATTTAGGCAATATGTGATGAACAACTGGAGAAGTATGAGAGTCAATATTGTATGGATGCAAGCGGACAGTAGTTGTAAATCAGTTGATGATGGGGGCTGGCCTATTTGAATGTGTTTCCGTTTGGGGATACACGAGTCATAGTGAGGCAAGGGAAAATAAGACCACTTGACGTGGATCACACCATGGCCCCGATTAAAAAGTTGCATGGAGGAGTATCTCCAGGGCCGGACTGGGAACCCAGAGCAGCCCTGGCAGTTGTGTCGGACCAGCCCCCCCCCCCGGGGGGCGGTCTGCAAGTTTAAAGCACTGCTGCTTTTGTTACTGGGGACCGATATTGCAGCACTGCTGCAAAACTGGCCCCCAGTAACAAAACCGGCCCCACACTGCTGTAAAAACCAGCCCTTACCCTTCCAACCTCCTGGGAAAACACCCGTTGCCCGCTACGGCCAGTCCGACCCTGCGTATCCCAAAGTAGGATACTGCTCTGCCCAATTATAACTGGTCTGGTGTTTCTGCACACAAATATCCTGGGTACAGGAACAGAGGGCTCAATTTTATTGGCCGAAAATGTACACTGTAAAATTGCTTTAGTCCTGGGCTGAAAAAGCAGCCCAACCTCCACCTGGCCTCCTACTCATGGGGGAGCATGCAATGCTCCCCCTTAGCAGTGAACTACATCCCCTGTCATCCTCTCCACCTCCCATCCACCTCCAGCCCTCCAACCGGTCCCCCACTCCCATGGCAGTAATGGAAGTGTAAATCCACATATAACTGGGCATTCCGTGTGGAATTTCATCCTGAAAACTGGGTCCACACTGTTAGTCCCCATTCTAACTTGTAAGAGCTGGATTTATGTTTGAAGATACTGGTCAGAAATTGAATTGCTTGCCTATCTTGCACATAAATCCAGCTAACTTAGAATCAGGACCTGCATGGTCAAGTGGAAAAGCCAGCATTAGATCTCTGGTCTCTTAGTTTTGCCTGCCATTTTGACAAATAGTATTTACCTATTGGATAAATGGGTTTTATTAGATACAGTGCAGACTTGCATCTCAGTCTCTCTTAACTTCGGTATAAAACAGACATATAGGTAACAGTTACGTTGGCTGGTCATGTCTAGGAAATTTATTTTATAATGACGTATTCCATTTTAATGCATAATCACACTTTGAAATGCTGTTTGCATGTTTTGAAATTTCTCCTTGATATATAGTCATAGTAGAAATTTTAAAATCCCATACTCTTTGGAAACGTTATAGTGAAATAATTGTAGTTATTACTCCATAGTCCTCACTCCATACCTCCTTGTTAATGAGACATACATCTCAGTTTGGAAGGATGACAGGGCATATTTGCAAAGCATAGGCCTTTGTTTCTTTAAAAAATAAGAAGCAATGGGTTCTGCTCTACTAATTTCTAGGCCTTGCCCCTAAATACACCTGCCTACTTACTAGACTCCAGTTCCTTCGCTCTGCCCAAGGGGATTGGATGTCTTTGCACAGCTCAAACTTTTCTGTTGTGTATTTCCAAATTCTGTCAGTTCATAACTGGTTCTTTTTGATGAACAAAAATATGCTCCTTCTCTAAAATGTCCTTACTCAATTATTGCACATCCTGCCCAACCAGTTGCTTAAAAGTGGATTCTTAAGTATTATGTCAGCATCCGAGATATTCTTGCCATCTTTGATTTGTTTTCCGCTTTGAAGGTCAAGCATTGTTTGTACTTGTACATAGTCCACTTCAGGGTCTCACAACCGTTGGCTACATAGTCCAAAAATCACATTCATCCTAGATTACCTAAAGTGCCTCACGCGGGGATCCCGCCTCAAGTGGCTCACCAACCTAAACTTGGGGCCTCACTTTTTAGACTCTAACACAAGGATTCTACCCAAGATGTAATCATATGATTTGGTTCCCTCCAATTACCGTTACCGAACTGCATGGCCCAGTTGATCCAGCTGGATCTATAGCACATATTGATAGATAGCCTGTTCTACCATTTCCTACTGACTAGATCAAAGTCTTTGACACTGAGTAAAGGGCCTTCTAACTAAGTACAACTAACACCAGCTAGATTCCTCAACAGTAACTATGGAATCTAGATGCCAAGCCAAACAAAAATAAATCTAGTTTGACATATTCTGGTTTCAATGAAAGTTACCTTTAGGATTCCTATACCTTAGCAGATTAGCTTCTGAATAGCTGTGTGCCACTTACTGGTGAGCTGTGGCTCATCTTTTATCCTAATGGGGAGAGCTGCAGTCACCTCCATTCCCCATGGAAGAAAGCTTTAATGGTGTGCCACTTTATCAGTACTTCTCCTCTTCTTAAAAAAATCAGACTGCCATGAAGATTTAATGCTATGGCAGGCCAAAGACTGACCATTAAAGGATATTGTCACAGAACATGTTGTCTATGGTTCTGTCTGGACCTCAATCCAGATATTACACTCCTGGGGGATTAGCCTGGTGACTCAATTTGCTCTACTACTACTTGCATTCTCGTTCAGAGAAGGCATAACTGTTCCTATGTCACAAGGACAAAAACTGACTTGCATAAGATGGTGCAGTGGCAAAAAATGATGATCACGAATGCAGCCAGAGAGACTGCTAGTGGCCTGAGTGAATGGCAGACTTTCAAAATTATTCCACCCACAATTATTCCACCCATTACTATTGTTGTTATGCCTGTACTACATCCTTGAGTTTCTTCAGCTCACAAGGCAAACATTATCCATACAACACATAGAAAGGTTTTCCTCTTTCCGCAGTGGCTCTCTCATGATCAGCATGCACCACAGTTTGTGTGATCAGCCTTGGGCCCCTGTTCTCCCTTCATTTTGAAGTATGTGTTGCTCCCTATCAAGACGGTTCCAGACAGTCTGGACTGTTCCCCTGAGGCACAGGGTCAAGACTGATTTGCATATAGCTGTGTCTGAACTGGGGTGGCGAAGTGAGCTAAAGAATGATGATGGATTCAACCCAGATCTGTGACTGGGTGAGTGTTTGAAAAGTTTCAGCACTCCGTCCATCATCTCCTTGTGTTTGCTTTGTTCGCCCTAAGTTGGCAGGGTATGCCCAGACGTGGGTCCCTTGCTCACTTTGCCACTGGATTCAAGCTAGCCTGGCTGATGAGGGCTGATAGCCCGAAACCGGTCCCAGGATGCTTGATTCCGGTCCAGGGAAGACATGGCTTGGCAGTTCGGTCTGGACTGTTCCCATGAGGCACAGGGTCAAGACTGATTTGCATATAGCTGTGTCTGAACTGGCTTGTCAAAGTGAGCTAAAGAATGATGATGGATTCAACCCAGATCTGTGACTGGGGGTGAGTGTTTGAAAAGTTTCAGCACTCCGCTAGCACAACACCAGTTATCCCAAAACCAATGCTTCACATTCCAGTGACTGGACTTTTATGCAGAATTGGGGATGGCTGGCTTGTATATACTGGTCTCATTTTATGATTCATCTAACAGGTTACCCTCCTTCTCAGTTTGAACCTGAAGTCTAAGGAGGATTCAGAGCAAGCTCTTTGAGAAGGTTACCTTATTACAATCCGGACATTCTACCCCTCTATGGAAGAAGCCATGGTCTGCCTGTTCTGCAAATTGAACAACTTGTCACCAACAAAAGAAGGCTGGAAAACCAGCCTCCTTTAAAAGAGTAAGAAGGGAGTTGTGAATAATATTAATATGTTCATGCACTGCTCCTCTTTTGATCATGTGAATATTGCAACCTTAAGTTAGGGATTGTTTTTTTTAGGAGACAACCAAGACTTTGGGCCTGATTACGATGGTGGTCGGAAGGGCCTCCCGGTCCCGTCAGAGTCAGAAAAGACCGATGCAGTCTAGTCGGAAGAGCTCCTCCTGACTGCAATATTACAATGGCCATTGATGGGCAGTTGTCCGACCGACGCAGTCCTTCTGACTCCGACAGGAAAGTATGACAGCGCTGGTGTCGGAAGGGGCCAATGGAGACAGACAGCCGGGCGGCAAGCCTCTTCGACCACCCACCCTATTACAATGCACCAATCAGACCATCTGACCGAGGCAGTTAAACCAGCTCATCAGAGTTGGCGGAAACAGAGAGACAGATGGCACAAACTGAACTCGATGCACCTCTCCACATTCTGGGACACCATGGATCCTGCCTTACAAGTCCTGCCACTGCTCTACCTGCTCCATTACTAAGAAATCTGATGCCGTCGCGGACCCCACCACTCCTGCCGTATATGAAATCACTGGCTTCCGACCACATTGGTTGGAGCTAAAAGCTTTCCAACCTCATCGGTTGGAATTGGTGTCTTTCCAACCGCCGCAGTCATAGTTTTCCAGTGCATGTATCGTAATGGGGCAGTCAGATAGTCCCCAGCCCCGGCGATTGATTTTTCCTGCAACCATGCCGGTCGGACGGCTTTTCCGACCAGCATTGTAATCAGGCCCTTAGTTTTTCTTTTATGACTTATGCTCCTCCCAAAAAATCATAGATTTGACATTTGATGACATTTGGTTTAAACAACCCTCCATCACCTTTAGGCAAGGCCAGTAAATTATTAAAGTAAATCCCTACCCTCTGATAAGGCAGTTAGATTTATTTTTAAAGGAGGCCTGGACTGGGCTAGAGTTTATTTTTCCACGCTGGCCAGGCAAGGCCAGTGTGTATGTGTAACCCCTCTGCCTGCTAACATTGGGAGACTAGCAGTGGTGAGTGTCTAGTGTTCAAGTGACTCAATGGCACATGCATGTTGTAATTATTTTACAAATGACTAACATTTCCCATAGATTGCGGTCATGTATTTTTATTCTAACTATGAAATACTGCACTTTAGAATGCTCGAAGGAAGCCACTCACCATACCACCAACAAACATCACCTATATCATACAAAGGATAGAGACTCAAAATGAGAGGCCAACTTCCTTGATGACCTAACAGACTATGTCACACTCAATCAGATGCTAGTACCCACGAACATTTACATGGGAGACTTCAACATTGATTGGGGGCAGCGCTTCTTCCAAACTGTTTCAAAATACGGATACGCTATAAACTGCACAATTTGAAGCACTTCTCCTCATGCTCAATGCACACATGGGATGCATTCTTTAATTAATCATATCTCCTCATAAGGTTTTAAGCTGCCTTTCCCTGTTTGAGGTAGACTTGGTGGACCTCTTCCACATAGCATTCAATATCCATACTGAGAACCTTTCTTTCATGCATCAGTCACCCTATGAGAACATATGAATAAGACCATTGAAGAACAACACGGAGCATTAAATAAAAAAACATTCTGTGCCATAGTAATACTAGAAAGTAGATCAAGAGTTCATCGGTACAGCAGCACTTGTGAAACAAAAGTGTCTCAGAACTAAACTATGCCAACAGTGATTAACTGAATCACTCCTCATCTAATAGCGCTTGGTTGATAATCTAGAAAAGAAATGGCGGATGGACTTATCACAGGTCTACAGACCAGAACCAAGGAAAGCATGAGAAAACTACAAACTTGCGATCAGTAGCACAAATGCAAACTACATTCAAGAACAGATAACACACTCCTATGAGCCATCAAAAGAACTATTCAAACCTATACAGAGAACACCAGCAAAGTGAGAAAAGACCTAAATGAATCATCTACTGAAAAATAAAATAAGTTATTTTCATTCTTCACAAACAAAATGAGCAGAATCAGAAAGAGCCTAATACAAACTCACTAGTCAATTACAATCTTCGAACGCCAAACACAAAATTTCTGGGAAACGTTCACCAAAACTTCAGAGAAAGATCTGTACAAAACAGTATGATAGCTCCGTCCAACAAACTGCTACAATATCCAGTCACTGCAAAAATCATAAAGTATAACTTCAACCTACTAGCAACTTAATGGCACATGAGCCTCAATGCCTCAATGAAACAAGCAGCTGTCCTGAGCCAAATGAAAACAGCTCAAATAACGCCAATTCCAAAAAGACCAACACGCCTCCAAATATCCATGGAAATTATAGACCAATCACCAACTTGTCTTGAGTTGGAAAAACAATGGAAAATGTGTGACCAAACAAATCACAAAATATTCGAATGACTACTCTTTACTAGCAGACCACCAATCCGACTTCAGAGGGGATACAAACAGAAATAGCGACACTTGAAAAGCAAAATGACCTCCATCAGATTTTTGAAGAAGGTGAGTGCAGTCTACTACTACTACTACTACAACTATTGGCTTAATTCAATGCAATAGACTACAAGAAAGTACTGATAATTCTTGAGCAGAAAATTGGTTTCCAAAACCAAGTTCTGATCTGGCTCATCTCATTTTTGATCCATCTGAATCAGATTGTGACAATAGGAAAAAAATATACATGACATGCAAAATTAATGCCTTATATAGTTCACAATACTGTATACTATCACCAATTCTACTTAATTGATATATAGAACCCTTGAACATGCAACTATCACAAAATCATGTCAAAATACACCAATATGCAGATGATATAAGATTATACCTGAAACTATCATCTATTTGTGTTATCTCTCTCCAGGGTTAACTGACAAAATATCGACCCTCAAACTATCGTCATACAAAAATATTGTGACAAAAATATCAATGTCGAAAATATCATTATTCTATACTTATCATGTAAATTACAAAAATATCGAAAACACATATTATTGTCACTAATATAGTTGTTTAAAATACAGTTTTTTACATGGAAATAAATGTAAATAATGAACATTAACTACATTAAAAAATAATGCTCTTATATAAAAATAAAATATAGTTAATGGTTTTTAAAAAAATGATAACAATCATAATTATTTTCAAAAAGTAAAACACACAAATATATATATATATATATTTACTTATATCTAAATAAAATGATTATCAAGCAAATCATTTTAATTTATAGTATAATTTAGTATTTTTTAATGTAATAATATAAAAAATAAATATATATAAGTGTGTATATATATATATATATTCACTGAAAAAACCATAGGTTTCAGGCACGTTATAGTTAGAAATTAGCATTTTAAAAACCTTAGAAATTCACTGAAAAAACCATAGGTTTTAGGGACAGTTATAGTTAGTTGGACATTTCACTCGTACAAAACCATAGAAATTCCCCTGTTATAGTTAGTTCAGCTAACTATAACTTGCGCCCCCGCAATGCACTGCTGATGACATCATATATTACATCACTCATGACATGGTTAGTGACATCACTCAAATGTAAAACTTTGTGGGGGGGCTCAAGCCCCCCACACTGCGCAGGGGACACCACCTCCCCAGGGCTTTACAACAGTTGGGAGGGGAGTCACGTGGCCCCCCTCCTGGAGACCTAGATGGCCCTGGGGACCGCCACCCCCCAGGGCCGGCTCCTGCAATGTCCCGGGGTGCCCACCCCGGGACATTGCCATTTGCTATGGCAGGGCAGTAGCACGGCTCCCGCCCTGCCATAGCAAACACTGCTTTGGTTCTTGGAAACCTGCTCTCACTTCCAAGCAGATTGCTTTTGGGCAAGGGGAGCTGCATGTCAGCAGCTCCCCTTGCCCAAAAGCAATGCCGGTTCCCGCAGTGTGGCCAGGCTCTGGGGGATGGGGTCCCCGGGCCAATAGTGGCCCAGGGAAGGGGGGCCACATGGCCCCCCTCCCTTATATATATTATTTTAAAAAAGTATAAAAAAAAGGCTGGCCAGGCCCCGGGGGATGGGGTCCCCGGGGCCATAATTGGCCTCAGGAGGGGGGCCACGTGGTCCCCCTCCATATTTTTTTTTAAAAAAAGAATGTGGCAAGCCCCTGGGGGATGGCGTCCCCGGGGCGAATACCGAATAATGGAATCGGGGCATTTTTTTTTCCCTTCTATTTTGGAGTTGCGACTCCAACGCGGCTCTCAGGGCGGCCCCTCCGTGTAACGACGCATTGGATTCGCGAATCCACCTCAAATAAGTAATTTAGTAGTATATAATTTTGAAGGTAGTGTTGTATTTGTGAAGTTGTTTTAAAGAGGTAGTGTGATTGAAGTTAATGATAAGATTAAAATTGATAGAGTTGTTAAAAATATATTAAATTAATAATTAATAGTTAAACCTGAAAAGTGTATTGTGTTGTAGTACATGGAATTCATGCTTTTGCTAATTCACCTCAGGTTCGCGAATCCACAAAAAAATTGAAAAAAAATATGTATGTGAATTTTTTTTTTAGATTCACTGTTGTGTTATAGGGTGGCTCTAAAAAGAGCCCTTGTGTTCATTATGAGTTTGTTATAGCTACATGTAAGTGCGGATGCACAACTTTAGGTTGTTGAGAAAGACTCTGTTTCCTTGATCTGTGAAGTGTACTCTATCACTTAAGTAGATGTCATCCATATCAAAACGTATATTGTTGTTATACATGGAGCCCATCCTATGGTCTCTGAGGTAAGCAGAAACAGCTTTATTGACATTCTTTCTAGCTTTCTCAATCTGTGGACAGAATTGATTTGACAACTTTCATTTCTGTCTTTGGCATATATTAGAGTATACAAAGACAGTTTGAGGTAAATGCTTCATCAATTGTGCAAAGGTGTTCTTCATTAGCATTTCCAGACCTACCCCAGTCAATGTGCCAAGATCATTTCCACCACAGTGCACAATCATGCGGTCAGGGGGTTGGAGATGCAAAAAGGTTTTAACCAAAGGTATCAATTGGTGCCACTTTAATCCTCTCTGTGCAATCCATTTAATATCCACATTTTGCATAGCTAGGTCTTTGTCAATACCTCTGTGTTCAGCATACCTTTTGCACCAGAAAACGTAGCTGTGCACAACAATCCACACTGTAAGCATCTTGAAGGGATGTCTGGAAGTAATGAGAAGATGTCTGTAGCTGAGGTAGTCAGTTGGTAGAATGAGAGGTATCTAAAATGGTGGACAAAGATGCTGTTTTTTAAAAAGTTGAGAAGTGATTGGCTGTTTAAGAACATTGTACACGCAAAAATAAGGTGCATGTTACTTTCTTTTAAAAGCATGTTTCTTATTGGTTAGTAAAAAGGTCATATTTTGCAAACGTCAACCACACCTGTTGTTTGCATTTGTAACCTTGTGTGCTGAACTTGAAAATATGGTGACCTTGTGAACTAAGAGTTCAGTTCAATGTTCCATGAACTGTTGCTATGGAAACTGGCATTAGGCAGAATGGGGGAAGGGTTGAATGTTGTCTGTGGTTTTAAAATATGATATTGTAATTTATATATAAGTGATATGTTATTTAAGTAAGATTTCCCAAGTCAGTACTATCTTTAGAAGTGGTGTGTTCTTTAAAAATAGTGGTATTTTTATTTGTAATATATTTTTGAACTCCCGTAACGATTCGCGGCTCCATCACGTTGGAGCACAGTGGAATCGCGATTCCCAAAAAACTCCAGAATCAGTTTGGGTACTTTTAGAAGTCAGCTGGTAAGGGTTAATATGTGTAACCAATAGAAATGTGTTTTACAATTTGAAATTATGTAGGAAGCAATGTGATTTGTTACTTACATTTATTTGTGTGGAGAAAGAGAGGGAAGGTTTGCCATTACTGATTTTACCTTGTTGAAAGCAGTGCATTACATTGATTGTGTGCATAAGAAAATCTTTTATGAGTTTCTGATATTTCATATTCTACAAATCAATTTGGAAGGTGAGTTATAAATTTGTGAAGTGTATTATGTATTAGCTTTATTTTTAAACTTTAAAAATTATTGAAGAACTGTGATGTTTAAAATATATTATTAAATGTAGAGGTGTGTATTGTAGTTTGTTTTATTGTACTTAAATGTTGTTTGAAATAGATTGTGCATAGTGATTTGTGTATATTGGAAGATGGATTAGTGATTATGGTAGTTTGTTTTAGTGTGTGGAAATGTACAATTGAAGTATACCGTATAATTTTCGGTGTTGCTTTCAAATTGGATGTGCAGTTTGTCAAGTTTTAAGGTGTGCATGGACTTGTGTCTGAAGTATGTCTCTACTTGTATATGTATTTTTTTATTTTTATTTTTTAATAAATCTTTATTTTGACATCCCACAGATACATTAAACTTAAAATGATAATGCAATTGTACAATAGACATTTCAATACATATAAGCAGGATGTCAGTTATTTGTCTTATAACCCTCCCTTCCTACAGAGCTACCCCCTACCCCTGACCAACCCCCCACCCTTTGCGAAACCAAAGAGAGCTAATTTAGGTTACACCTATATGTGCTCTAAACCAAAAACTTTAGATTAAAATCAAAATCAAATCATAATAGGAACTAAGCAGTTAACCACCTTACTTTAATGTTTCCGCTGCAGACTAACTAAGATGCATTAATAAATTCAAACTGTGGACTCGATGACCCAATTAGTTATTGGAGCCCAAATTTCAAGCCCCTTTTCTTGGATTTTAAGCCGGATCGTGCATATATCGCTTTCTCCCAACGATAAATGGCTAACAGTTTCCCCAGCCAGCAATATACTGAGGGGGTTCTTTATCTAACCAGACAGTAGCCAAACATAGCCTCAACACTGCCATCGCAGCGAAAAGAAGAACCCGATTTGGGTCTGTCATAACTTGCTTGCTTACTCCCAGCACAATAACTTGCGGTGTGAGGTCCACCTCAAACCCCAGCATGTGTTTCAAATAATTGCCCACTTCTCCAACCAGACTTGTCAATTTGGAACAGGTTGCAAACATATGGACACTGTCTGCAGCATGACAACTACAACGTGAGCAATGGGTACCAGTAGAACCGCCCCATTTAAAGATCTGCGCTGGGGTAATATATAGATTCATCCAAGTTTTAAAGCATTGCACTTGTAAGTTAGCCGAGAAAAATGCAGTCTGACTTAGTAATAAGGAGTCCTCACATTCCCCTACCCCTGCTTATAGCTGATCCTGCCAGCGATCAGTATGTTTCACAAGATCATCCTCCTTTAAATTGCTAAGTAATTTATAAAATTTAGAGATTGAAGCAGGAGCTCCAAGAGCCAACTCCAATAGGGGAACTTTATGCCCCCTAATTCCTTTCTTAGATAGATAATCCCTGACTTGTAAAAACTTAAAGAAATGATTGTTTCCGACCCCAAATTTCCTCTTAATTATATCAAACGAGTATATTGTGTTATCTGCCATAAGGTCACTAATATATCTAATACCCTTGCCTATCCACATTTTCATATACCCGTCTCGGAAAATTTCCGGTAATAAATCGTTATCAGCCAGAGGGGTATATCTGTGTATCCTATTCATTTTTAATTTTTTCCTTACTGCCATCCATATTTTAAATGCTCCCAGCAGAGTCTTAAATCTTACTCTTTTAAAATACGCAAAGTCAATGTGTCGCATAAAACACCCCTGGGCCTCCGCCCCTAAAACTAACCTATATATTGAGATATAACATGTTTCCTCTGTTACTACACTCTCTTTTCCCAGCAATTCTGTCATATGCTGTAAAGCTACGGCCCAATAATAGATCTGGAGATCGGGGACAGACCACCCACCCCTGTCTTTAGATAAAGTCATATATTTTAGCGCTCTGCGGGGTCGTTTCCCTGCCCACAAAAATTTCGAAATTAATTGATTAAACACAGAGAACCAGCCCTTATTAATTTCCACAGGGATAGATCTAAAAAGTATAACATTCTAGGCAGAAACAACATCTTTATAACACTACATCTTCCCAAGAGTGTGAGATAAAGACAGTTCATTCTATTAAAATCAGCTTTAGTCTTATGGAGCAGGGGCTCCAGGTTAATTTGTACAATTTCATCCACATTAGCGGAAATCTCCACCCCGAGATATCTGGCATTTCCCACTATTCGTATGTCATTCAGATCTGCTCTGGAGTTTTTCACAATCAGTGTCTTATTCCTATTAAGAAAATAGCCTGAGATTTTACCAAAATCGGTAGCTTCCTTTTCTACCTCCTTAATAGTCTCCGATGGATTAGCTGTAATTATAGCAAGATCATCAGCATAAGCTAGCAGCTTTGTATCCCCGCCGATGCAGTGAATGGCCTGTATCTTATTGTTCTTAACAATTTTACTAATTAAAGTGTCTATATATAATGCAAATAATAGTGGTGAACAGGGGCACCCCTGCCGTGTACCCCGAGCGATCCTTATTACATCGGATGTAGCAGACATCAAGGCTATCCTAGCCACGGGAGCCTGGTACATACACCTAATTGCTTCAATGAGACCTTTTCTCAGACCTTTCCTTTCCATGATAAACCATAAAAAGGGCCAGGAGACCCTGTCGAAAGCTTTTTCAGCATCGAGTAATATTGCAGCCATAGGGTCTCCTGACACTTTTGTATAGTCGAAAAGCATAATTATGCGACGAATATGCTCGGTCGTGCCCCTTCCTGGTACAAACCCATGCTGGAAGGGGGAAACTAACTTTGTGATAACTGTGGCTAGTCTTTTTGATAAGATTTTCGAAAATATTTTAACGTCACTGTTCACCAGCGTAATTGGACGATACGATCCCAATTCCATGACTGGTTTTCCTTTTTTAAGAAAAATTATAATATTAGCATTATTCCAAGAGTCGGGGGAAACCATATCTAATTGTGCTCTACGAAATACCTCCAGCATTAGTGCCGATAGTTGAGACTTAAACTTTTTATAGAATTCTCCAGGAATTAAATCAGTGCCCACAGCTTTACCTGATGGAATGGAATCTATAGCTTCAATTACCTCATCTAATGTTATTGGCTCATCAAGACTGTCTCTCTCCTCGTCGGATAACCGACCCAAGCTTAACCCCTTTAGATAATCCTCAATTTCTTGATCTCCAGCCTGAGTATCCTCCGTATATAATCTTTGATAAAAATTTTGAAATGCAACGAGGATAGCTCCCGGTTCGCTAACCAAGCCGACAGCAGGATCCCTAATTTCCCTGACCCGGATTTGTACCATCTTTTCCCTGGTACGTATAGCTAGCATGTGACCCACTCTCTCACTATTCTCGTAGACCCTACTCCTCCAGGCCATATATTTCCCAGCTGATTTATTAAAAGAAATCTCAGTAATGGCAGATCTAGCCGTAATAATTTTTGATTGAGCCACCGCCGGATCCCCCTGCGGTCAAAATCTCAATTAACTCATCTTCTGCCTTAGCCAAAACCTCATACAAGGTCTGTAGGAGGATTTTGTCTTTTTTTTGCACCCGCCAGCCATAATGCGATGTTTCGCCTCTAACTCCTGCCTTTAATGTATCCCAAACTATGTCTAGATTGGTACTTCCTAGATTCTCTTTAATAAACCTAGGAATCCATTCCCCCAATTCCTGCACATACCCCTCTTCAGTTAATAGAGCCCTATTAAAAGTCCACCGTGTCTGTAAGGGTTGGGTCCCGATATCAAATTCTATCAACAAGGGGTTGTGATCTGACATAACTTTAGGGAATTTGCTTATTGTACAGTCACTTAAAAGCTCATATGACACTAGAAAGTAATCCAGTCTTGCATGCGTTTGGTGAGGTGCAGAAAAATACGTAAAACCAGGTTCCAACTCCTTTTTCGCCGCCCATACATCTACTAGCCCATGCAATGACTTAAGTTGTGCCAATGATTTAAAAACTCTGGGTTTACGACCATGATACATTTCCCTGTGGGTGGCGACCTGACAACTCATATTAATATTCAAATCCCCACATAGGATCAGAGGAAGAGGCCACCCCACAAGCTCCACCTTCAACCAGTCAAAAAGTGCAGGATCATCCAGCACTGAGCCATACACTGAACAGAGAGTAAGCATTTTGTTATCAAGGCTAAATTGCACAATAGCCCATCTTCCCATTTTATCTACAAGTGTACGTGGAAAGCTACCCATTCCCTTTCTAGCCAAAATTGCCACTCCTTTAGTACGGGTTTCTTGTGTTGTATTAGCAATAAGTTGGTAGCCGGCCATCTCTAAAACCCCCTTCCTACAGCCTTCAATGTGAGTTTCCTGTAGACATAATATATCCGCCTTCAGAAATTGGGCATCGAAGCTAATTCTCCTTCTTTTTTGGGGATCATTTAGCCCACATATATTGATGGATGCAATTCTAATTTTCCTCATTACGGATTAAACAGTAGTTCCCACATATATAACAGCACCATAAAGAAATACACCAAACTAAAAAAAAACGGTGCCCCCTCGTGCAACCAATTCCTCTCTACCTCCCTGCCTCCCTTTGGTTTCTAACGCCCCCCTCACACCTTTCCCCATCCCCCTCAACAAGGCAAAAAGGTCCATGGACCCTTGTGATGCCTCCTGCATGACGTTGCACCCCTAGTCGCCTCCCATCATATATGAAAAAACCAAAGTAAGAAGAGAAAAAACAACCATATTTGTAGGCGTTTGCAAGTCTCAAACGTACATCATTTCTTCGAAAGCTCCGGTAAATACTCTTGAGCCTTAATCTCTGACAAAAATACTCTAATTGAGCCTTTGCAAATAACTTTTAGTCTAGCCGGGTTCATTAAAAAGACTTCACATCCTAGCTTCTGGAATGGCGTAATTAATTGACGTAATCTCCATCTCCTCTCCATCGTAGTGTGGCAGAAGTCCGGCCGAGCAAAAAAAGAGTGACCCGCTGTCGCCCTCCTTGCATCAGGTCTAGCCTTTTCAAATATAGATTGTCGGAGGAGGAAATTGCCAAAAAATACAAGAATAGCTCTTGGTTTCTCCTCTTGACCTGCCCTCTTCTTAAGCATCATAGGAAACCGATGCACTCTTTGAACCTCCGCCTCCCAATTCCAATGAGCTAACTCGGGAAGGCCTCTTTGAGCAGCCTCAGAGTAAAGCCACGTATATCGTCCCCCTCTGCCTTTTCTGCAATCCCGAGGAGTCGGAGGTTGTTCCGATGCTGTCTATTTTCGAAGTCCTCTAGTTTCCAAAGGACATTGGTCATCCTGCTTTCATTAGTTGTGGATAGCTTATCCGAGGTTTCCACACTGGCCTCCAATTGAACAATACGTTCTTCCAGCGCGGTGGTACGTTCAGAAATTTCTGTACAAGCCTTATTCACCTTACGCACCGCGCCCTGTAATTTTTTTGTGGCTAAGTGGGCCCTCTTGTGCTCCTGCCGTGCTTCTGCCTGCACCTGTTTCAGTGTAGCATATATTAATTCCATCGATGGATGCGGAGCCTGTCCCCCAACAGCGTTGCTGCTTTCTGAGATGGCTTCAGAAGTCTCTGTTTGAGTTCTAAGTTGATCCTCCGTTCCTCCCTCGAAATGGGAAGCAGAGTAGTCCCATTTCAGCTGACTTGATTGGCTATTATCTGAAGTAAAGCCCTTGTCCTTATCAGACCCCCTTGAGCTCTTCTTCTTTCTTCCTAATTGGGATACGTTTTTGGGTGTCAGGCTTCACAGGAGGACTACCGCTTTCTTCCTCAGTAAGGTCATCATCTGATCCATCCTTGCCGCTATTATTGGATAGCTCCGATTCATCAGTCAGCGAGTAGAATTTTTCACAGTCAGGTGTGCCTAAGGATTTGCCATCCACTTGGTTGAGAGCTCCTTTTGCGCTTCGAAGGCTGATGTATGAGGGAATACCATTAAACCTTGTAAAATGACATTGTCTGCCTCTTTCTGTAAAATGCTCTCGTCTTGAGGCACCTGCTCAGCTATGCCCTGTATTTCTGGATCATTCCGAGAGGTAGTATCAGGTCCAATATCAGACTTAACAGCTTCCCCTATCCCTAAGGGATTCTCACTTGTGCTATGAGTATTAGTGTTTGCCGCCCCTCCCGTCAAAGCCATTGTTTTGGAGCAGTTGCTGTTAGTTTTTAAAACACAACTGCTTTTACCTTTATTCGAGTTTTTTTCCCCTGAAGTGCTTGGGAGCCCACGCCCTGCAAACATCCCGGGTACTGTTGGCATTTTGGGTCTAGTAACCCTCTCAGTCCTTTGCTCTCCAGCTTCAATTTCCCCCGGATCCACTTTAGGAGAGCCATCCTTGTTCAGGCTAGCCTGTAGATTGCCGCTTGACGCCAGGCTGTGACTCAGGCTTTTCGCTTCCGTAGCAGCACGCCAATTCTGAGATATTCCTTTTGCTCCTCCGATCGCGCTAGGATCTTTTCCAAGCAGTTTCGTTTTTGGCGGCATATTGACTGCCGCGGCACCAATGTTTCCCGCGGGAGAGGCAGACGTTCCTTTTGCCGAGACAATGTATCGGCGTGCCCCTTGAAGCCTCAGGAGCACCTCGCATCTGACATCGGACACCGTCAGCTGAAAGAGTTTTAGAACCCACGCAGTCCGGATAGCAACCTCCGCCAGAAACCTCATCAGCTTTCCGTCCGAAGCGTCAGAATTAATTAGGTAAGTTTTCCGACCATTTCAGTCCATTACCATGCTTTTCTCTTCAAAATCAATTCAGAAAAACTACGATGGTAGGATAGGCGATTTCTGCAGCGTTTCACGCAGCCGCCATCTTGCCCCCGATTCCTTGTATATGTATTTTCATATGTCTTATACATTTGAAGGTGCATGATGTATAGCAAAGATGTGTTTTTGATTTTTATGTGGTAGGCTCTAGATTGTGAGTAGAAGTAGAATGGTGAAGATGCAGCACAAAAGTGTGGTTTAAAACATATTGAGATACTGTATTAGTGACTACGCAACTTTTATAAGTCTCTAGAGAGGTACAGTTGACATATGCCACATAATTTTTGGTGTTTGCTTCAAATTTGAAGTTTGTTCTGTGAATTTTTGAGGTGTGCATAGTGTTGTGATACAGACATATGCATGCATGCTTTCAGGATGTTGCACTTTTTCAGTCACTCAGGCACTACCACAGTGCTACTCCAATCACCCAGGCAGTACTCATGCACTTATAAATTCACCCAGGCACTTTCTATGTACTCTTGTAATCCTCCAGATATTACCTCTCGACTCATGCAATCACCCAGGCATTAGCTATATATTCTTTAATCCCCCAGACAAAACCTTTGCACTCATGCAATCACCAATGCATTAGCTATACCCTGATTCAATCACCCAGGCAATACCCTTGCACTCCTCCAATCACCCTGTCAGGATCTATGCACTCTTCTAATCACTTAGCCAGTACTGATGCCCTTTTAAATCACTCAGGCAATACCTCTGCACTTATGCAATCACCCAGGCACTACCCTAGTAGTCCTCCAATCATCCAGGCACTACCGTTGTTCTCATGCAATCACCCAGGCAGTACCCTTGCACTCCTTAAATCACCCAGCCACTACCCCTGAAGTCCTTCAATCATCCAGCCACTACCTATGCACTTATAAAATCACCCAGGCACTACTTTCGCACTCCTTGAATCACTCAGGCACTACAATAGTACTACTCCAATCACCAAGGCAGTATCCATGCACTTATAAAATGACCTAAGCACTTCCTATGTACTCCTGAAATACCCAGACATTACCTGTGCACTCATGCAATCACCAGGCATTACATATTTATTCCTCTAATCCCCCAGACATTACTTCTGCAATCATGCAATCATGAATGCATTAGCTATACACTGGTTTAATCACCTAGGCAGTACCCCTGCAGTCCTCCAATCACCCTGTGAGGATCTATGCACTCCTCCAATCACTTAGCCAGTGCCCATGCACTTATAAAATCACCCAGGCAGTACCTTTACACTTCTCCAATCACTGAGACACTACCACAGTACTACTCCAATCACTCAGGAAGTACCCGTGCACTTATAAAATCACCTAGGCACTTCCTATGTACTCTTGTACTCCCCCAGATATTACCCCTCAAATCATGCAATCATCCAGGCATTATCTATGTACTCTTTAATCCCCCAGACATAACCTTTGCACTCATGCAATCACCAATGCATTAGCTATACCCTGATTCAATAACCCAGGCACTACCCTTGCACTGCACTCCTCCAATCACCCTGTCAGGATCTATGCACTCTTCTACTCACTTAGCCAGTACTGATGCACTTATAAAATCACTCATGCACTACCTATGCACTTATGCAATCTTCAGGCACTTCCCCAGTACTCCTCTCTTCATCCAGGCACTACCCTTGTTCTCATGCAATCACCCAGGCAGTACCCTTGCACTCCTTCAATCACCCAGCCACTATCCCTGAAGTCCTTCGATCATCCAGTCACTACCTATGCACTTATAAAATCACCCAGGCACTACTTTTGCACTCCTTGAATCACTCAAGCACTACAATAGTACTACTCCAATCACCAAGGCAGTATCCATGCACTTATATAATCACCCAGGCACTACCTTTGCACTTCTCCAATCACTCAGGCACACCTTAGTACTCTTGCAATCACATATATGATATGTATCAAAATGCATATGCAAGTAGAGATATACCTTGGTTACAAGACATGCCTCAATCACAATATAATGCAGGCATTAAAAGATGACAGACTGCACTTTAGATTTGATTTGGGTAGCAGTACAGAAATCCTTTAGTTGTGCTCTGTGATTCTGTTGTATATGTTGTAATGTCTTCTAATTGTAGGAATTCTGCAGTGTCTGACATAGCTTTGAATGCAATTAAAAATATTTCTTTGATTATACATGACAATATTTGTATATAATTATTTTGATAATATTAAACTATTTAACTAAACTATTTTAAATTGCCTTTGTTTTCAGATATTCAGCATTATTAGTAATAAAGATTGAGTATGGAAAGAAAAGATCAAAAGAAAAGAAAAGAAAAAAACAGTACTATTTAAATCAGAGAGAAAAGCAGAAATTAGATGAAGTACAATATGTGACATTGAAGAAAAAGACTTCTGGTAAGAGAACTAAAGACGTTGTTAAAAGACTTTTAAATAATGTAATGATTTTTCAAAATGGAGAAAAGAGAAGGAAAAGTAGTACAACGAATCAGAAGGAAACGAAAAAAGGACAAATTAATGGAAAATCAGGTCATGGAAAACAATCTATGTTGAAACAAGGATGAAACAATTTAAAGACATTAGAAAGAGAATGTATAGAAAGTAGAGTACTACAAAATTTATTGAAAGATTACAAAAAATATAAAAGAAGATCAGCATTTTACAAGAAAAAAGAACAGATTGAAAATGTAGTTGAAAAGGCTTTTGAATTGAAAAGAAAATTGTTTATATTAGTATTGAAGAGAATAAAAACATTGAATAAAATAAGGCACTTTATGAAGGAGAAAAGTAAAAGAAAAAGACTGTTTAATAGAACTAACTTTTGCAGAATCTTTTTTTTGTGAATGGAAGCACACTTCTAGTACTGAACCTTTTTTAATGAAGAAAGCTATTTTCAACAAAATTCATTAGTTCATGCAGTTGATACCAGTGGTTGTTGTTATGAGGTTAAAAACGGTTGTCCAATTGAAAAAGAAAAGATGGTTCCTAGAAATGTGGAAGAAGTAATAGCTGAAGAAGTTCAAGGGAGACGTACACAAGCTCCAGTGTATAAGTGGGATTGTAGTAGGATTTGTAGTATACGACAGGAGTCTATTGATGTATTACGAATTTTTTTACGAGATTATGGTAAAAAAGTGTTAAACAGAAGATTAAGATGTTGCAAGGTCTAGATCCTTGTAAAGTGAGAAAATATACTAACTTGCAGGGTCATTCTCTGGCTTGTCTTTCTAGAAAAGTGCGTCAAGTACTTTTCATCATTTAAGAATGTTAGCAGTACATCACTCAGAAATGCGGAAGTTAGTAAGAAGATTGTACTACGTAAAAAGTCCTGCATGATCTCTAAATGAAATAAACACAGCTCTTTTGCATGGTTCAGTGTTGGATGTAAAAAAAGTTTCGGATGATATACAGTTTTGTTTCTTTGGTCCTCAAGAGTAGGGGTGGGCGGAATTTGCGTAGTCGCGCTACGCAAAGCTCCGCAAAACGGTAAAAAATCTCCGCGAGCACGCAAAAGTTCTGCGAACACGCGGAATTGCTTGTTCCGCCCATTCGCAATGCTTTTTTCCTGTTCGCGAACGCTGTTTGCGTGCTCGACGAGAAATATCTCGCAAACACGCATTTTGAAAGCGCGAACAAGCAAAAAATTCCGCGAAGCCGCGGATCGCGGAATTTTTGGCAATTCCGCGATCTCCGCGGAACGCGAAATTACCCAAATTCGGCAAATTCCGCGAGCGGAAGGGAATTTACCGCCCAGGCCTACTCAAGAGGAGTGTAGAGACAGTGAGAGTTTGATAAGTGTAAGTGCTGAAGAAGAGGTGGAAGATAGTACTACTGTGAAGTTTGCAGAATAAATTACTTTTTATTTTTTATTTTTTATAAATATGCAGTACAAAGATCAAAATTTAAATTGAAAAATTCATTGCAACTAACCCCCCCCACCCCCCACCCCACACCCCAGAAACAGATACAATAAAGTTTGCCGACAGTGGGAGAAAAAAAAAGCAATTTCCTTTGCACAATGATCAATAACATTAAATAGGATTGAATCCAGCAGGCATAAAAGTACTTATTCCGCCAGAGGTAGTCTTGATACAGCAAATATGTCATACCTTTGTACAAACCTTGTGCAAACATTGCAGAAATAATAACCAAAGAAAAAAGGAGAAAAGATTAATAGATAGCCATTTCCTTTTAAGGATACGATTTTGCAAAAAAAAACTAAAATAATAACGTACAATACATATTACAGGAGCCCTAGACATTCTTCTGATTGAGCCACCTAATTAAGGGTTCCCAAATAGCTAGTCCTTTTTTTTTGCCCGAGTACCTTTTTTAGCGTAGATGGCCTTCTCAAGATTACAAGTCGCTACCAATCGGGCCAACCATTGAGAGAACAGTGGAGGATTTGGATCTATCCAGGAAGAGGCTATACAGATCCTAAGTATAGTCATGGCTACAAATATTAACACTCCCCCGTTCTTCCTATTAAGCATGTCTTGTACCCCTAGCATAATAATAGCTGGAGTTAGCTGGATATCCTGCAATAGAATTCTACTTAAAAAATGTTGTATTTTATCAAGTAGTAGCTCTAATTTCAAACAGGTAGCAAACATGTGAACTGAGTCTGCACTAAACTCCGAGCATCTAGGACAAAACGTTCCTTTACCTGTTCCCCATTTAGCAATTCTACTGGGTGTATACAGGAAAAATCGAGTCTTATAGAATTGTGCCTGTAATTTGGCTGACAACAAATCGCTCTGAGCAGAGCTCAGAGCGAGAAAGAAAGTATTGCGAGGAACATCCAGTTTCTGCTGCCATTTATTATCTATTTTGGCCAAATCATCAGGCATTTGGCTGTTCAATGCCGAGTAGATATACGAGGTGAAGCGGAGCCCCGCAATTTATCAATAAGGTCTATTTTTGCAAACCCCGCCAACCCACCAACCTTACGAGACAAGAAATCCTTTATAGCAAAATAATTAAAAGCCTGATTATCACTGAGGTTAAATTGAATTCTAAGGTCACTGAACGGCCGGACTCCTTCAGCAGTAAGCAAGTCTCCAAGCTTTAAAATACCTGCTTTATACCAATTTTGGAGATATGTTTTCCCAAAAATAGCTGGTAAGTTAGTATTGTTATTAATAGGAGTGTAGAAATTTAATCTACCTAGCCCAAAAGTCTACGTGTATTAGAGGAAACCCTATAGGCACTCAACAGGGTCTTGAATCTAACCCATTTATAATATCCAAATTCAAGTTGCCGCCAAAAACAGCCCTGCGCCTCCTCACCAAGTAATAAAGTAAAAGGAGATGGGAGTCCCATAGTGACCATACCTGGATGTTCGTATAAAAGTTCAGTAAAGTATTGTAATACCGTAGCCCAGTAATACAATCTTAGATTGGGGAGCGCCCACCCCCCTCTGTCCTGAGGAAGAGAGACCAACTTAAAGGCCCTCCTCGGCTGAGAATAGGCCCAGACAAATTGAGAAAAGAGTTGTTCAAACTTCTGGAGCATAATCTTGTTAAATTCTAGAGGGATAGCCCTAAAGAAATAGAGCAATTTGGGGAAGAAGATCATTTTTAAAACGTTGCACCGCCCACTATGGTCAAGTGCAGGTTGTTAATCCGGCTAAGTGCCCTCTTTGTTTCTGCTGCCAACGGGATCAGATTTTCTTTTACTATAGAATCAATGTCAGCGATGATGGTAACCCCCAGATATTTGGCTTTGTGTACTACCCTACTGTCCACCCAATTGATTCCTTCATTTAGAATAATCCGCGTTTTTCCTTGTTGAGTGCGTATCCAGATATTTTCCCGAACTCTTGAGCTTCCTGTTCCAAAGCTTTAGTGGCTAACTCCGGGTCAGGAGTCACCACAGCCAGATCATCGGCGTAGGCCATGATCTTAGTTTCTGCGCCAAACCTACTCACAGCCAGAATTATGTTTAAGTGAAATGAGCACAACTCTTTTGCATGGTTCAGTATCAGTTGTACAAAAAGTTTATGTCAAACTGTCAGTTTCGTTTTTTGGTTCACAAGAGGAGTGTAGAGAAAGTGTAAGTTTGATAAGTGTAGGTGTTGAAGAACACAGGAAAGAGATTAGTATTGATGAGATTGTAGAAGAAATTACAAAGTTTAAGGTAGTTTCTTGTGAAAAACCAAACTATGTTTGTATTTGTTGTCGATGTACTCACTATAGAAGTCAAACTAGGAATGTAGATCTGTATTTAAAAAGTGAAAAGGAAAACAATGAAAAATGGGAGCAATTTGGTGCTTATTTGTTGGTGGAAGGTCGTTTTAAATTGGATAGTGATCAACGTATTTGTAATATTGTTACAACAAATGAGAAGAGAACAAAATGCCAGCTAGAGCTGTACATAATAACCTAGAGTTGGTAGCAATTACTCCAGAACTGGTAGATTTAAATACATATGAGTCCATTCTTATTTAATCTGTGCACCCGTTTCAGGCTACAGTTCGTATGGAGCCTAAAACAGGTAAGCTGCCTCCAACAGATTTACAAAGAGGTTTAACCCCTTCGCTGCTAGGCCTTTCCCCCCCCCCTGTGCTAAGCCTTTTTTTGGCTATTTGGGGTAGTGCGCGCTTAGGCCCCTGTAACTTTTTGACCACATAAGGTATCCATGCCAAATTTGCGTCCTTTTTTTCTAACATCATGGGGATTGTAAAGGTACCCAGGGTTTGTGGATTCCCCTGGAGGGGACCCAGAAATTAGCCAAAATACAGCTAAATTTTGTTTTTTGGGGAAAAATGCGAAAAAGGGCTAAAGATGAAAGCGTCTTGTTTTTTCCTGCAAATGGCATCAAAAAGGGGCTGTGGTGCTGAAATCACCATCTTCCCAGCTTTCAGGGACAAGCAGACTTTTGTCAGAAAACCAACTTTTTTACACAGTTTTGGCATTTTTCTGGGACATAGCCTATTTTTGCTATTTTTGTGCTTTCAACCTCCTTCCAGTTAATGGTAGAAATGGGTATGAAACCAATAATGGATCCTGGAACGCCATACATTTCTGAAAAGTAGACAAAATTCTGAATTCAGCAAGGGGTCATTTGTGTAGATCCTTAAAGTTTTCCTTATAGAAACTAACAGTTAAATAAAGGAAAAATTGAAAATTAGTTGAAAAAAACAGCCATTTGTGTCAATGTTTTCACCTGTAACTTCTTCTAATTATGACAGCTATTTGAAGGCAATATACCGTTATATCCGCTGGACCTTTCTGGTTGTGGGGATATATAGGACTTGTAGTTTCACCAAGAACCCGACGAACCCAGAGCCAATAACTGAGCAGCATCTTGCAATGTTTTTTATTATGTACCGGGTATATAGCAATTATTTTGGGAAAATGTATACATGGAAAAATTGTTATGAAAGACACCTATGTATTTCTGAAATGGGAACAAAATGTAGATTTTAGAAACAGTAGATATTTGGACATTTCCGAAATTGGGAGTACCCATACTAGCATGAGAATTATAGGTCATTTATCAAAATGACTTATTTTTTACACATTGTCTTTCATTTGGAAGGCAGAAAGTCATCGAAAGTCAATAGGTAATAACAGTTGCTCTACAATTCTGTGTTACCCTAAGTCTCCCGATAAAAATGGTACCTCACTTGTGTGGGTAGGCCTTGTGCCCACAACAGGAAATGGCTCAAAATGCAACGTGGACGTACCACATTTTCACAATGAAAAATTACCCTTTTTTGCAAAGTGCCTAGCTGTAGTTTTTGAACCCTAGCTCTGCGGGCACTTAGGAAACTTAGCAAACCTATACATTTTTGAAAACTAGACACACAGGGGAATTCAGGATGGGGTGACTTGACTGGCTCCCACCAGGTTTTGTTACCCAGAATCCCTTGCAAACTTAAAAAATTGGCAAAAAAACACATTTTCCTCACTTTTCTGTGGTGGAAAGTTCTGGAATCTGCGTGGATCCACAAAATTCCACCCACCCCACGTTCCCCAAGGTCTTCCGAAAAAAAGGTACCTCACTTGTTTGGGTAGGCCTAGTGCCCGCGACAGGAAGCAGCGCAAAACGCAATGTGGACGCACCACATTTTCACAGTGAAAAATGACCCTTTTTTTGCAAAGTGCCTAGCTGTAGTTTTTGAACCCTAGCTCTGCCGGCACTTAGGGAAACCTAGCAAACCTATACATTTTTGAAAAGTAGATACACAAGGGAATCCAGGATGGGGTGACTTGACTGGCTCTCACCAGGTTCTGTTACCCAGAATCCCTTGCAAACCTAAAAAATTGGCAAAAAAACCACATTTTCCTCACTTTTCTGTGGTGGAAAGTTCTGGAATCTGCGTGGATCCACAAAATTCCACCCACCCCACGTTCCCCAACGTCTTCCGAAAAAAATGGTACCTCACTTGTGTGGGTCGGCCTAGTGCCCGCGACAGGAAGCAGCGCAAAGCGCAACGTGGACGCACCACATTTTCACAGTGAAAAATGACCCTTTTTTGCAAAGGGCCTAGCTGTAGTTTTTGAACCCTAGCTCTGCCGGCACTGAGGGAAACCTAGCAAACCTATACATTTTTGAAAAGTAGACACCCAGGGAATCCAGGATGGGGTGACTTGACTGGCTCTCACCAGGTTCTGTTACCCAGAATCCCTTGCAAACCTAAAAATTGGCAAAAAACACATTTTCCTCACTTTTCTGTGGTGGAAAGTTCTGGAATCTGCGTGGATCCACAAAATTCCACCCACCCCACGTTCCCCAACGTCTTCCGAAAAAATGGTACCTCACTTGTGTGGGTCGGCCTTGTGCCCGCGACAGGAAGCAGCGCAAAGCGCAACGTGGACGCACCACATTTTCACAGTGAAAAATGACCCTTTTCTTGCAAAGGGCCTAGCTGTAGTTTTTGAACCCTAGCTCTGCCGGCACTTAGGGAAACCTAGCAAACCTATACATTTTTGAAAAGTAGACACCCAGGGGAATCCAGGATGGGGTGACTTGACTGGCTCTCACCAGGTTCTGTTACCCAGAATCCCTTACAAACCTAAACAATTGGCAAACAAAACACATTTTCCTCACTTTTCTATGGTGGAAAGTTCTGGAATCTGCGTGGATCCACAAAATTCCACCCACCCCGCGTTCCCCAAGGTCTTCCAAAAAAATGGTACCTCACTTGTGTGGGTAGCCCTAGTGCCCGCGACAGGAAGCAGCACTAAACGCAACGTGGACGCACCACATTTTCACAGTGAAAAATGACCCTTTTTTGCAAAGTGCCTAGCTGTAGTTTTTGAACCCTAGCTCTGCCGGCCCTTAGGGAAACCTAGCAAACCTATACATTTTTGAAAAGTAGACACCCAGGGGAATCCAGGATGGGGTGACTTGACTGGCTCTCACCAGGTTCTGTTACCCAGAATCCCTTGCAAACCTAAAAATTGGCAAAAAAACACATTTTCCTCACTTTTCTGTGGTGGAAAGTTCTGGAATCTGCGTGGATCCCCAAAATTCCACCCACCCCGCGTTCCCCAAGGTCTTCCGAAAAAATGGTACCTCAATTGTGTGGGTAGCCCTAGTGCCCGCGACAGGAAGCAGCACTAAACGCAACGTGGACGCACCACATTTTCACAGTGAAAAATGACCCTTTTTTGCAAAGTGCCTAGCTGTAGTTTTTGAACCCTAGCTCTGCCGGCACTTAGGAAACCTAGCAAACCTATACATTTTTGAAAAGTAGACACCCAGGGAATCCAGGATGGGGTGACTTGACTGGCTCTCACCAGGTTTTGTTACCCAGAATCCCTTACAAACCTAAAAATTGGCAAAAAAACACATTTTCCTCACTTTTCTATGGTGGAAAGTTCTGGAATCTGCGTGGATCCACAAAATTCCACCCACCCCGCGTTCCCCAAGGTCTTCCGAAAAAAATGGTACCTCACTTGTGTGGGTAGCCCTAGTGCCCGCGACAGGAAGCAGCACTAAACGCAACGTGGACGCACCACATTTTCACAGTGAAAAATGACCCTTTTTTGCAAAGTGCCTAGCTGTAGTTTTGAACCCTAGCTCTGCCGGCACTTAGGAAACCTAGCAAACCTATACATTTTTGAAAATTAGACACCCAGGGAATCCAGGATGGGGTGACTTGACTGGCTCTCACCAGGTTCTGTTACCCAGAATCCCTTGCAAACCTAAAAATTGGCAAAAAACACATTTTCCTCACTTTTCTGTGGTGGAAAGTTCTGGAATCTGCGTGGATCCACAAAATTCCACCCACCGCGTTCCCCAGGTCTTCCGAAAAAATGGTGCCTCACTCGGGTGGGAGGCCCAAGTACCCGAGACAGGCAAGGGCCCACAACGTATTGAGGCGACCTCAAAATGGCCTATCACAAAACGACCTGGTTTCGCAAGGGGTCCCATGACGTTTTGGCCCGGGGCTCGGCGGCCACGTAGGAAACCTACCAAACCCACACATTTCTGAAAAGTAGACACCCGGGGATTCCAGGGAGGTATGGCTTGCATGGATCCCCCAACGTTTTCTTACCCAGAATCCCCTGCAAACCTGACATTTTGCTGAAAAAATCCCTTTTTCACACATTTTTGTGTGGTAAAGTTGTGGCATCACGGGGCTGACACAAATTTCCTACCACCCAGCGTTCCCCCAGGTCTCCCGATAAAAATGGTGCCTCACTCGGGTGGGAGGCCCAAGTACCCGCGACAGGCAAGGGCCCACAACGTATTGAGGCGACCTCAAAATGGCCTATCACAAAACGACCTGGTTTTGCAAGGGGGTCCCATGACGTTTTGGCCCGGGGCTCGGCGGCCTCCTAGGGAAACCTACCAAACCCACACGTTTCTGAAAAGTAGACACTCGGGGACTCCAGGGAGGTATGGCTTGCGTGGATCCCCCAACGTTTTCTTACCCAGAATCCCCTGCAAACCTGACATTTTGCTGAAAAAATCCCTTTTTCACACATTTTTGTGTGGTAAAGTTGTGGCATCACGGGGCTGACACAAATTTCCTATCACCCAGCTTTCCCCCAGGTCTCCCGATAAAAATGGTGCCTCACTTGGGTGGGAGGCCCAAGTACCCGCGACAGGCAAGGGCCCACAACGTATTGAGGCGACCTCAAAATGGCCTATCACAAAACGACCTGGTTTTGCAAGGGGGGTCCCATGACGTTTTGGCCCGGGGCTCGGCGGCCACCTAGGGAAACCTACCAAACCCACACGTTTCTGAAAAGTAGACACTCGGGGGACTCCAGGGAGGTATGGCTTTTCAGCTAAATTTGAGGGTTGCAGGGGATTCTGGGTTGGGAAACGTTGGGGGATCCACGCAAGCCATACCTCATTGGACTCCCCAGGGTGTCTACTTTTCAGAAACGTGTGGGATTGGTAGGTTTCCCTAGATGGCGGCGAGCCCGGGGCCAAAAAACCAGGTGCCCCCACCCCATAACCAGGTAGTTTTGTTATAGGTAGTTTTGAAGTCTCCACAATACGATTTGGGCCATTTCCTGTTTCAGCCACTATGCCTACGCACACAAGTGAGGTACCATTTTTATCGGGAGCCCTGGGGAACGCAGGGTGGTAGGAAATTTGTGGATCCACGCAGATTCCAGAACTTTCCCACACAGAAATTTGAGTAAAAGTGATTTTTTCTGCTAAATTTGAGGTTTGCAGGGCATTCTGGGTAGGAAAACGTTTGGGGACCCATGCAAGCCATACCTCGCTGGACTCCCCAGGTGTCTAGTTTTCAGAAATGTGTGGTTTGGTAGGTTCCCAAGATGGCCGCTGAGGCCGGGGCCAAAACCCAGGTGACCCCCTTGCAAAACCAGGTTGTTTTGTGATAGGTAATTTGATGTCTCCTCAATACGTTCTGGGCCCTTGCCTGTCGCGGGTACTTGACCCACCCACGCGAGTGAGGTATCATTTTTATCGGGAGACCTGGGGAAAAGCTGGGTGGTAGGAAATTTGTGGATCCACGTAGATTCCAGAACTTTCCCACACAGAAATTGGAGAAAAACGTGATTTTTTTCAGCTAAATTTGAGGTTTGCAGGGTATTCTGGGTAAGAAATGTTGGAGGACCCACGCAAGCCATACCTCACTGGACTCCTCCGGGTGTCTAGTTTTCAGAAATGTGTGGGTTGGGTAGGTTTCCCTAGATGGCCGTTGAGCCCGGGGCCAAAAACTCATGGGACCCCCTTGCAAAACCAGGTTGGTTTGTGATAGGTAATTTTGATGTCGCCTCAATAGGTTTTGGGCCCTTGCCTGTCGCGGGTACTTGACCCATCCACACAAGTGAGGTACCATTTTCACGGAAGACTTTGGGGGACGCGGGGTGGGTGGAATTTTGTACATCCACGCAGATTCCAGAACTTTCCACCACAGAAATGTGAGGAAAATGTGGTTTTTTGGACATATTTTTAGGTTTGCAAGGGATTCTGGGTAACAGATCCTGGTGAGAGCCAGTCAAGTCACCCCATCCTGGATTCCCCTGGGTGTCTAGTTTTCAAAAATGTATAGGTTTGCTAGGTTTCCCTAGGTGCTGGCAGTGTTAGGGTTCAAAATCTACAGCTAGGCACTTTGCAAAAAAGGTCCGTTTTCACTGTGAAAATGTGGTGTGTCCATGTTGCGTTTTGGGCCGTTTCCTGTTGTGGCCACTAGTCCTACCCACACAAGTGAGGTACCATTTTTCTCGAAAGACTTTGGGGAACGCGGGTGGGTGGAATTTTGTGGATCCACGCAGATTCCAGAACTTTCCACCACAGAAATGTGAGGAAAATGTGTTTTTGGGACAAATATTTAGGTTTGCAAGGGATTCTGGGTAACAGAACCTGGTGAGAGCCAGTCAAGTCAGCCCATCCTGGATTCCCCTGGGTGTCTAGTTTTAAAAAATGTATAGGTTTGCTAGGATTTCCCTGGGTGCCGGCAGAGCTAGGAACCAAATTCAACAGGTAGGCACATTCCGAAAAAGTCAGTGCCTAGTGGGCTTTCTGCCGCCCTGGGGAGGGGAAATCAGGGGCTATTGCCCAGATATGCCCCCGAGGGGGCAGAAAGACTGTGGCTATTCTTTCGGGGATCGGGGGCATTGGGATGCCTATTCTGGTCAGCCCCCACCCCTCCGTATAAAAAAGCCAGCATAATCGCTGGCACATAGTGGGCTTTCTGCCCCCGGGGGCAGATCAGGGGCTACTGCCCCCATCTGCCTCCTGGGAGGGGCAGAAAGACAGTGACATCTTTTTTGGGGTGGGTGGGGGCATTGGCATGTCCATTCTTGGCAGCCCCCACCCCGAACTTTGTAAAAAAAAAATCCCTGGCGCTTAGTGGGCTTTCTGCCCCCTCCCCAGGGGGGGCAGATCAGGGGCTATTGCCCCCATTTGCCTCCTGGGGGGGCAGAAAGTTTTTTTTTCTTTGGGGAGTAGGGTGGGGGCATTTGCATGCCCATTCTGGGCAGCCCCCACCCCGGGACTATAAAAAAAATAATCCCTGGCATCTAGGGTATTTCTGAACCCCCGGGTGGGGGCAGATTGGTAGCCACTGCCACCATCTGCCCCCCGGAAGGGCAGAAAGACTGGAATTTCGTGGGGGAGGGGTGGGGGCATTGGCATGCCCATCTTGGGCAACCCCCACCCCTAAATGTATTGAGGGGAAAAAAACCCTGGTGTCTAGTGGGTTTTCTGCCCCCCGGGGGCAGATTGGGGGCTACTGCCCCCATCTGCCCCCAGGAGGGGCAGAAAGACTGTACCTTTGCGGCGGGGTGGGATGGGGGCATTGGCATGCCCATATTGGGCAGCCCCACCCCAAATTATAATTAAAAAAATCCCTGGTATCTAGTGGGCTTTCTGCCCCCGGGGGGGCAGAAAGACTGTACCTTTGCGGCGGGGTGGGGTGGGGGCATTGGCATGCCCATATTGGGCAGCCCCCACCCCTAACTATAATTTAAAAAACAATCCCTGGTATCTAGTGGGCTTTCTGCCCCCCAGGGGGGGCAGAAAGACTAATTTTGTGGCCGGGGGGGTGGGGGCATCGGCATGCCCGTTTTGGGCAGCCCCACCCCTAACTATAATTTAAATAAAAATCCCTGGTGTCTAGTGGGCTTTCTACCCCCCGGGGCGGTTTGGGGGCTACTGCCCCCATCTACCCCAGGGGGCAGAAAGACTAATCATGGCAAATATTTTATGGGGGAGCAAAGGCCCTTGCCCAAGGGGCCGCTCCCCCTCCCTGGTGCCTAGTGGGTGGATCCCTGCTTGGGGATCGCCCTCCTGGGGCGATCCCCAAGCAGGGATCCACTAGGAGAGGTACCATTGGAAAGGGAGATTCTCCCTTTCCAACGATACCTCTCCTGAGTTTCTACGTACTCAGGGGGCTGAGATAGCCCCCTGAGCACTTAGAAACTGAAACTGAAATGAGCCTCTTGGCTCATTTCAGTTTCAGTTTCACTGAAATGACATCAGCGCGACGTGCGCGCCGATCGTCATTTCAGGGAAACCAGGGGGGCCTCGGGAGCTGGGAAGCTCTTCCCCAGCTCCCGAGGCTTAGAGGATTAAGGGACTCCCTCTGGTGCCCGCACCAGAGGGATTTCCTGTGCTGGGTTCCATGACGAGCTGGACTCGTCATGAGCACACGAGCACTGTGTGCCATGACGAGTCCAGCTCGTCATGAGCATGGAAGGGGTTAAAAGGAAGAGTTGTGTATTTACCTTTAGATTTTAAGAAAAATATTGAAACTGTTGGTGTAGAGATAGAGGAAAGTGAACCTGTAGTTATTCTAGTTAATGGTGTACCAACAAAGAGTCGGAAAATATGGCAAGAGTTAGTAGATGTCATTATATCTTGTACAAAACAATATTTATTATAAAAATGTATATGTGGAAGTAGAAAAAATATCTTTAGAAGATGAAAGAGAAATTTCAACTGGCCAAATAGAAAAAGTGGGCAACTTGAGGACTGAAGAAATTTATGAACATTATAGTAAACATCCTCTACATTCAAAAGAAGTGATAGGAAGTGATAGGAAACACTATTGAATTATTCCAAATGAAGAAAGCGAAGGGAACTCCCATGAGTGTATGGGAAAAAAGTTTGGAAGCTCGTTGTTTTCCACAGCTCTTCCCCACTGGAAAAGGTGGACGATATGATGAACGACCAGTACAGATTCCAGCTTATGTATGTTAAGGAACTTAGGAACCCCTACGTAGTTTGTTACGCTTAGCTGTGCTGAGTACGCATGGGACGATTTACTTGAATTTCTACGACAAGCAAATTCAAATGTAAAAAACATTGAATTGAAGACAGCTGGAGAACTGTTTTCCTTGGATCCTGTAAATGTGTACAGATATTTTAAACATAGGTTTCAAACTATGATGTCTTTTATCTGCAATAAAAATAATCCACCTCTTGGAGAAGTTATTGATTTCTTTTGGTTAAAGGAGTACCAAGCCCGAGGTGCACCTCATATACACATGCTGTTATGGATCAAGAATGCACCAAAATTTGGAACTGATACTGATGAAAGTGTTTTGTCTTTCATTGAAGAGTATGTTACCTGTGCCATTCCAAAAGAAGGAGGAGAAAACAACTTGAGACAACAAGTTTTACGGTTTCAAAGTCATCGATGTGGAAAATATTGTCGACGGAAATAAAAATCAAAGGGAAAATTTTATACAAAATGTCGTTTTGGATTCCCACGTCCAGTAATTTCAAAAGGAAGAGTCAACAGTTTCATGTCAGCTGTAAGGCATACTATAACTCGAAAATCTCTGAAGAATACTTACAACATAAAAAGAACTGATGAATCAAAGTACATTAATGACTGCAATCCAGTGATTTTGACAATGTGGAATGCCAATGTGGATATCCAGTATGTTGCAGATAATTTGATTGCTGTTGCTCGCTATGTTACGTCATATATAACCAAATCTGAAAAGACGGAGTTGAAAGAATTGTGGGAAGAAATTTCACAGGAGAAGACTCTTAGTAACAAATTGTACAGCTTTAGTTTGAAGATGCTTTTCCATCGAGAGATTGGATCCTATGAATGTTCGGATCGGTTGACCTCTGCAAGTTTATATTCAAAGTCAAGGAATCATTTGGGTAACTCTAGGTCTTGCTGCAACACAAAATCGAGTATTGAAATCTGTACATGAAATTGAATACTTAGCATTGAATGAACCAGAAAGTACAGATATTGTTAAAACTAATATGTTGGATACGTACTATCCTAAAAGAAGTCCACATCTGGAAAACATATGTCTCTATGAAGTTCTGCAACATTACAGTTTTAAGAGAAATGTTACAGAAAATATAAATGAAGAAAAATATGCAGTAATTGGATGTGAAGGATGTTTGGTAAAACATGCCAAAGGAAATCTTATTAAACACAGGAAACTCAGTTGCGAAACTCCAGATAAAAGGGAATTTTTCTATTTAGCACTTCTGCAACTTTTCAAGCCTTGTCATATTGAAATGGAATTACTTGGAGATTTTGACTGCTATGAAGATTCTTTTAATGCATGTAAAGATAGCATTCAATGCACACATTTTCCAAATTATCTACAAATGTTTAATGAAGAGATTGAACAAGAAACTACTATTGCAGCTGAAATAGCTAGAGACAGTTCTCAAGATAGTCAAAGTTCTCCTCCACTAAGTCAAGATCCATTAGGACAACCAATTCTTGAAAATGAAGCAGCAATAGCCATGAATGAAGTAGAAACAGCAATGCAACAAGCACAACAGGATGTTATTGAGTTGGGAAACTTGGAAGAACAACTAAATATTGAACAAAAAGAAATATATCAGCAAGTGACACAACAGATACAGCAAGGTTTACTGCATGACAAAAAAGAATGCAACTGCACATCATATAAACCTATTCGAATGTATATCAGTGGTCAAGCTGGAACAGGAAAATGTTTCTTAATTAAAGTTTTGACCAGCTATCTACAGAAAACCACTGAATCACATTTATCTTGTGTTGTAACCGCTCCAACTGGGTTAGCAGCACACAACATTAAATGGATTACATTGCATCAATTACTCATGCTACCAGTTGAACATGAAAATAAGTTGAAATATCACAAGCTATCTGGAGAAGCTTGTATGAAGTCTCAAGAGTACTAAAGAAAATGAAACTTCTGATCATTGATAAGGTGAGCATGGTCTCAAACTTAATGCTTGCCTTTGTACATTTAAGAATGCAACAGATTTTAAAAACAGATTATGATGTTTTATTTGGAGGAAAACATGTCATTGTATTCGGCGATCTACTACTTACTCCTGTGAAAGGACAACCAGTTTTTAAAACACTTGTCCATGAAGACACTAGGAAATCTTTGGGAAGTATTGAAAATGTTAACATTTGGTCTCATTTTGAATATAAAGAACTTATTAAGAATATGCGACAAGCAAGTGATGAACATTATGGAAACATTCTTCAAGATATAAGAATTGGTGTTTTGACAAAACATGGTAAAGAAGCTTTACAAAGTCGGCTACTAACAAATTTGTTTTCAAATGAAAATATTGCACCTGAAATAATGTACAAAAAAATTGGAGAAAAGAAGTCTATAGTTTGCCTAATGCCAACACTGGAAGAGTGTTCTACATTCAATCAAGAACTTTTGAAACTGGAAAAACAACCAATAGTGAAAATGGAAGCCATTTATAAAATGGAACACAAAGGAGTTACTATTCTTCTCTCAGAGAAATTACAGTCAAAATTGGATTCTTTGGAGAAGTCTGTATCTAAGACGGCTGGTTTAGACAAGACTTTATATGTATGTGAAAATTGTCGGGTAATTTTACGGCGTAATTTGGATGTAGAAAAAGGTTTAGTAAATGGAGCAATGGAAAAAGTTGTTGATTTTGTTAACTATCAGAACAGAGGTGGAATTGAATTTTTGAAGATTAAATTTGATCAGATTGAAGAGGTAAAACAGATTGGACGTTGTGCTGTTCGTTTTTTGCTTGTAAAAGACTTGTATGTTCATAGAAAACAGTTTCCTCTTTCTTTAGCATATGCAGTGACCATTCATAAATCTCAAGGTTTAATTGTAGACAGTGCTTTGGTAAATATTGGAAGTACAGTGTTTAAAGAGGGCATGGCATACGTTGCATTGTCTCGAGTAAGAACATTATCTGGTTTGTATTTGGTTGATTTTGATGAGAAAAAGACTAGTGCTGATGCAAATTGTGCAAGAGAGTATAATCGGTTAAGAAGACTTTATGCTCCTAACTTAGGTGAATATCCCATATATGAGAAACGTGTAGTATGTCCAAAGCTGAAATATGACAAACATTCTAGTGAGATTCAAAAAAAGAAAACAATTCAAGATAATGGTGAAGCTGCAAAGAAAATGAAAATGGACACTGTTGATGATATTGTAGGATACCAGTTAGAAAATAGTTCAGGTATCTACTGCTATGCTAATGTAATTGTGAATGTTGTCTTATATCTAGAAGATCTTCATCATGAAATTATGGAAAATCGAGAAAAAGATTCTGTTCTTAATTACATTATATTTTTCAAAAGTTGGTAACTGATAGAACTAGATCCATACTGCTTCTGGCATTCGTCATCTTTTGGATATATGTACTGGTTCTTCACAATTTACACTGAATATACAACAAGATGCACAAGAATTTCTTATGTTTATGCTTGCAGTATTGGAAGATGAAGGAATAGAAATTGAAAATTTGTTTGGACTAAGTTACAGGTGGGATCATAAATGTGAAGAGTGTTCATTTTCTCAAGACTCAAGAGTCTTTTAACAAATTAGTAAAAACAGCTAATCAAGATATGAAATGCTCTCATTGTAAATCAGAAATGTTGTCAACAATATATATAGAAAGATTTGGAAAATATGTAATTTTAATGCTACAACGTTGTAGAGCAAATGGAAGAAAATTGGAAACCAAAATAAAAAATTTTGTGGCAATTCAACTATCAATTTCAGGAAGAACTTTTAAAGCTGTGGCTATTATTTTCCATGATGAACCTACTACAACATCTGGACACTATACTGTGGGGCATATGTACAAGGATTGGCGATAACTATCGCTAACGTCAGTTAGTGTCAGTTTTTTTATCGCTGTGTACCGCGGAAAGCCATCGCTGTGTTAGCGGAGTATTCATAACACGCCGCTAACTGGCGATAGTTTCCCTTACCGGGTAAACTGTCCGGCATTAAGAATAGCGGCACGGTGATAAAAATCCTGACGCTAACGTGAAAAAAGTGGCGATGGGCCTATTAGCGGCCAGAAACTGCACGCTAATTAGCGTGAGTCCACTTTTTCTCACGTTAGGCGGGAAAAACCACTATAAAACGGCCACAATGTAGCCCAAACACAAAAAAAAACCAAAAAACAGGGAAATATACAGAAGAAGCATGGAGGAAGCTAGGACCAGTACCGAAGCCAACAACAACCCCCCAAACACCCAGGAGGACCAGCCAGAGACCCAAGGGAAGGGCAAGGAGAAGAGGAAGAGGAAGACCCAGTTCAGTCAGCAGGAAAACCAGGTCCTGATTGCGGAGGTGACAGAAAAACAACAACAGCTTTTTGTCAGCTCCACAGTGTCATTGGCAAAAAGAAATGCAATATGGCAGTCCATCGCAGCCAAGGTTAATACTGTCGGAGAGGCGAGGAGGACAGTGGATGACTGCAAGAAGCGCTGGCATGATGCTAAGCGCAAGACCAAGGTGAAACTTGCAGCCAATCTCAAAGCAGCAATGCATACTGGAGGTGGGAGTCCAGCGCCACAGGAGGAGCTGGATGCATTGGAGGAACAGGTGTCCGCTGTCATCAGCGAGGAGACAGTGGTTGGAGTTCCGGGACAGGATACTGCTGAACAGGACCAGACACATCAGCAACAAGGTGAGTAACAACCAGGGACTGGGGGGACGGGGTGGATGTGCCCAATGGCACTCATGCCCAATTAAATATCTCTCAGTTCACACCCACAATGACTATGGATCATGTCCCAGATACCCTTGTCCTTGGTGGCATAGACACATATCATCCTACTCAACCAATACATTGCAGGACACATATTGGTGGGCACACAGACTTGGAAATGTGAACAGAAAAGTAACCCCAATATAGTCCAAGATTCACATCAGACCACAAAATAAGGGAAACATGAAATAGCAAAGGGGCCCATTGACTGGAGATGCGGCACGGTGTCAAAATGTCCCCCTTGCCATTCTTTTGCATGTATCCGTGTGTCTGAGTCGTGTGCAAGAATGTGCATGTGCATCAAGGGGGACCTTACTGCACATACACAATCTTGCACACAACTCAGACACACAGGCACAATGTTGCATGTGTGCTGACATTGGTGGTGGCATGCCTACTCATGCACATGATCAGTCACATTCACAGTGCATTCTGATTTTGGCGTCAGAGAGATGCAGCCTTGTGCAGACTAATTGTATATGCGTGGTGATGAGGCAAGGGGGCCATTCTGACATCCTACCGCATCTCCAGTCAATGTGCCCCCTTGCTTGATTATGAGATGCAGTCCTGTGTACACCAAGTGAGAAAGCATCTAGTGAGTCTGCATACCATGAACACATGCATTGTCACAGCAAAGTGATCATGTAGCCATCTGTCTAAAAGGTGCATATCCCACAATGCACACATTCAGCAGACTTGAGTCCAAATGTGATGTCATACTATGAGCAGGGGGGATATGCCTACAACACTACAGTGCCTGGACTATGCATATCAGGAATGTGTCACCCAAATATGTACGACATGACTTGTCTGTGTGCCATACTCACAGAACTATAATGTCCCTGTAAAGAAGTATGACAACCTAAGTATGACAACAAGCAAGAATAGCAAAGTAGCACCAAATAATGACAAGTAGATAAATGGCACCATAGCCCCTTATGTCAAAATGCACTCCTCCACTCTCAAGTGTACACATGTGCCATACAGAAAACAGCATTCCACATCAGTCCTGGTGTGAGTTGCCCATTACACCATGATGTGCATGTAAACCTGTCCACTTGGTAAGTCTACTGTGTCAGTGAACAAATATGCAGTCATGTCTGTTATGATCTACACGCAAACCCTGGCATTCAATAATTTGAACCAGGACAGCATGTATCATCCATGTGACCATCTGCGTGGCAAATACACAAACACACATCAGCCTGCCATTTGCATCTGATGGGAGGGGGGTGATAGGGCCTGAGCACCACTAATACGCCAATGGAAATCCACATCCATCAAATCTAGGCCTACTTTCACACCACACGTGGGGCCAACGTTGAGGGGAATGGGTGTTGTCACTGTCTGTTCAGCCTGCAACAACACTAGAAACTCACGCTGCACCATACTCACAATTGGTAAGCCAACAGGAGGGCAGTAAGCAATGCATGCAAGGAAAACCATGACAGACGACATGCACACAAGAGAAATCACAAGAGCCAAAGCTACCTGGATGTACATGTGTACTACATTGTGCAGCACACATAGAAACAGCTATTAGCCCATCATTGCCAATCTGCCTAAAGGGTTCCCTCATCACACATAACCATTCTCGCACCAAACCCATGCACATGTGCACTACCCAGCAAACCTGACTGTCTGTGAGCCACACTGACAAGGCAAGTGACAGTGCATGATGAATTGCATGCCTGCACCATAAACATTTTAACATGGTGCAGGCCACTGTCACTGAAGTGGCTGAGTGTGGAGTTCATCCTTAAAGGAGCAGGTCACACTCTGACACTCCCTCGTGTACATAAAACCCCTGATGTAAAGAAGACTTCTGCTGCCAAACAATGCACAAGTGTCCCAACTCTGATCAAGACCCATATTTACTCCGGCTTGCAACATCTCATCATTGTAAATGCACATAAGTGAAAGGCTCACTGGATGAAAGGGATAAGGGGCTGTAAAACCAAAGCTGCAGGGGTGACTCTCCCACAATGCAGTGCACAGACACATAAATCTGAGCTATTCAACACTGACTACAATGTGGTACAAACTGCATCACTTCCACTACTGAGCCGAGGATACAACTGGTGCCGCTTGTGTATAGAAATGGGCCATTCACATTTGGCATAGCTGTAAACTGTGAGATGATAATGTATAACTACAACGTCACATCCGTTATGTTGTACAAATAATCACTATCCGGCATCTAATAGGCATCTCCTCCTAAACAGTCAGAATGGACATTGTCATGCAATCTGCTAGTAAACTCATCCAATGCATGACCATACTTGAAACACACATTTAACGGCATCTCCCCTTTACACTGCAGAGGTCGACACATCACCACCTGTACAGCAGCCTGTCCCACTCTTCACTGATGAAGAAGAGGAATTTTCCACCATCAACCAGGACACCCTCCAACAGCTGCTAGACTCATTTAGCACACCACCTCCGGAAGCAGGGCCATCCAGCTGCGTCGTGGAAAGTCCACCCCCGCACAAACCACCCACCAGCAAGCACCTACCACCACAGCTGTCTCCCAGGACCTTGAGGACCCACTTCTGGCATTTCAACGCAGTGCGGTAGAGGTCCAGCAGGAGATGGCTGATATGGTGCGGGTGGGTTTTGCCAGCCTGGTGGCCAAACTCGATGCCGTACGTGGGTGTCTGAGTCCCATTCGGGACCACCTACAGAACATCACAGACACCCACAGTCCGCTCCATGCTTTCCGACATTCCATGCCTATCATCGCTGGAGTCATGACTCAGAGACAAGAACAACTGTCCAGTCAGAGTGGCTCCATTGATGTCAGCCAGGAGTTGGCCCGCATGCGAATGATAATGGAGAACATGGAGCGGATGCAAGCAGAACAAATGGCTGCCACGGCTGCACACTAATGAGACGTAGCTGGAATCTTCCATGCCCTGCAGCTGATCATCACTGCATTGCTGCATCAAGGTTTGGCACAGATGAATGCTGCTGCTGCTTCTACATCCACATCTCCGCCCCCTGATGTGTCAGTGCCTCACAGTGCTGCAGCCAATCTACCACCACGCCCATGTGAGGCACATGACAAATCCGAGGACGAAGATGTGGATGAATCTGCATTATTGCAAAGAAGAAAGCGGTAGCATCCATCTGTGCCAAATGGACAGTTTTGCCTTGAATCAGTGCTTAGCATCATGCCCCGGAACATCAGCTTCCACTGTCCCCAGATGCACTCTTTGACACTCACCTTGGAACTCAGTATGGACTGCCATGATTTGTGTTGTTCCCAATGACACTGCAATCAGCCTGCTGACTGAACTCAACCTCTTCCTCTGGACATGTCACCCCTGACGTACTCTGTCAGGCCCCCACTGGGCATCTCTGGAATGTGGGGCTTGTTTGAGCCAAGTCCTGGCCTAGTTTCCAACAGAGACAATGCGCATTAAAATAAAATTATTGAAGTTACACAGGTGTGTGTTGTCTATGACCATTAAAGTATAGAAGTCTGTAACAATGTTGGACCAGTGAATCCATCAAAACGTACACCAAGGGACATATGAGAAATGTCCATGTCTAACTGTGTCCCAGATAGGCAGTGAGATGACCGGGTATGTGTGAACTAGCCGTGCCCTCATTGCTAAAATACAACATTCTAGCATGATCCCAACTTAGCCCTACGTACAAGATGGAAATAGGCATGTGTGCAAATTTGTCCAAGTCAGTCGCATGCCACAAGTAGGGTCTCCCTTTACCATTGTTACAAAGTCTCACTTGGCAGATCATCTCACACTCTATGGGGTGGACAAAGCTTGTTGTGATGGGGCACATTGCATGTCACATTCCAAGATGGAGCACACCATATTCACATAGATGAAGAATCGTCAGGGCATATGTCTACCAGCCGCTATTGGAAGCACAATGTCTGCTTCAGTGAAGTGGTGTTGGCAATAGGGACTTCTCCCAAAGTGCAAGTCCTCAGTCAGCCCCTTCCTGTGGACTAACAATGCCTTATCAATAAGGAAGCCTCTCATGCTGTGACCACTGTGAGCGGATAGGGCAATGTGTCCAGGGATGTGCAGTGCACTGCAATGTGCATATAGTCAGATGCTGTATCACCATTTCAAGGGTGGCATCACTATGAGCCAATGCCAAAAGTAGCAGCTGGGAGAAGTGGCTATGACACTGGCACTACAGGGAGCAATGCTACATTTCCCCTTCTGTGTGCAGCAGAACTGTGGACCCGATTCACAAAAGTTACCAGAGACAAAATCCTAACTTTACGACTTTTGGTATTCACAAAAGGCAATTAGGAGTAGTAAAGTTAGTATTCCTAACTTTACTACTCCTAAATGCCATTTGTGAATACCGAAAGTCGTACAGGTAGGACTTACTCGCAGATTACTTTTGTGAATCGGACCCACAGTTCTGCCATATGCCGTTTAATATAGATCTGCAAAATGACTACATCCTGCATGGGCAAGAGGTTGAGCCTCCATGCACAGGAACATACAATTCAAATGATGCTGACACACTTGCACTACGCAGCAAGTGTGCCAAGCTCTGTGCATGGTAGATGGACTCTGCACCAGGCTCATGTGATATGTAGGGGGTGGACGGAATCTGTGTTACCCGGCGTATACATCCATCTCCATGATGGATAAGAGTTGCAACTTCAATATCCGCTCAAGGCCATGTCCCTACGTTGTGTTGTAAATGTTCAACAATGTGCTGTCCGTGAATCCCACTCAAGATGTTAAACTTCACAAAAGAGTGTCCCTAGACTAGGCCGTAAATCCTACTTGCCACCCTGTTATCCATGCAAGTTTACTGTGCTCACATCTAAGGTATCCTGACACAATCCATCCTGCTAAGTAACATGTCATGACCACACGTACACATTCAATGGATTGTCCAGTGATAGTATAAGTTGCATACACGGTAAAAAGCCACACTCCACCACATCATCCCTGACATATGTGCAACCCGAATTCTAAAACTACCCTAAACTAACACTAATCACTACTACAACTAATCTAATCTAAACTAACTGGAACAAAGTGAATGATAACCTAAACTATCTACCATAACTAATCCTAAACACGCAACAACATTTCTAAGACATCAAGCCCCCTCCCACCCTTAAGGCACATCATGAGTCTGGACAAAGACATCTAAGCTAAACATAAACTAACTACACAGTTATCCTACACAAATATAAATATTTTTTTGTTTATTTTCTTTTTTTATAACAACAAAGACATCAACCCCCCACCCAAAGGAAAAGGAAACTTATCCACAAATACTATAGAATAATAAATATCTAAAAATAGCTTAAAATCTAACACTAACTATACCTACATTACAACTACACTACCTAACACTTAAAATACTTACCTAACACTAACTAAGAACAAGATAAAACATTGAGGGAAGGGAGAAGAGGGGGATGGGGCTCAAAATGTCCAGTCATTATGGGAGACCCAGGGCTGCCTTCATGTCTTGTAGGTGCCTGGTATGCTCTGCCATTTCCCTCCGTATTTCAGCCAGCAAAACATTGTTGTCCAATATAGTGCGCCGGTCCTGCACAGTGAACGTCACCACCTGATCTGCTGGTGCAGGTGGCATTGTCCCTTGGGTGTGTGGTGTTGAAGGGGGATGGGTTACTGCCTGTCCACGTCGGGAGCCACGCCTGTCGCCAGAGGGGCCAGGGATGGCCTGTGTTCCACTCTTGCTACCGTGTGTCATCACCTCAGGCACCAACTTCCAACTCCCAGCTGCCCGGTCTTCTTGGTACCTCCGTGCCATGTTGCAAAATCCCTTAGCGACCTTGCGGATGTGGAGGTACCGGTCCTTCCTCACTTGGAAGGCGTGGGACTCCTCTGGCGACATGTTGTCTGTAAAATAAGAGCAATGACAAAATGTGAGTCCTGTAGACTATGTCAATGTTCTCCATTTAACTCAGAAACGCAAGGTCAGTGCAACATGGGAGCCTACACTCTAACGTAACATTGTGAAGTCAGAGAGTGACCTGGACAATGATATGTTGAATCCAGGATCAGTGACTACATGCTGGGGAGACTGAAATGACAGTGCATGGCATGTGACATGTACTGTCACAACCAAATGAGACTGTCTGTGTCAAATGATGGTGCTATGACATACCCTGCTTGACGGTTACATGTACAAGGAATCGAAGGAGGGAGGCATTATCCCTCCGGGTGTAGTGCCTCCCTCATCCTCTTCTGTAACACAGTGCTGCATCATATGTACAATGATCAGGTGCAGCCCTGCGTGTCCCCCAGCGATGGCGTGAAGTTCCCCACATCAGCGCAAACACAGCCACTCTTGCGCAAGGGTGTCTGTGGGCAGGGGCGGCTTGTTAATGTGTAGGAAGGTTACCCTACCTGCACATGAGCAATCCAGGAACAGCCCTACTCACACTTACATCTGTGCTGCATCATGCAGCACACATGGAAACACGTTAGGTGGCTGAACACTGACTTGTACATGAGGTGCTGGCCCTCTCTCCACCACAACTTCACAATAGGTAACGCGTTGCTTGCGAGAGGGGAAAACATTGTTACCTCAAATTTGTCAAATATGCATGTCTTAGATCCGCCTTTACAACGCAAACTGTTACAATGCATTCCCCATAGTAACGGCCCCCTGGAGTCATAATGGTATTTGTGTTGTAATGGGGAATGCGTTTTAACAAATAGCGTAGAGCCCAGCATTGTAAGATATATGGCAGAGCAATAAATGCTGAGCAAAAACATGCGGGGTAAATGCATGCGGAGTGTTGTCACTAATTCGGACAGAGGGGCTTGTACACTTGAGCCTGAGTCTACCAGGGAATGAGCCCAAGGAGACAGCTTGACAACACCATTGCAGTGGCCAAACATGGCAATGAGATTCATAGGTCCATTGTTGCTCGGTGTTTGGTGAACGTGCCATTGATATGCTTGGCTCAGAGGTACGCACTGCTACTTCTGTGAAGCTGGTATGCAGCATACCTACAATATTACTGTGCTGACCTGTGTCTTAGCACGCACTGCCTGAAAACCACTGCCTCCTTGTGCATGATCGGGCCCACTTGCACAGTCATCTCAGTCAAGGATGTACATGCATTCCATGTCTGGTCATACTCAGCAACACCACTCACATGTCTCCTCTCCTATCTGTACGCTCTGTAATCCACATGCATGTGCTGTAGTAACAGAACCCATAGATGTTACTTGCATGTGTATCACTGACTGGGGATGTGCAAAGTTACATCTGGAAGACAAATGCATAGCTCCATCTTCACTTCCTGATTTGTACACACTTCACACTTCCATAAAACATCATCACACTGTAGGCAAGGTACATGTGATACACACTCAAACTGCATACTACTATGTCTATGATTTGACCCAGACATTCATGACATCGCACAATGCCAATATTTAATTGCTGAACTTACCAGTGGCGTGTGGGTCCTTGAAGGTGTCGATATCCCCCTGTGTGATGAGAGGTCTTCCAGCTGTGAAACATGAAAATAAAAGTGTGTTGGTATCAGACGTAATATCACACATGGCCTATTCATCATACAATTCATCACCATCACTGACAATGCTCCATAACTGTACTGTTGCAGTTCATGTTGCCTACATGATTGGGTCTACTTTGCCCCCCATTCACACAAGATCTGTGAATGCTGAGTTGGGCCAAACCAGACAATAATGCAAGCAAACTTGCACAGACTAGTTGTGTGACACATTCACAAGGCCCCATTTTTACACGCAACATGATGTTATACATGCTCTGTGTACAATTGCATCGATGCAGATCGCACAAGGCTGTTTCACAAATGTTGGTGGTGTATGACACTCTGGAGATGTCCTAATTCCTTTGAACTATTGTTCCTATCTCACCCATTGTCACACGGAGCCTATGTACAAGGGCAGCGTACCTAACTTAGCAAAACAAAGAGGAAAGCATTTTTACTCTTCCTTTTGTGCTGCACACAGGTCCCAGAAACAATGCCTTGGATTGTTTATGTACAGTCACCCTCCTGTACATGAACAACCTTTGCCCTGCACGCAGTATGGTGCAAGGGTGCCAGTGTTGGCACTACTGTGCTAAGTGTTGCGCCCGCACAGTGGGAAACACAAACCTGCACCCTATGCTTGTCAATATGATGCAGCGTTGTGTTTCTGATGTGGAAACGTTAGGCGTGAAGGCATTACGTCTCACGCCTCACTCTGCCACATTTTTGCACATGGACACCAGTGTGTCCCACACGGCATTTTTGGCTATTCTTAAGAGTGTTCATATATAAATGTAGAGGATGAACTTACCACACTGTAGGCCAATGATGACTCCCAGGTGGTCCAACAGGTCACCCTCACGGCCCACGCAATCCTGCTAGCGGTGATTTCATTGGCGCACAGTCCTGTTGACACCAAAGACATGCTGCATCTGTGCCCTCACATGCTCCCACCTGACCTTCCGCACATGGACGGGACATCCAGAAAGGATACAACCCCCACTCTTCACCATCAAGGGCAGGTAATATTTCACCAGCCAGAGGAAGCCCCCCAATGCCCCCTCTGACATCCTGCCCTCCCTACCCACACCCACCATCTCCCAGCACAAACCTAAACCCACTACTAAGAAAAAAAATGCCCAATATATGCCCCAACAACTAGTAATTATTTAAACTAACCCTTAGACAAACACCCGACAAGATTGAGGACAAGAGACAAAAAACACGTAATAACAAGTACACAACACTTCACGGAGACACTATCAACAGGACACAGCAACACTCTCTCTATCATAAATCTGCAGCACACACCTCCAAACACCTCCAACACTCTCCACAATCACCAGCAATGTGCTCAAAAGTGAAAGTGAAAGTGCACAGCACTCCTACAGTAAACAGGAAGCATGCAGACATCACTTCCTGTGTGTTTGCGGCCCTTTTTTTGACTACACGGTGAGATTCTGCACGCAAATTGGCTTAGGGGTAATATTTTGTGTGGTTCAATGTGTATAGCGATAGATTTTTCATCGCGAGTATGGAAAAAACATTGCGTTAACGTAAATGCGGCCAGATTTTGCACGCTACGTGCAAGTTGTTACACAGATGAACAGTCTTAGATGTAATTTCATTTCAGAACCCAAATGACACCCTAAAATTCTTATTTTACCCCAAATGACACCCTAAAATTCCTATTTTGCCCCAAATGACACCCTAAAATTCTTATTTTACCCCAAATTACACCCTAAAATTCATAAATGACCCCAAATAAGACCCCAAAATTCATAAATGACACCCTAAAATTGATAAATGACCCCAGATGACACCCTAAAATTGATAAATGACCCCAAATGACACCCTAAAAATCAAAAATGACCTCAAATGACACCCTAAAAATTCATAAATGACCCCAAATGACACCCTAAAAAGCATCTCTGAACACATGAGACATACCCACCATCAAATTACAATTGTACTATTCTTACCAAAAAATGTTTGACTTTCACTTGTCAGAGAGATGTACTTATGTAGAGGATAAACATGCACACAGGGTATGTGTATTGTGTGGTTTTATTGCACAAACTGTGCTTAGGTGCATTTTGGACAGATAAATGGCAAAGGACTGTCACATTGTGACGTGCTCAGGTGAAGAAATTGTTTATGATTCGGTTCCTTCAGGCAGTTCCTGCAGCAGAAACTGTAGGGTGTGCTGCACCAGCCTCATCTTCTTCATCATCCTCAGCATCGTCCGGTGCATCTCTGGCACTTGAATCCATGGGGCATTGGTGCGTACACATATATTGTGCAACACACAACATGCTATGATTATCTTGCACTCTATTTCTGGGCTGTACAACAGTCTGCCACCTGTGATGTCAAGGCACCGGAAACGTGACTTTAGAACACCAAAAGTGCGCTCCACAATGGCCCTGGTGCATCCAAGGGACAAATTATACTGCCTCTGGGCCTGGGTGTTAGTGGCTCGGAGGGGCGTCATCAGCCATGGGGAGAGTGCATATCCTTGATCACCTGAAACATGTAATGGAGAGATGTGCCCATTAGTAGTTGTACATGCTGAGTTTGCAGTGTTTATATTTTGTGGTGTGTGATTTGTGCAACTTTGGATTTCAGGTTAGCCATGTGTAGCTTCAGACAATTGACCAGCATCAATGCAAATTACATTGCCTCACAGCTGCTCATCCCTCCCCCCTAGCCTATTTTATTGTGTGCGCTGCGCGGTTGCATCACTGACACTCCTACGGCGCGCCAAAGGCAAGCCCGTCTGCGCCTGTCCGCAAGCCAAACACAAACAGCATCAGGGACCCTGGATCTCCTACCGTCTAGCGCTACGACTCACCCGCCCTCCTCGCAGTCAACGCCAGGAGAACGTACAACTGCCAATAGGCCACACCAGACACGACTCACGTCCAGTTCTGCTGCTGCCGATGCCGCCAGACCTTCACCTCCGCCCAACACCTGCACTTTCAGATCCAGACCTGCCACAAAGCAACACTCTGCGGCACCCTCGCCTGCAGAGACAACAGAGGCCAGGAACGCTTCGCCCACACCTTCAACATCATCACACACCAAGCCATCTACTCCATGGACTACATACTCATTTCAGACCTGAGCCTCCACCTCTCAAACCACAACAACTCCAAATCCATTACCGTCTGGCAGAAGCTTGCTAACATCAGACTGACCCAACTCTTCACCACACTGACCCACAAGGCAGGGCACTCCCTTGACCCCATCTTTGCTTGTGGAAACTGCATCCACTTCATCCACACCACTCAACGCCCATGAAGTGACCACCAATGCGTACACTTCCTCATCGAGAAACCCCAAGCCACCCTAAACCACAGCCCGCGCCACACAAAGGTACTGGAGCTGAGTCACCGAGGAGCTGCTACACTCCACCATCAACGGCAACACCCATACCGCTGCAGCCAACACCAACGGCACTGCCAGGGATTTTCACACATGGATCTCCAAGTGCGCATACACACTTGCCCCACTATGCAACTCAAACATACAGCGTGCAAGAAAAGGCAACTCGGTCACCACCGACCTCCAAGATGACCGATGCATCTGCAGACGCCTGGAGAAGAACTGGAGCAACGTCAAGACACCGATTAGACATCACCACCTACAAGGACACCCAGCTCATACTATCCCTCACCAAGGCACCCACAACCATACTGAGCTTCCAGGAAGGATTGCAGGAAGTTGCAACACGGATGATCAACAGCTGCCTGGTACTCTACGCAGAGGAGACATAAGTCCTCATCCTCTTAACCACACCATCAGCATGTGACAACACCTGGTGGGCCACGGCCTTTTGCAGCCCCCCCACCAACAATCCCAGGTACCTAGGCATCGTAGTCGACTCCTCCCTCTCCATGAACCAACAGGTATACGCCGTGGCCTCCAGCTGCTTCGACACCCTCTGCTTCCTCCATGAGACCTTCAAATGGATCCCCCCCCATCACCCACGCAGTCATTACCATCAGACTGGACTATGGAAATGCACTATATGCCCACATAGACAGGTCTGTGCTCTGCAAACTCCAGACTGTACAGGACACCACCGCAACACTCGGCCTTGTGTACATACTTTCATCATAAGTCGAGTCCCTCCATCGCACCGACTTGGTTCCCACCTCTCCCAGCATTTGCAAATGTGTGGCGGAGGGGCTATGCCTTTGGGGATGGTTTGTCTACAAGGCTAGCCCCAGTTACCACAGCAACTTGGGTTGTTGTGTCTGGTAGGTGGACATGTTACTAGACATGTTGTATGTGATATTGGTACATGTGCATTCTCACATTTGTGAGTTCCATGATTGTGGACTTGAGGTGTGTGGTGTGTTCAGTTAGTACTTACCAACAAGCAGTGCATTTCCATATGTGCCATCCTGAAACCGCTGGTTGATGATGGACTGGCGGAAGATGTAGGAATCATGCACACTCCCTGGGAACTTGGCTACGACATTGGTGAATATGCCCCGGTGGTCCACTATTGCCTGCACATTGATGGAATGTGTGTGCCTCATGTTGCGGTATATGTGTGCAGTGTCCGCAGGGGGCACAAGTAGGACATGTGTGCAGTCAATTGCCCCCAGCACCTGTGGGAAGCCAGCAATGGCATAAAAGCCTTGCTTGGTCTCAAGCTGTTCCTGTGCAGTGTTGGGGAAGCGTAGGTGCTGGGGCGTCAGGCTGATGATGCCATCCAAGACAGTTGGGAGGAACCTTGATAGGGCTGACTGTGAGACTCCCCCAACTCTGGCAGTTGTTGGTTGCAAGGTACCAGAGGCCAACATGTGCAGCACAGCCAGCAGCTTTGTCTGCGGAGGGATGTTGGTTCTCCGCTCTGTTGGGGCCTGCAGCCTGTGGGCTATCTGGGTCAGGATGCGGAGGATGGATGTCCTTTTGAGCCTATAGTGGGCAATGACATCCTCTGGCGTTAGGTCTGTGAGGCTGAGGCGTTGGCGTTGGTCTTCCTCGGCGCTGCCTCCGTGGTGGTCCTGGGGGAGGTGGCAGTGGCAGTGGTTGTTGTGGCCTTCTTGGTGCTCCGAGCTGCATGAGTAGTACCTCCATGGCTTCAGTGGGTCTTCAGATGAGGCTCTAGGCTGGTCTCCCTTATATACTGTTCTTTCTCACCATTTTTAAGACCAGCTATTTTCTGGTCTTAAGTCCCAGCCGCTAACGGCCTTTAGCAGCTGTTTTTTTAACGTATCGCCGGTCCGGGCGATTGTTGTAAATATCGCAAAGTGGGGTTAGCGTGCGTTTTTGCACGGGAACGCCTACCTTGCATGTCATTAGCGATAGTTATCGCTAACATGGGTGGCGATGCTGAAAGCGGCAGGTATCGTCAGAAAGCTGTCGCTAACGGCTGTTAGCGACAGCTTGTTAATAAGGTGATACAAATATCGCCCCATTAGCGGCAGGAAAGTGCCGCTAACGCGGCGTTAACTCGTTGTACATATGCCCCTGTGTATTTAAAGTGCAATAAAGGATGGACACATTGCAATGATACCCATTTGGAATTCAAATGTAGGTTGCCTTTCGAATTACCAGATTCATATCTGATATTTTTGACGCCAAAGTTTTGAAAACATCATTCGGCCTATTGGGAAGATGTGAACACGAATTAATGAGTTTATTTTGGGTATTTCCAATGCAAATGGATTTGGAAACATTATTCGGCCTATTGGGAAGATGTGAAGAATTACTATTTGGATTATTGTTTGTGCTAATTGTTTTTGCATCTGCAAAATTGTGTTTGAAAGAAATAGTTTATATATTTGATCTTTATATTATACGCAATGTAAATGAGAGTGTATATTTCAGAAATGTACTTCAGAGAAATAAATGATTTAATGTAGTTGAAGAATGTAATTTAGAAACTGTAGATAGGTAAACAGATAGTTGAACTTGTTGTAAATATTTTAAACGCAGATTTGTTTTTTTTTTTACAATCTCATTGATTGTATTTTTTTCCCCGCTGTTATATGATGATCTACGTTGAAATCACTATGTATGGTGAAATTCAGTAGAATCTGAAAACAGCAAAAAAGGAAACTGAATATGTTATGTAATTCTAAAATTATGTTGTGTTCTTAAAACTATGATATTTTATGTAATAACAGTTTTAATTCTTTTTATTACAGAAAGTAATACTAAAGCTTGAAAAGATTTTAAATTCAGTTGACAACAAAACTACTGTAAAATAGTTTCACTGAGTTTGGTATCTACTTTAAGAAATAAGGTAAGATGAAATAATGTAATAAGCATAATAATATGAAGTAATGTTTACTGTCACTTTTATTGCACTCATCCATTTTTTCAAGCACTACCCATGCACTGATCTATACAATTAGGCACTATTCACACACTCCTGCCATCACCCATGCACTATCCATGCATTTCTTCAATCACCTAGCATGCATCCATACAGTTGTAATATCACCCAGACACTACGTATGTACTCTTCCAATCACCCAGGTATTATCTGTCCACTCATGCAATCAGCTAGACATTATCCGTACACTCTTCCAATCACCCAGGTAGTACCTATACACTTCTCCAATCCCCTAAACATTATCCCTGCACTGATGCAATCACCCAGACACTACCCTTGCACTCTTTCAATCATCCAGGCAGTATCTATACAATGCTCTATTCATTCAGGCAGTACACATACACTTATAAAATCACCCAAGCTCTATTTATACAGTCCTCCAATCACCCAGGTACTACTCATGTACTCCTTCAATCACCCAGCCAGTACCCTTCAAGTTTTAAAATCACTCAGGCACTACCTATGCACTCCTCCAATCGCCCAGGCCGTACCCCTACATTCTTGCAATCAGCAAGACATTACCCCTACACTCATGCAATTACCGAGGTATTAACTATGCATTCCTCTAATCCCCCAGACATTACGCCTGCACTCATACAATCACTTAGGTATTAGCCATGCACTCATGCAATGCCACAGACATTACCCCTGCAATCATGCAATCACTTAGGCATTACACATGCACTCCTACAATGACCCTGACATTGCCCCTGCACTCATGCAATCACACAGGCATTACCCATGCATTCCTTCAATCACTCAGGCACTACCCCTGCAGTCATGCAATCACCCAGACACTGCCTATGTACTCATGGAATAACCCAGGCACTACCCTTGCACTCCTTCAGTCATCCAGGCACTATCCATGCACTTCTCCAATCACCCAGCCACTACCCATGCACTTATAAAATCATCCAGGCACTACCTATGCACTCGTCTAATCACTCAGGCACTACCCATGCACTCCTTCATTCATCCAGACATTACCCATCCACTCATGCAATCACCCAGGCACTACCCATGCAGTCATACATGCTCTCAGTCACTTCTGCAGCACTCATGCAATCACCCAAGCACTACCCATGCAGTCTTCCAATCATCCAGGCACTACTCCTGCGCTCATGCAATCACCCTGGTACTACTCATGCACTCCTCCAATTACCCAAGAACTACTCATGCAGTCCTACGTGTACCCAGGCACTACCCATGCACTCTTCCAGGCACCCAGGCATTACCCATATACTCCTTCAATCACCCAGACATTACCCCTGCACTCATGTAATCACACAGGCATTACCCATGCACTCCTTCAATCACTCAGGTACTACCCCTGCAGTCATGCAATCACCCAGGCACTACCTATGCACTCATGGAATAACCCAGGCACTACCCTTGCACTCCTTAAGTCATCCAGGCACTATCCATACACTCCTCCAATCACCCAACCACTACCCATGCACTTATAAAATCACCCAGACAGTACCTATGCACTTGTCTAATCACTCAGGCACTACCCATGCACTCCTCCATTCACCAAGACATTACCCCTGCATTCATCCAATCACCCAGGCACTACCCATGCACTCATGCAATCACTCAGGCACTACCCATGCAGTCATACATGCACTCAGGAACTTCTGCAGCACTCATGCAATCCCCCAAGCACTACCCATGCAGTCTTCCAATCATCCAGGCACTACTCCTGCACTTATGCAATCGCCCTAGTACTACTAATGCACTCCTCCAATCACCCAAGTACTACCCATGCAGTCCTACATGCACCCAGGCACTACCCATGCACTCTTCCATGCACCCAGGCATTACCCATGCACTACTTCAATCACCAACACATTACCCCTGCACTCATGCAATCACCCAGGCATTACCCATGCACTGCTTTAATCACTCAGGCTCTACCCTTGCAGTCATACAATCACCCAGGCACTACCTATGCACTCATGGAATAACCCAGGCACTACCTATGCACTCATGGAATAACCCAGGCACTATCCTTGCACTCCTCCAATCACCCAGCCACTACCCATGCACTTATAAAATCACCCAGGCACTACCTATGCACTCGTCGAATCACTCAGGCACTACCCATGCACTCCTCCATTCATCCAAACATTACCCCTGCATTCATGCAATCACCCAGGCATTACCCATGCACTCCTTCAATCACTCAGGCAGTGCCCATGCAGTCATACATGCACTCAGGACCTTCTGCAGCACTCATGCAATCACCCAAGCACTACTCTTGCAGTCTTTAATCATCCAGGCACTACTCCTGCACTCATGCAATCACCATGGTACTACTCATGCACTCCTCCAATCACCCAAGAACTACCTATGCAGTCCTACATGCACCCAGGCACTACCCATGCACTCTTCCATCCACCCAGGCATTACCCATGCACTCCTTCAATCACCCAGACATTACCCCTGGACTCATGCAATCACCCAGGCATTACCCATGCACTCCTTCAATCACTCAGGCAGTGCCCAAGCAGTCATACATGCACTTTGGCACTTCTGCGGCACTCATGCAATCACCCAAGTACTACCCATGCAGTATTCAAATCATCCAGGCACTACTGCTGCACTTATGCAATCATCCAGGTCCTACTCATGCACTCCTCCAATCACCCAGGAACTGCCCATGGAGTCCTACATGCACCCAGGCACTACCCATGCACTCTTCCATGCATCCAGGCATTACCCATGCACTCCTTCAATAACCCAGACATTACCCCTGCACTCATGCAATCACACAGGCATTACCCATGCACTCCTTCAATCACTCAGGCACTACTCTTGCAGTCATGCAATCACCCAGACACTATATATGCACTCATGGAATAACCCAGGCACTGCCCTTGCACTCCATCAGTCATCCAGGCACTATCCATGCACTCATGCAATAAGCCAGGCACTACCCATGCAGTCATGCAAACACTCAGGGACTACTGCTGCACTCATTCATTCCCTCAAACACTATCCATGCACTCATCCAATGACTCAGGCAATACTGCTGCACTCATTCATTCACTGAGACAGTACTTATTCACTCATACAATGACTCAGACACTACCCTTGCAGTCATTCATAGAACACATACAAGTTTGTCTAGTTTTAACCAATTAGGCGGTTCTAAAAAAAACATTATTTTTTTCTTTTTTGTTTATATTTTATTTGTATTTTTTAACTTTTTTGAATTTTTTGGGTGTTTTAAAAATGAAAAAAGAAAAAACAAACAGGACCAACAGTGAACATGTTAAAAAATTATGCAATTATGAACTCATTGTATAGAAAAAAAAAAGAATAACACTGGTGGTTCCTAATAGCAACCAGGATGGCATCCAGTGATTGCTCACCAAAACATAGGATTTTTTTCCATTCAACACAATGCTGCTCCACTCTAACGAAGTCAGGGATGATATTGGGTGTGCCAGATGATGTTGAAGCAGATGACGTGCTAGGGCCAGCAGCGTTTTCGTCAGTTGTCTGTCTTTCTTGTTCCTGTCGAAGCTGTTCTCCCGCAAGACATTGAGGGTGTATTGTCTGAAGATGTTTCAACATCGATGATGTCCTGCAGAAATATTTCTTTTCCGAACCTTGTGAGAGGACTTTCTCACAAATAGTGCAGGTGACTTTTCGGGCATTCGCCCTTTTCTCCCCAGGTGGAATGGAGAAAAATGCCCACACAATACTTTCGTATCTTTTCTTGACGGGTTCCTCCAGGTCTTCTTCCTCTTCAGGTGGAACCTGCTGAGGTGCATCGCCAGCTGCCATTTTTAGATGAGTTAAAAAAAAACACCAAAAAAAGGCAAACAAGAGGAGCAGAAGACAACAGATGTGTCTGCTGAGATGCTCTTGAAGGAATGAAAAAAATGGGTGGGGTCCTTCAAGTTCTAGAATCAAAAGGTTCTTAACCAATAAAATTGTTTCTTTTGAAGTCACATGGGATTCGCACACCAGGCGCGCAACCAGCGCGCACCTGACGCGATTTCCGTAAAATATATTTAACAATAATATATCTTTATTACAATTACAAATATATGATATTTATAATTAGATTAAATAATCTCTTGGTATAATATACATATAAAAGTTATATACATATACTTTTAAAACTTAAAGATTTGCGAGGGATTCGTGCACCCGGTGCGACCCCCAGAAATACATGCGTGACGTTACATGGGGCCAAGAACCACGCACCCTTCGCATACCATACGCGCATCGAACACGACTTAACCAATATGGCGGCAAAATTATTAGATTCGCGCACCCACCGAGATTGGTACACGATTGGTACGCGAATACAGTATAACATTTTTTTATAAACATGTAAATTCATATTTTAGAACAGAGAAAACATCACATTATTTTAATGAAAATTTAAAAATGAAGAAAAAGTATTTTTTGGACGTTATAGTTAGAAATTAGCATTTAAAAAACCTTTGAAATTCACTGAAAAAACCATAGGTTTCAGGGACGTTATAGTTAGAAATTAGCATTTAAAAAACCTTAGAAATTCACTGAAAAAACCACAGGTTTCAGGAACATTACAGTTAGTTGGAAATTTCACTCATATAAATTCATAGAAATTCGGCCATTATAGTTAGTTGAGCTAACTATAACACGCGCCCCCGCAATGCACTGCTGATGACGTCACATATTGCATCATTCATGACATGGTCAGTGACATCACTGATGACATCACTGATGACATCTCAAACAACGTCGGAATCCAAGAGAAGGCACTGGAGTGGATCATCTCCTTCCTCGCCGGAAGAACCCAGAGAGTCCGCCTCCCCCGTTCAGTTCCGAGGCCACCGAAGTCATCTGCGGCGTACCACAAGGATCATCACTCAGCCCCACCCTCTTCAACGTCTACATGAGCCCCCTCGCAGCCATCGCACGCCAACACAACCTCAACATCATCTCCTACGCCGACGACACCCAGCTGATCCTCTCCCTCACCAACGACCCCACAACCGCCAGAACCAACCTACATGAAGGGATGAAGGACGTAGCCGAGTGGATGAGGAACAGCCGCCTGAAACTGAACTCAGATAAGACGGAAGTCCTCATCCTAGGATCATCACCCTCCGCCTGGGACGACTCCTGGTGGCCCCCTGCCCTGGGCAACGCACCCAAACCAACGGACCACGCACGCAACCTGGGCTTCCTCCTGGACTCCTCCCTCTCAATGACCCGACAAGTCAACGCCGTCTCTTCGTCTTGCTTCATTATCCTACGCATGCTGCGGAAGATCTTCCGGTGGATCCCCACCGAAACCAGGAAGACGGTCACCCAGGCCCTCGTCACCAGCCGACTGGACTACGGCAACTCCCTCTACGCCGGAACCACAGCCAAACTTCATAAAAGACTCCAACGCATCCAGAACGCTGCAGCCCGACTCATCCTGGACATCCCCGACACAGCCACATCGCCAGACACCTGAGAGACCTGTACTGGCTCCCCGTCAGCAAGAGAATCACGTTCCGACTCCTCACCCACGCACACAAAGCCCTCCACAACCAAGGCCCCAGATACCTCAACGACCGTCTGACCTTCTACACTCCCACCCACCAGCTACGATCGACCAACCACGCCCTCGCCGCCGTCCCCCGCATCCGAAGAGCCACAACGGGAGGAAGATCCTTCTCCTACCTGGCTGCCAAGACGTGGAACTCCCTACCCATCCACCTCCGCCTTACCCAAGACCACCTCTCCTTCAGGAAGCAACTCAAGACCTGGCTGTTCGAACAGTAGCGGACCCCCCTCCCCCAAGCGCCTTGAGACCCTCCGGGTGAGTAGCGCGCTATACAAATGATTGATTGATTGATTGATTGATGACATCATCCACATGATAATCTGATGCACCACCTCACACCCTAATATAAACTTTGATACACCCACTCTAAAATATAGGCTACCATTTTCGAAACCATAGACACACCAATACCAGTTACTACATACCCACTCACTGATTCCTAGGTCTACACACACATCCACTCATTCACCCATACAGTCACTCATACATGCAGTCACTCATCAATACAGCACTATCATATGCATTCATACACCTATACAGACACTCACACACCACCACTCATCCATAGAGTTACTCACATACCTAGTCAGTCATGCAAAGAATCAATCACACTTCCATTTACTCACCTATACAGTTATACACACACCACCTCACTTATTCATACAGATACTAACACATACTTACTCTATTATACAATCCCTGACACAAGCACACACTCATCCATACAGCCACTCTCACAATCACTCACTCTCACACATAGTCATTTATATACTCCAACACTCACATATACAGCCTTTCACATATGTAGTTACTCACACATGTACTACTGAGACATCCATTCACTCACCAACACAACCATACACACACTCACCCACCCATACAGCCCTTCACAGATGCACTCTTGAACCCATACACCCAGTGAATCACCCACTCACACATCTATGCACAGAGTCACACACCCCCCTCCCACCCACACAGACACTCAGGCACCCATACAGATACTCAAACAACCAATCAATAACTCATATAGACACTCACGTAGCTACTCACCAACCCATCCAGCCGCTTACACACCAAATTGACAAACTGATAAAGACATTCACACAGTTTAGTCACTAACCCATGCATTCAGTAAGACACGTTTAATCACTCACTTATACAGTCAGTATAACTACTAAATCATCCATTCAGACTCTTATACACCCACTCATTCTTCAATACACCTTGGCATATATACATATAAAACATATTTAAACTTTACAGAAACACACAGTCACTGGATGATGTAATCAATGATGTCATCAGTGATGTCACTGACCATGTCATGAATGATGTAATATGTGATGTTAGCAGCAGTGCATTGCGGGGGTGCGAGTTATAGTAAGCTCAACTAACTATAACGGCCAAATTTCTCTGGTTTTATACGAGTGAAATGTCCAACTAACTATAACGTCCCTGAAACCTGTGGTTTTTCCAGTGAATATATATATATTTTTTTCCTTTTCCCTTTTCCCCCTACCCTTTTCTTCGACATCACGGAATAGAGTGATGAGAGAGACAATAACTACACATTACAGATAAGAGAATCCTTCTGTTCTTAATAATCAATTGTGTTCTTTTCTGTATAATTTAGAAGTGAATAGAGGGCAATAGGGAAGCACTTGATTGTAAATAACTGTTTTTTACTTCACTAGATTTATTTTGGTAAGAGAATTTTGGTGGGATAGCATATTGCATTAAGAGGAAAAGTACGGACGCTCTTGGTCAGGCTTAGGAATAGTCTACTCCTTCAGATAGTATGGCACTATGTCGATACCAGCAATATACATGACTGTTTTAAATATACAGGGCACTATGTCAACATGAATATATCTGTTGGATCAGAATTGCAATGTTAGTAAGAATAACCTTACGCATAGCACTTGTTTAAAATGATATGCATTATAAAAGCGCCACTCCATAATGGCCGCCATAGGAATATACATTTCAGGCCTGCTGGAATTAAGTCCGTCTTTGATTTCATATGTTTGTATTTCACGTTATATATTCATGCCTTTCCCACACCTCAGTGTGTGAGCAAGCCTGCTGTGACAGGCGAAACGCGTTACTGAGAAATTAAAAGACCTGGTGGTGAATAAATCCTCCTTGTGATCGTCTAAATTGGTTATGGATAAATATTAATGCCGGCGCGCTCCGCCGACAAACGACGATCTACCTACCTCGGGCGAGGGGGGACGGAAGGAGCAAACTCGTTTTGGGATATATATATATATATATATATATATATATATATATATATATATATATCCACACAAATCGGCACCTCCTTACGTCGCACCGAACAGAGACACGGTGACACCAGCAGAGTTAAGTCCAAAATTTATTCCATTATTTTTATCGGGCTATATATATATACCAAGCGAACATTCACCCACTTCTCACAGCACAACAACAAGCCCTTCAGCTGAATACAGATAACATGGTTCTTTAATGCAGCAGTGATTGCTGCATTAAAGAACCTTGTTATCTGTACTCAGCTGGAGGGCGTATTGTCATGCTATGAGGGTGTGACTGTTCGCTTGGAATAAAGCTCCTTTCTCCAGAACCAGGTTATGGCGCTTTTTTGTGTTGGATGTTGAAATACGGGAATTGTTTTGGATGTTCAATAAGGGGGGCATGACCCGCTTGTCCCACTGTGAGCCTGAGGAATTACCGGCGATTTTTGCAGTGAGAGGCGAGAAAGGGAGCCGAGGGAGGCTGATGCCTCCGCTTGGCGGGTTCTGGACACAGCGCCTTATGGACTTTGTGGGGCTACAACAAAGAACTCGTGTGCACCAGTGTATGCCTAGGAACCGTACTTACCTGCAACATCATGCTGGAGCCGACAGTGTGGCCAAACATCACCATGACTGCACAGGTATTACACTGAGGCTCCTGATGAATCTTGGGATTTATAGTGCGTCAGCAGTCAGGCAGGTGATTTCACCATCAGTAACCACACCTGGGACACTGCACATGTGATGCACCTCTGAGGAAGGCAATTCGCTGAAACGCGTCAGGTGCCTCACCATTGTTGTTGCCGGTGCCAATAGAAATAAAGCTCCTTTCTCCAGAACCAGGTTATGGCGCTTTTTTGTGTTGGATGTTGAAATACAGGAATTGCTGTCTCCCGCATGCCACGACCACCCTGCAGGGGTGGGGGCCCCCGACGACAGCGACTTGTTTTGGATGTTCAATAAGGGGGGCATGACCCGCTTGCCCCACTGTGAGCCTGAGGAATTACCGGCGATTTTTGCAGTGAGAGGCGAGAAAGGGAGCCGAGGGAGGCTGATGCCTCCGCTTGGCGGGTTCTGGACACAGCGCCTTATGGACATTGTGGGGCTACAACAAAGAACTCGTGTGCACCAGTGTATGCCTAGGAACCGTACTTACCTGCAACATCACGCTGGAGCCGACAGTGTGGCCAAACATCACCATGACTGCACGGGTATTACACTGAGGCTCCTGATGAATCTTGGGATTTGTAGTGCGGCAGCAGTCAGGCAGGTGATTTCACCATCAGTAACCACACCTGGGACACTGCACATGTGATGCACGTCTGAGGAAGGCAATTCGCTGAAACGCGTCAGGTGCCTCACCATTGTTGTTGCCGGTGCCAATAGAAATAAAGCTCATTTCTCCAGAACCAGGTTATGGCGCTTTTTGTGTTGGATGTTGAAATAAGGGAATTGCTGTCTCCCGCATGCCACGACCGCCCTGCAGGGTTGGGGGCCCCGACGACAGCGACTTGTTTTGGATGTTCAATAAGGGGGCATGACCCGCTTGCCCCACTGTGAGCCTGAGGAATTACCGGCGATTTTTGCAGTGAGAGGCGAGAAAGGGAGCCGAGGGAGGCTGATGCCTTCGCTTGGCGGGTTCTGGACACAGCGCCTTATGGACATTGTGGGGCTACAACAAAGAACTCGTGTGCACCAGTGTATGCCTAGGAACCGTACTTACCTGCAACATCACGCTGGAGCCGACAGTGTGGCCAAACATCACCATGACTGCACGGGTATTACACTGAGGCTCCTGATGAATCTTGGGATTTGTAGTGCGGCAGCAGTCAGGCAGGTGATTTCACCATCAGTAACCACACCTGGGATACTGCACATGTGATGCACCTCTGAGGAAGGCAATTCACTGAAACGTGTCAGGTGCCTCACCATTGTTGTTGCCGGTGCCAATAGAAATAAAGCTCCTTTCTCCAGAACCAGGTTATGGCGCTTTTTTGTGTTGGATGTTGAAATACGGGAATTGCTGTCTCCCGCATGCCACGACCGCCCTGCAGGGTTGGGGGCCCCCGACGACAGCGACTTGTTTTGGATGTTCAATAAGGGGGGCATGACCCGCTTGCCCCACTGTGAGCCTGAGGAATTACCGGCGATTTTTGCAGTGAGAGGCGACAAAGGGAGCCGAGGGAGGCTGATGCCTCCGCTTGGCGGGTTCTGGACACAGCGCCTTATGGACATTGTGGGGCTACAACAAAGAACTCGTGTGCACCAGTGTATGCCTAGGAACCGTACTTACCTGCAACATCACGCTGGAGCCGACACTGTGGCCAAACATCACCATGACTGCACGGGTATTACACTGAGGCTCCTGATGAATCTTGGGATTTGTAGTGCGGCAGCAGTCAGGCAGGTGATTTCACCATCAGTAACCACACCTGGGACACTGCACATGTGATGCACCTCTGAGGAAGGTAATTCGCTGAAACGCATCAGGTGCCTCACCATTGTTGTTGCCGGTGCCAATAGAAATAAAGCTCCTTTCTCCAGAACCAGGTTATGGCGCTTTTTGTGTTGGATGTTAAAATACGGGAATTGCTGTCTCCCGCATGCCACGACCGCCCTGCAGGGTTGGGGGCCCCGACGACAGCGACTTGTTTTGGATGTTCAATAAGGGGGCATGACCCGCTTGCCCCACTGTGAGCCTGAGGAATTACCGGCGATTTTTGCAGTGAGAGACGAGAAAGGGAGCCGAGGGAGGCTGATGCCTCCGCTTGGCGGGTTCTGGACATTGCGCCTTATGGACATTGTGGGGCTACAACAAAGAACTCGTGTGCACCAGTGTATGCCTAGGAACCATACTTACCTGCAACATCACGCTGGAGCCGACAGTGTGGCCAAACATCACCATGACTGCACGGGTATTACACTGAGGCTCCTGATGAATCTTGGGATTTGTAGTGCGGCAGCAGTCAGGGAGGTGATTTCACCATCAGTAGCCACACCTGGGACACTGCACATGTGATGCACCTCTGAGGAAGGCAATTCGCTGAAACGCGTCAGGTGCCTCACCATTGTTGTTGCCGGTGCCAATAGAAATAAAGCTCCTTTCTCCAGAACCAGGTTATGGCACTTTTTTGTGTTGGATGTTGAAATACGGGAATTGCTGTCTCCCACATGCCACGACCGCCCTGCAGGTTTGGGGCCCCCGACGACAGCGACTTGTTTTTGATGTTTAATGAGGGGGGCATGACCCTATTGCCCCACTGTGAGCCTGAGGAATTACCGACGATTTTTTCAGTGAGAGGCGAGAAAGGGAGCCGAGGGAGGCTGATGCCTCCGCTTGGCGGGTTCTGGACACAGCACCTTATGGACATTGTGGGGCTACAACAAAGAACTCGTGTGCACCAGTGTATGCCTAGGAACCATACTTACCTGCAACATCATGCTGGAGCCGACAGTGTGGCCAAACATCACCATGACTGCACGGGTATTACACTGAGGCTCCTGATGAATCTTGGGATTTGTAGTGCGTCAGCAGTCAGGCAGGTGATTTCACCATCAGTAACCACACCTGGGACACTGCACATGTGATGCACCTCTGAGGAAGGCAATTCGCTGAAACGCATCAGGTGCCTCACCATTGTTGTTGCCGGTGCCAATAGAAATAAAGCTCCTTTCTCCAGAACCAGGTTATGGCGCTTTTTTGTGTTGGATGTTGAAATACAGGAATTGCTGTCTCCCGCATGCCACGACCGCCCTGCAGGGGTGGGGGCCCCCGACGACAGCGACTTGTTTTGGATGTTCAATAAGGGGGGCATGACCCGCTTGCCCCACTGTGAGCCTGAGGAATTACCGGCGATTTTTGCAGTGAGAGGAGAGAAAGGGAGCCGAGGGAGGCTGATGCCTCCGCTTGGCAGGTTCTGGACACAGCGCCTTATGGACATTGTGGGGCTACAACAAAGAACTCGTGTGCACCAGTGTATGCCTAGGAACCGTACTTACCTGCAACATCACGCTGGAGCCGACAGTGTGGCCAAACATCACCATGACTGCACGGGTATTACACTGAGGCTCCTGATGAATCTTGGGATTTGTAGTGCGGCAGCAGTCAGGCAGGTGATTTCACCATCAGTAACCACACCTGGGACACTGCACATGTGATGCACGTCTGAGGAAGGCAATTCGCTGAAACGCGTCAGGTGCCTCACCATTGTTGTTGCCGGTGCCAATAGAAATAAAGCTCATTTCTCCAGAACCAGGTTATGGCGCTTTTTTGTGTTGGATGTTGAAATAAGGGAATTGCTGTCTCCCGCATGCCACGACCGCCCTGCAGGGTTGGGGGCCCCCGACGACAGCGACTTGTTTTGGATGTTCAATAAGGGGGGCATGACCCGCTTGCCCCACTGTGAGCCTGAGGAATTACCTGCGATTTTTGCAGTGAGAGGCGACAAAGGGAGCCGAGGGAGGCTGATGCCTCCGCTTGGCGGGTTCTGGACACAGCGCCTTATGGATATTGTTTGGCTACAACAAAGAACTCGTGTGCACCAGTGTATGCCTAGGAACCGTACTTACCTGCAACATCACGCTGGAGCCGACACTGTGGCCAAACATCACCATGACTGCACGGGTATTACACTGAGGCTCCTGATGAATCTTGGGATTTGTAGTGCGGCAGCAGTCAGGCAGGTGATTTCACCATCAGTAACCACACCTGGGACACTGCACATGTGATGCACCTCTGAGGAAGGTAATTCGCTGAAACGCATCAGGTGCCTCACCATTGTTGTTGCCGGTGCCAATAGAAATAAAGCTCCTTTCTCCAGAACCAGGTTATGGCGCTTTTTTGTGTTGGATGTTAAAATACGGGAATTGCTGTCTCCCGCATGCCACGACCGCCCTGCAGGGTTGGGGGCCCCCGACGACAGCGACTTGTTTTGGATGTTCAATAAGGGGGGCATGACCCGCTTGCCCCACTGTGAGCCTGAGGAATTACCGGCGATTTTTGCAGTGAGAGGCGAGAAAGGAAGCCGAGGGAGGCTGATGCCTGCGCTTGGCGGGTTCTGGACACTGCGCCTTATGGACATTGTGGGGCTACAACAAAGAACTTGTGTGCACCAGTGTATGCCTAGGAACCATACTTACCCTCAACATCACGCTGGAGCCGACAGTATGGCCAAACATCAGCATGACTGCACGGGTATTACACTGAGGCTCCTGATGAATCTTGGGATTTGTAGTGCGGCAGCAGTCAGGCAGGTGATTTCAGCATCAGTAGCCACACCTGGGACACTGCACATGTGATGCACCTCTGAGGAAGGCAATTCGCTGAAACGCGTCAGGTGCCTCACCATTGTTGTTGCCGGTGCCAATAGAAATAAAGCTCCTTTCTCCAGAACCAGGTTATGGCGCTTTTTTGTGTTGGATGTTGAAATACGGGAATTGCTGTCTCCCACATGCCACGACCGCCGCAGGTTTGGGGGCCCCCGACGACAGCGACTTGTTTTTGATGTTCAATAAGGGGGGCATGACCCTCTTGCCCCACTGTGAGCCCTAGGAATTACCAGCGATTTTTGCAGTGAGAGGCGAGAAAGGGAGCCGAGGGAGGCTGATGCCACCGCTTGGCGGGTTCTGTACACAGCGCCTTATGGACATTGTGGGGCTACAACAAAGAACTTGTGTGCACCAGTGTATGCCTAGGAACCGTACTTACCTGCAACATCACGCTGGAGCCGACAGTGTGGCCAAACATCACCATGACTGCACGGGTATTACACTGAGGCTCCTGATGAATCTTGGGATTTGTAGTGCGGCAGCAGTCACGCAGGTGATTTCACCATCAGTAACCACACCTGGGACACTGCACATGTGATGCACCTCTGAGGAAGGCAATTCGCTGAAACGCGTCAGGTGCCTCACCATTGTTGTTGCCGGTGCCAATAGAAATAAAGCTCCTTTCTCCAGAACCAGGTTGTGGCGCTTTTTTGTGTTGGATGTTGAAATACGGGAATTGCTGTCTCCCGCATGCCACGACCGCCCTGCAGGGTTGGGGGCCCCCGATGACAGCGACTTGTTTTGGATTTTCAATAAGGGGGGCATGACCCGCTTGCCCCACTGTGACATTGAGGAATTACTGGCGATTTTTGCAGTGAGAGGCGAGAAAGGGAGCCGAGGGAGGCTGATGCCTCCGCTTGGCGGCTTCTGGACACAGCACCTCATGGACATTGTGGGGCTATGACAAAGAACTCGTGTGCACCAGTGTATGCCTAGGAACCGTACTTACCTGCAACATCACGCTGGAGCCGACAGTGTGGCCAAACATCACCATGACTGCACGGGTATTACACTGAGGCTCCTGATGAATCTTGGTATTTGTAGTGCAGCAGCAGTCAGGCAGGTGATTTCACCATCAGTAACCACACCTGGGACACTGCACATGTGATGCACCTCTGAGGAAGGCAATTCGCTGAAACGCGTCAGGTGCCTCACCATTGTTGTTGCCGGTGCCAATAGAAATAAAGCTCCTTTCTCCAGAACCAGGTTATGGCGCTTTTTTGTGTTGGATGTTGAAATACAGGAATTGCTGTCTCCCGCATGCCACGACCGCCCTGCAGGGTTGGGGGCCCCCGACGACAGCGACTTGTTTTGGATGTTCAATAAGGGGGGCATGACCCACTTACCCCACTGTGAGCCTGTGGAATTACCGGCGATTTTTGCAGTGAGAGACGAGAAAGGGAGCCGAGGGAGGCTGATGCCTCCACTTAGCGGGTTCTGGACACAGCGCCTTATGGACATTGTGGGGCTACAACAAAGAACTCGTGTGCACCAGTGTATGCCTAGGAACCGTACTTACCTGCAACATCACGCTGGAGCCGACAGTGTGGCCAAACATCACCATGACTGCACGGGTATTACACTGAGGCTCCTGATGAATCTTGGGATTTGTAGTGCGACAGCAGTCAGGCAGGTGATTTCACCATCAGTAACCACACCTGGGACACTGCACATGTGATGCACCTCTGAGGAAGGCAATTCGCTGAAACGCGTCAGGTGCCTCACCATTGTTGTTGCCGGTGCCAATAGAAATAAAGCTCCTTTCTCCAGAACCAGGTTATGGCACTTTTTTGTGTTGGATGTTGAAATACGGGAATTTCTGTCTCCCACATGCCACGACCGCCCTGCAGGTTTGGGGCCCCCGACGACAGCGATTTGTTTTTGATGTTTAATAAGGGGGGCATGACCCTCTTGCCCCACTGTGAGCCTGAGGAATTACCGACGATTTTTTCAGTGAGAGGCGAGAAAGGGAGCCGAGGGAGGCTGATGCCTCCGCTTGGCGGGTTCTGGACACAGCACCTTATGGACATGTGGGGCTACAACAAAGAACTCGTGTGCACCAGTGTATGCCTAGGAACCATACTTACCTGCAACATCACGCTGGAGCCGACAGTGTGGCCAAACATCACCATGACTGCACGGGTATTACACTGAGGCTCCTGATGAATCTTGGGATTTGTAGTGCGGCAGCAGTCAGGCAGGTGATTTCACCATCAGTAACCACACCTGGGACACTGCACATGTGATGCACCTCTGAGGAAGGCAATTCGCTGAAACGCGTCAGGTGCCTCACCATTGCTGTTGCCGGTGCCAATAGAAATAAAGCTCCTTTCTCCAGAACCAGGTTATGGCGCTTTTTTGTGTTGGATGTTGAAATACGGGAATTGCTGTCTCCCGCATGCCACGACTACCCCGCAGGGTTGGGGGCCCCCGATGACAGCGACTTGTTTTGGATGTTCAATAAGGGGGGCATGACCCGCTTGCCCCACTGTGACCCTGAGGAATTACTGGCGATTTTTGCAGTGAGAGGTGAGAAAGGGAGCCCAGGGAGGCTTATGCCTCCGCTTGGCGGGTTCTGGACACAGCGCCTTATGGATATTGTGGGGCTATGACAAAGAACTCGTGTGCACCAGTGTATGCCTAGGAATCGTACTTACCTGCAACATCACGCTGGAGCCGACAGTGTGGCCAAACATCACCATGACTGCACGGGTATTACACTGAGGCTCCTGATGAATCTTGGGATTTGTAGTGCGGCAGCAGTCAGGCAGGTGATTTCACCATCAGTAACCACACCTGGGACGCTGCACATGTGATGCACCTCTGAGGAAGGCAATTTGCTGAAACGCGTCAGGTGCCTCACCATTGTTGTTGCCGGTGCCAATATAAATAAAGCTCCTTTCTCCAGAACCAGGTTATGGCGCTTTTTTGTGTTGGATGTTGAAATACGGGAATTGCTGTCTCCCGCATGCCACGACCGCCCTGCAGGGTTGGGGGCCCCCGACGACAGCGGCTTGTTTTGGATGTTCAATAAGGGGGGCATGACCCGCTTGCCCCACTGTGAGCCTGAGGAATTACCGGCGATTTTTGCAGTGAGAGGCGCGAAAGGGAGCCGAGGGAGGCTGATGCCTCCGCTTGGCGGGTTCTGGACACAGCGCCTTATGGACATTGTGGAGCTACAACAAAGAGCTGGTGTGCACCAGTGTATGCCTAGGAACCGTACTTACCTGCAACATCACGCTGGAGCCGACAGTGTGGCCAAACATCACCATGACTGCAAGCGTATTACAGTGAGGTTCCTGATGAATCTTGGGATTTGTAGTGCGGCAGCAGTCAGGCAGGGGATTTCACCATCAGTAACCACACCTGGGACACTGCACATGTGATGCACCTCTGAGGAAGGCAATTCGCTGAAATGCGTCAGGTGCCTCACCATTGTTGTTGCCGGTGCCAATAGAAATAAAGCTCCTTTCTCCAGAACCAGGTTATGGCGCTTTTTTGTGTTGGATGTTGAAATACGGGAATTGCTGTCTCCCGCATGCCACGACCGCCCTGCAGGGTTGGGGCCTCCGACGACAGCGACTTGTTTTGGATGTTCAATAAGGGGGGCATGACCCGCTTGTCCCACTGTGAGCCTGAGGAATTACCGGCGATTTTTGCAGTGAGAGGCGAGAAAGGGAGCCGAGGGAGGCTGATGCCTCCGCTAGGCGGGTTCTGGACACAGCGCCTTATGGACATTGTGGGGCTACAACAAAGAACTCATGTGCACCAGTGTATGCCTAGGAACCGTACTTACCTGCAACATCATGCTGGAGCCGACAGTGTGGCCAAACATCACCATGACTGCACGGGTATTACACTGAGGCTCCTGATGAATTTTGGGATTTGTAGTGCGGCAGCAGTTAGGCAGGTGATTTCACCATCAGTAACCACACCTGGGACACTGCACATGTGATGCACCTCTGAGGAAGGCAATTCGCTGAAACGCGTCAGGTGCCTCACCATTGTTGTTGCCGGTGCCAATAGAAATAAAGCTCCTTTCTCCAGAACCAGGTTATGGCACTTTTTTGTGTTGGATGTTGAAATACGGGAATTGCTGTCTCCCGCATGCCACGACCGCCCTGCAGGGTTGGGGGCCCCCGACGACAGTGACTTGTTTTGGATGTTCAATAAGGGGGGCATGACCTGCTTGCCCCGCTGTGAGCCTGAGGAATTACCGGGGATTTTTGCAGTGAGAGGCGAGAAAGGGAACCGAGGGAGGCTGATGCCTCCGCTTGGCGGGTTCTGGACACAGCGCCTTATGGACATTGAGGGCTACAACAAAGAACTCGTGTGCACCAGTGTATGCCTAGGAACCATACTTACCTGCAACATCACACTGGAGCCGACAGTGTGGCCAAACATCACCATGACTGCACGGGTATTACACTGAGGCTCCTGATGAATCTTGGAATTTGTAGTGCGACAGCAGTCAGGCAGGTGATTTCACCATCAGTAACCACACCTGGGACACTGCACATGTGATGCACCTCTGAGGAAGGCAATTCGCTGAAACGCATCAGGTGCCTCACCATTGTTGTTGCCGGTGCCAATAGAAATAAAGCTTCTTTCTCCAGAACCAGGTTATGGCGCTTTTTTGTGTTGGATGTTGAAATACGGGAATTGCTGTCTCCCGCATGCCACGACCGCCCTGTAGGGTTGGGGGACCCCGATGACAGCGACTTGTTTTGGATGTTCAATAAGGGGAGCATGACCCGCATGCCCCACTGTGAGCCTGCGGAATTACCGGCGATTTTTGCAGTGAGAGGCGAGAAAGGGAACCGAGGGAGGCTGATGCCTCCACTTGGTGGGTTCTGGACACAGCGCCTTATGGACATTGTGGGGCTACGACAAAGAACTCATGTGCACCAGTGTATGCCTAGGAACCGTACTTACCTGCAACATCACGCTGGAGCCGACAGTGTGGCCAAACATCACCATGACTGCACGGGTATTACACTGAGGCTCCTGATGAATCTTGGGATTTGTAGTGCGGCAGCAGTGAAGCAGGTGATTTCACCATCAGTAACCACACCTGGGACACTGCACATGTGATGCACCTCTGAGGAAGGTAATTCGCTGAAACGCATCAGGTGCCTCACCATTGTTGTTGCCGGTGCCAATAGAAATAAAGCTCCTTTCTCCAGAACCAGGTTATGACGCTTTTTTGTGTTGGATGTTGAAATACGGGAATTGCTGTCTCCCGCATGCCACGACCGCCCTGCAGGGTTGGGGGCCCCCGACGAGGGCGACTTGTTTTGGATATATATATATGTGGGAAGTAAAAAGCTCCCCGCGCTCAAAAGAATTCTGCAGCACATTAGGGCCATTAATAACTGTGACCAAACATATCCGGTGGCGAGGCGTTTCAGGGAGGTACATGATGGCAATTTGAAAGATCTATCGTATTACCTAATTGATACTGTCCCCTTCAATAGAAAAGGAGGTGACAGAGAGGGGCAGCTTAGGAAATTGGAAACAAGATACATCCTCAATTTCGATACTAAGGCCCCAGGAGGTTTGAATACGACTGAGGATTTATACACCTGCCTTTAGTAGAAATCAAGAAATATTATAATCCATCAATGGCTCCGACAGAAACTACGACACGCTCTCCAATAAAATAAGTCTAACTGGTATAGAGGGAAAATGATTCCTTTAAGCAAGTATTGGATTTAAAATGGGGTAAAAGTCTTTGCCGAATTAGAGAATAAGTTAAAATCAGCAAACATTACTAACACTGGCCGCCGAACCAACCCAAACCACGAAAATGGTGGTTTTTTAAATTGGCACTTTTTAATACTTATTTTTAAAAATATTTGTGTGCTGGTGGGGAACTGGCACACAAAAATTTCTTCTTCACCAAATTTGGGAGCACTGGCACTTTAAGGAACACTTAAAACTTTGGGGTTAAAATAGTAGGAATTGGTAGGAACCCATGGAAAAGATAAGGCTGTACCTGAACAACCAAAATCAGGAAGTTGGGTACGAAAACACACATGCATTTAAGCAAGGATATCAAAATTAATATTTATTTATTTATTTATGTGTCGAAGGAGTAATTAGCTATAATATATATTATATATCATATGTGGATATTTTATAAAAATTCCTTTTAACATTTGTATATTTGATACAAACTTTTTTAGCCAACTTTTAAGAATGAAACAGGGAAAACTACAGACAAATGATGAAATTTAGTTTTTTCCTAGGTCTTATACTGTTTTTAACTAACAAAGTTTTTATATGGACGAGCAATGTACAAATGAAGACAGATCAGAAATATGTATTAGACAGGAATGTTATCAGTATGTCTTCTATGTCAATTACTCGTCATGAGCACTAGTCACTTTAAAAGGTGTAAAAAAGACCACAAGCGTTGTCATGTGATCAAGGTCCAAAAGGACTGAAACGCATAATGGCCGACACTCAATAAATCAAAAAATACTGGCACTTACTTTGTGGTCCGCGACTGCTTTGGCGAATGCATGCTTTTGGAGAAGGCGGTGAATTCAAATATATATATATATATATATTCACTGAAAAACCATAGGTTTTAGGGACAGTTATAGTTAGTTGGACATTTCACTCGTACAAAACCATAGAAATTCCCCCGTTATAGTTAGTTCAGCTAACTTTACAGAAACACACAGTCACTGGATGATGTCATCAGTGATGTCATTTGAGATGTCATCAGTGATGTCATCAGTGATGTCACTGACCATGTCATGAGTGATGTAATATGTGACGTCATCAGCAGTGCATTGCGGGGCGCGAGTTATAGTTAGCTGAACTAACTATAACGGGGAATTTCTATGGTTTTGTACGAGTGAAATGTCCAACTAACTATAACTGTCCCTAAAACCTATGGTTTTTCAGTGAATTTCAAAGGTTTTTAAATGCTAATTTCTAACTATAACGTGTCTGAAACCTATGGTTTTTTCAGTGAATTTCAAAGGTTTTTTAAATGCTAATTTCTAACTATAACGTGCCTGAAACCTATGATTTTTTAAGTGAATTTCAAAGGTTTTTTTAAATGCTAGTTTCTAACTATGCCTACAGAGGTAGGACATGTGAAGAAAGAAGAAAAACGCACAGAAAGAAGCAAAAGATGTGCAGAAAGAACCAACAGAGGAGCAGAAAGAGGCCTTGTTGCAAAATCATCCTGTGCCCACAACTTTTTCAGACGGGTACTGGTGGTAACTGACTCTGACTAACCAGAGCCAGTGCTATGCTAAAAGACACTTAGAATACAGTGAAAACACCTACATACACTAGGGAACAGTATGCGTTGGGGTACCCCTGTGATTAGCATGACCTCCTCTGCAAGTCCCTAGTACATAATAGGGCAGGGGGATTAAAACTACCTCTTAAAACGCGCTACAGGGCGCGTTTGCACAGTGGTGAAGGGAGGGGGCCTGAGGTGACATGTGTGCAAACGCACCCCGTGGCGCGTTTTAAGTTGCGAGATTAAGTCCCCTAGAATTCTGAGGGTCCCTGGGGCCCAACTAGCCCCCAGGTACCTACAGTTAGGACCACAGAGCTGAGTTGCAGAGAGGCGTTCCGAGGCCACGCACCTTTTTCACCTCTCTGCAACGCAACTCTGTTGTGCTTACTGTAGGTACCTGGTGGGCTAGTTGGCCCCAGGGTCCCTCAGGATTCAAACGGAATTAATTCCCCAACTTAAAACGCACCACAGGGCGTGTTTGCGCACATGTCACCTGAGGCCCCGCCCCCTCCCTTCACCACTGTGCAAACGCGCCCCGTGGTGCGTTTTAGGTTGGGGATTAGGTCACCTTGAATCCTGAGGGTCCCTGGGGCCCAACTAGCCCACTAGGTACTTCCAGTAAGCACCACAGGCCTGCGTTGCAACGCCTGTAACAAATTGTGCAGTTGTGTTTAGGTAGTGAAGAGGGTCGTGCTGGGGGTAGTGTTTTAGGGTTTAGGGTAGTGCAGTGGTGTTTGTGTAGTGTAGGGGGTCATGCTGGGGGTAGATTTAGGGTTTAGGGTAGTGCAGTGGTGTTTGGGTAGTGTAGGGGGTCGTGCTGGGGGTAGTGTTTTAGGGTTTAGGGTAGTGCAGTGGTGTTTGGGTAGTGTAGGGGGTCGTGCTGGGGGTAGTGATTTAGGGTAGTGCAGTGGTGTTTGGGTAGTGTAGGGGTACTGCTGGGGGTAGTGTTTTAGGGTTGAGGTTAGTGCAGTGGTGTTTGGGTAGTGTAGGGGTACTGCTGGGGGTAGTGTTTTAGGGTTTAGGGTAGTGCAGTGGCGTTTGTGTAGTGTAGGGGTAGTGTTTTAGGGTTTAGGGTAGTGCAGTGGTGTTTGTGTAGTGTAGGAGGTCATGTTTTAGGGTTTAGGGTAGTGCAGTGGTCTTTGGGTAGTGTAGGGAGTCGTGCGGGGGTAGTGTTTTAGGGTTTAGGGTAGTGTAGGGGGTCATGCGGGGGTAGTGTTTTAGGGATTAGGGTAGTGCATTGGTGTTTGGGTAGTGTAGGGGGTCATGCAGTGGGTAGTGTTTTAGGGTTTAGGGCAGTGCAGTGGTGTTTGGGTAGTGTAGGGGGTCATGCTGGGGGAGTGTTTTAGGGTTTAGGGCAGTGCAGTGGTGTTCGGGTAGTGTAGGGGGTCGTGCTGGGGGAGTGTTTTAGGGTTTAGGGCAGTGCAGTGGTGTTCGGGTAGTGTAGGGGGTCGTGCTGGGGGTAGTGTTTGAGGGTTTAGGGCAGTGCAGTCGTGTTCGGGTAGTGTAGGGGGTTGTGCTGGGGGTAGTATTTTAGGGTTTAGGGCAGTGCAGTGGTGTTTGGGCAGTGTAGGGGGTAATGCTGGGGGTGGTGTTTTAGGGTTTAGGGCAGTGCAGTGGTGTTCGGGCAGTGTAGGGGGTCGTGCTGGGGGTGGTGTTTCAGGGTTTAGGGCAGTGCAGTGGTGTTCGGGCAGTGTAGGGGTGGTGTTTCAGGGTTTAGGGCAGTGCAGTGGTGTTCGGGCAGTGTAGGGGGTCGTGCAGGGGTGGTGTTTCAGGGTTTAGGGCAGTGGTGTTCGGGCAGTGTAGGGGGTCGTGCTGGGGGTGGTGTTTCAGGGTTTGGGGCAGTGCAGTGGTGTTCGAGCAGTAAAGGGGGTCGTGCTGGGGGTGGTGTTTCAGGGTTTAGGGCAGTGCAGTGGTGTTCGGGCAGTGTAGGGGGCGGTGCAGGGGGTGGTGTTTCAGGGTTTTGGGCAGTGCAGTGGTGTTTGGGCAGTGTAGGGGGTGCTGCAGGGGTGGTGTTTCAGGGTTTAGGGCAGTGCAGTGGTGTTCGGGCAGTGTAGGGGGTGGTGTTTCAGGGTTTAGGGCAGTGCAGTGGTGTTCGGGCAGTGTAGGGGGTCGTGCAGGGGGTGGTGTTTCAGGGTTTAGGGCAGTGGTGTTCGGGCAGTGTAGGGGGTGCTGCAGGGGGTGGTGTTTCAGGGTTTAGGGCAGTGCAGTGGTGTTCGGGCAGTGTAGGGGGTCGTGCTGGGGCTGGTGTTTCAGGGTTTAGGGCAGTATAGTGGTGTTCGGGCAGTGTAGGGGCCCGTGCTGGGGCTGGTGTTTCAGGGTTTAGGGCAGTGCAGTGGTGTTCGGGTAGTGTAGGGGGTCGTGCTGGGGGTAGTGTTTGAGGGTTTAGGGCAGTGCAGTCGTGTTCGGGTAGTGTAGGGGGTTGTGCTGGGGGTAGTATTTTAGGGTTTAGGGCAGTGCAGTGGTGTTTGGGCAGTGTAGGGGGTAATGCTGGGGGTGGTGTTTTAGGGTTTAGGGCAGTGCAGTGGTGTTCGGGCAGTGTAGGGGGTCGTGCTGGGGGTGGTGTTTCAGGGTTTAGGGCAGTGCAGTGGTGTTCGGGCAGTGTAGGGGTGGTGTTTCAGGGTTTAGGGCAGTGCAGTGGTGTTCGGGCAGTGTAGGGGGTCGTGCAGGGGTGGGGTTTCAGGGTTTAGGGCAGTGGTGTTCGGGCAGCGTAGGGGGTCGTGCTGGGGGTGGTGTTTTAGGGTTTGGGGCAGTGCAGTGGTGTTCGAGCAGTAAAGGGGGTCGTGCTGGGGGTGGTATTTCAGGGTTTAGGGCAGTGCAGTGGTGTTCGGGCAGTGTAGGGGGCGGTGCAGGGGTGGTGTTTCAGGGTTTTGGGCAGTGCAGTGGTGTTCGGGCAGTATAGGGGTGCTGCAGGGGTGGTGTTTCAGGGTTTAGGGCAGTGCAGTGGTGTTCGGGCAGTGTAGGGGGTGGTGTTTCAGGGTTTAGGGCAGTGCAGTGGTGTTCGGGCAGTGTAGGGGGTCGTGCAGGGGGTGGTGTTTCAGGGTTTAGGGCAGTGGTGTTCGGGCAGTGTAGGGGGCGGTGCAGGGGGTGGTGTTTCAGGGTTTAGGGCAGTGCAGTGGTGTTCGGGCAGTGTAGGGGGTGCTGCAGGGGGTGGTGTTTCAGGGTTTAGGGCAGTGCAGTGGTGTTCGGGCAGTGTAGGGGGTCATGCAGGGGTGGTGTTTCAGGGTTTAGGGCAGTGCAGTGGTGTTCGGGCAGTGTAGGGGGTCGTGCTGGGGCTGGTGTTTCAGGGTTTAGGGCAGTATAGTGGTGTTCGGGCAGTGTAGGGGGCCGTGCTGGGGCTGGTGTTTCAGGGTTTAGGGCAGTGCAGTGGTGTTCGGGCAGTGTAGGGGGTCATGCTGGGGCTGGTGTTTCAGGGTTTAGGGCAGTGCAGTGGTGTTCGGGCAGTGTAGGTGGTCGTGCTGGGGCTGGTGTTTCAGGGTTTAGGGCAGTGCAGTGGTGTTCAGGCAGTGTAGGGGGTCATGCTGGGGCTGGTGTTTCAGGGTTTAGGGCAGTGCAGTGGTGTTCGGGCACTGTAGGGGTTCTTGCTGGGGCTGGTGTTTCAGGGTTTAGGGCAGTGCAGTGGTGTTCGGGCAGTGTAGGGGGTCGTGCTGGGGGTGGTGTTTCAGGGTTTAGGACAGTGCAGTGATGTTTGGGCAGTGTAGGGGGTCATGCTGGGGCTAGTGTTTCAGGATTTATGGCAGAGCAATGGTGTTCAGGCAGTGTAGGGGGTTTTGCTGGAGGTGGTGTTTCAGGGTTTAGGGCAGTGCAGTGGTGTTCGTGCAGTGTAGGGGTGGTGTTTCAGGGTTTAGGGCAGTGGTGTTCAGGCAGTGTAGGGGGTCTTGCTGGGGTTGATGTTTCAGGGTTTAGGGCAGTGCAGTGGTGTTCGAGCAGTATAGGGGGTCATGCTGGGGGTGGTGTTTCAGGGTTTAGGGCAGTGCAGTGGTGTTCCGGCAGTGTAGGAGGTCGTGCAGGGGGTGGTGTTTCAGGGTTTAGGGCAGTGCAGTGGTGTTCGGGCAGTGTAGGGGTCATGCTGGGGGTGGTGTTTCAGGGTTTAGGGCAGTGCAGTGGTGTTCAGGCAGTGTAGGGGGTCGTGCTGAGGGGTGGTGTTTCAGGGTTTAGGGCAGTGCAGTGGTGTTCGGGCAGTGTAGGGCGTCGTGCAGGGGTGGTGTTTCAGGGTTTAGGGCAGTGCAGTGGTGTTTGGGCAGTGTAGGGGGTCGTGCAGGGGTGGTGTTTCAGGGTTTAGGGCAGTGCAATGGTGTTCGGCCAGTGTAGGTGGTCTTGCTGGGGGTGGTGTTTCAGGCTTTAGTGCAGTGGTGTTCGGGCAGTGTAGGGCGTCTTGCTGGGGGTGGTGTTTCAGGGTTTAGGGCAGTGCAGTGGTGTTCGGGCAGTGTAGGGGGTCTTGCTGGGGCTGGTGTTTCAGGGTTTAGGGCAGTGCAGTGGTGTTCGGGCAGTGTAGGGGTCGTGCTGGGGCTGGTGTTTGAGGGTTTAGGGTAGTGCAGTGGTGTTCGGGCAGTGTAGGGGTCGTGCTGGGGCTGGTGTTTCAGGGTTTAGGGCAGTGCAGTGGTTTTCGGGCAGTGTAGGCAGTCGTGCTGGGGCTGGTGTTTCAGGGTTTAGGGCAGTGCAGTGGTGTTCGGGCAGTGTACGGGGTTGTGCTGGGGCTGGTGTTTCAGGGTTTAGGGCAGTGCAGTGGTGTTCGGGCAGCATAGGGGGTTGTGCTGGGGGTGGTGTTTCAGGGTTTAGGGCAGTGCAGTGGTGTTCGGGCAGTGTAGGGGGTCGTGCTGGGGCTGGTGTTTCATGGTTTAGGGCAGTGCAGTGGTGTTCGGGCAGTGTAGGGGGTCGTGCTGGGGGTGGTGTTTCAGGGTTTAGGGCAGTGCAGTGGTGTTCGGGCAGTGTAGGGGGTCATGCTGGGAGTGGTGTTTCAGGGTTTAGGGCAGTGCAGTGGTGTACGGGCAGTGTAGGGGGTCTTGCTGGGGGTGGTGTTTCAGGGTTTAGGGCAGTGGTGTTCGGGCAGTGTAGGGGGTCTTGCTGGGGGTAGTGTTTCGGGGTTTAGGGCAGTGCAGTGGTGTTCGTGCAGTGTAGGGGGTCGTGCTGGGGGTGGTGTTTCAGTGTTTAGGGCAGTGCAGTGGTGTTCGGGCAGTGTAGGGGGTCGTGCAGGGGCTGGTGTTTCAGGGTTTAGGGCAGTGCAGTGGTGTTCGGGCAGTGTAGGGGGTCGTGCTGGGGGTGGTGTTTCAGGGTTTAGGGCAGTGCAGTGGTGTTCGGGCAGTGTAGGGGGTCGTGCAGGGGCTGGTGTTTCAGGGTTTAGGGCAGTGCAGTGGTGTTCGGGCAGTGTAGGGGTCGTGCTGGGGCTGGTGTTTCAGGGTTTAGGGCAGTGCAGTGGTGTTCGGGCAGTGTAGGGGTCGTGCTGGGGGTGGTGTTTCAGGGTTTAGTGCAGTGCAGTGGTGTACGGGCAGTGTAGGGGGTCGTGCAGGGGGTGGTGTTTCAGGGTTTAGGGCAGTGCAGTGGTGTTCGGGCAGTGTAGGGGTCGTGCTGGGGCTGGTGTTTCAAGGTTTAGGGCAGTGCAGTGGTGTTCGGGCAGTGTAGGGGGTCTTGCTGGGGGTGGTGTTTCAGGGTTTAGTAGTGGTGTTCGGGCAGTGTAGGGGGTCTTGCTGGGGGTGGTGTTTCAGGGTTTAGGGCAGTGCAGTGGTGTTCGGGCAGTGTAGGGGGTCTTGCTGGGGGTAGTGTTTCAGGGTTTAGGGCAGTGCAGTGGTGTTCGTGCAGTGTAGGGGTCGTGCTGGGGATGGTGTTTCAGGGTTTAGGGCAGTGCAGTAGTGTTCGAGCAGTGTAGGGGTCGTGCAGGGGGTGGTGTTTCAGGGTTTAGGGCAGTGCAGTGGTGTTCGGGCAGTGTAGGGGGTCGTGCTGGGGGTGGTGTTTCAGGGTTTAGGGCAGTGCAGTGGTGTTCGGGCAGTGTAGGGGGTCGTGCTGGGGGTGGTGTTTCAGGGTTTAGGGCAGTGGTGTTCGGGAAGTGTAGGGGGTCTTGCTGGGGGTGATGTTTCAGGGTTTAGGGCAGTGCAGTGGTGTTCGGGCAGTGTAGGAGGTCTTGCTGGGGGTAGTGTTTCAGGGTTTAGGGCAGTGCAGTAGTGTTCGGGCAGTGTAGGGGTCATGCTGGGGGTGGTGTTTCAGGGTTTAGGGCAGTGCAGTGGTGTTCGGGCAGTGTAGGGGGTCGTGAAGGGGTGGTGTTTCAGGGTTTAGGGCAGTGCAGTGGTGTTCGGGCAGTGTAGGGGGTCGTGCTAGGGTATGTGTTTCAGGGTTTAGGGCAGTGCAGTGGTGTTCAGGCAGTGTAGGGGGTCGTGCAGGGGCTGGTGTTTCAGGGTTTAGGGCAGTGCAGTGGTGTTCGGGCAGTGTAGGGGGTCGTGCTGGGGGTAGTGTTTTAGGGTTTAGGGTAGTGCAGTGGTGCTTGTGTAGTGTAGGGGGTCGTGCTGGGGGTAGTGTTTTAGAGTTTAGGATAGTGCAGTGGTGTTTGTGTAGTGTAGGGGGTCATGTTTTAGGGTAGTGCAGTGGTGTTTGGGTAGTGTAGGGGGTCGTGCTGGGGGTAGTGTTTTAGAGTTTAGGATAGTGCAGTGGTGTTTGTGTAGTGTAGGGGTCATGTTTTAGGGTAGTGCAGTGGTGTTTGGGTAGTGTAGGGGGTCGTGCTGGGGGTAGTGTTTTAGGGTTTAAGGTAGTGCAGTGGTGTTTGTGTAGTGTAGGGGGTCGTGCTGGGGTAGTGTTTTCGGGTTTAGGGTAGTGCAGTGGTGCTTGTGTAGTGTAGGGGGTCGTGCTGGGGGTCGTGTTTTAGGGTTTAGGGTAGTGCAGTGGTGTTTGTGTAGTGTAGGGGGTCATGTTTTAGGGTAGTGCAGTGGTGTTTGGGTAGTGTAGGGGGTCGTGCTGGGGGTAGTGTTTTAGGATTTAGGTTAGTGCAGTGGTGTTGGGGTAGTGTTTTAGGGTTTAGGGTAGTGCAGTGGTGTTTGTGTAGTGTAGGGGATCATGCTGGGGGTAGTGTTTTAGGGTTTAGGATAGTGCAGTGGTGCTTGTGTAGTGTAGGGGGTCGTGCTGGGGTAGTGTTTTAGGGTTTAGGGTAGTGCAGTGGTGTTTTTGTAGTGTAGGGGGTCATGTTTTAAGATGCAACGCTCCAATACCTGACCAGTCTGCACTACATAAAACTGCAAAAAAACTAAAAATAAAAAGTGTTTTGCACACTTTTGTCATTGGGCTATATGTGTGCTACATCTCGGTAATATTTGTGCTACATTTGGGCTCTTTTTTCACTGGTGGCCATCTTGGAAGACTTCTTTGTTATGAAGTTTCCTAATTTCCTCATTTACTGCAGTCTCCTCAGTAGGAAATGCTTTCAGTTTTTACTTTGATTCCATCAAGAAGGCATTCAGATGTGTCACACATTTGCCATAAATTCAGAATGTTATTACTCTAGTTGTTCATTAGATCACTGTAGTAAAGCTACTGCTCACCAAGGAGTTAACTGGAAGTCTACTGCTGGTATTGAAAGTGATTGTTTCAGTCTGCATGTCAGAATTTTCTAATGAAATAGAAGAGGATTTGAGATCTCACTTAAAACATGCACTAAATTTTCTTTTTGCAGCACTAACCATAATTTCTATGGCAAAATGAACCCCCTCATTTTGTTCCTTTTTAAATTAAATGTTTTAAGTGTTACCAGTTTATTCCAATCAAGATGACTTCAGGTGTGCCATACTTTTGTCATAAGTAAGGCTGTTAGCACTCTAGTTGTTCTTTAGAACACTCTGGGAAGCTGCAGTAGAACACAAAGGCATCAACTGACAGGCTGCTCCTGTTGAAATATAACAGGAAGATATTTGAGATCTCACTTAAAACATGTCCTAATTTTTCTTTCTACAGCACTAACCATAATTTCTATGGCAAAATGAACCCCTCATTTTGTTCCTTTTTAAATTAAATGTTTTAAGTGTTACCAGTTTATTCAAATCAAGATGGCTTCAGGTGTGCCATACTTTTGTCATAAGTAAGACTGTTAGCGCTCTAGTTGTTCTTTAGAACACTCTGGGAAGCTGCAGTAGAACACAAAGGCATCAACTGACAGGCTGCTCCTGTTGAAATATAACAGGAAGATATTTGAGATCACACTTGAAACATGTCCTAATTTTTCTTTCCAGAGCACTAACCATAATTTCTATGACAAGATGAACCCCATCATTTTGTTCCTTTTTAAATTAAATGTTTTAAGTGTTACCAGTTTATTCCAATCAAGATGGCTTCAGGTGTGCCATACTTTTGTCATAAGTAAGGCTGTTAGCACTCTAGTTGTTCTTTAGAACACTCTGGGAAGCTGCAGTAGAACACAAAGGAATCAACTGACAGTCTCTGCCCTTGTTGGATGTACATGTTTTACTGAGAATGTCAGACTTCATTCTCACATGACTGAGAAAGATAATGTGAATTTACAGAAAATATGCTCTCATTTTAGCTTCTGGGGACCTTCCAAAACTGTATGGGACAAGCATGTGAAAATAGTTTTCTCTCAAACATGATTCATGATATCCCAGCAGAAGGTTTTTCACAGGGTAAAATCACCTTAGAACACACCACAATTCCTGAAATTAGTATGGTACCATCAACAAATGAATTCTAATGTAACTAAAGTCTGTTATCACCCTTTATAGTTCTCCTTTTGGTAACCCTCAAAATCTTCGATTCACTACAATGCATTTCAAAGGGGTACTATCATTTATATTGGTCCCAAGATGGCTGCCAGCAATTCCAGGATGAAGTGCTGACAGCCAATCAGATCTCACGATGACATGTGTGGTTAGGCTCCGCCCAGATATATATGTGTTTTTACTTTTGATTTTCTCAGCAACTACTGAACGGATTTACACCATTTAACAAAAAGGGTTCTTTTTGAACCAAGAACTACCTCTTTGCCAAATTTGGTGTAATTCCGTTCAGCAGTTCGGGCTGTAGCCGTGTCTAAAGTTTCCTATGGGAAAATGAATGGGGAAAACACGTTTTGGGACCGCCCTTTTTCTCGGCCCCCGCTTGACGAATCACCCTGAGACTTTCAGGGTAGGAGCGGACCGGAGCGGGCCATAAAGTTTGAAAATTTTGCGAAGATTCGTCAACCGACGCAAGAGTTATTTCAAATAGAATGTCGCGGATTTCCTATGGAAAATAGGTCCTAACTATAACTATCTACTGGCGACCGCCAGTAGATATATATATATATATATATATATATATATATATATATATATATATATATATATATATATATATTCCAAGCGAACATTCACCCACTTCTCACAGCACAACAACAAGCCCTTCAGCTGAATACAGATAACATGGTTCTTTAATGCAGCAGTGATTGCTGCATTAAAGAACCTTGTTATCTGTACTCAGCTGGAGGGCTTGTTGTCATGCTTAGAGGATGCCCAGCCCGACCGGCTTGGCTGGGCATCCTCTAAGCGTCATTTTCTTTTGAATATGTATGTATGTATATATATATATATATATATATATATCACCTACCGGCGGTCATCAGTAGGTAGTTATAGTTAGGACCTTATTTCTATTTAAAAAGCGTTTTTTGATTTGCCAATATCTTTGGCGTTGTTTGAAGAATCTTTGCAAAATTTTAAAAACTAATGGGGCGCTCCCGTCAGCTCCTGTCTTGAATGCTTCGGGGTGATTCATCAAGCGGCGGCCGGCCGAGAAAAGAGGGGGGTCCCAAAATGTATTTTCTCCATGTTAATTTCCACAGGAATCTTTTGTCGCAGCTACAGCCCGAACTGCTGAACAGAATTACACCAAATTTAGTAGAGAGGTAGCTCTTGGTCCAGAGTGCGCTCTTTGCTTTAAATGGTGTAAATCTGCTCAGTAGTTCCTGAGAAATTCATATTTCTAGAACTATAGATATCTGGTTACCGCGGTGGATCCGCAAACCCTCCCAATTACTAGTTTGACTCTCATTGGCTGCCAACACTTCAAACTAGGAAGTGTTGGCAGCCATCTTGTGACTTGGTTGAACCGAGTCACAAGAAAAAAGGTAAAAAAACAAGAATAGGGGGCAGGGTAGAAACACCCTGACCCCTAGGCCTGCTCAGGGACCCCACGGGACAAAATAAGCATTTTTTTTAAAAATGTTGGCAGCATTCGCAAAGGGTCCGTAAATCCTGCCGAAAAAGGTGAAAAAAAATGAAGCGCGGTCTCCCGCGCCTCGTTTAATTAAGCCGCTGTGTGGGCCAGGTCCCGGGGGCAATTTTGTAATATGATGCGAGGGCCCTGCGGGGCCCCTGCAGCCCCGGGGACTGCCACCCTCCTGGGCCAAATTTAATGATATGTGGGGGGCACGTGGCCCACCCGCAGCCATTGGGACCGCCACCGCCCCAGGGCTGTTTGTAAATAAAACATGTGGGGGGGCTCATGCCTGCCCCCATGCTGCCCTGGGGACAGCCACCTCCCGGGGCTTTAAACTTTAAATGTGGGGGCATTGAGCACCCCCCAAAGCCCTAGGGACCGCCACCTCCCGGGTCTTTTAAAAAAATAAAAGGTATGGGGGCTCCTGCCCCCCCACACTGCCCCAGGGACTACCACCTCCCCGGGGCATAGATTGTGTAAATGCAGGGGTCCGTTGCAGACCCCCAGCCCCGGGGACCACCACCTCCCTGGGGCTATCTACAAGATGGGAGGGGGCCGAGCCCTTCATGGCCGTGGGGACCGCCACCCCCCAGGACCAGCTCCAGCAATGTCCTGGGGTGCCCACCCCCGGGACACTGTAGTTTGCCATGGCAGGGCAGGAGCACTGCTCCTGCCCTGCCACAGCAAACTCTGCTTCGCTTCATGGAAGCGAGAGCATGTAAACTGCTCTCGCTTCAATGAAGCAAAGCAGAATTGCTTTTGGCCAAAGGGAGCTGCATGTCAGCAGCTCACTCTGCCCAAAAGCAATGCCGGCTCCCACAGGAGGCGAGGAGCCGGCAGGTACTGTGGGGGCATTGGGGCTCCCCCGCAGTCCCCAACAAAGGGGCCATGCCCCGGGGGATGGGGTCCCTGGGGCCCAAAATGGCCCAGGAGGGGGGTCACTCGACCCACCTCCCTTTTCTTAATTGTTTTTTTAAAAAAGGCCTTGCACAGCCCCTTCCCTTTTCATTTTTTTTTTAAATGGCTCAGGCCCTGGAGGATGGGGTCTCCAGGGCCCAAAAGGCTCAAGGGAAGGGGAGCCACAAAGCCCCCCTTCTTAAAATAAAAAAAAAAGAAACCAGCAACTCGCCGGAGGCCCCGCCCCCTCCCTGTACGACTTTGCAAATGCACCTCCTGGCACGCTCTGTGTTGGGGGATTAAGTCACTTTGGATCCTAAGGGTCCTTAGGGGCCAACTAGCCCAACTGGCACCTCCTGTAAGCCCCACACAGTGGGATTGCTGAGAGGTGGTCCGAGGCCACGCCCCTTTTAGCAACACTCTGCAAACGGGTGTCTTGGCACACTGATGGTAGGGCGATGAGGTCCCCTTGTGTCCTGAGGACTTCAGGACTAAAGTGGACTTCATCACCCAAGCAGCAGTGCGCCAGGAGGCGCATTTGCAGAGTGTTTTAAAGGGGGGCGTGGCCTCTGACCACTCTCAGCAATCCAGCTGTGTAGGGCTTACTGGAGGTAACAGGAGGGCTAGGTGGCACTAGGGACCCTCAGGAGGCAAGGGGACTTCATCCCCCAACCAAGAGAGCACCAGGATGCACGTTTGCAGAGTGGTGGAGAAAGGGGGCATGGCCTGTGTCCACCCCCACTGTGTGGGGCTTACTGGAGGTAACAGGTCAGCTAGTTGACCCCTAAGGACCCCCAGCAGCGAAGGGGACTTCAATCCCCATCCAAGAGCGCGCCAGGGGGCGCGTTTGCAGAGTGGTGGGCAAAAGGGGCGTGGCCTGCTATGAGAAATTAGCAATCCTGCTGTGTGGGACTTACTGGAGGTAATAGGAGGGGTAGTTGGCCCCCAAGGATGTTCTTGGGGGCCAACTACCCCTCCTGTTACCTCCAGTAAGTCCCACACAGTGAGATTGCTAAGAGGTCTTTGGAGGCCATGCCCCCCTTTCTCCACCACTCTGCAAACATACCTCCTGGCACACTACTGGTTGGGGGATGAAGTCCACTTTACTCCTGATGGACTTTGGGGGGCCAAGAAGCACTCCTGGTACCTCCTAAAAGTCCTACACAGCAGAATTCCTGAGCGCTGGTTGTAGGCCCAGCCCTCTTTCTCCACCACTCTGCAAATGCGACTACTAGTTAAAGAAGTGTAGTGGATGTACGTTGTGTGTAGTGGAATTATGTGGTATGTTGTGCAGTGAAATTATGTGGATAGAAGGTATGTGGTATTTGGTGTATAGGAATTATGTGAAGTGGTATTATGTGTTATGGAGAGTAATTATGTGGTGTGGTAGTCTGTGCTCTGGAGTGGTAACCTCAGGTTTATTCTTCCTTGTTTCCATAGAAGCTAAACTATAAACTCAATGAGGCACAAAAAAAGAAGCAACCACAGAGGAGCACTTCTGGACCTAGTCAGAGGTATGAGCAGGGCCACTGGAATTATGCGACTGTTCGGCTGCACCAATTTTGGCATAGTTATACATTTTACGCATTTGCCACATAATCCATCATCTGCTGCATAATCGGCAGATTTGAACAAAAAAAACCTTGTTTCTAGCTCAAACAGCTCAAACATTACCAAAAATGCAGCAACAAGTGTTACAGTGTGGTGGAAGGTCCTTTGCAAAGCTGGAAGGGTCACCTGTTACTTATTGCTAAATGTGAGTGTTAAATTGGTGCTAATGGTGCGCAAACCACTCTTGCCTCTTTCTGCACCTCTCTTGCCTCTTTCTGCACCTCTCTTGCCTCTTTCTGCACCTCTCTTGTTTCTTTCTGCAACTCTCTTGTCTCTTTCATCAATTCTGTTGCTTCTTTCTGTACTTCTGTTGCTTCTTTCAGCCCTTCTCTTGCCTCTTTCTGCACTTCTCTTGCCTGTTTCTGCACCTCTCTTGCCTCTTTCTGCACCTCTGTTGCCTCTTTCTGCACCTCACTTGCTTCTTTTAGCACCCCTCGTGCCTTTTTCTGCACCCCACTTCCCTCTTTCAGCACCTCTCTTGCCTCTTTCTGTACCCCTGTTGCCTCTTTCTGCACCTCTCTTGCCTGTTTCTGTACCTCTCTTGCCTCTTTCTGCACTTCTCTGGCCTCTTTCTGCACATCTATTGCTTCTTTCTGCACTGCTCTTGCCTCTGTCTGTATTTCTATTTCTTCTTTCTGCACTTCACTAGCCTCTTTCTGCATCTCTGTTGCTTCTTTCTGCACTTCTCTTGCCTCTTTATGCAACTCTCTTGCCTCTTTCTGTACTTCCCTTGCCTCTTTCTACACCTCTCTTGCTTGTTTCTGCAGTTTTCTTGCCTCTTTCTGCACCTCTGTTGCTTGTTTCTGCACTTCTCATGCCTCTTTCTGTACCCCTTCTGCCTCTTTCTGCACCTCTGTTGGTTCTTTCTGAACCCCTCCTGCATCTTTCTGCACCCCTCTACCCTCTTTCTGTACCTCTCTTGCTTCTTTCAGTACCCCTCTTGCCTTTTTCTACACCCCTCTTCCCTCTTTCTGTACCTCTCTTGCCTCTTTCTGTACCCCTGTTCCCTCTTTCTGCACCTATCTTGCCTGTTCCTGCACCTCTCTTGCCTCTTTCTGCACTTCTCTTGCCTCTATCTATTTTTCTCTTGCTTCTTTCTGCCCTTCTCTTGCCTCTTTCTGTACTCCTCTTGCCTCTTTCTGCACCTCTGTTGCTTCTTTCTGCACTTCTCTTGCATCTTTCTGCACCTCTCTTGCTTCTTGCTGCACCCCACTTGCCTCTTTCTGCACCCCTCTTCCCTCTTACTGCACTTCTCTTGCCTCTGTATGCACCTCTCCTGCCTCTTTCTGCAGTTCTCTTGCCTCCTTCTGCACCTCTGTTGCTTCTTTCAGCACTTCTCTTGCCTCTTTGTGTACTTCTTTTGCCTGTTTCTGCAGCTCTCTTGCCTCTTTCTGTACCTCTGTTGCTTCTTTTTGCACCTCACTTGCTTCTTTCGAAACCCCTCTTGCCTCGTTCTGCACCCCTCTTCCCTCTTTCTGCACCTCTCTTGCCTTTTTATGCAGCGCTTTTCCCTCTTTCTGCACCTCTCTTCCCTGTGTCTGAACCTCTCTTGCCACTTTCTGCACTTCTCTTGCCTCTTTCTGCACCTCTGTTGCTTTTTCTGCACTTCTCTTGCCTCTTTCTACATTTCTGTTGCTTCTTTCTGCACTTCTCTTGCCTCTTTCTACATTTCTGTTGCTTCTTTCTGCATTTCTCTTGCCTCTTTCTGCACCCTTCTTGCCTCTTTCTGCACTTCTCTTGCCTCTTTCTGCAACTCTGTTGCTACTTTCTGCACTTCTCTTGCTTCTTTCTGTACCTCTCTTGCTTCTTTCTGCACCCCTCCTGCCTCTTCCTGCACCTCTTTTCCCTCTTTCTGCACCCCTCTTTCCTCTTTCTGCACCTCTCTTGCCTTTTTCTGTACCTCTGTTCCCTCTTTCTGCACCTCTCTTGCCTTTTTCTGCACCCCTGTTCCCTCTTTCTGCACCCCTCTTCCCTGTTTTTGCACCTCTCTTGCCTCTTTCAGGTCCTTTCTTCCTCTATCTGGACTTCTGTTGCCTCTTTCTGCATTTTTCTTGCTTCCTTCTGCACCTTTCTTCCTCTTTCTGCATCTCTCTTGCATCTTTCTGCACTTCTCTTGCTTCTTGCTGCACCTTTCTTCCTCTTTCTGTACATGTCCTACCTATGTAGGCATAGTTAGAAATTAGCATTTAAAAAAACCTTAAAAATTCTCCAAAAAAAACACAGGTTTCAGAGACGTTATAGTTAGGAATTAGCATTTAAAAACCCTTAGATATTCACTGAAAAAACCAGAGGTTTCAGGGATGTTATAGTTAGGCTGACATTTCACTCGTACAAAACCAGAGAAATTCAGCCGTTTTTGTTAGCTGAGCAAACTATAACTCACGCCACCGCAATGCACTGCTGATGACGTCACATATTATATCACTCATGACATGGTCAGTGACATCACTGATGACATCACTGATGGCATCTCAAATGACATCACTGATGATATCATCCACTTAATCTCTGATGCACCCCCTCACACCCTAATATAACCTTTTATACACCCACTCTAAAATACAGACTACCATTCTCGAAACCATAGACACACCAATACCAGATAGTACATACCCACTCACTGATTCATAGGTCTACACACACATCCACTCACTCACCCATGCAGTCACTCATACACGCAGTCACTCATCACTACAGCCACTGATATATGCACTCATACACCCAGACAGACACTCACACACTGCCACTCACCCATAAAGTTAAAATGATAATAAAAACAATAAAAAATAAAAATTTAAAAAAAGAATCAATCACACTGCCATTTACTCACCTATACAGTTATGTACACACCACCTCACTTATTCATACAGATACTTATGCATACTTACTCTCTTCTACAATCACTGACACAAGCACACACTCATCCATACAGCCACTCTCACAATCACTCACTCTCACATATAGTCACTTATATACTCCAACACTCACATATACTGCCTTTCACATATGTAGGTTCTCACACCACTGAGACATCCATTCACTCACAAACACAGCCATACGCACACTCACTCACCCATTTAGCTGATTGCAGATGTACTCATGATCCCATACACTCAGTGAATCACCCACACACACATCCATGCAGGGAGTCACACACCCCCACCCACCCACACGGACACTCAGGCACCCATACAGTTACTCAGGCAACCAATAATTTAACCCATATAGACACTCATGTAGCTACTTACCAACCCATGCAGCCACTTACCCACCAACTGACAGTCTCATACAGACATTCATACAGATTAATCATTCACCCATGCATTCACTAAGACACATTTAATCACTCACTTATACAGTCAGTCATGCACCCACTAAATCATCCATTCTGACACTCATACACCCACACATTCTTCAATACACCATGGCGTATATATATATATATATATATATATATATACATATACATATATATATATATAAAACATTCTTAAACTTTTTAGAAACACTCAGTCACTGGATGATGTCATCAGTGATGTCATTTGAGATGTCATCAGTGATGTCACTGACCATGTCATGAGTGATGTAATATGTGACGTCATCAGCAGTGCATTGCGGGGGCGCGAGTTATTGTTAGCTCAGCTAACTATAACGGCTGAATTTCTATGGTTTTGTACGAGTGAAATGTCAGCCTAACTATAACGTCCCTGAATCCTCTGTTTTTTTCAGTGAATATCTAAGGTCTTTTAAATGATAATTCCTAACTATAATGTACCTGAAACCTGTGTTTTTTTTAGTGAATATATATATATATATGTATATATATATATGTTTTTCACTGGAGTAACACATCGGATTTCTTAGTATCAAGCATACTTTCTGTGGAGCCCGAGAGGTCGGAGGACTTTAAGGACTGTGGGACATAGGCTGGTAAGGAGAGCCGACTATCTTTTATGAATACTAACGGGTTGAGAGATTTTACGCCTTAAACATTTGCGCTGTTCTTAATATCGTCATCACCTGCTGTTTCGCATAGCATTCCACATAACCTCTAATATGTCTACCAACGACGTGCTGCGAGACCGGGAGGTTGCAGCTGAGGCGCTGTTTTTAAATTTGCCAGGCATCAGTCCTGAACAAACAAGTCAAACAAACAGTATGAACAATAATGATGCGAAAACTTTGTTACGGACAATGGAGAAATTGCTCAAGACGGAACTCACGAAGAGGTGGGAAAAAAAGTCCCTCGAGAAGTATTGAGATGCGGGGAGAGTGCCGAGAGGTTTGAGGGTATTAATTGCACCAACATTCGAGAACCCCAACCCGGCCATGCTTAGTGAGTGGGCAACGTATAACTTACAGGCATCCATGAACATGGTAAACATTTTAATAAAATATGCAGAATTAGATCGTGACAACATATTGAAAGTAATTTAAAAAGTGAATGTTTCGTTGGATGAGCTAGAACAAAGGGAAGTGGTGACAAAAGGTCATGCAGATATTGAAGTGAAATTAAAAAAACATGAAGATACAATCAAAGCACAAAAGATTTTTAAATTCGCCAGAGATAAAAATGATTACGCTACATGAAGGGTTTTTACCTTCTCTCGGAAATTTGACACCGTTAAAGGACAGGCATTAACCAACAAGTTGCCAGCAGCTCAACCATTGATATCAGGTAATAACACTGCAACCAATGAAGATTCGGATGCAAGTTCATTCACTACCAACAGTGATTCTGACGACAATAGGCCCATGACTTCTGACGTACAGGCAATGGGAGAAACTAGATTAACACCTGCCGAAGAATTTAATTTTTTACGCCAGGACCGGAGGCACTACGCCCCCGGAACCCTCAAGCAAAACAGGGCGCAACAGAAACAAATGCAGGAGGGAGAGGCGAAGGCAACATAAGCGGCAATTCCAACAGAGGAACCACAACAAAGAAATGGAGGCGTTAACAAACTCAGATGACAACACCATAATAAACCTCACTGAGACAGTATTGACAAAAGCAGAATTACAACTTCTATCTCTAGGCCTGACGTATTGTCCGGAGAGCAATTTTGCCTACAATCAATCTAGAATTTACATATTTAAATTCATTCGGAAGGTAAAATAAAGAAGTTTTACCAACTCAATAAACACGTGACGAAAGCCGACGAACATGCTATTTGTGAAAAGGTGGACAGTAACTTACAAGTTAAGGACATTTCTACTCTCCAAGTGTTACACTCTCTGGCCAATGAGGAAAACAATGCTGCCAGTTCTACACAGGAAGTTTTATTCAATGAGGGTGTGGACATTGGTAAAGCTGCCAGTAGCCCTTTTCGCCTTCCATCAACTTTCTTCCCACTAATGCCCAAGTGCGCAATTGACGTCTTCAGTGACAGAGTTATCGAGGAACTCAAACAGCTCAACAGTTCCATCAATCAGAAGAAAAATCAAAGGAAATACACAGAGAGACGCTACTTTGCCCTCATGAAGAAATTAAAGGATGATCATGAGATAGTTGTCAGCAAAGCTGATAAAGGAGGGAACATAGTTTTGTGGCCTAAAACCCAGTATATAAAGGAGGCTAACAGACACCTGTCTGATCCAACATGTTATCGCATAGCCTCTAGGCAAGATTTGGTTTCAGTAAAAGACAAAGTATTCAAACATCTAATACAGTGGAAAAGGGAAGGGCTATTGACTAAATATGAATATAATTTTTTAAGGAATGATCACCCTATTACCCCCATTCTTTATTTTATACCTAAGGTGCACAAAAACATTTCCCCAGTGCCTGGCAGACCGATCATCTCGGCGAGGAACAACATCTTGGAAGCAATATCTAAGTATGTCGATATTTTCTTACAGGATCATGTGACCAAACTGCCCTCCTTCATTAAAGACACAGGAGACTTTTGAGGAAAATCAATAATATTGATTGGCATCCACAGTACTTGTTGATTGTAATGGATATTGCTTCCTTATATACGAGTATTCATCATACTGATGGATTGGCGGCGGTAAAACACTTTCTCAACGACAGAGCTATCCATTTACATGAACATAATTGTATAATTTTAAAAATGATTGATTTGTTCCTCAATAATAATTTTTTCCTGTTTAATATGGAGATTTACCAACAGTTGAGAGGGGTGGCGATGGGGGCATGCTTCTCCCCCAGCTATGCATGTTTGCATGTAGGCTGGTGGGAGGAGCACGCCCTCAGGTCGCTCTATAAAGATGTTTGGGATTCCCATATAAGGGAATTTTGGAGATATATTGATGATGTTTTCATTGTATGGGAGGGCACGAAAGAATCAGCCCAGCAATTTGTGACTATGATCAATGACAATGATCTTAATCTCAGTTTCACTGCTAAGATTAACAACGATAGGGTTGAGTTTCTAGATGTTGAAGTCTTTATTGAAGCAAGGAGTATACAGACAAAACTACATTGGAAAAATACTGCTGGCAATTCTACTTTGCACGACACTAGCTCACACCCTCGACACTTAATAGGCAGTATACCTTATGGCGAATTCTTACGAATATGCCGAGTTTGCAGTCTAGATGCTGATTTACAACAGTGTCAACAAGAGGCATTGTACCGATTTCTTGTGCGGGGTTACAAACAATCAGATCTACAAAAAGCCCTAGACAAAGCTAATTCCCTATCTAGAGAGAGTTGTCTGGTACCTAAAAGGGAAAGAATTGTAGAGTCTACATTACAGGCAGAGGTTGATGATAATGACAATGATATTCAGTCGATAAAACTAGTGACTACCTATAGCAAACAAGAAAAAAAGATTTGTAATATTATTTATTCTCAGTGGCCCATTGTTCTTACCGACATAACTTTGAAACCTATTCTGCCGTCAGTACCATCTATTACTTTTAGGAGAGCACCCTCTATGAGGGATGCTCTAGTAAAATCCAGCCCTGAAATTATCACAAAACAAACTTGGCTTTCCAAACCAGGCTTTTTCAAATGTAGGTCTTGTCGTGCCTGCAAGTTTGGTGCAAATTTAACTGAATATAAGACTGCTTTCAGTACCGTACCGTTCCCTATAAAAGGACCCTTCACATGTCGTACTGACCATGCTGCCTATATTTTGGAGTGCACGTTTGGGCTAAAATATATAGGTAACACTAAGCTCCCGGTGTTTAATAGAATTCTTCAGCATTTGAGAGCTATAATCAATTCGGATCCCAACTATCCGGCAGCTCGACATTTTAAGTTGGTGCACCAAAAGAATGTCAATGAATTGAGGTACTCGGTAATAGGAGCAGTCCCCGTATCTAGACGGGGAGGGAATAGAGAAAGGAAGCTGCGACAACTTGAATCATACTTTATCCTGACCCTAGATACCAAGATGCCCAACGGGTTAAATATGAGCAAGGACTTGCAGAACTTCCTCTAACAGTACCTACTCGCAATAGGTTATCCTTAAAGACTAGTGGGTCATAGTGATAGGTATTGATTCTAAGTCTCTTCCTTTAACTACTTCTCTCTCTTTTTTCCATCATTCATGAATAATTGTCTTGAGCAGAACTAAAGGGCAGTTGAGATTCAGGCCCATATTGAGCATCGGGGCCGTAAAAATGATCAAATTTGGCATTATTCCTATAGCAGAATTGACCAGTATTAACTAATATTTCATATTGTTTGTAGATATATGGTGGATGCTTAAGCACTTGCACTTTGAAGACATAAGCACTTGCACTTTGAATTGCAATCATGTTTGCAACCCAGTTAATTAGCGCCTCTGGGAAGCCTTACCAAGTTGTATATAGCTGTGTATATTTATGGTGATCTAGGTTTTAAGCATTTTTTGCTCCACATATGTTTTGGGTTTGATTCATGCATTGCACTTTACAGACTATCTGATTTTTCAGGTACAGTGACATAAGAATACAGCGTTGGTTTAATAAATAGGCAAGATTGCAAGGTATCTAATAGTGGCATTTGCTATTCATAGAGCGAGATCATTATAAAGAGAATGTATTTTTACCTAAATTTGCCAGGTCATTTGCACTAGCAGGAGCACTAGCACTTTAATATAAGTATTATTGATAACAGTAACTTATTAATGATGGCGAATAGGATGTTTACTAAATGTATTCTATGATGTTCAATTTGGCATTCTCTGCTTTTTAGACTCTTGTTTTTAGCTAACATATGATTTTTTACCACCGCTGTATTTATTGTGTAACCACATAATGTATGAAACATTCTTGGTCACATAATGTTACAACAATACTGATACTCTGTTTTTCGTATCTATTAACATGCCCTGTTAGTCTTTTAAACCGATTGGATATGCACTGTATTTAAGGGTTGATTCGTTAGTGGCGTGTGATCAAGATCGCGTCGTAGCGATCGAAACGCGTCATGGCGGACACTTGTCTGTTTGTATTACGAGGTTATGGAATATATTAAAGCACTTTTGTGAAGCAGCATCAATTGAGTGGTGGCGTTTTGTGGTCCGTACCTGGAAAGGACCGCCAGAGTGAAGAAGATGGGCCAGGATTGCTCGCATTTGAATATATATATATATATATATATATATATATATACATATATATATATATATATATATATATATATCCACAGAGAAATCCAGTAATGGGCACACTCGGAATGATGTTTTGCTCGTGCAAAAAACGTTATTGCTCAGTTGCTACGCGTTTTGACAGTAACACTGTCTTAATCACACACCGAGTGCTTGCATGAGAGTGCATTACATAGAATAAGGTAACACAAAGAAAGAACTTCTGGCACACCATGTTTCAAATCAATACAGAATGGAAGTGTAAAACTGGCGGCCATCTTGTAACATGTATATTAGGTTAAACATACTGTATGGATGTAGTAATATTGCTTCTCAATGCCAGTGGCATATCTTGTGCATACAGTTATCTAGCCAAAGTGCGATACAGAAATAGACATAGTGTTGGTCATGAAGAAAAGAAGGAATTAAAAAGGCAGAGATGCCGCGAGTGGTAATTGGCCCTTTGTACCTGAAACAAACCCTGAGCTAATGAAAGTGTCAAGGCAGTGTCCTAAACAAAGTGAGCAGACCAGTGTCCGCCAATAAGGCAGTGTCTTCGACAAAGTGTACAAACCAGTGTGCGCCCCGCATAACCATCTGTAATTGTACGAGATGGCTGTCCTTGCGTCAGAATGGTGAGAAATCCCACATAGTACAGGACAAGAAAGATTGCTGGTATAGAAAGAGTAATCGTATACCCGAGGTATCAACCAAAGCGCCCTATGGCCGGCAGGCACCCCACATCACGCAGTCTAAAATTACTGTTCGCCAAGTGGCAAAACAATGTGTGGGGAAACTCATATTTCGCTTAGGGACGTGTATGCATGCACTTGTGTATATGAATGATAAATAGCATGCTGACATCTGGCAACTCACGTATGTTAATTTTACTCGCCAAGTGGCAAAGAGACATGAGGAAAAGTTCTTGTTACCACAGAGAAAAATCGTATATACGTGAAAGAACAGAAAGTCTTATCTTTAGCCGATGTGCACACCCGAGGTCGGGGAAGAAAATGGTAGGGAACCCGTGAGGTGTCCGTCAGCGTGCGGTGGGTCCCTTCCTTTCCTCCTGTGAAAAGAAAACATAAACATATAATTGTGTAAGTATACATTAAAATACCAGTGTACATATGATATATACAAGTGCACATTAAAATCATGTACATTCTGTTCGTGGCACAGAAACAAGGAAGAAACTTCGGACTTCAAGGTACACAGTGAGAGGGCAACATTAATCGTCATGTAAATTAGTTGCTAGCTCCTCGTCCAGGTTAAGTCCCCCAGGGAATTTAGTCTCTAGCTCAAGTATCCATTTGGATTCCTTTTTGTGCAGTGCTAGTACCATGTTCCCACCTCTAGGGCCAATGTGTATCTGCTCAATGGCAAAGAAGCTTAAAAGGGAGTTGTCTGACAGATGGTATTCCTGGAAATGCCTAGCTATTGGGTAGTGCAGGTCCCTGTTGGTGATGGCCCTGAGATGTTCTAATATCCTTTTTTTGACCATCAAGGTCGTGCTAACCACATATCTCATCTTGCATGGGCGTTCCAGAATGTATATGACGAAACTGTAACTGCAAGTCAGAAACTGGGTAATACTTCTGTTGCAGCTCATACCTGGTACACTAAATTCCTTAACCATGTAGCTATACCGGCATGCTTTGCAATGCCCGCATGGGAAGAAACCTTTGAGATTGTGTGCACCCCCAGTCCATGGTTCCGTTATGTCACCATGTACTAGGGTGTCCCTGAGACTCCTTCCCTTCCTATATGTGATCATGGGTCTATCACTGATGGCAGGACCCACTGTAGGGTCACTCCTGAAGATTACCCAATTGTCAGCCAGAATCTTAGGGATTTTCTGGGAGATCCTATTGAAAGTCATGATAACCCTGGTATCGGTAGTGTTCAATTCTTTCTTCTGAGTTTGCTGCCTACTTACTGCGCTCATCTTTTTGATTGCTCATTGAGTACCCATTTGGGATCCCCCGAGCTCTGAATCTAGACATCATGATCTCTTGTTTGGTTTGGTAGGCTTCATCAGTACTGCAGTTTCTTTTTGCCCTCAGCAGTTCCCCGTAGGGGATGCTCCATTTGAGAGCATCCGGGTGGCTGCTGAGGGCATGAAAAATACTGTTACCTGCCGTGTCTTTGCGATACAGACTTGTCACAAGAGTGCCTTGTAGTACTTCGATCCTGACATCAAGGAACTCCATACATTCCCTGCTCATGTTCTGACTCAAGACTGTGTTGTATGGGATGCTGTTTAGTTTCTCGATAAAATTAATGGCTTCCTGTTCGCTGCCCCTCCAAATGTTAAACAAATCATCTATGTACTACAGCCATAATACAACTCTCTCCAATTCCTGGTGAAGCATTTCCTCATTATGTATTTCCTCCTCCCACAGGCCCAGGAATTGATTGGTGAAACTGGGCGCAAAGCATGTGCCCATGGCCGTACCTCGTACTTGCTTATACAGATCTCCATTGAACATGAAAATATTATTCTTCAAACATAGGTTCATCATTTCAATAAGCATTTTAGTGTGTTTTAGGTAGCCTATATTCTTGATACTCAAAATGTAGGAGCATGCTTTTATCCCTTGATCGTGTTCTATTATGGTATACAGAAATTTCACGTCAAGAGTGATGAGGATGTACTTATCATCCCAGATGGTGCCCTCAAGTGTGCATAGGACATCTTTAGTGTCTTTAACATGGGAAGGTAAAGTGGTTACATTTTCTCTCAAAAAGAGGTCCACTTATTTTGAAATGTTTTCAAACACGCTCCCTTGGGATGACACAATGGGTCTGCCTGGTGGAACCACAGGATTCTTATGTACTTTTGGGAGAAGGTACAAGATGGGCAGCTTAGGATAGTTTTTCTTTAAGAAACAATATTCTTCCCACATAATGATCCCCAATTGCTGCCATTCTGTCAGCTTCTCCCATGTGGTTGTAATGCTCTCATTGTATACGGTTGTGTTGCATGGGCAATATAATCTGCCATCGTTAAGTTGTCATTATGAAAATGGGGTAACCCAACAGAAAGTCCTTGGACCTGGGTGTCTAGTGGTACAGAAAACAATGGTCCTGGACGTTTCTTTTTTTCTTTCTAGTTTCTTCTATAAACAATTATCATTCAAAATAAGACTTTGAGCATGCATGAAGTCAGCTCACAGTAACCTAGATCAAAAAGAAGTTTGGTTAAAGTACTTGGATGTGCAACAACCAATAAATTAAAAAAAAAATTATTTATTAATCACAAAGTTGAAATCGACAGACAGTAGATATCTTACTTGATTGTAGCTAAAAGGAAAGGAAAAGGGGGTTGCTCCAAGGGAACGTGCAAAGAGTGGGTGCTCTAATGTGAAGAGAGTAAAGATAAGGATGTGGGAGAGAGTTCCCAGCGGAATCAGAAGGCAATTTTGAAAAATTAAAATATGATTGATAACAAAAATCAATCTCAGTGGCCTGGCCAATAATGGTTAGTTATACAGTTAATTAGTTCAACAATATTTATAAGCAATAGAAAGATATATCATCTTTGGCAGGATCGGGGAAGGGGGGGTGTGGTGCAGGCCTGCTGGTGGTAGGCATCGACGTTTTGACACGACTTGAGGGCAACGAGGGAAATTTTGAACCTCAGCCTGCGGGTCTTCTTCAGGACAAGGGTTAAGGAGCAACCTTAAAGAAAGGGGCGGTAGGAAAGTTACTAAGTTGCCCAAGGATTCAGTACAAGATCAAATGGTGAACACGCTTGTCTTATGGCCACCTGGGTAAGGGTGAGAAATAGAGAGGAAGTGCACATCAAAAGTATGTTCAGAGTATCGGAGTAGAAAGATAATGTATAAAAGTTAGTAAAGAGTAGGCTCACCCGCTTACTAGTCATGGTGGGATACCAGTATGGCTCAACAAGAGTCCATATTTCTACGAAGGAGAGATCCTCATCTGGAACTAAACATGAGTGATCAATATATGTATGCAGGAGGCCAATGGCGTGGTGGCACAAGGCCTGACTAGACTAATTACACTTACCCGCATTTATATAGCAGTGTTGAACCGAGTGAATCGGTATGTTAATTATGCAGTATCCAGGAATCGATCGGCAATAAGGATACGCAGTTATATTGAATAAATCAGCAACTAAGATAAAACAAGACAAAAAATATATAAAAAGTGTAAGGAGGTGGTGATGTTTAAAACCCAAAGCAAGCTCTATCTAATGAGTATGCTTCTACCCAAGGCCCGTATTTTACCTTTTTATCAGCATGAACGGAGGTCCTCACACCGAAGCGGCACCGTCAGACTGAGCTGCGCAGGCAGGGATGCTTAAAAAGGGGCTCCGTGGCGTGACGTACACGTGAACGCGTCTACTGCGTCCAACTCACGTTGTCAGGGCGACCCGCGATGGCGGGTTTAATGGGCTGATGTAGTGGAAGAAAGACTGTGTAGCTGGCGCACGACTGAGTCGGCCGCTACATGATACATAGCTGGTCCTGTTCTAAAAATAGCCACCCAGAGAGAGTGATTAATAGCAAGTAGGTAATTGTGAAGGGGAAAAGAACCAGATCAGTGGATATTCATATACATATATAAAACGACAAGGAAAAGATCACATAATGGACCTAATCAGTGAATATTCATATTCATACATAAAACGTCAAGGTTATAAACCTGCACAAAATGATATAAAGGACATTTACATTAATACAGATGGTGTACATCTACAAAACATGGATACTTAAGATCACGATAATTACAATGAAAAAGAGCGAGGTAGACACGACCAACCATGGTCCATGAAGGGTACTCATACATTCCACAACCGTGGTAGTAGTAATTATGCAGGGACATCTGGACAAGTTAAAATTGGATTCAGTAGGTAATAATAATTGTAAACAACCAGACCTTCATGGCTGAATAGTGGAGCGTATAGGTGGTCATCCGTGGGGACATAGTGGGTGTGGTTGAGCTACCCAAAATGTTGTGTAGTCGGCCTATAAATTAACTGGTGAACCATGTGTATCATCCATTGTTGAGAAATGCCACTTGTCTGGTGATTTCCTCGTATTCATTAAGGCCTCTCACCACCGTGTCAAAGAGGTGTATCCACCTGCACTCACGGATGTTCAGGATGTTGGAAAAATCTCCTCCCCTTGGATTGGCCTTCACTTTCTCTATTACCCACCATCTGAAACTTTCTGGTGTGTGTTCAAAGGCTCTAAAATGTTCTACGAAGGGTGCGCCTTGTACTTGGCAGCTTATGCAACTACAGTGGTGTAGGATGCGTGTCTTGACTTTTTGTATGGTCTGACCAATGTACATAAAGTCACAAGGGCATGTTATGGTATAGATCACTCCAGCAGAGTTACAGTTGGTGTGGTCTTGTAACGTATGAGTATGGTTATTGTGAGTGAATTGGTTTACCTCCCTAACCATGGAGCAAGCCTTACACTGTCCACACTTATGGTGTCCTTTAACTGGAGGTATGTCCCATAATGTAGGTTGTTAGGCCCTCTGTTCGATGGGTAACAGTGACTTGACTACGTAGTCCCTCACATTTTTTACTTTTTTGAAAGCATGCATAGGGGGAGGTACACCCCCTAGTTCATCTGATACCAAATGCCAATGGCGGTTTATGGTCTTCTTGATCATATTTCTTTTAGTACAAAAGGTCGTCACGCACACTAGGCGCTCCTGGTCATTGGTGTTTTTTTGTTTGGGTTCGAGAAGGAACTCCCTGTGGTTAAACCACGCACGTTTACGTGCTTTCTTCAATAGTCTTATGGGGTAACCCCTTTCTGTCAAGCATGATATTAGGTCCACAGATTCCTCAAAATAATCCTCTTTCTTGGAGCAATTCCTACGCAGCCTCAAGAATTGATAAAACGGTAAATTGTCCCTGAGGTTGCGAGGATGGTGACTCGAGTAGCGTAAAAGAGTATTACGTTCACTTGTTTTTCTGTATAGACTTGTGTATAGTCTGTCTTGATCAGCTTTTATAGTGATATCTAAAAAGTTGATCAACAGTTTGCTAAATTCTAATGAAAATTGGATATCATCAGAGCAGGTGTTAAGCCAAATATGGAAGTCTTTCAATTGTTCCTCACTACCACTCCATAAGATCAGGACGTCATCTATGTAACAGCGCCACAGCTCAATATTTTTGCTGTAGGGGTTGTGCTTGCTAAGGATGTAGGTATGTTCAAAATTGTCCATAAAGATAATCGCTAGATTGGGCGCAAAACTAGCCCCCATCGCGACTCCTTTAGTTTGTAGGTAGAATTCACCCTGAAAACTAAAGAAGTTCTGTGTCATAGCGATGTCTAAAAGTTCAACGATTAAATCAGTGGGGACCCGGTGAGGTTTTGGGCATTTTTCCAGGGATTTTTTAATTACTGTAAGTGCTGCCCCCTGAGGAATATTGGTGTACAGCGATGTTATATCCATGGTGGCCAAAAGATTGTTACTGATTGTTACTGATGTCGTATGGGCGATCATCCACCAATTTAATGGTTTGCATAGTGTCTCTAAGGTATGTGGTTGTGTTCTCAGCAATGGGTTTGAGAAACAAATCTATGAATTTGCATATTGGCTCCAAAATAGACCCACAACCGGAGATGATGGGTCTTTCAGGTGGGTCCTGCATTCGTTTGTGAATCTTAGGGAGTGTGTACAAGGTAGGCATTCTGGGATATTTATTATTGAGGTACTCATACTCATGTTTACTTATAAATCCCTCCTCTAGACCTCTGAGGGTGGTATTCCTGATGGTCTCGGTAATCTCCTTAGTGGGGTCAGATCTCAGTCTCTTGTAATTACCTTGTACTCCCAATTGGGCTAGAATTTCTTTCTTATAATCCTCAGTGTTTTGGATAACTTTTGCCCCACCCTTGTCCGCTGGTTTGATGACTATGTTAGCATTACTCTTAAGTGACTCTAAAGCTAGGCGCTCTGACTTAGTAGTGTTGTACTTAACATACTGTCTCTGGGATAAGGAATTGGTAATGTCCCGCATGACCACCTGTTTATACGCCAAAATCTTGTGTGACATTAAATGCGTAGGAGGAATAAATGTAGATGGTGGTCGGAGACCAGTACCAGAGAAAGTGGGTTGGAAGGGGATTTTATTGAAATTGTGTTTGAGACGTACCTTCCTAAAAAATTGGTGAAGCTCAACCTTTAAATTAAAGGCGTTGGGCAGGGATGTGGGTACAAATGATAAACCTTTTTCGAGAATCTTCTGTTCATCTGGTTTCAAGACATATCCTGATAGATTCACTATAGGATTTCCGGGGTGTACAGATGTCTGTTCTACCACCTGTAATGTTGGCGTTGGGTTTGTATCTCCCCGTGTGTCTCCTGTTGGAAGTGTGCCTGTTTCTTGGCTCTCCCTCTGCCCCTGTTCCAGGTGTGTTCTCTCATAGCTCTGGGTCTCCCCCAGTGTTGCCCTCTCCCTCTGTGTTCCCACCATGGTCCTTCCAATAAAATAGGTTATTGATTCAAGACCGCTATATAAATGCAGGTAAGTGTAATTAGTCTAGTCAGGCCTTGTGCCACCATGCCATTGGCCTCCTGCATACATATATTGATCACTCATGTTTGGTTCCAGATGAGGATCTCTCCTTCGTAGAAATATGGACTCTTGTGGAGCCATACTGGTATCCCACCACGACTAGTAAGAGGGTGAACCTACTCTCTACTAACTTTTATACATTATCTTTCTACTCCAATACTCTGAACATCCTTTTGATGTGCACTTCCTTCCTATTTCTCACCCTTACCCAGGTGGCCATACCGGGATCTACCAACACGGTGACTAGGTTGGTAAGACAAGCGTGTTCACCATTTAATCATGTACTGAATCCTTGGGCAACTTAGTAACTTGCCTTCCGCCCCTTTCTTTAAGGTTGCTCTTTAACCCTTGTCCTGAAGAAGACCCGCAGGCTGAGGTTCAAAATTTCCCTCGTTGCCCTCAAGTTGGGTCGAAACGTCGACGCCTACCCCCAGCAAGCCTGGACCACACCCTCCCTTCCCGGATCCTGCCAAAGATGATATATCTTTCTATTGCTTATAAATATTGTTGAACTAATTAACTGTATAACTAACCATTATTGGCCAGGCCACTGAAATTGATTTTTGTTATCAATCATATTAAAATTTTTCAAAATTGCCTTCTGATTCCGCTGGGAACTCTCTCCCCTTCCTTATCTTTACTCTCTTCACATTAGAGCACCCACTCGTTGCACGTTCCCTTGGAGCAACCCCCTTTTCCTTTCCTTTTAGCTACAATCAAGTAAGATATCTATTGTCTGTCGATTTCAACTGTGTGATTAATAAATACATTTTTTTTAAATTTATTGGTTGTTGCACATCCAAGTACTTTAACAAAAGAAAATTTTGATCTAGGTTACTGTGAGCTGACTTCATGCATGCTCAAAGTCTTATTTTGAATGATAATTGTTTATAGAAGAAACTAGAAAAAAAAGAAAAGTCCAGGACCATTGTTTTCTGTACCACTAGACACCCAGGTCCAAGGACTTTCTGTTGGGTTACCCCATTTTCATAATGACAACTTGACGATGGCAGATTCTATTGCCCATGCCACACAACCATGTACAATGAGAGCATTACAACCACATGGGAGAAGCTGACAGAATGGCAGCAATTGGGGATCATTACGTGGGAAGAATATTGTTTCTTAAAGAGAGACTATCCTAAGCTGCCCATCTTGTACCTTCTCCCAAAAGTACATAAGAATCCTGTGGTTCCACCAGGCAGACCCATCGTGTCATCCCAAGGGAGCGTGTTTGAAAACATTTCAAAATATGTGGACCACTTTTTGAGAGAATATGTAACCACTTTACCTTCCCATGTTAAAGACACTAAAGATTTTCTATGCAAACTTGAGGGCACCATCTGGGATGATAAGTACATCCTCATCACTCTTGACGTGAATTCTCTGTATACCAAAATAGAACACGATCAATGGATAAAAGCATGCTTATACATTTGGAGTATCAAGCATATAGGCTACCTAGAACACACTAAAATGCTTATTGAAATAATGAACCTATGTTTGAAGAAAAACATTTTCATGTTCAATGGAGATCTGTATAAGCAAGTACGAGGTACGGCCATGGGCACATGCTTTGCGCCTAGTTTCACCAATCTATTCCTGGGCCTTTGGGAGGAGGAAATACATAATGAGGAAATGCTTCACCAGGAATTGGAGAGAGTTGTATTATGGCTGTAGTACATAGATGATTTGTTTATCATTTGGAGGGGCAGCGAACAGGAAGCCATTAATTTTATCGAGAAACTAAACAGCATCCCATACAACATAGTCTTAAGTCAGAACATGAGCAGGGAATGTATAGAGTTCCTTGATGTCAGGATCGAAGTACGACAAGGCACTCATGTGACAAGTCTGTATTGCAAAGACACGGCAGGTAACAGTCTTCTTCATAATTTTTCAAAATTGCCTTCGCTTTCCACTGGGAACTCTCTCCCCCTTCCTTATCTTTACTCTCTTCACATTAGAGCACCCACTCTTTGCACACTAACTTTGAGCAACCCCCTTTTCCTTTCCTTTTAGCTACAATCAAGTAAGATATCTACTGTCTGTCGATTTCAACTTTGTGATTAATAAATACATTTTTTTTTTTATTTATTGGTTGTTGCACATCCAAGTACATTAACAAAAAAAATTGTTGATCTAGGTTAGTGTGAGCTGACTTCATGCATGCTCAAAGTCTTATCGTCAAGTTGTCTGCATGCTTCCACAATGTACATTTGCCTGCTCATGAGCACAATGTTACCGCCCTTATCAGCAGGGCGGATCACAATCTCTTTGTCTTTGGAAAGAGAGGCAATGATGTTCCTTTGTCTACTTTATAAGTTATGTGCTTGAGCGCTTCTTGGTGTACTTTGGGGAAAAATCTACTATTCCCACTCCAGTCAGTGCAACAGTAGGGAAAGTGTTGGATTGCAAAGGGGAAAAATGTACTATTCTCACTCAGGTGCGGCCAGTACAGGTAAAAGGGGTGGGACGGTGAGGTGGGTCAGGGGCGAGGCAGGGTTAATCGACAGATTACGGTATAGGGAAAATAAAAAATAAATAAAAATAAAGCCTCTTACCTTGCGCTCGCTGCATCACAAGCACAAGGTAAGTAGTTTTATTTTAAAAAATCTTTTATTTTCCCTATTCTGTCATCTATCAACTCCCCACCCCACCTTGCCCCACCAGGCCACCGCTCTTACCTGTACTGGTCACACATGTTCCCATTCCAGTCAGTGCAACAGTAGGGAACGTGTTGGATTGCGGAGAGGGTAAAATTTACTATTCTCACTCCAGTCAGTGCAACATAAGTAACAGACTAATAAACTTGAACAAAATAAAATAATTTAAAAAAATACTCAACAAAAAATATAAGTATGTAAATATAAAAAAATCAAAATATGTTTTTTAATAAAATTAAATAAATTAAATAAATATTACAATGTTTAATACATATCTTAAATTACTTTAAATATTATAATTAAAATACAAAACTAAGGGGGTCATTATGATGGTGGGCGGATCGCCCCCGCCGGGCCGGCGGGGGCGATCCGTCCGCCATCAACCTGATATTCCCGCCGCCAAATTAGGATGGCGGTGGGAATGGGAATGGTACCGCGGCGGATGGAAAGACCGCCCGTCGTGGTCCCGCTAGGCGGTCCTTTTCCGCCCACCTTGCGGGACACGGTACAATGGGGCAATGACAGCGGTGCCGTACAGGCACTGCCGTGGGCATTACGATGCCTGTCTTTTGCAGCGGAGATCCTGCCGCAAAATGACAGGCGGAGAATGCCTTTGGGGGCCCGTTGCGGGCCCCCGGGGGTGAGGGGGTGGGGGGCTGCACGTGGGGGGTACCTATGGTACCCCCCTGCATCTGCATGTACAAGGTGGCAGGCACCGCACGGTGCCTGTCACGTTGTACATGCAAATGCACAACATGTATTTTTACATTGCGGCGGGTGCTGCTTGCAGCACCGCCCGCCGCAATGTAAAAATACAGGATGCGCCCGCCAGTGTGGCGGGCACATCCTAATTTGTATAGTGGGACCGCCGCACCTATGGCGGGCGGTCCCTTTTGCCAATGCGATGGCGGGCGGACTTTGTCCGCCCGCCATCATAATCGACCCCTAAGTTCTCAAAACATTTTATCAACTAATAAATACAATGTTATTTACACTTAAAAAACACAACACATACAATAATAAATAACATAATTATAAAACATTAATTAAATATTTTTAAATTTATTATGACTTCAATTAATTTCTACCCTATATTTCTACAAGTCCACAACACAAATAAAATTAATTGTTTAAATTATGTTATTTACACATGTTAGATAATTTAATATTCATTAAAATATTAATAATAGTTAACTATTACTAAAATAATTATATTTAGTTACCTCTCCACCCTTTATCTATACAAAACAAACAACCCACACCTAATATATAAATTTCAAAACATACTATTTACATAATTGTTATGAATAATTGTCAATTAAACAATTATTATTAATAATTTACTATAGAAAAAAATAACTTCCCACCATTTACTCCTACAAATGCCACAACTCACACCTAATATATAACCAGAAGACTATCTTAATTACATATTTTACATAAGTATTTATCATTTCAATAATTATTATAAATTGACATTATCAATGATTTATTATAATTAAATTCCTACACACCCTTTACCTATACAAAACCAACACACACCAAAAAGAAACCATAATATTGCATTACACAATTTACATGATTAATTATCATTAAATGATTTATATTAATTAACAAATAATCATTCATTAATTATAATTAATTTACTTCCCAACCTCAACCCCTACAAAACACACAACCTGCACCTTAAACATAATTTTATAAAAGTAATTATAGAATTATCATAATTATCAATTAAATATTAATATTAATTACAATTATTTATTAATTAATTATATTTAATTTACTTCCCAATGTATACTCCTACAAAACACACAACCTACACCTGAAACGTAATAAAACATTTTTTTTTACAATTAACATAAATTATTATCAATTAAATAAAAAATATTAATTACAAATTAAATATTATTTAATTACAATTCATTTACTTCCCACCCTGTACCACTATAAACCCCACAGCCCACTACAGTACTAAAAATGAAATAAAAATATAAAATTACATTTCAAAACTACTAACCATAAAAGAACTATATAAAAAACATTAACAATAATTAAACAAAGAGTGTATAACATATACAATTAAATGCATACTAAAAATACATAAAAATAATTAAAAAATGGTATTCTTAACAATTATATTTTTGGTAAACTATGTTAATGATTTTAATATTTTTATAAACTTTATTAATGATTTCGATATTGTTAAAATGTATATTACTTACCCTAAAATCAATATTCTTGACATCAATATTCTTGCACATGATATTTCTGTGTGACGATATTTCAAACTCAATATTTCTGTCTAATGTTTCTTTAATTCCGATATTTTGTCTGAACACCACTCTCCATATGCGCCTTAGGACACTGCAACATTTGAAGACTGACACTTTTTAGTAAGATGAAGCTACAAAAGGCAGAATTTCTGCTGATCTTCTAAAGATCCAGAAGCAAAGTAAACCAATTCTGGAACTTAGAGCCAAAGTGTTCTCTCCTTCAATGTCACAAATGTTAGGGTCATCGCACTTCACAATTAACCCTACCATATTCGTAAGCACTGATCGAAACAAATGGAACAACCAGCAAATTTTAGCTGAACCTGCTTTCTTAATCAATTAAAAACAGCTGCATGTGCACTAATAATGTCTAGAATTTACTGTGGCCATGCCATCCTAGTGCGAATCCAACAGCCTCTTGTGCCCCAATCAAAGCAGTGCTCATGCAAGGGCATGACTAATCTAAGACAGGAAGCAATATGACCATATCTGTCCAATCCTATGGGGACTCCATCAATTACGTCTAGGGGGTAGGATTAACTTTAAACCTGCTGTTTGACACCACCCCTAAAGCCATCCACTGGAGAAGGACTTTACTACCTTGCTAACTCACTGAACATATGAGTAAGATTCAGATCCTCCAGGAGCAAAGACTCCCTAAAACTGGAAACACCAAATCTACTAGCTCTGGAACAATTCTTCAGAGGGACAGCAACCACCTTCTAGAATTAACTTCTGATGCATTTAAGGATAATGAATGACATATGGTACATACTTCAAGGGGCATTAAAGACCCACCTATTCCAACTTTATGTGGCCTGCTTCCACAGAGCAACACCATCTAACCATGTTAAGAAAAATTAAACATTTTTATTGAATTGACAACTTCTTTTCTTCCTCTCTCCTATTCTCATACATTCTTCTCTTCGTTGTTTTTGCTTTTCATAAAAATAAAAGATTTTGCTGTTTTTACGTTCCCACTTTCCCTTCTGGGTTTCTACTGTTAATATAAAATGTTGATGTCCTTACATAATATGATTGTTGCGTTGTAAAGAACACTAATATCTTTCGGTACAGACACAATCTAAAAAATATATAATAAATATATACATTTATGGGTTTTATACCATACTGGCACATGAACACTTCAGACTCATGGTTAATCTGCCCATGAAATCTTCGCCTAAAACTAATTTAGGAATAAACATGTCTCTATTTATGATTACCTACGTAGGTTAGAGTGAGTTTATGCCCACTCTGCTTGAGCGGCTGTGTTAATCCTTTGCATTTGCATCATTAGATGTCGAAATAGGAAACGTCCTTTGCCTTTCTAATTACTTAACCAAGTTCTCTCATATATTTCAACCAAAAGTGTAGGACTCTAAGACAGTCCCAGATCATGACCTGGAGTATCCCTAGCTATTTCACGAGTCCAACATTTACGTGAGGAATTATGATTTTTAATGAACTATATCTAGATCTTTGTTACCTGCTTTCAATGTTCTCTAGCCCTTCCACTCTCCTCCATTGTAGCCTTGAATTTCTGTGTTTTCCATTAGATTTTCACATGTTTATCCCCTTAAGAACTATGCTTATTCGACATATATGTATACCATGTTTTTCTTAATATAAGCTATTAATGTCATAATTAATGTGCATTTCTACTTGTTTATGTAAACTCAATATAATGTTATTTATAAAGGAAAAGGTGGATCCGGTGAGGTATCCTTCAAGTGTCTGACAAAAACATTATGTCCTAAATATCATTTATAAAAATATCACCCCATTGAAGTTCTAGTACTGCTCTTTATTGAAATTTTGCCGAACACATTTAGCAGACATATATGCAACAGATTATGGGGCCGATTCCGATTCAGGCCGGAAATCTCTCCGACCGAGCCGGACCCGGAGAGATTTCCGACCGAATCGGACTCTAGCAGTCCGACCGAATGAGTACTATGCGCACGTATGCCATCGGACTCGATTCGGTCGGACTCCCATTGAAGTCAATGGGAGCCAGTCATACGACGCGTACACGGGCTCCCATTGACTCAATGGGCACGACGTGAACAAGGGCGCCCCCTACAGCGTGTTCGCGTCGGTGCGGGTCGCGCCGTACATGCACGTGTTTGGGGGACCCATGTGTCCCCCCTGTGTGCGACTCACGTGCCTACGCTTCCAGGGGGGTCCGACACGGACCCCCAAAGTGCGGCTCCGACAGCTCCTAGGAGCCGGACTGCGCGAGTCGGTCGGAGCGGTCGCGATGCGCATCGTACTTACCCGGCCGGGGAACGTCTCCATTGCGCGGTGCGAGTCGTCCCCGTGCGAGTCGGTCGGAGCGGTCGGGTCCTGCGAACGAGTCGGTCGGAGATTTCACGAGCGGACGCATCGTACTCGCTCGCCCGGATGCACGTACGATTCGGTCGGAAAATAGGGCTCCGAATCGGATCCGGTAAAGCCGAATCCGATTCGGAGCCCTACCGGCCGAGATCGGAATCGGCCCCAAAGTGTCTGTATTCTTACAGATCAAACATGTCGCCAACATGCCAGCTCATCAAGTGCATTACTGCATAACATTGATATCTATTGCTCGAGCATGTTTTTTCATATGTCGCTTATATGTCAGAATTTAAAACGATAACAGTAATGTGCCCCTGACTAGCCATAGATGCATATCATTCATAACCATGTTATTTCTCATCCCAAATCCTGATCATCATACATCGTACACATGTCCACTACAGCAACAGTATGTTACAATAGTGACTGGGCACCCCATGACCTGACAGACGTAGGCTGACCCTGTCATGCTCACTGTTGTTGAACAGTGTCATCCACACAGCCCTCTGTAAGAGGGGGCACATCCATCAGCAGCTTCCATGAAACAAGTCAGGGGGTTCGTCATCTGATTTAGCTGCCAGCGTTCCTAGGATTGAGTCCCATATAGCCATTCCCATGGTGTCTCCTGTCCTTTTGCAGTGTTTTTTCAGTGCTGCTACCTCTGCTGTGCTCCATTTTTCCACATATTTGAGCCATTTTCAAATGTCCAGAGCAGCCCTGGCCTTCATACACATCTCTATGTTCTTTTTAGCTAAGACCTGCCCGAGTTCTATACATTTACATAGTTGTTTAGATTCCTTCGTTCTGATCATGGTGTCTAATAAACATGTCTCCAGGTTAGATCCTAATCTTTTGGCCGTCACCTCCATCAAAAGCACAAGCACATTTTCCATTATTTTCTGGCAGTCCCATACCAAATGCCGGACGCGCACCTATGTGGCGCTACTTCTGGGGCATGCATCACATGCACCATTATATATGCAGGCTATACTTGCAGGATTCAAAAATGCATGGGGTAAATAATTGATTTCAGTTAAATTAAATAATGGATTCCCGGATACCTTCTTAGGGCCCGATTGTGATGCGGATAGGAATGGCGCTGACCCTCGGTCAGAGCCTTCCTAACCGCATTGGAACTGCCCGTTCGGATTCCTTTCCGACCGAGCCATTCCGATGGGCTCGGTCGGAAAGGAATCTGACTCGGTTTTCCGGATGGCTTCCGACGGGCTCGGAGAGCCCGTCCACCATCCCGAAACCCTTCAGTACTCCCCCGGCCAGCTCTTTCCGGCCGAGGGAGTACGATGGCAGTTTCCCACTGCCTTTCTGTGCTGGCCATTCCGACATAGAAAGGCAGTGGGAAACTGTCTTTGGGGGCCCCTAGCAGGGCCCCCATGGGTGCGAGGCTGCCAAATGGTGGCCTAGGGGGCACTGATGGTGCCCCCCTGTTGATCCCTGCACCCGGTGGCAGGCCCATTGGGGTGCCTGTCATGGGGTGCAGGGATGAACTGCACCTCCGCACTTGCGAGCATTCATTCCGTTCAGAATGCATGCTCCCATTGTTAAGTATAGGATTGCAACCGAACAGGGTTCTGTCGCATCCTATTTGCAGGTCTAGAACCGACGACAAGAGGTCATTCGGTTCCAGTTCCTGACCGATCCTTCCGTACGACATCGGAATCGGCCCCTTAGTGAATTCTAGTATACAGCCCCATTTTCTATCTGTTGTCCCTTTTTTAACATGTTCCTCCAATCTGACCTTCAGTAGAGTAGTATTAGGCCAGAGAGACAGTGAGATATCACTAAACATCTGGGACACTGCATGTCTGATTTGCCCACCCGTCACTAGTTGTGACAGGGGCTCAGACACAGGAACAGCTCCACATCTTCCTCTTCCATTGTCAATCGCACTTCTTGCTTTAGTGCATTGTAGGTAGTAATCAGACTGGGGACAGGACCAAAGTCATTCCGAATTGAGTCGAAGGACCACAGCAAAACATCCTGGTACAAATCTGTCATGTCAACATTGCCTCTACCCAAGGCTATTTATCATGCACCAGTGCCAATTTGCTGAGCCTAGGAAGGCACCAGAGAGGCATCTCTGGAGCTTATAGTGTGTTTGCTAAGTTTTTTCAAGTAGGTTTGCCAGCAGTATTTGGCAGCCCTTATTTCCTGAGGTCTGACATCAGTAGATGCCCCATTTCCAAATAATGCTTGTTCAAAGGAGCAACTATGCAGAGTTTCCCTGAGTAGTCTATGCTGAGCTGATCCATTTCATAGGCCAGGTTAGCTATACTGCCAAACAGTAAGCCTCAAAATGCGGAGCACCTAAACCACCCTTGTCTATGGGCCGCATAGTCTTCTCACTCGAAAGCTGCCTTCTGGAGGAGCCCCAAGTCAGCCTGGACAGCAGTCCATTAATATATTTAAATAATTTAATTTTCATTACTATTGGCAGGGCCATGAAGTAGTAGAGAAACCTTGAAAAAAATAACATTTTAGTGATTACAATTCTTCCAAGCGGCAATATACTCCAGAAAGAAATCAATGATTCAATTACATCAGTGCCTTTTCTATATTCTGGAGCCCTACATACCATTGTACTAGACATGGGCTCCATTGCTGAGGCAAATAGCAATAGGGAGGGCAGTGGTGGCTGCCTCTGAATGGGGGTGGTAGAGTCGGGGGAGGGATGAAAAGATGAAGAAAAAAAGGTACCTGCTTTGCTTCCGCCTTTGCCTCAGCCACACACCTCTCCTCCATCTTCTTGTCTTCTTCCCGACTGCTGCCTGCAGCCTGCTCCAGAAGCACCCAGGCTTCCAGACTCTGCCAGCCAATCATGACGCTGCAGGTAGTGCCTGGGGAGGCAGGGCACGTTCTCCATGGGGCTGTGTAACACAGCCCCATGGAGAACATGCCAACTATGCATGACTGTTATGGGCATGTAGGGAGAGAGTGCAATCCACTCCTGGTCCCTCTGCAGTGAGCCAGCCCCACCCGGAGTCACAAAGGAAAATAAAATGATAATAACTTCTTGTTATTATCATTTTATTTTTATTTTCCACTGCTCAACGAGCAGTGGGTGACGCTCCTCCACCTTAGCGGAGGAGCTGACACTGGGGGAGGGTGGGCACCCTTGACTGGTAACCCGCCCAATATGCCACTGAGTGGAGTATGTCTGCCCTGTCTGTACTCTGGAAGTCAAGAGACTGTATAACAGTTTAATTCGTTTACGTATTGCCTCCCCAAATCACATTCAGTGCAATACTGCAACTATGTAGTCCTATAGTAAAGCTTTTTCGATTTCCAAAGAGGTAACCACCTCCCATTGATGGTCCAGTCCGTGACATGGAGGAGACACTTCGGATTTAAGTGCATATTCCATCCTGGAATGAAGCCGCACTGATTCGGTTGAACTAAACTAAAAATCAAGGGTAATACCTTTTGCTTTACAAGTGATGTAGAACTCAGGGGAAGGCCATCAGTTCCCTAGTCTTTCCACGGGGTAATTGATTAATAGTTTACCCTGTTTCCTCTGCAGTAAACGGTGCCTCCAGCAATGCTATTTGTTCCCCAGTTAGGGAGTTAAGAGAGATCACCCCCAGGTAAGTCTCCAGATACCCTGCGTCCTCTGTCTGACAGCCTCTTATAAAGCAGTGTAGGATTGTGAAAACGCCTGATTGATCTCAGCTTGAGTTTGTCGGATCTCGCCATTATCACCATCCTGGCCAGTCTTAAATACCCAGGGAAGCAGCCGCTCTGCTTTATCGCCTTTGTTTTGTTGCCTAGTGACAAATTCTTTGTAGTTGATCCCGCTCAGTCTGGTGTTTGTCTAGCTGTGTTATTGGTCATCTTCACCCACTAGGCAGTTTTTAAGAATATGCCATGTTCCAAGTAGTACAATTATAAATGTTTAGCCCGGCCATGCCATTATAGTTCGTATGGGGGATCTCCCCCTCTTTCTAATGTGTTGTCATCAACTGTATTAAATTGCAGTCGGTATATGTGAAGGTGTGGCATAGATTGGGTCAATGGACAGATATTCCTACCCATTTTCTTAGCATATATATGCCCAGGTAATGTCTGACCTTTCAACTTCCTGGCTAGGGTGTGGAAAACTACCCTGCCAAAACAGAAAGCAACTAGCAAGCTCTGGGTATGAGCAACAATGTCCAAAATCGATGTGGTGCGTGTGTCACTATTTGAGGTGTCGAAGGGCTAGGTCTCCCTGGAGGCACCCTATATCAATGTTAGTACATACCCAGGAAGACCGACCTGCTTTTAATGAGGAGTGTCATATCATTAAGGGGCACATGCATCAAACCATTTTGCGATCGCAAACAGTGCGAATCGCAAAAATCGGCCGTTTGCGATACCAAAATGGCCTTTTCAGATGCATGTACCTTTTTTGCAATTCGCAAGTAAGGAAATCGCAATTTTTTGCGATTCCCTTAATTGCGAATGCAGTCAGGGAATCGCAAATTGCGATTCCCTAAATGCAATGCATCATGCATTGGCAAATTGCGTTTTCGCAATTTGGAATCGCAAATTACCATTAACTTCAAGTTGATGGTAATTTGCAATTCCTTTCAAAAATGCAAAAAAATGCATTTTTCAAAGTGCATTGTGGTGCATACACATGCCCTTAGGGCATGTGTGTGCACCACATGTGCATACTTACATTTTTTTGGGGGTGCATCAGGGTGGCCTTTTGGCTCCCTTGCACCCTTGAAAATGCATGCGCAATTTGCGAGTACCATATGGTACTCGCAAATTGCGAATGCAATCCAATTCATTCCTATGGGCCTCTAGGCCCATAGGAATGAATGGTAAGCCATTCCATAATAACGAATCGCAATGTGCAATTCGCTATTAAGGAAATGTAGGAACTGGTATTATTATTGCAAAACCTACATGTATAGGTAATTGCGACTCCTTAATAGCGATTCCTTAATAATCGCTATTAAGGACTCGCAATTCCTAACTTTGATGCATGTGCCCCTAAGTCTGCTGTCATTGGGGTGACCACTGGTGGATAGTAGAGTTCATCTCAGTGTCTTTCGGGCAAAGAACCGTCTTCATCCGCGGATGATTCTCTTGTTGTGCTGGCTCCCAACCCTGCTCCTGTAATGTGAGGTAAACACCTCTACTCTTGCTTTCTCCAGTGCCACTTGCCCTTAGAGGGCTGACCAGTTCCACATCAATGCTCCCCTTGTATCTCTACAATGCTGCAGCCAATTCTGCTTCGTGCTTTCATCTGTTGGTAGGACCATGAGGCCAACCGTTCCATCCAATTCAAAGTCTACTCAGGTTTAATGAAGAATCGTAATATTCCCTTCGACATCACCCATAGTTTAGCTGAGGATTGTAAGGCATATGTAATGTCATGTTGGTGTAGCAGGCGCTTAACTTCATTGAAGTAGCAGCACAGTGTGGCTACAGTATAATAAGAGAACACCAGTATATTGCTGTTTTGTATCGCTCATGGACCATGTTCCGTAGCTGCTCTCAAAATAATGGGCCATTTTTATCTTTTATTTCACACAACGCAATGCAGCAAGACACCTGGCTGTGCTGCGTGAAAGGGAGAGGGCAGGAATGTGGCATGTCTATCACATCTATCAAGAGGAAAAAACTAGGAGAAGTACAGATATTTATCCTCGTTACGACTCCACTGGGAAAGTGTAGCACTTTGATGCATTCCCAGGTTTTCCAGTCTTGGTATATCTGGGAAAGTGCCACAATCCATGGGTGGATGAGTGGGAACACCCATGCTCCACCCATGGAATGCTTACCTGGGGCAGAGTAACGCACTGCCTTTTTGAAAGCCACACATAGCCAGGCAAGGTCACCTTGCGTAGCTTGTTAAATATCATTCTAGGTTTTGAGTCACCCTTAGGCTTCCTTGCGTGCTGCAAGCGTGATGGAAAAGTTTGAAAAATATACCCCAAGGTCTCGAACCTGATAATGTAAAAGAAGAGACACCATCAGCAAATGTTGCGCCCCAGGAATAGGAATGCGGCTCAGTACTCTATGCGCTTGTTTGACTGCAAAGGAATTTGATTGCGTCCCTTGAAAGGCAACTTCTGTCAACCAGTTTTCTGAGAACTTCTCAGTTTAGTGACCTTCAGACCGTTCTGTTACCCCCACCAGGTGTATGTTGTTTTGCATAGATCAGGCTCCCGCATCCTCAACGAGGAGTTTTAAGTGATCCACTATGGACCAGAGGTCTTTAAACTGAGATTGATGTTTGGACACCGATGGTCTCACAGAGCTTAGAGTGAGTTCCATCTCAGTGACCCTCTCCAACAGTTTCTTATGGTCTGCCCTAAGGAAGTTCACCTCTTTCTCCACGGAATCAATCTTGGCTGACAATGTGATTATCATATCCATTATTGGTATCAGAATTTGTTGAATTTCTCATTATGTCCCACTAGAGTAGTTTGCATGGTTCGAAGAATGTCATGATCAATCAGTTTGTTCTGCATCAGAGTGCATGACAATGGTATCATTAATAGGCTGCACTTTAGGCATCTTGGATTTAACCATGTTTTCGATGGACCCTCTATGATGCAGACTTTAAAGTATATAGCATGGGGGTGCACCCGGCCAAGGTACGGAATGGGCTCAGAGTGCAAAATGGGTGATTACAGCAGACCATTGGGGAGCCCCAACCAAAGTTAGCCACCTCAACAACAGAATGACATTTTCATTCTTACCTTTAAGTATAAATAATAAAATAAGCAAATGATGCGCAGTGATCAGTCGAGCACCAAAGCTAGAACCCATGCCGGTTTATGCAAGTTACCGCAGCATGATCCTCACATTGGAAGCAGCAGAGTCACTCTTTCCACTGCCACTGTTCGCATTCTGCAAACATTCAGAAATTAATTTTCTTCTAGTTACACGGGTGCAGGCCAGCAAAGGGAAACCACAAAGTCAAGCAAGTGAAAATGTGAGGGTTGTTTCAATACACAGGGAGTGGATTATGACAAAGCTTTCCCCAGGAACCGTTTCTTCAATTTTGCATAGGGCCACCTCAACAGAAGACTGCCACTTTTTCGAAATGTTTCGGTAAAAGTATTCAGATAATCAAATACTGCTCACTGACCAGCCTTGCACAAAAGCGAGCACTCATGCAGGTTTGTATAGGCTACCTCAGCATGATCATGACAAATGAAACAGTGAAGGTGCCCTTTTTCCAGCACCAATCTTTGCTTTGTGCACCCATCTGGAAATTCAATTTCCTCCTGTGGCGAAGGTAAAGGATAGCACAGAGAAGCCGCAAAACCTGGCAAATGTAAATGTGGTGGTTATTTCATCCCACTGGAGGTGGTGGCGAAAGGGATCTCCAAACCACAGCTGATATAACTCTACACAGGGACCCATCCCGTCTCCCAGTGGCACTCGTGGTCCGGGCCCAGCACTCCACTCATGCCAAACCGTCTCTGGGCCTCTGTCTGAGGGAATGGCGCAGACAAGAGCCACGCTCCAGGCCTGCGTCCAGCCCTCCTGAGGGAGCTCCCACATCTTGGCAACTGTTGCATGAGCGATGTCCACATACAAATGCGCCACTTTTTCTTCATTGGGTGAGGCCTGCCTTCAGGCTGTGTACCTACCTCATCAATACCGCCATTTTGCATTTCTGGCTCAGTTGCAGCATGCCCACAAATCACAGTACTGAGGCTGCTGTAGGGGCTATTTGGAGTGAGCCCCGCATTGGCAGCCAGTAGTGTCGCCAGGGCCAAGGATTTCCAGTGTTTGGGACGTCCAATTACTGGCCAATTCAATGATTTGACAGGAAGACCCTGGAAGACATCATGAGAAACGTCCTCTTGCATGGCACGACAAAATGCCCCCACCACATTGGATTTAATAATATCTGCAGTCGATGGGGTGATATTTTTGGAAAGGATACTTAGACCACTATATTTTTGTAACACAATATTTAGCCAACCATATTCTGACATACCACCATTTTTCTCTTGCCATGACTTTTAACTTGGGGGTCAGTGATCTTACTTCCCCCAAGTTTGCCAATAGACTTGTAGGTGCACCATTGCATGATGGACACAGTTGGTAGGGAGACATATTGAATAATGAGAATGTATTCGCTATTGATATCTGCAGTTTAAGATGTGCACATGTCGGTGTTAATCTGTTATAGCAAAACGGTTTATTGACTTCAATTTACCGGTTGGGTCTTTGGATATACTTTACCTCTCACATGCATGTACAGATGTATCACTACAACAAGCACAATGGCATGTGTGTGTACTGCTTTCTTTGTACATAGATGGAGTCCAATATATTTTAATATAGAACTCGTGATAAAGAAATATATATTCAATTTGGAAAGAAGTTATCTACATTGTGTGATTTTAATGTCTTTTTCGGATTTACTTCATAATAAACATATTTATATTGGGAATAATAACATGACGTAAAATTTGCATGGTAAAACAAATGAGCAAATCAATTTTGCGCCATCTTTTATTACATGAAATTAAGCAGAGGGGTTTGGTTGCACACAATATTATTTAACGATTTCTACTTCAAAGAAAATACAGATTTTATCTCAATTTCAGGAGAAGTAGTGTAGCATTTAGCTGCTGCATTTTCTTCATCTTGATGCAAAACTTTAGTTCGGAAGAAATATTTTACATTATATTTTCTTTCGTTTAAAAATGGGGCACAAGATGTATTTGGTTCATTGTTTCAGCATCTATGCAAAAAAAAAAATTGTTAGTTGGTCCACGTGCCTTTCAGAAGCAGCATTTATCAGCCTGAGTAAGACATTTTTGCAGGTACTAAAATCCCAATTTCTTGACAGCATCATCATTCAATAAAACAAATTAAACATGTCCATTCCAGTATGCATCTGTCTGAATTCGTGTGTTCATGCTACTTTCTCTCTTACAAGAAGATGCTTGGGGTTTAAGTAAGTAATGCCTTTATCTGCATGTTGCATTATTTAGAGTTGAAAACAAAGCTCAGTGTGTTCCCTGACGCCTGCGGTTACTAGCCACAGGCTCCTCTAAACAGCGGGCATTTTGTATGGCTCATTATCACGTTTATCAGAAAGATAGGGCTCTTTATGGTTACTCTCCTTTTTGAGGCTCGGCGGGGTCTCTATCTCCAGTCTCTCAAAAATGGAAGTAAAAATACAAACATCTTTGTGGAACTGTACACATATGGATTTGAGAACACATACATGCCATCTGAAAAACACTATTCAATTTCATAAAAGCACATTTCTACAGACATATTGCTCTAGAACTTTATAGCAAATAGTGGGTAGTTCGTACAAATTTAATTAATGGGAAACAAAATGCTGTATTAGGTAAATATTATGAACCTGACCAAAAGGGGCAAATTGATTTTCTCTTTGGTTTAAGTCTGGCTCAAGAAATTGAAGCTGCATGTTACTCATTCTGTAAGCAATGGAATTACACCTATGTGCACAATCAATTGAAACAATGTTTTATTTGATAAAGAAAAGCGTATTCTGAAATATGTTATGAATGTTTGCTTTAGCATAAGCTTTAAAGAATCTCGGTCCTACTTTACGAAGACTTTGTCTTAGATTAAGGCAGTTTTCAGACTTTCTTGGTGGCCTAAGACTGTCGTGAGCTGAGAAAAAATGTTTGTAAATGAGCCCCCTTTGCTTATATTGTCGGATACCCTGATAACTAACTCTTTGGCACATCTGGGTCTTGTTGAATGCATAGATGTTTTGCCTCGGTCCGAGGGGGCAGATTTGCTGTGACTTTGCACCACCACAAAGTCATGCAGTGCGGTGCAAAGCAGCACAGTCTGCAAAGGAAATTTACTTTCCAGCTCAAAATGTATTTCGCTCTGGAAATTTACCCTTTCCTTGGGGTAGTTTGCTCTTTGACCTGCAGGGCATTACATGGGTGCCACCTGGGCATTACTTGGGAGTAGCCCAATCTACAAAGATTGTCAGAAATAAGCCCCTCCTTGAAGCAGGCATAAAGCTGGAGAAATGTTTTTACTTTGCCTAACGTTCAAACACTGCACAGGTGCTGTTCTGTGTAATATTTTGGAAATTGTCTCGGCATATGATTATGTACTGCAAGGGTATACTTCCAGTAAAAAACCTGCAGTAGAAATGATGCACAAACCTTTGCAATGTGGTGCAATGGTGTGTGTGGCGCTAGGGAGTCAGTTTGTGGACCAGTGAAGCAGAGCAATGGTTTTCCATTCTCAGTCACAGCGCACTACTCTCAAGACTGGCTTCACTAATGGATTATAGAGCTTTGATGCAATGTTGTGAAGGTGTGGTGTGTGTTCAATTTAACTTCCACTGAAGGTTCTAAGGGGCATATTCACAAGGAGCTATCGCCGAATTAACGGCACTTTATCACAGCCAAAGTCGTGATAAATTTACCTCCCCATTCACAAGCCGGTGTTAACAGCCCACAGCACCAGTTTACCCGCGATAGCAGCCGCAAAAAACATCGCCACAGAGGACCCCCGCAAATATCGCTAATGAGATGCAGAGTAGGCGTTCCCGTGCCAAAAGCCGAGACAACATCACACCTCAACATTCACAACGACCAGCCACATCGGCGATAAGAACACAAAACAGGCGATAAGGCGCGTTAGCACCAGGAAATTTACACCTGCTCTGACCTGGTGTAAAGTCGGACGGCAGCCAGCACCACAAAAGGGAGCACAGCCCAGGGCCACATCCGAAGGGCAACAGATGCCATGAAGCCACTCATCATGCGGCCTGGACACCCAAGAGGGCCACAACACCCACCGCCACCACCCCAGGACCCCAACCCACACCCGGAACACCCCCCCCCCCGGACCACCACAGACACAGCACAGAGAAAGACAGCGGACCCCCAGGAAGTCTACCAGTCGCACAGACCCAACATCTGACAATGTCACCATCCACTACAGGCTGAAAGTGATAAACATCCTACGCATCCTGACCATCATCGCCTAACAGGCCTACGGCACCTACACAGCGGACAACCGACATCCCACCCCACACAAAGCTGCTGGCTTGGCTGCACCTGTTGGCCCCTGGTACCCCCCAACTAACACCTGCCAGAGTCGGAGGAGTCTCACAGCCAGCCACATCCAAGTCCCCCACCCCTGTCCTGGACATCACCATCACCCTGGTACCCCAGTCCCCATACGTACAACAAAATGTGCAGGATCCGCTGGAGACCAAGCAAGGACCATAGGCCCTAGCAGCATGCATGCACGTGTTGGGGGCAATACACAGCACACATGTACTACCTGTGCCCCCTGGTGACACAGCACACAATCACCGCAACAGGAAGCACACGTCTCACATCAATGTGCAGGCAACAACAGAACACTGTGGAACCCCCAACAATGTCGCCTTCAAATACACAGCCAGTGTGCATGATACCTTCATCCTCCGACAGTCCATCATCAACCAGCGTTCCCAGGATGGCAACAAGGGAAATGCACAGCCCCTTGGCAATATCCAAATGAACACCCCACACACCTCAACTCCACAACCATGCAACTCACAACTCTGGCAATGCACACGTCACAAAATCACATACAACAGGCACAACAACATGCCCACCCACCAGACACGACAGAACAACTTACAATGTTCACATAGGCAAGCCCTGAACATGAGCCAGCAATGGCATGGCACCTCAGCCACATAATAGCCGAATGTGGGGAGAGGTGGCAACCAGGCATGTGTGAAGGATGCAGTAGAACAATGATTGGGAAAGTACACAATGCCAAGAGTGGCGGAGATGTGCTGGACACACCGCAGTATGCAGAACACACCCATATCCATGGCGACATACACCGCTGGTGTATGGAGTGTAGTGGACAGTGGACGCCACCATGTCACCCCAGCCAGTGGGGGACCTCGCAGAAATGTTGCCTGTTACGCCCCCCCCTAAGCGTCACCGGAGTGGGATGGCCCGGCGTACGCCACGCCAGCGTAGGGGTGTGAATAAAAAGCACATAGGCCTGGGTGTGGTCCTCTTCCGGAAAGACCCACGTCTCTGCCAGGGCGGCGCCTCCCACCCCGCCATGAGGCCGATGCCGTCCTCGTGAGCGGAGTTGCCTGCGATGCTGTGCATCTGCCGGACCCCGGCACGCTGGACCACGAACCCGTCAGGCCCGCCCCTGCGCAGCCAGGCCACACTGATCACCTGCCGACACCGGCGTGTGTCAAGGAGGGCCCACCACGTGCCAGCGCAAGCTCCAAGCCCGAGGCCCGCGACCTTGGCAGCCTCCTCAGACCATCACGGCTTCCACGACACAGGCCCGCCTTACTCCTTTCTCGTTGACGCACTCTACTGCCGCCTTCGGCCCACTCGTCGGACCAGTAGGTCCCATGTGTGAAACTGTGTCCTGAGTCATGAATGGCAGTGACCCCAAATCCGGGCCAGCGGCCACAGCACCAGACCCCCCCCGAACTGTGAGGCATAGTTCCATATGGGCATCTTGCGACACGTGGTGCCACTAACCCTGTTCAAGGCCAGCCGGCGACACGTGGTGCCACTAACCCTGTTCAAGGCTAGCCGTCAACACGTGGTGCCACTAACCCTGTTCAACGCCAGCCGGCGACACATGGATGAGGGACCAGGGCTACCCTGCGGACCAGTAGGTCACACATCCAGCACCTAGTCGCAAAGCACGAATGGCAGAGTCCACACCAGTGGTCGCACGGAGAGGTGTAAGAGGAAGATGCGGCTCAGTCTGGACGAATGCCGGTTCACATACACGGAGGTGACCGAACACGTGGTGCCACTGAACCTGAACTACGCAGGCCGGTGGGGCCATCCAACCGATGCCGGCGACACTCGGGGAATGGGCCGTGCTGACCGCTGCCTCAGGCCTACACCACGGTCAGGTAGGTCACACATTTGGAACTGAGTCTTGATTACACCATGGCAGTGAACATTATTTAAGGCAGAGAACAATTCACTATCCACCCTTCGATGTGGTGGCAACAAGTCTGTGCATGGCATCACAACCACACGTGTCTGTGGGCCTACGCGGACTACTGCCCTCGGCCTACACTGCACACGAGTGGGATCACAGATTTGGAACTGAACATCGGTAATTCAAAAGGCAGAATACATTTCATCGCAAGCACGGAGAGGCGTAAGAGGATGACGCATTGCAGTCCGGAGGGAACAGGATCATCGTTACGGAGGTGATTGAACACTACCAACAACTGCCACTGTGTCACTAACTCTGTGCCTCGCGAGCCAACGACACGTGGCTGTGGGCCACTGCTGACCGCTGCCTCCGGCCTACACTGCGGTCCAGTAGGTCACAGAGTCTTGATTTGGCAATGTTGGAGTTCACATATGTGTACCGGCATCATCACAGACTGCATCCCCTCTCAGCACCTGTGCCACTAAGTGTATTCCCCGACATTCATGGACACTCACTGGTCGTACATTGGTGGCGTTTGAGTCTATGGAATAGGGGCTAGTTTTCATCCTCATGTAGCTGATACCGAATTGTTGGTTAAAACGAGGGTTGCGCTTTCCACTCCTCCATTTGCTGCTTCCAGATAACATCAGACCTTCCGCATCATGCCCTGGAGGACACCTTCCACTGTCCCCCGCAACCCTCCGCAACATATACCTCGGACATTGATGGGGACCTGCTCAGGTCGCATGGCCCCTCTGACTGCACCGCAAGTCACCGTCCTGGTGCTGGGTGCCTGTGCCAGCTGCAGTGCATCCGGGGCCACTAACTCTGTGCTGCTCTGGCCTGGGACCCCTTCTTCTGAGACATTGAATGGCCTCTGTAGCGATGGTCTTGGGGTCATCAACGCCATGTGTCTGTGGCCCTGCGCTGTCCGCATCCTCCGGCCTTAACTGCGGGCCACCAGGGCCCACACATAGCATCGAGTCTTGACCGGCCTGGACGTCGCATCAGAGCAGGAGGCACACACCACCACTGCAAGGACCACCACCAACCGCCATCTGCCAGAGTCGAAACGGTGGTCCTGACAGACCTACGGAGTTGCTCAGACCTGTCGTGGATGCCATCATTGGCTTGATACCCTGCTCAGCACTCCAGGTGCCAGTGACTCAGTGCACCGCAAGCCATTGTCCGTTACTGATTGAGTTTTGTGCTGTTGTGAGGTTGCGCAGCAATGTCACCTCATACAGTGGTGAAGACCTGGGACTATGATGAGGAAGATGTGTCAAGTGTGCGGACGGGAGAAGGCACAGACAATGGGAGGGCAGGAGGCAACAGCCCCAAGGCAGGAATGCAGACTGGTGGTGGTAGTCAAGCTACACACCCGGATCTATTACTGGGTATTGCGCTGTGGACTGCGGACGCAACTGTCACCTCAGGCAGTGTGGGAGACCTGGGACGTTGATGAGGAAGTTGATGCAGGTGTAACACACCCCAGTGCATCTGCATCAGGACTAACCCGAAGGGACACAATCCTAGCAATTTCTTCACATGAGCGCGCTCTTCCCTAGTGCCCCTACCTCAGTGCACTGCAACTCACGGAACCTCCTGACTGAATATTGGGTGACCTCTGTCCTAACTCCGGATCCCTCCATGTTGCTCTGCAGTTGACTCTGTTATGCTGGTGTTTTCTGTTTCCATTACACTGATGTCCACTGTTCAGGTTGTTGCCAGCACCAAGCACTCCGTGCGGGCTAGCTTATACTCACCCCACACACATCCAGCACAGGCATCACTATACATGTGGCCCTGCCAATAAAGGGGCCGGGCGCACGTGCCCGTAGCCAGTTCAACATGATATGTGCATGTGTCCCTGTGGTCTTGTATGCATGGGGGCCCTGGGCCCTACGACATTACATTGTGCTGTGTACAGCGGACGCAGACATGTCACCGCAGGCAGCGGGCTAGAACCTGGACATGTAGCTTTGTGGTCACCCACTCGATTCATAAGGGGAGTGGACTGTGCCATCGTACGCAGAGCCAACCTGGGTGTGTGACTGATATGTGCGTGCCCCAGGGTGTGGTTCTGTACTGGGTATGTGCATCTGCATGTGTCTCTATGGCAGTGTGGGTCTCCTTTGTGGGGTGTAGGTGGTCCCTGAAGGGTATTGGACACCCACGTATGTGTTCTAGTTCGCATTCCATGGGTTCGGCAACACCCGTACCTGTTGGGCCACTTCCTTTTGGCGTTCTGACACCTGGCATTGGGGTGCCATGTGTGGGTCGGTGAAGTGTTGTGAGACAGCCGTGATTGCGGGTGCTTCATGCTGTGTGGTCTGTTGCAGGGGCTGGGTTCTCCTCTGAGTAGCTTGTCTGCCCTGGTCCTGGTGGTGGGTTGTGTGGGATGTCCATGGGCTGTTGTAGGGCGTCGGTGTCGAAGGTGTGGTGTTCGTCTCCGGCATCACTGATGGGTTGTCTGTTCTGACCTGCTGGAGGTGTTGTTTGTCCCTCTGCATTGTGAAGGGGAGATGCATGTTGGCATTGTGTTGGCGCCTTGTTCTTGTCGACATGCAGACTGTGTGACAATGTACATTGTGACTGTTTGGGCGGTGGTGGCTATTTGAGTTGGGACAGTGGACATTTGGCCTACATGGCTGATGTGGGGTTGTAGCCGTAGATATGCATATCACAGTTCCCTGCTCTGTCCAATGTGATTGTTCTGTTTCTGCGCCTGGGCGGACCCAGTTGTGTCCTCTGTTCTGCAGTGTGGGTGTTGCACTTTGTGCCACATTGTCATGGTATGTGCTGTGATTGCTATGTGTGTGTACTGCAGTGTGCCACGGGGATGGGGGACATGTCCCTGGGTAATTGTGGGTGTGCAGTGTGCTACACCTCGTTGTGCATGTGTGCCATTGTGCCCATCACCCCCCGTTCCCCCAGTCCCTGTTGGATCCTCACCCTGTTGTTGTTGTGTCGGGTCCTGTTGAGCTGTGTCCGTACTCCCACCTCCTTGCACCGTCTCCACACTGATGACTGTGGCCTGGGTTTCCTCCAACTCCTACTGTGGCACTGGACTGCCACCTCCTGTCGCCGTTGCTGCCTTCCTGTTGGCAGCAGGTTTGTGCCTGGTTTAGGTTGTCACATCCTGGCGGCGCCTCTTGGCCTCCTGGATTGGCCTCCTCGGCACTCCGACTGCATTCCAGGTGGTCTGCTTGTGGGTCAGTTGCTGGTAGTGTTCTGTGACTCCGTGGCGCTGGTCTTGTTTTCCTGCGGTCTGCACCCCGTCTTCCTCTCCCTTTTCTCCTTGGCCTTCCCAGACCCCGTTGTTCCTTGCTGGCGGTATGTGGGGGTTGTGGGGATCGCGTTGACCTCTGCGCTGAGTCAGGGTGCATCCATGTTGCTACGTGCTTTGGCTTGTTTCTGGTGTGTTGTTTCTGTGGTTTTTATGGTGCAATTTCCCGCCAGACGCGTGGGATTTGCAGGCCTGTGGCTGCTTTTTGCTACTTTTTGTACCGCGATTGGCCTCATCGCATGATTTCTCGCGTTCGCATTTTTTCGGCATGGTGTTGATTTTCACGCTGACATTTGACGCGTTATCTGGTGACTATCGCATGCTACCGCCTTGTTATGATTTCCACGTTGACACAGGGTTATTTTCCCGCGATAGGCTGCGATATTGAAAGTTGCGTTACGCTACTCTTGCGGTAGTTATCGCACGTTCTTGTGAATATACCCCTAAGTATGTTGGTGTTGGTAAACGCTTATCAGCTACATGGATTTGGTGCTGTGTTGTGCTGATGCAGTTGTCTAGAAGAATTCTTTCTGATACTTGAGCGAATTATACGTATATATGTACATTAATGAATAGCTTATACTGTTGGGTGACAAGTGCTGTTATATGTTTGATGAAAGACAACTAAATGGTACATCTAAACTTTTGGATGTGAGAAGTAAGTTCTGTCTAGTGTTTTGTTTTGGGTGGTTGTGTGGTATTTCTTGGTATGAGATGCGGGTGATGGCCTTGTGATAGCTGACCAAAATCCATATCTGTGCCATGTATTATGCATATGAAATGTTCTGTGTAACAGGTTCTTTTAAATATTTGCCAGTCTTGTGTGAAAAAAAATCGTACAATACCAAATTACGAAAATAGATACATTTATCACAGTGCAGTCATTTAGTTAGGGTTAAAAATAAATATTGTAGTATGTTAATTAACATACCATAGCAGAACAGACATATTTGGAGAGTAAACCGTTTATCCTTGAGTAGCGTCTTGACGCTATTGACCGATAACAGTTGCTTATTGTTACCTAACAAAAAGCCCATATAGATGATATGTGCCGTTCTAACTAGGATATTATATGTGCTTTTAATGTATGCACATGGGGGATGTTTTGTCTAATATGTTTTGTTGTATGATATTTCTTGGTAATATGTTGTTTTGAATACTGTGATAAGCAAGTACATGGTGTCTATAAGAATATTACGTTTGCAAGAAATTAGGTTATTGGTTAAGGATGGTGGAAGACCCACTCAAGCAACAACCATAGTCCTTCTCAGGGTGAACCACAAAAGTCACTAAATTAATTAGTGCTTAACTCTCTGATAGCTTGGCATAAAAGCAGTCAGGCTTAACTTAGAGGCAATGTCTAAAGTATTTTTGCAGCACACAAACATTAATACAGTGAAAACACAACACAAGAAATACCGCAAACCAAATTCGAAACATACAGTAAATTTTAATAAATAAAATGAGACCGAAACAAATTAAATCCAATCCGTAGAACTTTAGTTATGATTTTTCAATTCTTTTAGTCTAAAATAGAGCCGAAAAGATCAAAGTTCCCACCGTGAGTATCTGGTCGCATGATACTGGGGCAAATTCAAAAGTAAAGGCCGGCCATGATGAAGCACGGGTCAGATACAGGAGGTGGATTTGGCCCGGTCTCGACTTACCTACGGGGTTAGATGAAAATTTGAAAAAAAGTTTCTGAGAAGGTAAAGATCAGTGGGGCACGGCAGTAGGCTGTGTCCAAGGAGGAGTTGTCGCCAGGAAGTCGCTGGATGAGGTCACGGTGAAGCTGTTGATGATGGTGGGAAAAAGCTGAGAGTGGGAAAGCTGGATTTCCAGGGTGAGAAGGTTGTTGTTTTTGATGGGAAGCTGGTTGCAGTCAAGTCCAGTGAAGATTTTTACCGTCAGACTTAGACAACATTTTGGAAGTTGACAACCTCCAGCGGGGCGAACCTGCAGGCTGTAATTGAAAAGGACTCCACAAGGCTGGATACTGTCAATGAGATGTCCAGTAAACAGGATTTGCTACTGCAGAGATGAATGTAGCAGAGCTACCATGATGTCAGGCGGACTAGCGATTCACCTTGGGTGGATTGGCTCACAGGTAGGTTCAACATTCCCAGCTTTTAAGGTTAGGCAGGAGCAGCACCTCTATCATCACCTTATTTGCCTCCTAAGGATAGGGGCCCAGGTGACAATTGTCAGAGCAAATCTTACAGGAGATAATGACAACCATCTCTAGGAAATGGAGCCCAGTGAGAATAAGGCTAAAGCACTTGTATTTTACAGAGAGGTGTATAGAAAGAGGGGAAGTGATTTCGATTAACCAGATAAAGAGTACACTCAGGCAAATTACATAGAAACTTGTTGAACAGAGGATTTGTATTATCTCTAAATTAAGAGCTCAGCCATTCCTTTCTAAATTTCACAGAAGATCACGGACCTGCTCCCATACCAATATAATATTCCAGACAAGCGCTTGCGGAATGAAGTCTTGTGCTTGACTGTGGGAATTGACCCTTGGTGACGTACTAAGGGATTAAAAACAGAGGATGTTAAGAGCAATAGCCAGTGCCCCTGTAAGAGAGGTAGAAAATATTCAGTGAGCGATTTATTGTTGGACTGTGTATTCTTCACTGAGGCAAGGAAAAAGATACCTTGGCCTGTTTTTAAAAAATACGGAATTCAAACTGGAAATGGGGCTAGCGCTAATTCATAGTCTTAGATTTCAAGATGTAGCTATCGCTGTTGGTCAATATTTGTGTAAAAGCATAAAGATTTAACTGGTATCTTCCCCATAGGGTTTAAGATCTAGGTCTGTATGGGTATAATTATACTCAGTATGGTGACATCAAGTAAATTAGAGGATCTCCCAATAGGAAGGTTGTGAAAAGCTGCTATGCATATTGCACTTTAGAATCCTGATTGTGGTAAATGTACTGTTTGTTATTGGTCAAAAGCATATTTCACTTTAAAATGTTGATTGGGGTAATATGAATTGTTTTTCTATTGGTTAATTTTTTACTATTTTAAATATATGTGGGACTTTGGGTTGTGGATGGTATTGGGTCTGGGTAGGGAAAAATGTTATGTTTATAACGTTAAAGCTGTATAATATGTAAGTACTCGTGTCTGAAGGATACAACCATGCATTGATGTTTTAGGTTACTAAAATAGACAGTTTTTTTCTTTTTTCATGAACTGGAAATATGTGTAATATTTCTATAAGAGTATAATGATTGGAAATAAAGTATTTCTGAATCTTCTGAATCTTCGCCACCTCCAAGGGTCCAGGACCTGGGGAGCACCATTCGTGGGTCAGGACTCCCTTCAGCAGAGGTCAGGTGCAGGGTTCAAGGTCTAGGGAGCTTGCTGTGTCCCTGTAGCTTACACAAGAGGCCAGCCAACTTGGTGGTCTCAGGAAGATGGTCCTCCTTCAAGCAGCAAGATAGGCTTTCAAGCAGCAAGACAGGCCTTCAAGCATCAGGGCAGTCCTCCGGTAGCAGCAGGGCAGTCCTCTGGTAGCAGCAGGGCAGTCCTCTGGGGGTCCAAGCAGTCTCTCATAGGTCCAGGAGTGTGCTGAAGAGGTGTTCTGAGGATCCAATATTTATGCCTGGTGCCAGCCTTTGAAGTGGGGGAGACATCCTGGGCTACTCTATACTACCCTAACATCCTGTTCTGGAAAGGTTTTCCCTTCCCCTGTGAATACTCCAAGAAGTCTAGGATGACAAATACTCATGTCAGATTCCTTTGTGTGTGCTGGAGGCAAGCCTTTTGAAGTGTAAGAGGAGCTGGGTACAGCTCCGCCCCAACTATCCCGATAGGATGTTCCATCCTGTCCACACATAATCCCCTTTGTCTCACTGACTGGAAGGAATGCACAAACCCCGACAGCAGACCCAATCACAATCATGTGACCCAGGATACTGGCAGAAGGCACAAATGGTTAGCACAAGAAAATGCCAACTTCCTAAAAGTGGCATTTTCAGAATTGTGACTTAAAATCTGACTTTACTATTAAAGAGGATTTTAAATTACGATTCATTTCAGTGCAAATGCCATATTTCTGTCTGCTCCCAATCAAAAGTTATCACTTATTAGATGTCATATGTTAACCCAGTGTTAGTCTATGGGAGAAATAGTGAAAAATGACTTTAGGAGATATTCACTGCCAGGACATGTAAAACAGAAACACAAATGTCCTACTTTTAAATACAATACACTTTGTCCTATGAACCTTTAGGGCCTAACTTAGGGGTAGTGTACTAGATTGGCAGCAGCTGTCCTTGCAGGTAAGTGCGGTGGGGTGTTCGGGCTGGGCATTGTGGGGGGATTGTAAACAGATGACGGAATAGGATTTATTTAATTTTCCATATTCCGTCATCTGTCGACTGCCCCCTCCCAACCGGCCGTGTCCCGCCCCACCGCATTTACCTGCACGGACCGCCACTGTAAATTGGGTTCCTGGTAGAGGGGGGTGAAACCCTCCTCAAGCAAAAACCACAATCCTTGTCAGGGTGGAGTCACAAGCAAACCCCAAATTAACCTGTGCCCAACCCTCTGGTAGCTTGGCACAGAGCAGTCAGTCTCAACTTAGATGCAATGTGTAAAGTATTGGTGCAACACTTCAAACAGTAACACAATAAAAGCACACTACAAAAGTACCCCATACCAAATTAGAAAAATAGATTAATGATTAATTTTTAATAAATAAAACAAGACCAAAACAACAAAAATCCAATCAGTAGAACCGGAGATATCCAGGCTTAACGATTTCAGTAAATATGGCACAAAAAAGCACAAATCACTAACTGTGGATATCTGCTCATACCAGACCAGGACAAAGTAACAAGTTCAGGCCGACTGCGTTGGAGCACGGACCAGCTACAGGGACTCAGCTAGGCCCACTGAATAAGAGTACCCTAAATGCTGGTTGTGGAGCGTTGCGAGGTACTGCGCCGAGGATGCATTGCGCAGCCAAGGAAATTCATTGGTTCTTCGGTGCTGTGCTGTGGCCATGCGAGGTCCTGCATCTGCATTAAGGATCCCATCGACAAGGGCTCCTGATGTGAAGTTTAGTGTCGAGAATGTGTTGTTCAATCAAGGCGATGTGTTGGTTCCAAAGAGCTGCGACCCTGTGATGTGAGAACTTGCGTTGTCGTCGAGGCTGCAATCGCCAAGAGATTTGCAATGCAAGGGCCTGCGTCAGTGAAGCCTCGCACAGGGGCAGTTCAGATGGGGGCTGCGAGGTCAATCCAGAGATCTTGTGATGAGAGAAGCCTCGCGGCAGAGGCAATTCATCGGTTCCTCCCAGGGTTGCGCCGCTTGACAGAGAAGATGCATTGGTTCATCTGGATCCACAGATGGGCTGGCAGAACACCTTCAGACCAACTTCCCAGAGTCCAGGAGTGCGGTGGCACCATTTGGCAGGGTAGGACTCACCGATTGGAAAGTTTAGGTTTAGGGTTCAAGGTTGTTGGAGCCTTCTGTCCTAAAGCTCTACTCAGGAGGCCAGCCAACTAGCCCGTGGAGTCACTTTGGTGTCCTAGGTTCAATAAATGCAGTTCCAGTACTTCTCACCCAGCCAAGTGAACAGCAGGCAGTGGTTAGCAGGTCAGCACAGAAAGGTAGTAGTCCAGTAGAGCAGCAGTTCAGCAGAGTGGCAGTCCTTTCAGCAGCAGAGCAATCCTTCCTCCTGGCAGAGTATCTACAGGTCTGTACTTGTACTGAGCAGTTGGTGTCTGAGATCCAATATTCATACCCAGTTCTGCCTTTGAAGTGGGATAAGACTCTAGAGGTATGCTTTGAGGTCCCCAGGCATCCTGCCTTTGCTGCCCTGTCTCCAGACTAACTACAGGGGGCATGCAGCCTATTCAAGTGTAAGTCAGGCTGTGCCCTGCTCCGCCTTCCATCCTGCCAGTGACCCCCTCATCCAGGCACACCTTCGCTCTATATTATGTGTGGCTGTCTAGGAAGAATACACAAAGCTCAACTGTCAGCTACACTCAGTCATGTGACCCAGAGACAGGCTATAGGCACTAAATGACAAAAGCAGGAAAAAGAGTACTTTCAAAAAGTGGTATTTTCAAAACAGTGATGTAAAATCTGACTTTACAATTAGAGAGTATTTTTCATTCCAATTCCAAAGACACCAAACATGAACTGATTAACTGTTCCCATTTGGAGGTTACAGCTAATAATTTGTATAATGGTAACTCCAATGTTATTCTATGGGAGAGGTAGGCCATGCGGTAATGAAAAACAGCTTTAGGAATCTTTTACTGCCAGAAAATGTAAAACTTAAAGTATATGTCCTACTTTGTAAATACACGGCACCCTGCTCTCTGGGCGGTCCTAGAGGTGATTTATATGTATTAAAAATGAAGGTTTGGGCCTGACAAAAGGTATATTTTGCCAGGTGGAAATGGCAGTTTAAAACTGCACACCCAGGCTGCAATGGCAGGTCTGAGACATGTTTAGAGGGCTACTTAAGTGGGTGACACAATAAGTGCTGCAGGCCCACTAGTAGAATTTAATTTACAGGCACTGGATACATTTAGTGGATACTTCACTAGGAACTTATAAGTAAATAGAATAATCCAATTGTGGATAAGCCAATGTTACCATGTTTAAAGGAGAGAGCATAAGCCTTTAGCACTAGTTAGCAGTGGTAAAGTGCACAGAATCCTAAGGCCAGGAAAAACAAAATCAGCAAAAAGTGGAAGGTAAAGGCAAAATGTGTGGGGTGGCCATGCAGAGAGGACCAGGTCCAACAGGTGGCTTTATATATTAAAAATGAAGGTTTAGGCCTGGCAAAAGGTTTCCTTTCCAGGTCACAATAAAAGTTTAAAACTGCACTACAGGCTGAAGTGGCAGACTTGAGACATGTTTTAAAAGGCTACTTTAGTGGGTGGTACAATGAGTGCTGCAGGCCCACTAGTAGCGTTTAATCTACAGCCCCTGGGTGCAGGTAGTACCATTTACTCGGGACTTACAAGTAAATTAAATGTACCAATTAGGTGTAATCCAATTGTATCATGTTTTAAGGAAAGAACACACACTTTACCACTAGTTAGTAGGGAAAAAATGCAGAGTCCTAATGCCAAAAAAATGGGTTCATAATAGAAGGCAAACATCTGGGAGAGACCCTGCAAAAAATGTCATGTCCAATAAAGTCTAATGTTTTTAGTGAATATGCAGAGCTTGTCATCATGGGGAGTGTTTTGTAAGCATGGTACTTTTCAACTAAGTTGCATATCTGTGTTGTTCTGGGCCTCCAAGAGGCACTCCTATCAATGTGTTCTTTTGAATTTTTGTTAGTGGAATATATTGGTAAAAAGTACTGTTGCATTAGCTGTGATTGTAAAATACCTACATTCTAAAGTAGGTGGATGCATAAAATAGATAACAATAAATTATCTGAGAAAAAACTTTGCTTCAACGTGTTGATATGTTGCAAGCCATTTCCCTTGAGCAGTGGGGCAGTGCTTAATTTGTAATAGAAAGAGTGCTGGTGCCTGAAGCACTGCCGATTTAATTAAACATCAATGCACTGAATATAATGGCCGGTAGTCTTAAATCCAGTTCACGCTTCCTTAATACAATACCAGACACTCCCTGCCCCTTTATCTCACTCTTGCAGGTTCCGTCTTTCTCCCTTTGTGATGGTTTGCCACCTTCATCTTCCTCCGTCTTTCCGATCTTTATGTTTTTCCCTCTCTTGTGCCCGGTAAATATCTGTTGCAAAAAATGAATGCTGGTCGCCAAAAATAAGTGCTGGTGGCCATCACCAGCAACCACTGGCTTAAATTAAGCTCAGGGTTGGGGAGATGAGGTCTGACTCTAGCATTGGTGTCTAATGACACCTGTGGGGAGTGTGAAGTTGTATCGGCCATCGTGTTGTATGTGTCCCTTATTTAAAGCCCCATGGACATGGAGAGATGGCAGTCATAGATCATAAAATATAGAACAGTGGTAGAGAATAGAGTGATGATTTGAAGGTCAGAAGGAGAGAAGAGAGATGCTCAAAAAGACAAAATAAATCCCTCAATAGCTGCCAGCATCGTAATCTACCCACAAAGACTGCAGTGTCTCAAAGTTCTCAGCCATCCCCCACACAGGTGACCAGGGGATGCAGGTATCCCTAAATGTGGCACAACGTCATAAGCATTGTTAAATAGCCAGCTGAGCCATCATCAGATATCATAGCAGCAGGTCAAGCCATAGTTTAATAATTAGAGCCTGGTTTAGCTTGGTCGATGGGTGCCCTGTCCATGAAGTGACAGATATCCTGTCTTCCTTACTACAAGTGCCATTGGATATAATGCACTGGAAACTGTGACAGAGTAACCCATCAGGCTCTTATGACCTTAGCTAGCAGAATAATCACAAGAGCATAGGATCCATCTGGCAGCATAAAATAGAATACAATATGGCCATTTCTGAGGCTACAGATTTAAAATACTCAGCTGTAGGAAGCAGAGCTCTCACCCATTTGATAATGTCACATGTATGGGTCTCATAGGCCCTGAGCAATCCATCAGGTGGCAGAGAGCTCACAGGGTCAGGCCTCAGCAATCCAGGCCATTGTCGATCAATCTGGAATGTGGAAATGCTATTTGTATATGGGGTGGAAATCCGTCACACTGTACAGATCCCAATGCACAGTAAAAGGTTTTAAAATGTATGTTGGTGTGGTGAAAGTGCTATAAGGGTGCGCTGTTGCGGTGGCAACACTTTGTCAACTACATGGCTTTATTGCTGTTTTGTGGCTCGTGATGATGCCAAAGGGCTTTGTATGATGTGTTGACTTGAAGTAGGTTGGAGTATGAATACATCTGGACATAACAGAGTAAGAGGCACTGTTGGCTAGAATGTGCTATTGGGAGTTGGTAATAACCAGTTATAAGGCATAGCAAACCTGTGTTAGATGTCACTGAGTTAGTGCGGTCTCTCCGCTGTTGTCTATTGAAAGACTGTGTGCTATTTCTTTGTTTTGGCCGCATCATGATAGCCAGTTATGGAGAATATTGGTGCAGTCTTAGATGAACATGAGTTGATCTGTCTCACATGGCAGTAGATGACATACCCAATGGGGAAATTCCATATATTGAAAGCAATACATACCTTACAATCATCGACATATAGAGCACGTAGTAGCCATCAAGTTAAAATAAAACATTGTATAAGTAAAATGGAATATTACCAGCCCTTTCACATGAGTAAATGGCTGATGAGGTGGTGCTTTGATACTGGACAAGGCCTCCCATGATGCTCATCGGCTGTAGCTGTATAGGACGTCTGTGCCGCGTGTATCCAGAAGTGAAACAGGAAGTCTGAATCGTTAAAGTAGGAACTGACAGGGATGAAAAGGGGTTTAGACCAAGGAGTTACTCCCCAAGTAGGGAAGGAAGCTGGGGGACCTTGAAGGCCGTGTATCTATGCTTCTTCTGATTTAAAAAACTGTTCTTTATAATGTATTCTTTTGAAAGTATGTTTTTGTTGTTTCATAGTGGTTTTGATGTCGTCAAACAGTAACATAAGAAATTAGAACACCACAAACATCAAATGCATTTTTCAATAGAACTATTAGACTTGCAATTGTTTTTCACATTTGTTTTAGATAGGTTAATTTAAACCTGCGGACATTATTTTATGTTGATCTGTTATCACTTTTTGTAATAAGGGAGATAATAGGTCTATGTCTGAACAACCGAGAAAAAGCAAGACGTGTATAGCCCTCAGCTCTTGAATGATGTGATGTGTAATGGACCAACGGTGGTAAATTGATGTATTACTACCCTTGCATACAGGTGAGTGGGTAAGGAATGACTCAAGGGTTGAATATGTGTATTAAGTAGGGATGCGCAAAATTTGCGTAATTGCATGACATTTCAGGTAAATTACACCAAATTATGCATAATTATGTAAAATTCAAATCCATCATTTGCTGCTATATTTAGTGCATAATGCTTTCTCACATCAATTTTCGAGGCAGTGACTTATTTTGTGCTAAAGAAAAGCACAAACAAGAACTCAATTGCTGTGACCAAAAGCCGTTCACATACTAGTTGGGCACGCTGTTACCATACTATAGACCTGATTTCCAATTAATTGGCGTAGGTCAGCACCGCAAGTCTTTTTGCTGTGCTGCCCTAGGACAATTCGAAAGGGCAGGAATAAACCATATTTACAAGATATGGTGCATTCCTGTCTGTCTGAGTATGCCGGCGAACAATTTGGTGCCTAGTGCAAACACATGCACCCTTGCACCATGGTGTAAGGGTGTCTGCGTTGTTGGCAGGATTGTTTTTGTGGACACCTTCCTGCGCAAAAACATTCCATGGAGCCTTTTATTTTCGGAGAAAGAGGAACATTTATTCGAAATAAAGATATTTCTCCTTGTTACTCCTCCCCTAGGGAGGCGTACAGTTTTGATGCATTCCCAGGTTTACAGATCCTTGTAATTCTGGAAATGTCTCAAAACCCATGGGTGTTGCATGGGAAAACCCACTGCAACACCCATGGAATGCCCCCCTGATGCAGTGTAAGGCAATGCAGAAACTAGCGCTGTGTTGCCTTACACCATATCTATGAGGCCATGAAAAGCCAGGCAAAGTGGCTTTGCGTGGCCACGTAGATATGGGCCTGCACTCTGCACCACCGGGGCGTCATAAAAAGTGATGCACCAGCGACACAAGGGGCTAGTAAATAAGCCCTTATATTTTTACTGCGAATGGTGGAGTAATTATGTGAACGGCGGAATGGCATAATTTTCGGAATTTCACGTATGAAGCCGAACGAGAATTTTGCAAAAATTACGTGAATAACGCAGTGTTATTCAAATTTCTTTTTTTTATCTTTTTTTTTATAAGTATAGAGGCCATGGTCAACACAATGAGGCTTATTCAGATAATAGACCCCGGGGGTAAAATCTACCCATCCTCTGTTATATGGAGTGACCGGGTGCCTTTCTGCTTCTTATTGGTTTGACTGGCTTTATCTTCTTTGAAATCAGAGCATTCTTTCGTAAAATGAGGACACTAAAAAAAAAAAAAGTGTTATTCAAATTTCACCCGGTCCTAATGTTAAGATGGAAAGTTAGTCAAATATATTAGGGGACAGATTTACAAGCCCCTTGCGCCACTTTTGCGTCACTTTTCCAATGTTAAAAGTAACGCAAAAGTGGCGCAAGGAGCTTGTATATCTGCCCCTAGATGTTCACTATTTGCAGGGTGATAACCCCATTAATAGCCTCCTCTATCTAACATAGGTTGGGTCCACAAGGTATAGATCTCAATCAAATACATTTTAGATTATTTTACCAAATGTTTCAAGTGAGAATATAATACTTCTGTTTGTTTCATTGTCGCACAATTAACCAATCATCTATTCGATTTTCATTTCCTATTCGCTAAAATGTTCCTTTCCAGTATGTTGGTTATTTTGCTAATTTTGATTTCTATGTAACTAACCAATCACCTGTTCAAATCTGAACTACGAACTGGTTTACTCTATCTGACTTGCGCATAATAAACCGATGGTGAACCGAGGCGCTGATTCACAAGGTACATTTGCCAAATAATTTCCCAATAGCTTTCTGTGCAGCATATCCGTAAATTGGAAGTTCTTAGGAGGAGATTGACCAAATGAAAAGGTGCATGTATTTGCTCAGCACTGTTCCTAAAGGTTTTGGCCGACTGCTAGCATACTAATGTGTAGAAGATACCTGTGTGACCGCATTTTCAAACGGCTGCACCTTCTAATGTGCTGCATGCTCGCTAGGTCTGAGTAAAGTTTTTATTACACCTGTGCAATTCGTGAAGTTTTCATTGCATGAAATTCTCAACATTGTGTAGCTGTGAAATTTCGTGTAATGTATTTCTCGGAGACATTAGTTTGAATGGACAAAGTCTTAACAGAGTCATTTCACCAGGAACGTGTCTCTTTGCTGGTATGTGACTTTTAGGCATGAAGAGTGCCATAAAATTCAATTTCCAGTTGAGGCACAGTAAAATATATTTGATGGCCTCTTGTAGAATTTTCAGAAACTTTTGGGGAAAAAATTCCCAATAGCGCCTTAATACTGGCTAGCCTTTCAGTAATTGCACGACTTTATAATCCCATCTCTTTTTCAGTTTTGTGCTTGCTGAAAACTGTTCTGTTATTCCTGTTAAATATCATTATTACTTTCACTCAGTCACGCCACGATGTTGATTGCAGTGCAGTTTTGGGGATATTTTCACCTTTCTATATTTCTTGCGTTTCCCCCACTTTCTGTAATTGTGTGTGCATTTTGATGTGTTACCGTTTGTGGTGGGAAAAAATCCAGTGTGGTGCATTTAGGCATTCAGTGAAAGTAAAGGGAGAAAGACAGGGCATATCTGGACTAAGCCTGGGCGGAGTTCATGGAGTTCCACGTAGTGCCCAAAAACTCCTCGGTACTACGTGGAGTTCAGCGAGCGGTAGCGTGCATTAGGGTCATGCCGTTCGCTGTGATTTTGAATATGTTGTATTTTTAGGTACCTGCAATGAATCCACCCCCTCATGACGACTTAATAGGATCACTGGCTGGTTTTGTATTTTTGCTATTCCTACACTATTCACACCTGTTTTGAGCACATTAGCAGCAACACTTATGAGTAGGCCCTGAAGAAAGCCGCTAAACCCCTACAAGAGAGTTACTAAGCTGAAACATGTCAGCCACATGTTGACACTCACTGCGGGTATATTTGTTCCCTGCAAATGCCCTATTTTTAATCCTGGTACAGGGGTGCGCAAATAATGAAATAATGCATACACTGTAGCTAGTTTATTTACCACTTTCACTTGCTATGCTGCCCTCACTACCCTGAGCTCATCACTGTGATATTTTGTATACTGTTTCTCTACACTAAAACGTCCCTGAGCTCCTCCCTCTCAGTGAGGGGTTTGTAACCCGTACTGTGACTAGACATCACCATACAAGGAGAATTCCAATGATGAAGCATGCCACCTTTGGTGGGCGAGGAATTTTTCCTTTTAAAGGGATATCCCTATGCAGCTAGGTCTTCATTTATAGTAGTTGTGTAAATTTTTTTTCTGTTCTAGACCCAAGGGTGCTGCTCAAAAAGGTGTGGGAGCGAGGGCGGCTCCCTGTAGTCAAACATTCATCAAGGTGAGGCCGCCGCTCAGTGGAGTCTTTTATGAGCAGCAACTACTGTGAAACTCAGTATTACTGAAGTGTGTATTGTAGCCCCAAGACGAGATTTGGTCAACCTACTAAAGGAAGGTAGGAGATTAGGGGAATTAAGGGGATCGTAGGTCCTGACAAAAGCCATAAGACCCTTGAAGGGCTAGAAAAAATAGGCTGAAACATTTGACGAACATGGAGAGAGGAGGCGTCTGGGGCCACTAATACTCCTCGATACCGCCATCCTACATTCATTTTAACCCTGACCAGGAAGTCCAAGAATAAATGTGAAAGCAGACATTCCTGAGCCAGTTTAAAATTCCTATTTCTGCACCACTATTATTTTCAGATCCCTATTACTTGATGTTTGTATTGTCTTCCCGCTCCCTATTGCTCCACCCCAGGCATTGGTCTGTGCGGGGGTGTCGTTACTAAGCCCCATGATGAAGCATACAACACTTTGTGGGTGAGGGCAGTTTTCAAAAACGAAGCATGTGCCATTAATTTATTTAGCTGTTTGTTTCTCTGTACTCCTACTCCTCTTGTGTGTATTTGAACTTTTTCAGCTGGAGTAACCTGGTCCCTGTATCTGGCATGCGCTCCATTTTGGTTGGCCTGATTTTGTGACTTTCCCCTTGCCTACCATGGCCAGGTGACCACAAGTTTTGCTTAGGGCTTTTAGGCGCTATATCTACCTAAAACCTTGAAATTGAATATCTCCGGTGCTACTGATAACATTTTTGTTGTTCTGGTATCATTTTATTAATTTAAATTCGTTCAATTTTTCTAAATTTTGGGATTTTTCTTGTGTTGTGTTTTCACTTTATTACTGTTTGTGTGCTGCATAAATTCTTTACACATTGCCTATAAGTTAAGCCTGACTGCTTTTGTGCCAAGATACCAGAGTTTTTAAGCACAGGTTTATTTAGTGACTTTTGTGGTTCACCCTAACAAGGTTTGTGGTTGTTTCCTGAGTGGTGCTTCTACCCCCTCAACCAATACCTTCAAGAAAAGGATAGTATCCAGCTCCAGCAGGTGCTTTAGCATTCGGGAGCTGGCAAGCAAACTGAACTCATGCTTGTGTCTCAGAAGGCATGGGGAAGCTCGTGGTGTCATAAAGTGAAGACTGGGACAAGGCCACCATATTTAGAGTAGAGCAAAGACCATAGTGTTAAAGTAGAGGTAGGACTCAAGAGTGGCACCATGTTGGAAGGACATGAGTTGACAAGTTGGTCACGTAAACTGGGCACATTTATGCAAACAATATTCATCCATAGAAATAAAGGTGAAGTCATTCATATGTCAAACATGTGAAAAGTAACCAAATGGAAGCAAAGATACCTGTCTGGCAATGTGAATATTGTTTTTTAATGGACGAAAGGATACCAGTGGGAAGAGGTCAATGGACCCATGTGAAATATCAGTAACCGAAAGCGAGATTTGGTATCCATAAAACCAAATTCATGGGAAAACAGCCCAAATCCAAATAAGATACCTTCAAATGCCCATAGAAAAAGCATATTTAGGGGAATGAAAACATAGAAATTTCGGTTTGAATAAATCATTAGGTTCATGTTGGATACCAATAACAAAGTGGGAAAATCTTTTTTCGTGAAAGCAAATACAAGGGATAACAACTCAAAAGTGAATTGGATATCTGTGGTAGTCATAGTCCATTTTACAGTTACTGATTTCCAAGATATTAAAGTTTTCATATTAGCATTGTCCATTCTCCATTCTGTTGAAGCCTGAATTGATTTTGTCAAGAAAAAGAATCCATTTTAGTTTCTCTTTGTTGAGAAGTTGGTTTATATTGCCACCTCTCTGTGGTGTGGAGATTACAGATATCACTTGTAAGCATAGGTCATCTCACGAGTGGTTCATTTGCCAGAAATGCTCGACAAGAGGTGCTGTGAAGACCTTCCACCTGACATTGGCAAATTTGAATTCTGATTTTTTGAGTGATCTGGCCAATATATACCAGGTCACATGGTCAAAAAATGACATATCTCAGGGTAGGTGGTAAATGCCGCTCTGCTGGCGGAGTTTGCAGACCAACGGCACTCTGCGCTCCATGCTCTGGTTGGAATGTGAAGTTGGGCAAAAACTCCGGCAACCGCCATGTGGCGGAGTTTACTGGCGCCACCCCAACTTTACTTTATAAATCCGTTCTGGTCTGGCTGGGAATGGTACATTTAAATTGCCATTTTTTTCTCCTTTTATGCCTTATGTGGTATGCACGCGCCCCAAGCCTCGTTCTCTGGCCCAGTCAGTGTTGAGGATTCGGAAGCATCCTTCTGCGTCTAAAATATGCAGCTGAGAGTAAGGAAGCCGTTGAACCTCTGACTGACTTGCAGCATTACTCAGCCTGTGATTTGCTCTTTGGAACGGAATCTAGCAGTGGCTTCCAGGGTAGGTGAAGAGATGTCTGCCACACCTTGGCATTAGCTTTTACTGGCCTTGGGGCACAGCGTGGCCCTGGAAGACCTGCAGCAGAGGGTGGCATTCTTACAGCTACTAGGCCAGCAGAACAACCTGGACTTCGGCCTCAACCAGGTAATGCAATCAGCGCTCCACCTCTGCCTGCTCGCATGTGTTATCTGTTATGTTGGATCTGCCTTTGTTGAAGGAGCTGCCAGTACTTTCTTTTCTGCATTTATAAAAGATGAGGTCGGCATCGTGCGGCACTTGCAAATTCCAACAAAGTTCACATGGAAAGCATTCAGCAATTCATGATTCTTAGGACCAATATGCAGTCAGTGAGTAGTGAGAGGTGATACATCAAGGAACGTAGCCTGCTATACTCCGTCAATGTGCTACTATGCAGCGACACTGGGAAACTAGGAAATAACAATGGCACATATTTGTATACAATTAAAAACAAAAATCATTCGTCTGACTGGGTTTTCCCTATGCCTCTTCATTTGGCAGGCACTGCACTTGCATGACTTAGGGGCATATTATTTACAAGCCCTGCGCCTTGCTGGAACATCACTTTTCGTGGCATGCATGTGGCGCACAGGGCTTAGGCATATCTACAAGGCCACGTAAAGCTATCTTGCTTTGCTTTTCATGGCCTTATAGATATGAAGTATGGCGAGACAGCACAAGTCACTGCCCGGCCTTACTCTGCATTAAAGAGGCATTCCATGGGTGTTGCTGTAGGTGTTCCCACTCAACACCCATGGATTTTGCCACTGCCCCAGATTTACAACATCACATAAACCTGGGGTAGCTGCAAAACATTGCGCCTCCTTGGAGCAGGGGTAACAAGGAAAAATGTCTACATTTCTCCCCGTTCTTTCCTCTTTCCACATGTGCTGCATTCTGCAGCACATGTAATAAGAGAAAAATGCCTCCAGTGATTGTTTTTGAGCAGGAAGATGCCCCTTCCTGCACAAACAATCGTGCCAGCAACACAAACACCCTTGCACCATGGTGCAAGAGTGCCTGCATGCATTGGCTCATGGCTGCAAAATGTGTGCCGGCTGACAGGACAGGAATGCACCGTATCTTGTAAATAGGGTGCATTCCTGTCCTTTTGAATTAGCGTAGGACAGCACAGAAAAATGATTAGAGATTCTGCCCTATGACAATTCCTTGTAAATATGCCTCTTACTTTGTATAGTGTGTTGAGTGTTATGTTACCCATGTAAACGTGTAAACTAATGTTTCTGCCCTAGAAAGATGAAAGGCTGAGCCTTCCCAGCTCTGAGTAGAATTCTTCAACCCTGAGGTTCTACTCGGATTCTATACCTGCTGCTCATTTCGTTGACTTTCATTAAATGCACATTTACATATGCAACTGGTTTCGCCTTGCACAACTCTCTCTCCAAAAAAGCCTGGGTATTTTGGGAGAGGGTTGGCTAAGAATATATACACCACTGTTCACGTTGCACACATGTTCCCTTTCCAAGAACAGGACACTCTACAGTAAGGGGCAGCATTTTCTCCAAACGTTCCTATTGGCTATTGGGGGCTCTGCAGTTCGGTGTGGCCTGGGACTTGTGAGCACTGTGCTTTCACCAAGCTTTAACTTAGATGTGTTTGGCATTTTTGTATATACCAAACCTGAGCATTGCATTTCTGACTGTGTCATAAATACACAAGAGTTTATTGAAGGCTAGTTACTGAGAGTTCAGCCATTCCAGCAGCCTCGAAATGTTGGATGCAGACTCTGTACAGCAGTGATTCCTTGCAGAGTTTGGCTGTTACGAAGTATATTTTTAAATTGTTAGTGTAATCCACCCTCCCGGCTTCCTATAATGCATTCTTCGTTAACAGGCTCTGCCTTTATGGCTGTTTTCTACCTGGTGGGGAGTGTTGCTTCTGAGGGTGCCTCAACCGCATCGAGTGTGCTTAGGAATAGTTCGGTTGAACAGATTGACTGCACCCCTCAGCTAAGAGTCATGCTTAGTTCATAAAAGTGTAATTGTGCAGATACAGCGAACAGCCTCGTGTTTATTTACAGTAAAATGTATGGATGGGCAGAGAGGTCCTGCAAGGTCAGTGGTAAATAAAGCGTGTGTGCCTGTGAACGCTACCGCCTTCATCATTGCAGGACGCTGCTCTCTCTTGTTTGCCTCTGAAGAGAGATGAGCATAACTACACGAAATCTCATGGAGTTTTTATGTTACTCCGAGGAATTACAGGGAGTAAAACTCCACAAATTCTACCCACCCCTACATATATCACATTGCTAGTATTGCAATTGCAAAAGCTTCTCAGAGTCATAGTAGTCATCCTGTAGGAGAACACCTTACTTTCAGCTGTGAGAAAACAGACAAAGCACTGATCACATTTGTAGTGTCCTATTATAGGTGGGTACCCCATAAGTCAAGAATGTATTTATTATTTATTTATTTTTGAGTTTTATATAGCGCTAGCTAGACCCGAAGGTATCAGAGCGGTTTACATGTTATGTGTGTATCTTTCCTTGAGGTACAAGTGGGGATATGTATGGGAGAACAATACAGTATAAGGTATTTAAAAATAGTCCCGAAAGAGTATATAACAATACATCATTAAGGTAATGGTGTTGGAGACAGAAACCATGACTGAGCTAGTCAGACACCACCTCAGAAGATCAAGTCGATGTGGGTAGGGACTTTGAGAAACGTAGATCATCTTGTGCACGTGTCAAAGTAGGTGCTGAGCAGCAGAGATTTGAGGTCCCGTTTGAAGCAGGAGAAGGAGGGGTTGCAGCTGAGATCTATAGGGAGTGAGTTTCACATCTTAGGAACCTTCCCTGAGAAACAGCGTGCCTGGGAGGATTTCTTCTTCAGCTTAGGAGGAATAAGAATAAGAGAATTGTAGCTTCTCAGTGCTTAGCCTCTTCCTGCTCTCAAAAGTTCGAACTCTAGGTAAGTGGGTGTAATGAAGCTGGTACACTGAAGAAGGTTGGCAGAGTAGTTTATTCAGGATCAAGTAAACTGGAAACAATGTCCTATCCACACAGCGCTGGCAGCATCAACTGTCAACTAGAATTGGAATGTACAAGACCTGAAGGGAAGGATTCTGGAATGGAGAACACGACGACACGCAGGTCATCCACGCTCAGGTAAGATCATTACACACCTTCCCCCTTTTATGAAAAGAGATAGAACAGGGTTGAAGAGGAGGAACAGGGAAAGATAAGAGAAAAAAGGGAGAAAGGATAAGAAAAGAAAGAGAACTTGAAGAAAAACAAAATCATTTAGAGAATATAAATTTAAAACAAAGTCATTAAGTTTTGTTGGCAGCTTTCCAACACGCACACTCTTTCTTGACTTAGGTAAAACATTGGGAAGACCATTACCGGTGACCAACAAGTTGCGAACTGGAGCAATTCTATTGAGATTCCAGATGCGACCATCACATAACTTGACAGCGTTCAAAAACAGTTTTTTAACCACGTAAGGTGGAGAAAATTTTGAAACACCAGCAGATCTTTGCGGGAGGCGAACTCGCACTCTGTCACCCACACGCACACGAGTGTGAGATACAGCATGTCTAGAGTCAAAGTATGCCTTCCTTTTAGCAATCTTCAAGTCCTGACTGGCTTGCCATGAAGTTGTACCTTGAGACCCTGTACTTGAACCCTGGCCTAAATTCACCTCCTCATTCAAACTGGAACCCGGACTCCTGTTTCTCATCCATGCCTGAAACATACGGGTATTGGGTTTCCTACCCCGACAAAGTTAAAAGGGAACCTTAGACGTGGTTGAATGAGGCGTTAGGCGATAGATCATAACTTTTTCCTGGATTTCTGCCCTCCAGTCTTTGTTCTGAGATTTAGCCATTTGGATGGAGTCTTTCAATACGCTGTTGAACCTCTCCACCATTCCGTTAGTTTCCGGATGATAGAGAGCGCAACGCTTGTGTCTTATCCCTTTTTCAGTTAGATAGGACTCCATCTCTTTAGAAACCAGCTGGACCCCGTTGTCAGTAAGAAGACAATCAGGAAATCCCTCACGAGAAAAGACCTCATCCAGAAATTTGGTGACATCTTTAGTCTCGATACTGTGACTGATTTTAACCTCCGGCCACCTAGAGAATAGATCTATTAAGACTAGGACATAAGACTGACCAGAGCTACAAGAAATCGGGCCTAGAAGATCTAGGGCTACTTCATGCCAGCAGCGCGTAGGGACCTCTCGTATAGCCAGGGGTTGAGTTCTGGTTTTGTAAATCTTATCTGAAGAATTACATTCTTGACAGTCTCTCACCATACGTTCAACTAATAAATCAATACCGGGCCACCAGAAGTGTAAACAAATTCTCTCTTTCGTTTTAGAGATCCCCAAGTGTGCCTGATGAGCTTGTTGAGTAATTTTCTCTCTGAGGGGAAGAGGTGGAACTAATCTGGTGCCTCTCCGAAGCAAACCTGAGGAGACAGACAACTCATGCCGTACGTTCCAAAATTTCTTTGTCTCTTCATCAAGGCTTCTCAACCCGTTCCAACCCTCAGACACTAACTTACAGACCTTGAGAATAGTGGGATCAATAGACATTGAAGCTCTCCACTCATCTTCACTCAAGACACCACACGTGACCTCACAGACTTTATAATCATCATCCTCACATGACTCTCTTGACATATTACTCAAGTCAACTGTGTCATTCGTTACAAGACGAGGCAAACAGTCAGAAACTTTGTTTTGAGCACCAGGAATATGATGAACAACAAAGTCATAGTCTTGTAAGGCAACAATCCACTTAGTGATCCTCGAGGATACAGCATCAAGACTCTTTTTGGTGAACAGATCCTTCAAAGGTTTGTGGTCGGACTGAACTGTAAAGGAGCTTCCCCAAAGGAACTTTTTAAGTTTTTTTATCGCCCAGAATATGCAAAGAGTTTCCTTCTCTATAACAGAGTATGGAAGTTCTGGCCCAACGAGAGCTCGTGACAAGAATGTAATAGTTGTCTCGCGTCCATCTTTCACCTGTTTGAGAACGGCCCCTAGCCCTTTCGAGCTGGCGTCAGTGACAAGGATGGAGCAAGCAGAGGTATCAAAGCTGTGAAGAGAAGGAGCTTCGTTCAAGGCTCTCTTAACGTCGTCAAACTCTTTCTGGCAGTCTGGTGACCAGGCAAACCTTGCCCTTTTTTGAGAAGGGTTCGAAGGGTATAAGTACGAGAGGCAAATCCAGGAACGAACTTGTTATAGTATTCAGCCATCCCTAGGAAGGTGACTAATTCATCTCTGGTTTTGGGCACAGAAAGATTATCAATGGTTTTTACTAATTGGTCTTTAGGTTTGACTCCTTCCTTCGATAGCTTGTGACCTAAGTAATCGATCTCGTGGAGGTTGAATTTGCACTTATTCTCACGTAGCGTCAGGCCACGCGATTTGAAACGATCTAGTACAGCTCTGAGTCTTTCGTCATGAATACTTTGAGATGAGCCGTGAACTAGGACATCATCTTGGTAGATCTTGATGCCAGGGAGACCTTGCAAAACGTCCTCCATGGCTCTCTGGAAGACCGAAGCTGCAGAATTGAGACCAAACGGAAGCCTTGTAAATTTGTAAGTACCGAAAGGCGTTATGAAGGCAGTGCGGTTCTGGGACTCAGGGTCGAGCTTAATCTGGTGATATGCGGCCCTGAGATCAAGGGTAGAAAAGACCTCAGCACCGCCCAATTGTGTCAGCATTTCTGCGATGTTGGGAAGTGGATATCTGTCGGCTATGACAGCACGATTGAGAGAGCGCAAGTCCACACAAAGTCTTACCTCACCTGAGGCCTTACGGGCAAGAACCACAGGGGCCAACCAATCACTTGCCTCGGTTTTAACAATGATACCTTCTTTGAGCAGTTTTCGTAACTCATCTTCCATGGAGTCTTTCAGGGCTAAAGGCACACTACGTACTTTACAATTTACTGGGATGGCGTCCTGTCTCAAAATGATTTTGTGGGTGTAATTGGATAAACAGCCCAAGCGTTTGCTAAAGACTTCCTTAAACTCTGATCGAAAACCATCTACTTGAACGACCTTGGTGAGTTTGTTATGAGTACAAGAAGAAGTATGGGACGGTGTAGATAGTCTTTCATGAGGTTCTTCCCTCAATATTATGCAAGGATTACCTCCCGGAACTAACATGACCCCGAGATCAGCCTGATGAATCCAACTCACTAAACTGTCACCCTTAGTGGAGATATATATCTTCCCAGCAGTAATTTTGTTTTTGAACTCTATGTCACCTTCAAAGTAGCCAAATAATTTGATGGGTTGTCCACCATAGGCAAGAGGTTTTATGTCCGGTTTAAATACCTTCACCTTACCTAAGAGAAACGTGTCATAAAAACTCTTAGGGACTAAAGTGATTTTTGCCCCTGAGTCGAAAAGCATATTAACTGGGTGACCATTTATCTGAACTCTGTCAACTGGACTTGGACACTTAACTTGGGAGACTTCTGCTGAAATCTCACCACAATGTAGTTCGTCCGAACTAGAGTCAGTTTCGTCTTGTATCCACACCTCTTTAACACGTTTGATTTTAAAACATTTTTGTAATCTGCAAGCTTGGGCTATGTGACCCACTTTCCCACAATTAAGACATTTGGCACTTAATGCAGGACAAGATTTGTCATCAGCTAGATGGCCAACTTTATCACAACGGTAACACCTTCCAGGAAATGGTTTTCGTTGCCATGAAGATTGAGACTCAAAACGTTTGAAGATAGGTTTCATGTATTGAGGTTCATCTTTTTTGAAAGGTTTGACTTGAGAGACTGCTTGTACTTTCCCACTAGAAGTAGTTGCAGAGCCATTGTCCTTTTTAATGACTTCGACGCAGGCCAAGGAGTGTTCGATTTGTTTGGCGATCAAGATAACCTCATCCAGTTTAGGATCATCCTTTTGCCACAGTTCATCATTTACTTTTTCTATGGCACAACCAAGCATAAACTGATCGCGTATGCATTCCTCTAAGGCACCTCCAAACTTGCAAGTGGAGGCAAGTTTACGTAGATGAGTTACATACACCTCCACGGACTCTTTAGGTTGTTGGTTTCGTTTTCCAAAGTGGTAATGTTCTAGGACTGTGCTTACTTTGGGTAAGTAATGTTTATCTAACTTCTTTAAGCAAATCTCGAACTCATTGAGGCTGTCAGATTCTGAGTCCCCGAGATCAGGTAAGTGTTGGAAGACTTCTTGACCTTCAGTGCCTAAGCAGTGTAACAACAGTGCAGATTTTCTCTCGGCACTGAGTGACACTCCACACACTCTGGCGTAGGTAAGGAAGACTTTCTTCCATTTAGACCAACGTATAGTAGGTTCACCAGGGTTAGATAGGAAAAAAGGGGGTGGTGTTACGTTTTGCATAATAGGAGTAGAGAAAAACCAAGCGGTAAATGGTTTTTATGTTCAACAGCGGGGAGGTGAGGGTTGCTTGTATTTAAACAGTGGCCATATGTGTCAAAGAAAACGTAAAGTTTGACCAGTGCTTATCAGTGTTGGAGGAACAGTGACAGGCTGTCGTAGATATTTTAAGCTGTGCCCATCAGCGTTGTAGAAGAGATGACAGGAGAAAGCAGAATTTCAGGCTGTGCCTATCAGTGCAAGCTATCAGTGTTTGAATAAGGAAGGCAGGCACAAGAAAATTTTAGACTGTAGAAGCTGTGCCTATCAGCGTTGAAGGAAAGGTGACAGGCAGAACAACGTAATGCAAGCTGTGCCTATCAGCGTTGTCGAAATGATGACAAGCAAAATCAACTGTGCTTGTCAGTGAAGTGCAAGGTTGATTCGTCAGGAACACACGTTGACTCCCTCGCGTTTATTTAGCCAACGCGCAAGAAGGCATGGAAGTCAGGCAAGCGGCAGAACACAGAGAGGGTTGCCAGGCAACAGGGTCTTGGAGAGCGTCCTCTGTTGCTAGGTTTCTTCCTCGCGCTTGGTGGTTGCTGAGTGACGCGTTGGATTGTGTCAGGCACTTTGTGCAGGGGTTGGAGCTTGAATGGCGTCTTGAGTTGCTAGGCGACAAGCGTCAGCCGGGTGAAGAGAAATCTTGCGCGAGGCACGGAGAGCGCGAGCGTGGGCTGAAATCACCATTCAGTTAAAAGATATCCCACTTTTAAAAGGAAAGGCAACGCAAGGTAATAAAAGGGAGAGTAGGGAAGCGCTGCACAGTACCTTTAGTTTTCGAAGTCAGAAGAGCAAGATCAAGGAATATGGGTCCGTAGTCTGTAGTCGAAGAGATGGAGAACGTGTTAGGACGTCTGTAGAAGATGTGGGTCGATCCCAGGATCGTCGCCAGTGTAATGAAGCTGGTACACTGAAGAAGGTTGGCAGAGTAGTTTATTCAGGATCAAGTAAACTGGAAACAACGTCCTATCCACACAGCGCTGGCAGCATCAACTGACAACTAGAATTGGAATGTACAAGACCTGAAGGGAAGGATTCTGGAATGGAGAACACGACGACACGCAGGTCATCCACGCTCAGGTAAGATCATTACAGTGGGCTTTCTTGTATGATGGGCTTTGTGGGTGATACAAGCTGTCTTGAAGATGCATCTTACTTCAACTGGAAGTAGATTAGTGAGTCCAAGTTCTTGAGACATTCTTGGATTGGTTGAGGTTGTTTTTTGGGGGGAGAGGAGCAGTAGCTCAGTTTTGTTGGGATTCAGCTTTAGGTAGTTGGTGTGTAGTCATGTTTCTATCTTAATTAGTGTGTCATTGAGGTGCTGGATGTCACTGTATGATTGAATTTTATATTAGAGTTGAGTGTTATTGGCGTCAACGTGATATTTCATCCCTGCTTGGGTCAGAATAACTGTGAGAGTTTTAATGAAAAGGTTGAACAGGGCTGGCGAGAAGATTGAGCTTTGAGGTACACCTTGTGGGACTGGGGCAGGTTTGAGAGATAGCTGTTTATTTTTATTTGTTACATATGATGTTGCAGATAGGATGTGAGCCATCTCAGGAGTGTGTAATGATACCTGTGTGGTTCTTGAGTGTCTCAAGTAAGGCTGGGTGATTTACTGTATCAAATGCCATGAATGAGTCAAATAGGATTAGGAGGCAGTAGTCACCTTCATCTAAGGATCTGAGACTGTCATCTGATATATTTAGCATAGCAGTTTCAGTGCTACAGCATTTCCTGACACCTGGTTGGAATTTGTCGTGGAGGTTGAATTAGTGTACATGTTGGTTGAGTTGTATCAGGACACACTTCATTCCTTAGGCTTGCAAAGGTTGGTCTGAGGTTATTGAGTTTGTTGCGGTACACCCCTAGTTTTTTGCGAATGGGTGTGAATTGGCCAAATTGGAGGGAGTCAGATACATAGCCTGATGAGAGAGAGGCGTTTATGATTTTAGTCCAGAACTGGGAGATGATATGGTTGAGGTTCTGTACTAGGGTGGAGGATAGGAGATCAGTAGTGTTGTTGTATTCCTCTTAGGGTGTCCATACACGGGCTTTCCTGTATCATGTCCTTATATAGGCACAATTCGACCTACCCTTATATAGGCATAAAATCCCAGGCCTAATTTAGGCATTAAATAGTGCACTCCAAATACAGGCATGGTCTCCGACATCCGTCCACCCTAACGTCACAACGAGTTCTTGAAGAACAGACCCTTAGGCTTCGGGAGTTTCCCTAGCACAGGACTATTGATTTCTTCAAGGACTCATCTATTATGCATGAACCTTTATACCTTAGGGGTTCATTCATGACATCTTCCGCTGTCCGATTCACGTCAATGCTAACATTATGAGGTACCTCTCAGGTATAAATATACCTTCCCTAGCCCTTGTAAACTAGAGGAGACCTCGACTTCAGAGGAGCCCGTTTCCCAGCCTGACGCACTGAGAAGACGCTGTCATCCCTGCACGCAGAGAGTCCAGCTTCCAGTGATCTGACTTCCCTTGCGGGGTGTTGGAGTTCGAGTCTGGCAAGAGATTCCCACCTCTCTCATTCTTAAGGTATGGAGCTGACTAGATCCTAGAGGGACTCTTGGTATACTTGGCATACTAGGAATACTAGGCATACTAAGGAGTAACATACTCTTAGTATACCCTAGTAAGGAATACTTCACCTACTTCATACCTCTCCCTACACCAAGGTTAGGTTAGGTACATTGGGGTAGAACTAGTTTAGAAACGCATCGTATGAGTACTCGCATTTTTTAGTCTGTGTTATTTATTATAAATGAATATCTGCTAAAGATAATGCTATCGCAGTACTATTTATTTCTACTGCTTACGTTGTACATTATTTATCTTGCATACTGTCTTGTGATCGTAACTGCACATATTACTTACACGAGAAACAAGACTGTTCAATAAATCCTTTTATTGAAACGCCCGTCTATTCTTTCTGTGTAACTTTGAGGAAAACTAAGCATGCACGATTGAGCTGAGTGAAACGGTTATCTATTGTTTCCACGACTCTGGGACACATTCTGATTCTAAAGGGAAACAAAGTTGTCATGTTTTGCGGCTGCCAGAAACTACTCCCTTCTTGTTATCCAAGGAGTTTCTAGTGGCCTCTGAGCTAGCTGGCACAAGTAATTAAGTTTAATATACTCGATAGGGACATACTGACCGTAGTCCTATGTCAAACCTATAGGGGATATTATTCCAATGCGCAGAGCCTATTAGGGAAATAGGAGCTACACTACATGGCGCCCAACGGTTTGGTAAGGCAGTAATTTAACGTTAGATACGGAGTAACTCAGCTGTGCTTTTTCTCTCAGAGACCCCTACCCATATACTCCAAAAGACGTCTGGAGTAGGCAGGGTTAAGTATCCACCACAGCGACATAGGGAAAACACCCTATATATTAGCTGTTTGGTTTGCTCAACGTTGAAGGATACAGTGTTCCAAAATATTGTGCACCTTATCTTTTGTTTCCTTGCAACTTGTTCTACATTTTTTCAAAAACAAAATGCCTGGCTCCGACACTGAGACCGGAAATGGTGGTGTTGCGGATCAGCCAGCTACAGCAGCTTATAATATCACAGGTTTTATTGAAACCGAGGAGGGTGTTATAGACATCCCTCAAAACTTAAGAAGAGCCATAACTCTAAAACTTATAAAACACGGTCTACCACCAAGAGGCGGTAGAGCAGTTTTCGTGATAGAGGCACACGAATCCTTTCAGACAGAGGTATTCTATTCATGGGTAATATTTCCTGAATCAAATACAGTAACACACACGTTTCACTTCTACAAAGAAGATGATCCACCAGAGGAATATATTCCTTTCGAGGATATTGAAATTCCATTAACATACCAGGAGCATCAGCTCTGGTTTAAAGGCGCCCTAAAACATCACAGAAACATTACCAGGCTCGGTCCACTAGGTAGACCAGGAGCAACATGGCCGATTCTAACCGGCTACACACCTCATCCTGACATTGAAGAGATGTCAGACGAGGAACTACTTGTTCAACTACAAGAGTTAATAAAAATCTACAGACAATTGGTTCAATATGTCATGCGGACTTTCACAGTCCAACAACCATTGACACTTCCAAATAAAACTCCTAAACAGGGGAATACACTAAAAATTACACCACAGACTCTCTACGCAGTCATGGGTAAAGTGCCCACAAAACGTGAGCAAATTCCGTTCTGGATAGCTCAAAAAATTACTCAAATCGAAGCAGTATTTCCAAATACTAGCCCATATGAGAAACACAGAATCCTAACAATCAGTTTACCAATGGGGATCACACCACAACTGGAAGACTGCACCACTTGGGGCTCAGTCTTTGCTGCCATCTATACTAAAACACATGGTATTCCATCAATTGCGGTAATACCTGATGTCCTGAAACAAATTCAAAATGAATACGGGGCAGAGCCTGCTCTGAATTTAGGTATGAAATTACTGAAAAATTTCGACCAGGTCTCAATAATAATATTATCTAATATTAAAGGGGAAGCAGCAGCAGTGGCGATCCGCCAACGATTAAGGGAATTCGATGTTACAGAACATCAAACTGAACTACCCAGAATAATTGAACAATCCTATGCAGAATTAGGCAGAGATAGTTTGGGTGGAAGACCATTAAAACCAAAACTATCTGAAGATCCTGAAAAGGTCTCTAATAAACAGACTCCTACTTCTTCTAAAAAGAAGTGGGAAACTAATAAACAAAATTCAAACGAGAAACGTTCTCAATCCCGAGGTAGGTCTCCTCAAAAGGAGCCCTCTGAAAGGAGGTTTAACCTCAGGAATAGGGATAATTTGAGAAAACCTGACAGGTATCAAGATACTGATACACGTTCCTCTCGTCCCTTTCAGATCTCATCACAGACTTCGGAAAGAAGAGGACGGACAGAACATAGAGAAGAACGTGTGAAGTCCAAAGAAGATAAATACGCTCCAAAAAATAAAACAAAACCTCAATTCTCCAAAAAGAAAGTAGCAGGTCTAAAAATCAGACATGCCGAGAATACTGAGAACACAACTCAAGAACGGAGAATGGGCTCAGACAATGCTGGACAGTGCAGCAGAAGTCACAATAGCTCGCCAGAACCTGAAGGAACTTCTGGAGATAGTGGACTTGAATGAGTACATTACAGTTGAGACTGTAGACACCAGGGTTAGTACTCCACAAAAGTTATATGAAATAACACTCCGGATGGAGGGAGACAAACCTAGACAGGTAAAAGCACTCTTTTGGGAAAAACTTTCAAGGGGCTATGACATACTTCTAGCAGAAAAAGAATGGCCACCACAGTTTGTCAGGGAATGCCCACACGGCGAGGACATTATTATGCCTGCCTTCTCCAACCAGATTCCAATCCATCTAAAATATACATATGCCAGGAAATGGGCAGTAGCCCAGGCCCCAGCATTATATAAAAATCATGTAGGATGGGATGAGGACTCACCTCACCATAAAATACATCTGAAACATGAACCAACTGCACAAAGGCAGTACCCAATAAAACAAGAAGCTAAAAAACAGGTCAGGGAGATCTTAGATCAACTTGAATACCAAGGGGTGATTGAAACATGCACCTCCTCAATAAACAATCCTTTGTTTCCTGTCTCCAAACCAGACAATACCTATCGTCTAGTTTTGGATTACAGACACTTGAACACTTGTTGTAAAACATTTGCAGTGCAAAATGCACATAGCACAGCATTAATGAATAACATTGTGCGTAAAATTATAAAACCACATTAGATATCTCAAATGGTTTCTTTTGTCAAAACATAGCACCTGAAAGCAGGTACTTAACAGCATTCTCCATAATGGGGACCCAGCGTCGCTTTTGTCGACTCCCACAAGGGTTCAATAATAGCCCAGGTTTATTCTCAGCGAGGGTAACGGAGTTACTACAAATTTATGACAATGAGGCATTGTCCTATGTAGATGACATCTATCTGACAGACGATGACCTGGACAAACACTTGCACAGGGTGAGCACCATTATATTGGGCTTCGCCTCTGAGGGCTACAAGTTCAACTTTAAAAAGTCCAGAATTGCCCATCTCAATGTCCTTTTCCTAGGATATGAGCTTTCAAGTGAAGGCAAGAGCTTGGCAGCTAACTTTTTAGAAAAGTGTGCACTGCTCCAACCTCCAAAAACGCTAGAAAACTTACAATCTATCCTGGGTTTCCTAAATTTTGGTAGAACTTATATTCTAAACTACGCAGAAAGTGTTAAACCTCTCTACGCATTAATCAAACCTGATTTTTCAATCAAAAATTGGACACAAGAACACACAGAAATATTGCGTTCACTACAGGCTAACATGTTAGCAACAAATCACTTACAAACACGCGTAAGTCAACGCAATTTGGTGATCCGAATAATTTCGGGTCAATGCGGATTCACATACTTAACCTTCAATGAGGGTGAGAAAATACCAATTGCATACAAATCTCATTTGTACACACAAGCGGAAATGCGCTTCAGTTCAACTGAAAAATTCTGACAGCAGTTCAAACTGCAGTAGCAAAAGAAAGAGCCCTAGCACAAGGGAAACGCATTATTGTCGTTACCCCAGTACCTGCATTAGAAGCGGTCACAAAAGCAAGCATTCCAAATGCTAAAGCATTACATCCAAGATGGATACAATGGGTTAATTCTCTTGCTGCAACAGATGTTGAATATGTTTATGATCCTGATCTAAAAACACAAGCGTTCCTACAATATGAACAAGAATGTCCTCTGCCCACTGAAATTCTGCCTCTCAATCAGTACGAATTCATAATTTACACTGACGGATCTGCACAACCCGCAACAGGGGGTAAGCAAGCTTACAGTGCAGCGTGTGCAATCGTTAAAGGTCGCATGCGAGATGGTATCTTCAGACCTATGGTCACAAAAACTCAATCTCTAGGAGATTGTACAGCTCTGCGAGCTGAACTACAAGCATTCAAACTGGCACTTGAAAGTACAGATCGCGAATTCCCCACACTAATCGTGTGCGATTCTTTTTACTGTGTGCAGTTGTATAATGAATATATACAAAATTGGCTTGAAAACGAGTTCAAAGATGCAAAAGGTGGCACAATAAAGCACAAAACGCTTTGGGAACAAGTAGTTCAGTTGAAAAACGAAATACCAAAGGCTCACGTGATACACACACTGAGTCATCAACGTGACGGCGTTCACGTTGCAGGGAATTCATTGGCTGACGAAGCCGCAAAGGGGGCTGTTCAGACGGCTTCCGTAGCTGCGATCACTCATTCACAAACAAAAATAGACAGTGAGATAATGTTGGCTGTCAATGCTACAAGCAAAGGCAGTGGTACAGCATTACCAAAAAAGTTTCCACTCAAGTACTCTTATGTAATTGATGCGAACAACGTTCCTTTTGCTCTAATCCCTGGAGTGGGGGATAGGGTAATTCCAAACAAAGAACGTAGATTAGGACTAATACTAGCAGCACATGAAGGGATAGCTTCTGCCCATGCAGGTGTTTCTGCAACAGTATCTTTACTCAAGCAAAGATATTGGTGGCCTGGCATTAGAAAACAAACAAAGAACTATGTTTTAGAATGTGATATATGCCAACAGATGAAAGTCTCCACAGTGAAACGTCCTGCGCAGACACCTCTGTTAATTTCAGACAAACCATTAGCTTGTGTTTACCTGGACCACTGCGGTCCCTTGCAAAGGGACGGTAACTATAAATATATCATGGTTGCAGTGGATTCGTGCTCAAGGTTCCTATGGATATGGCCTCAGCGCTCGGCTGACGCTCAAACTGTTATAAAAGATTTGCAAGTCTTTATCGGCACATACGCAATAGGCACGCTACATTCTGACCAGGGCCCTGCGTTTAGCTATCGGGCTTACAAAGAAGCCATGGCCAGTCTGGGTGTTGCATTGCGGTACTCCTCTCCATTCCATCCTGAGGGAAATTCGGTTGTAGAAAGGAAAAACCGGGACATAAAGCAGTCTATAACAGCTAGGGTATTAGGTTCGGGTGATGGGTGGGTCAAACATCTTAATGGGGTCCAACGCTCATTGAACAACCTGCCAAGAAGTTCTCTTGGGGGGGTCACTCCATATGAGGTCCTATTTGGGACAAGAATGTGGGTACCAGATCTCGATGACGTAGGCACAGTGGTGGAAAATAAAACATTTGATATCAAAGACCATTTGGCTGTTTTACAGGAACTGAATGAGTTAAGAACAAAACAAAGCAACGTATTCCTACAGCCAACCACCACTGGGGAAAAACCGGCGGTCCCAGCAAGGCCTGTCTGGATTCCAAAAATCGAGGATCTAGTCAGAGAAAAAATTACGGACAAGAAGGAATTTGGACCTTCTTACAGACAACCAGTACCTGTCCTAGCAGTTCAAGGAACAAGAACACTACTTCTGCCGCCCCTTGCTGGAAAAAAGGAGAAAAGATTTGTGTCCATCGACCTCATCAAACCACAGTATGTGGCCAATACTAAATAGTAGGCCTCGTGGACTCCGACCTAGTAGCAGACGCACTCCTCTCGCTACTATCCAAGAGGTTCAGACTGAAAGACTGATAACAATCGAAAATTCAGCAGTAACAGATGAAGGACTGAGCAACAATGCTATGGAACTCATACCTCTTGAAACTCAAGTAACAGTTCGTCCAAATACACCTGTCTACACCAACGTAGCACGTGATCAACTGGTTCCAGCGATTTCTACAAATCCTGATGCAATTCCAACAATTGACAGAACTGCTTCTGACTATTTCATTAACTTTGATACGTTCTCAGAAGATCCAAGTGAACCTGAAACGACGCCAGCATCGTTGAAATTCAAACAGCAAGTACAAGACTTTCTTCGCTTTCTGAAAAAGACTTATTTGGTTTCTCCATGGATTGAACTCTGGATTACATCTGGATTTTTTGTTTTCCTGCTCTGGCTAGCTTTGGTTACAACTGTGAGCGTGCTTATAAGTGGCAGATACATCCATGTGAACACTGAAGGAAAAGACGTGAACTTACTTTTGAAACCTTATAAATCTTCCCATCGTGAAGCAAGAGACTTGTCAACAGTGAACATCACAGCTGTTCCTATACAGGATGGTATAGTGTGGGACAAAACAGATTTTGATATATTCGGTCCGACGGAACAATTGAACATTCCACATTTGTTTAAAATTTCACTAAGTGATCTCATTTCGTCCAGTGCCTACTCTGATGATTGGGACTTTGAGACTGTTAACGATATAATGTTTGACCTAGAAAAATCTGCTGCATTTTATAAAAATGAATATTTAGAGGGTTCATCAGACTATCAAAATCTGTATTGCTATAACCACTATGGTCATCATTATTTGCATAAATCTGCAAACCCTAGAAATCTGTTTATGTTTAACCAATGGGAGCATTGTCCTACACCCCCACACGGTAGTTCAAAAACATTTGCTAACAAGTTTCCATATTTTTCAGGATATAATACATCTGATCCAGAAACATTTTACTATAAAAATGTAAACAAAACAGGACTGAAAATTATGTTAACAAATACAAAACAGATTTATTCTGCAACATTTATTGCCCAACTGTCTAGACAGGGTTTCGACTTATGGAAAGACACGATAGACGCAAAAACTGTCTGGGGTACTAAAGATTGGCAAGTGCAGGGGATAGAAGCTTTATTTAGAGCATGTATGATCCCTGAACAAATAATGTTTTTGAATGAAACTTTCCAATAAACGTCTTGTCTTGGATTAGCCAAGATCAAAGAGATGAAAAATCCTTCTGTACCAACACCTACAAGTGATAACAATACACAGGCAGCGGTTACAGTTGACAATATATAGTACAACTCAACAGATCTAATCCTGATTGGAAAAAATGGTTGATCTGGCCCACAGACACGAACAACTGTCAGGAAAGATTCCTGAATAAAACTCAGGGCTTTACTATTCATAGGCCAGACCCAAGATATGTCCAAAGACAACATCCGGGGGTAGTAACAACATACAGTGTAGGCAAATTATGCCTCGATTGGCTACAGAAATCTACACTACAGGATGTGAAACAACACTTATCCTTACTTAAAGAAGACGCAGACCTTAGGGAATTCTTGCTTGGACCAAGAAAACCGCGTCAAAAACGTTTCATATGTGCCGGCATTTATGCTGCTTATAATGAAGCATGGAAGGTGTCACAGATAGAGGCCGCAGAACGAATACGTGAACTTGATCGTATTAATTTAGAGAAAACACTCTCTGTGGTCGACAATGGGTTAACAACTTTGTCCTCCAGAATATATTCACTGGACGGCATTGTATCCTCTGCTATCGACATACTGGAACAAGATTTGGCAATGTTACAACAAGGCCAATCTCAATTACGTTCTATTGTGTTATTAAGCTGGACGCTGCAATCTTTGCGAGCGGGCTATGTGCCTTGGCGTTTTATCAACACAACGGCTCTGTTTGCAGAATACAATCTCACTGATAAACAGATCGAACTGGCACAAAGAGGAGCAAGGTATACAGTGCTGGGCATTGAAAAACTGGAAAAGTTACCATTCACAGTGGCAGAAAAACCGGCTACAGAATGGCTTATTCATGGCAAAATCACACTACCTGTGACTACTTTTCAGTTTCAGTATTGCCTCAAACAAATGCAAGCAGGCAAATATGAAAGGTTGGGTAAGGAATACATTAAGACATCTTGGGATTTACCGTATACATATAGATGTTGGAGTGGGGATCGTGAAGTGTTTTTGAGCGGTACAAACTGTAAACGTGCACTAAGCGGTTCGCTTATATGTCGGGACATTTCTTTACACGGGGCTTGTAATGGCTCAGTGGCAAATTTGTCTTGCCATCAGCAGGGTACACCAGCTGCTGTGATTAATCCAGCGTTTGGACAACTTTCTAATGGGAGTTACCTCATGTTGAATGATCAAAGTTGCTGCGGCATGTTGCCAGGCATCCCATATCTAGTAACAGGCAACTCCAGGGTCACTTGCTGTATGCAAGTATTGTTTGCCCCAATAGACACAGTCAGGGAGTCACCTCTATGGCCTTCGCTGAACGTCTCTTTTATAAGATTTGATACTTTGAGCAGAATGAAGGCCATGCTTTTACAACAAACAGTGCCTTTGACCTCGGCCAAAGAAACCTATGATCTACAAGTAGCAAGGACTTCGGCTGAGATACAAACTTTAATACGTACAAACTGCCCTATACATTTTGTGGAAATGATAGGACGTATCTTTAACATGTCTGATACAACAGGAATTGTACATGTATTTAAGTGCATCTGTAACGATCTGTTAGCACCTTTCCAGGCAATACTCGGAATCATCCCGAACTTTGCACATTCGGTGTTTGGTGGCATACCATTAATTCTAGCACTTGTTGCCGGAATTCTATTTCTCTTCCTGCTATTACGCTATGGCCAGCCTATTCGCAGACATCACTCCGAGCGAAATGGAGAAAGCTCTCCTTGAACGAAAGTGCCGTGAGCAAATAGTACAGCTTTTGGGCATAACTCGTCTACGGGACCTTAATACCACGTGGTTCCTGTCATTCAGACCAATCTGGCAAGATTGCATCTTACCTGTTCTACGATGCCTGCTATGCGGTGTAGAATGCGTGTTGGACACCTGTCTAACATATCCATCGGATACGCCAACGGATATCGATACTCTGCTGGACCCGATAACGGCCCATGCTCTGTGTTGTCCCCAGAGGCTGCCAATCATGATGTCAGCATTCATTGAGATCTCACAGACGCTTCCGGCTGCTGCTGAGGTACGAGAAAGATCTACAGGCACACAGGTAACAACGTACGCGAACATTGCTGCGGCGACCAATGCTGAAAGCGATGCTTCACATCTCTGTGCGATTAATCTACTACACGCGGTGTTCCAACTGACACCAACCTCGGTGGATGATGTTTTGTCTACAGAAATAGATGATCTCATGTTTACACCAGATCTGTAAAACTGACTCTGATTCAGTCCACAGTACTCTAGAGATACAGTGACAATTTGGCCTTCATTCTACAAAAACTTGGAACTCTTACCAAAATTGATTTTTTTTTCCCCCAGTTTTTCGAACTAAAATGGCACTTCAATCTGCTTAAAGTAGAACTAGCCTTATAGTACAGACTTAGCGGAACTTCCACAGACACTTTGTCATCTTATTTGTCTAAAAAGTTCGTTCATTTTTCATGATATGAAATAACTTTGGTTTTTCTATCAAATGTAAATATTACTGCAAAATTTCATTCATATTGTATTTTATTTTATCTATATGCCTGAAATGAAAAGCAATGCTTCATATGTACAGTACCTTTTGCATTCTAAAAAGTTTTTTTTAACATCCTTTTATATGGTTTTATGAAATGTTTTAGAAAATATGCGGTACTCGATTTTAATGTTTAGCATTTTAATGTTTAGCATTTTTAAATATTATCGTACACACGAAAGTGGAGTGGGTGTTGTATTCCTCTTAGGGTGTTCATACACGGGCTTTCCTGTATCATGTCCTTATATAGGCACAATTCGACCTACCCTTATATAGGCATAAAATCCCAGGCCTTATTTAGGCATTAAACCGTGCACTCCAAATACAGGCATGGTCTCCGACATCCGTCCACCCTAACGTCACAACGAGTTCTTGAAGAACAGACCCTTAGGCTTCGGGAGTTTCCCTAGCACAGGACTATTGATTTCTTCAAGGACTCATCTATTATGCATGAACCGTTATACCTTAGGGGTTCATTCATGACGTCTTCCGCTGTCCGATTCACGTCAATGCTAACATTATGAGGTACCTCTCAGGTATAAATATACCTTCCCTAGCCCTTGTAAACTAGAGGAGACCTCGACTTCAGAGGAGCCCGTTTCCCGGCCTGACGCACTGAGAAGACGCTGTCATCCCTGCACGCAGAGAGTCCAGCTTCCAGTGATCTGACTTCCCTTGCGGGGTGTTGGAGTTCGAGTCTGGCAAGAGATTCCCACCTCTCTCATTCTTAAGGTATGGAGCTGACTAGATCCTAGAGGGACTCTTGGCATACTTGGCATACTAGGAATACTAGGCATACTAAGGAGTAACATACTCTTAGTATACCCTAGTAAGGAATACTTCACCTACTTCATACCTCTCCCTACACCCAGGTTAGGTTAGGTACATTGGGGTAGAACTAGTTTAGAAACGCATTGTATGAGTACTCGCATTTTTTAGTCTGTGTTACTTATATAAATGAATATCTGCTAAAGATAATGCTATTGCAGTACTATTTATTTCTACTGCTTACGCTGTACATTATTTATCTTGCATACTGTCTTGTGATCGTAACTGCACATATTACTTACACGAGAAACAAGACTGTTCAATAAATCCTTTTATTGAAACGCCCGTCTATTCTTTCTGTGTAACTTTGAGGAAAACTAAGCATGCACGATTGAGCTGAGTGAAACGGTTATCTATTGTTTCCACGACTCTGGGACACATTCTGATTCTAAAGGGAAACAAAGTTGTCATGTTTTGCGGCTGCCAGAAACTACTCCCTTCTTGTTATCCAAGGAGTTTCTAGTGGCCTCTGAGCTAGCTGGCACAAGTAATTAAGTTTAATATACTCGATAGGGACATACTGACCTTAGTCCTATGTCAAACCTATAGGGGATATTATTCCAATGCGCAGAGCCTTTTAGGGAAATAGGAGCTACACTACAGTGTGGGATGTGAGCTTCAAGTTAGCGATTATGTTGAAGACGTCTCCTTCAGTCTGACCAGTTGTCATTATTTTTGGTTCTAGGAGATCATTATTGTCTTTAGTTTTTCTTGAAGCACTCCGGTCCTTAGTTGGGGCTTCAGGGGGAGTTTTCGTGGTGACCTAGTGCAGTGGATGCGGTTGTCTGGTAGTGCAGCCTGGGCCAAATGATCCTTCAAATTTTTGCCGGTTCTGAAAGCAGCAAACAGCGGACTACCGAGTGCAAGATTCCCTGCAGTTAGAACATGCCAATGCTTTTTAAGACATCTAGTGACAAGGCTGGAAATCAAAGAAAAGGTTGTGAAGCATACCATTCTGTTATTTCTTTCCTCTGCGATTTGGTACTAGAAGCATGTCTCTTTCACTGTACCAAGTAGGCGTCTGACTAGGTGTTTAGGATAACCCTTTGCCAAGTGTTTATCAGCCAATATTTTTGCCTCTTTAAGGAAGTCATTTTTAGGTTTGTAATTGTGATGTACTCTAAGGAAGTGACTGTGGCGAAGTGAGTCTTTCAATGATCTTGGGTGGAGACTAGAGTATGTCAGAAGGGTATTTATTTCTGTGGATTTGTGGGAAAAGGTGGTATACAATCCATTATCTTTTGCCTTGATGGTCAGTTCAAGAAGGATAATTCTGTTTTATGATATTGTATAGTATATCTGAGTCCATTAGAATTTTGGTTTAGCCAGTTTTGAAAGTTATTTAGTATCAAATGTGAGCCCTGCCAAATCATAAAGATGTAATCGATATAGCATTTCCACATTAAAACATTGTTTCTGAATGGTTTGGAAGCTGCCAAAATTATGCAAGATTCAATATTATCCATGAATAGAACAGCGAAGGTAGGAGTACAAACTGCTACTTTGGTGCCCTTCACTTGTAAAAAGAATTAATTGTCAAACATAATGTAATTTATCATAAAGGCTAGATTCAGTAGTGTTAGAAATGGGGATCTCTAGTTGGCAGTGGCTTGCACCCTGTCCAAATAGGGACCCTTATTCTAGTTAGGGTAAGGCAATTATATAGCTAAGATAACCTGTGCTCACCCCCTTGGTAGCTTGGCACAAGCAGTCAGGCCTATCTCAGAGGCAATGTGTAAAGCATTTGTGCATAAACACTAAGTAACACAGTGAAAACACTACAAATGGACACCACACCAGTTTAGAAAAATAACCTATCTTTATCTGAACGAAACAAGTCCAATATGACAAAAATCCAACATACAAAAGCAAAGATATCACTTGTAGAAGAGTCAAACAGTTCAGTTCATAGAAAGCTATGGATGTGTCACTATTTAGTGCAAAGTACCAGAGATGCATCTGTTAGAAACGGGGTAGCGTGGTGCGGAGCGGGTAGGCTAAACCAGGAGCATTGTGTAAAGCATCCGCGCAGCCACTCACCAGCGACACACCAGGCACAAGGGCGCACACACGTGGGGTGGGCTCCCGCTGGTTTTAGATAAGCAGAAGTGCGCACACACGTGGTGTGGGCTCCCGCTCTTCTGCAGGCGGCCCCAGGGGGGGAATCCTACCCACCAGGATCCCCTCGTAGCGCTGCAACCACAGCGTGCCGTAGGACACCAGCTCCTTTCCCTTCCCCCTGTGGCGCAGTTATAGCGCTTTAGCGGCACAGCGCTGCGGGCATCAGCTCCTCTCTTCTCCTGGGCAGACCACGTGCTCACAGGGCGCTAGATAGCAGGCAGCTGGAAGTAAGGTATAGCGCTCACCAGGTGCTGGGCTTAGGAAGGCAGGAGAGCAGGCCGGCAATACTGGGTAAGATCCGCAGGCAGGGGGCACTCATCAAGACAAGACAACAGTTCCGAGGAACAGTCAACCCCCATAACGTGGCACTCCTCCTGGCACTGCAGTCTTCACTCCAGTACAGGGCTCTCCCTGGCCCTGTGGACAGCGGGGGGTACAGATGGGCACAGGGGCCAGCACACAGGCCCTTGCGGCGGTACCTCCTGGCAGAGTGTCCCCTCTCCATCAAGTCCACACTCAGTCCGAGCACATGGCATCCCAGCTCCGTTATTTATACACCCCTCACCCCACCTACCAGAAAGGGCTGGAAGCTTCTGGAAGGTTCCCTGGGGAACCGGTTCCAACTGGTTTAGGGGGAGGTGTAGAGCACCCTGGGTGCCAGGCTTCCCTCCAAAAGCTGGGGGTGGGAAGCAGACAGCTAGACCGCCAACTCACCTCAGACAGGCGGCACATGTGCAGACAGGAATGGCGTCCATTTTGAAAGTAACATTTACACAATGGTCAAAATAAACCTGCGTACACCATTGCGCAGCATTCAACATTCGCATGTCAAATACATCAACATGACATGTTTATCCCCACAAAAGCGAAAAATTCAGGGAAAAAGGGCCAAATCCAACAGCATCAAAATAATAAAGATGAAAAAAGGCACAGAGGAGATGAGACACTGAAAACACAGTGAATTGGCAATTTCTTACACTTAGGGGAGGTGATGCGTCGATTCCTTACTGCCAGAGGAGGTGAAGCATTGATTACTTGCTGTCAGGGGAGATGGTGCATTGATTCCTTTCTGTGAGGGGAGGTGATGTGTCGAATTTCAGACATGAGGCCTCGGTTCCTTACTGCTGGGCAACGTCGATGAAGACTGGGCGCACAGGTGCAATGCATGGAAAATCTAGGTGCCCTGGGGCCAATACAGCAGCGGCAAAACAGGCTCTTCGTCGATTCTCCCAGCCACGAGCAGGTGATGCATTGAATCTTCAGCTGCACAGAAGGGCCAGCATCAGAGTCGAAGCTGGTGGCTTGGACAATAGAGACACGGTGGTCGAGCGATTTTCGAGACTCATGATAGGCGCTGCGTCGAATCTTCGGCCGCGCCACGGTGATCTGTTGGCTTTTTCAACCGCACGGTAAGCTAGCAGTGGGAAAAAAGAGGCTGAAGCCCTGTGCATGGATTTTCTTCTTTTCTTACAGTAGAAGCCACCTCCAAGGCCCAGAACTGGAATTGGCACCACTTGGCAGGGCAGCACTCCCAGCAGAGGAATTCAGGGGATGCAGCTGAAGTCTTTGATAGCCCTGAGACTTCTTAACAGGACGCAAGCACACACAAGCCCTTGGAGAACCTTGGCAAGCAGGATGGGGAGAGCAAAGTCCAGTCCTTTCACTGCCCAAGGCAGAAGCAGCAAGAAGCAGGCCAACCCAGCACAGCAACAAGCACACTGGCAGTTCCCCTCCTACAGCTTCTCCAGCACTTCTTCTTGACAGAATCTCCTCTTAGTCCAGAAGTGTTCTAAAAATATGGGGTCACAGGTCCAATATTTATGACCCTTTCTGCCTTTGAAGTAGGCATACTTCAAAGGATAGTCTTTGTAGTGTACAAAACCCTGCCTTTCCCCGGCCTGGCTCCAGACGCATAGCAGGGGGGTGGAGACAGCTTTGTGTGAGGACAGGCACAGCACTATTCAGGTGTCAGTGACAACTCATCCCACCACACTAACTCAGGAAGTCCCATCAGCCGGTGATGGGCCATCAGAATATGCAGTGCACACCTCCGCTCCTTTTGTGCGACTGTCTAGAGTGAATGCACAAACAGCCCAACTGTCAGTCTAAACCAGACAGGGATTCCACAGGCAGGCAGAGACACAGAATGGGAAAGCAAGAAAATGCCCACTTACTAAAAGTGCTACGACAACAAATGATGGACGGAATGCTGAATAAATCAAACATTCTTCAACAGTCAAGAGATCTGGGTTAAATCTGTCATTCTTTTGCTCACAACACCACCTCAGTTTGGACCCAGCCATATGCAAATCAGTCTTGACCTTGTTCCTTATGGGAACAGTCCAGCCCGAACTGCCAAGCCAGGCCCTCCCTGGACCGGAAACAAGCATCCTGGGACCAGTTTCCGGACATCACCCCTCATCAGCCAGGCTAGCTTGATTCCAGTCGGAAGAGAAAAACAAGGGAACCCTACTCACAACGGAACCAGGGCGACTAAATGTACCAAGAGAACATTGGTTCCTGTGGAATAGTAAGTATCTATTTGCAACTATACTAATGCGCAATCGCGATGTAAGGGTTATGATGATGTCACAGATAGAGGGACCAAGAACACAAATGGATTTTTGCAACACATGAATATGTATTATTCACAACATATAGAAACTTTGTACAAAAGAATTATATACATTTGTGCAAGGTGTCCCAAGTGTAGTATGAACCTAACAGTTGAGTGAACAAGTGTGACAATATTTACAAGGTTTCACGTTGTTTTCTTATCGAAAGTGACCACATATAAAAATTATTTCACTTTGTACAGCAACTATATTTAATAATAAGTGCTGAATGACTGGTTCACTTTCATCAATGGTGTCGACGACGTTTAGACCCTTAAGGAATGTAGGGTCTCATCAGGACCTATGATATCAGGGACATCTGGGAAAAGAGCAAAAGGTGGTGTAAGCTAAATGTAAGGATCCGCTAGCAGCCCAATGTGATGTAAGGTTAGTCTGAGGCAAGGGATACCTGAGTTGTAGGTCGCGCAGCTCTGGTGAAAAGTACCAACCGTGGGTGAAAAAAGAAGAAATATACTCACAGGGAGACCCAGCCGGGTTCTGGTGGAGTATAAGGTAAAGAAAGACAATGTAAGAATGATAGGCAGGGGGGCTCCGTAATCAGTGTTACTTAAAAGGCAAGGGGACGACACTTACCCCTGTTGAGTGTGAGAGCCAGCGATCACGATGTGGAGTGGAGGAAGGTCAGGATGATTGATGGAACTATAAGGAAAGGGAGGAAACTATGGAAAGAGTGCTAACAATGAAACTAGCAACTATAAAAACGGGTCCTCCTCAGAAATATCACTACTGAGCAAAGGTCTCTCTTTTGTGATCACTGAAAGAACAGATTTTTTTACTCTCAAAACAGAACTATTTCAGTTCTTTAGAAAAATACGCTTAAGACTTTTCTTTAAAGACAGAGAATATAGTGCACAAGAATCTGTGACAGGTTTACGACCACCTTCGACTTTCTACCCTACAAATGGCATGATGCCACATGAGCTCCTTACGTTTGAAAAAATAATTCTTACCAGCATAGATGCCCTCAAACATACTAGACAATTTATACCATACAACATTACACTACAGGAACGTCTAGCCCTCAACACTTTGAAAAATGACAAGTCTATAATACTCAAGCCAGCTGACAAAGGAGGTGGGATTGTGATTCAAGATCGCATAGATTACAATACAGAGATTAATAAACAAATAAACGAGGAGAAGCACTACAAAAAGCTTAACCACAATCCACTAGCTGAGATTAGAAGTGAGATATTGCGTATCACAACAGAAGGCCTTGAGGAAGGTTTTTTAACCAAAAAGGAATTTGAATTCCTTAACGCAGACAATCCTAGGACCCCGGTACTATATACTCTACCTAAAGTGCATAAAAGCATTACCAATCCTCCAGGCAGACCCATTCTATCTGGATGCGGTTCTATTTTAGAACCTATTGGTAGATATATAGATTTTTTCATTAAGGATTTTGTTCCCATTCAAGACAGTTACGTTAGAGATACCATGCATATGATCAACCTGGTGGATGGCTTACCGTATAATCTGAATACCGATTGGTTGGCCACACTAGACATATCGTCTCTATACACGAACATCCCTCAACAGGAAAGAATCCTTGTGATAGAGCAGCTATTAGAAAGCAGACCAAGACCTTCACATGTACCTACCTCCTTTATAATTTCATTATTACGAGTTGCTTTACAAACCAACTATTTTGTGTTAGGGGGTCAATATTACCAACAATGCTCCGGTACCCGCATGGGAGCAGTTTTCGCACCTAATCTAGCAAATATTTATATGGATCATATAGAACGCACATATGCCTTGAGCGATTTGAATCAACAACGCTCCAACATTACGTGTTGGCATAGATACATAGACGATATTTTTCTCGTCTGGTGTGGTACTGATACAGACTTCTATGATTTCGTAAGATACCTTAACAATATTCAGACACACCTAATTTTTACTGCCACATTACACAAATCCAGTATAATATTTCTAGACCTCAATATACAACACGCAGAGGGTACATTATACACCTCACTGCACAGGAAACCGACTGAAAAAAATACGCTACTGTCCTACAAAAGCCATCACCCTCGCGCACTCAGAGATGGATGGGTTACCCTTTGGGCAGTTCCTACGAGTCCGCAGGAACTGTACCCGTAAGGAGGACTACATGCGGGAGGCAGAAATTCTCAAAGCCAAGCTGGTGTCCAGAGGATATCCCAATAGACTTGTCAAAAAATCTATGAAACGGGCCTGGTACTGTCCTAGAGAGGAACTTCTTACCACCAAAGTCAAAACACCAATCAACAAAATAGTCTGCGTTACCACTTTTGGATCACATACCAACATGGTTCGCAAAACAATCACTAAACATTGGAATATAATCAGAAGTATTGATCCTCAAATGGAGGTCCCCATGTTTGCCTACAAGCGAGGCAAAAACCTTAAAGACCACCTTGTTAAATCATCCACTGAAGTTAAAAGGAAGAGTAACACTCTCGAATCCACATGGGGTTTACCTGATGTCAAAGGCCATTATAAATGTGCCAACTGTGTAGCTTGCCCTTACACTGAGAATACTAACTCTTTCAAACACGGCAACAGTACCCATAACCTTGAGTTTTTTTCTAACTGCAATACATGCAACGTTGTATAGTGCATTTGGTGTCCTTGCGGGCTACCATATATTGGCCAAACTCAACAACCTGTCAAGGCCCGCATCGGGCAACATCGGAGTCGTATTCGACGATCAGTTGCCAATGCCCCGTTGGTCTCTCATTTTAATGAAAAACAGCACACAGCAGATGAGATCAGGTGGCAGGTGATTGACATTGCAAGAGTCCCTGAGAGAGGGGGAGACATTACACAAATCTTACAGAGACGTGAATGTCACTGGATAGACAGAATTGATTCTATCAACTACGGACTCAACTCCGCTGAAGAATGGCGTGGGTTCGTCACAACACTGAGTCCCTAAAACACGGTCCTGTCCCAGTACATGGCCCTATCATATGGGCAATTGATTTTATTTCTCCACAAAACCAGTTTTATTCTACCTTCCTAACTATGTGTTTTTTTTCTCAGTTGTCTATGTAATTAGATACTGTTGCTTTCTCCTCATTAATATTGAACATTGTTCGTTGAAACACTGAGTCCCTAAAACATGGTCCTGTTCCGGTCCATGGCCCTACCGTAAGGGTAATTGATTTTACTTTCCCTATCTATGTGGCATTTTTTCAGTTGTTTATGTATTTAGATATTGTTGCTTTCTGTTCATCAATATTGTACATTGTTCTTTAAACGCCCCCATATACTACCTTCTTAAGTAAGATGTTACCGATATGGATGAATCGCCACTTATGTGATACTGCCTTGTATTTTATATGTATTTATCCATTGAAAAATAATGTGCACCCCGTTCTTCGATCACCACGTGTTATTGCTCACCATTTTACTTCGTGCCAACCGTGTCTTTAATTAGATCTATTGCGCTTTCCTTCTATTCGGCCTACACGCCGATTACCGGATCACTCTGTGTCGCGGCAATCCCCCTGATGCCTGCGCACTGCTCCGGTTTCGCTCTTGACTTCCCTATTTATAACCGCGTGCACGTCGGCCCCACGTTACCGACCGTCAGCAGACCGATGCTTGCAGGCTGCTGAGCACGCATCCCTTGTGCTTTTTGGAACTTCCATTAGAGGTAAGAGACTGGCCCTTTAGTACGCCCTACACCACTGACAGAAGGGTCTTTCACTGTTGCTTATGTATGGATTCCTTTAATGCAGGATTCCTTCCTTTATCTAAGCGGTTACCCCACCAGATTCAGGCCCGCTACCACTATCCGTCACTATCCAGTGACCCCGCACGGGTAAGATTTTCCTTGACCCGTTTTTATAGTTGCTAGTTTCATTGTTAGCACACTTTCCATAGTTTCCTCCCTTTCCTTATAGTTCCATCAATCATCCTGACCTTCCTCCACTCCACATCGTGATCGCTGGCTCTCACACTCAACAGGGGTAAGTGTCATCCCCTTGCCTTTTAAGTAACACTGATTACGGAGCCCCCCTGCCTATCATGCTTACATTGTCTTTCTTTACCTTATACTCCACCAGAACATGGCTGGGTCTCCCTGTGAGTATATTTCTTCTTTTTTCACCCACGGTTGGCACTTTTCACCAGAGCTGCGCGACCTACAACTCAGGTATCCCTTGCCTCAGACTAACCTTACATCACATTGGGCTGCTAGCGGGTCCTTACATTTAGCTTACACCACCTTTTGCTCTTTTCCCAGATGTCCCTGATATCATAGGTCCTGATGAGACCCTACATTCCTTAAGGGTCAAAACGTCGTCGACACCATTGATGAAAGTGAACCAGTCATTCAGCACTTATTATTAAATATAGTTGCTGTACAAAGTGAAATAATTTTTATATGTGGTCACTTTCGATAAGAAAACAACGTGAAACCTTGTAAATATTGTCACACTTGTTCACTCAACTGTTAGGTTCATACTACACTTGGGACACCTTGCACAAATGTATATAATTCTTTTGTACAAAGTTTCTATATGTTGTGAATAATACATATTCATGTGTTGCAAAAATCCATTTGTGTTCTTGGTCCCTCTATCTGTGACATCATCATAACCCTTACATCGCGATTGCGCATTAGTATAGTTGCAAATAGATACTTACTATTCCACAGGAACCAATGTTCTCTTGGTACAGCTTGATTCCAGTGGCACAGTGAGCAAGGGGCCCGTGTCTGATCATACCCACCCCACTTAGGGCAAAAAGTGCTATGGAAACAAATGATGGATGGAATGCTGAATAAATCAAACATTCACCTCCAGTCAAGAGCTCTGGGTTAAATCCATTGTTCTTTTGCTCATTACGCCATCCCAGTTTGGACCCAGCCATATGCAAATCAGTTTTGACCCTGCTCCTCATTGGAACAGTCGAGCCTACACTGCCAAGCCGGGTCCTCCCTGGAGTGGTGATACCCCAAAACCGGTCCTAGGATGCTTGTTTCTGGTCCAGGGAGAACCTGAACTGGCAGTTGGACCTGGACTGTTCCCATGGGTTGCTTGTCAAGACTGATTTGCATATGGCTGGGTTTAACCCCATCGCTGCTAGGCCTTCCCCCCCCGTGCTAAGCCTTTTTTGGGCTATTTGGGGTAGTTCGCGCTTAGGCTCCTGTAACTTTTTGACCACATAAGGTATCCACGCCAAATTTGCGTCCTTTTCTTCCAACATCATGGGGATTCTAAAGGTACCCAGGGTTTGTGGATTCCCCTGGAGGGGACACAGAAATTAGCCAAAATACAGCTAAATTGTGGGTTTTTTTGGAAAAATTGGAAAAAAGGGCTACAGATGACAGCATCTGTTGTTTCCCCTGCAAATGGTATCAACAAAGGGGTTGTGGTGATGAAATCACCATCTTCCCAGCTTTCAGGGAAAAGCAGACTTTTGTCAGAAAACCAAAATGTTTTACACAGTTTTGACATTTTTCTGGGACATAGCCTATTTTTGCTATTTTTTGTGCTTTCAATCTCCTTCCAGTTAATAGTAGAAATGGGTATGAAAGCAATAATGGATCCTGGAAAGCTATACATTTTAGAAAAGTAGACAACATTCTGAATTCAGCAAGGGGTCATTTATGTAGCTCCTTCAAGGTTTCTTTATAGAAACTAACAGTTGAATATAGGAAAAATTGAAAATTAATTGAAAAAAACAGCCATTTGTGTCAACGTTTTCACCTGTAACTTCTTCTAATTATGACAGCTGTTTCAAAGCAATATACCGTTACATCCGCTGGACATTTCTGGTTGTGGGGATATATAGGACTTGTAGGTTCACCAAGAACCCGACGAACCCAGAGCCAATAACTGAGCAGCGTCTTGCAATGGTTTTTTATTATGTACCGGGTATATAGCAATTAATTTGGGAAAATATATACATGGAAAAATTGGTATGAAAGACACCTATGTATTTCTGAAATTGGAACAAAATATAGAGTTTAGAAACAGTAGATATTTGCACATTTCCGAAATTGTGAGTACCCATACTAGCATGAGAATTATAGGTCATTTTTCAAAATGACTTCTTTTTTACACATTGTCTGTAATTTGGAAGGCAGAAATGCATCGAAAGTTAATAGGTAATAACAGTTGCTCTATAATTTTGTGTTACCCTAAGTCTCCCGATAAAAATGGTACATCACTTGTGTGGGTATGCCTAGTGCCCGCAACAGGAAACGGCCCAAAACGCAACGTGGACACACCACATTTTCACAGTGAAAACGGACCCTTTTTTTGCAAAGTGCCGAGCTGTAGATTTTGAACCCTAGCTCTGCCGGCACCTAGGGAAACCTAGCAAACCTATACATTTTTGAAAACTAGACACACAGGGGAATCCAGGATGGTGTGACTTGACTGGCTCTCACCAGGTTCTGTTACCCAGAATTCCTTGCAAACCTCAAAATGTGTCAAAAAAATCACACTTTCCTCACATTTCTGTGGTGGAAAGTTCTGGAATCTGTGTGGAGCCACAAAATTCCACCCACCCTGCGTTCCCCAAAGTCTTCCAAGAAAATAGGTACCTCACTTGTGTGTGTAGGCCTAGTGCCCGTGACAGGAAACGGCTCAAAACGCAATGTGGACACACCACATTTTCATAGTAAAAACTGACCCTTTTTTTGCAAAGTGCCTAGCTGTAGATTTTGAACCCTAGCTCTGCCGGCACCCAGGGAAACCTAGCAAACCTATACATTTTTGAAAACTAGACACCCAGGGGAATCCAGGATGTGGTGACTTGACTGGCTCTCACCAGGTTCTGTTACCCAGAATCCCTTGCAAACCTCAAAATGTGTAAAAAAAAACACATTTTCCTCACATTTCTGTGGTGGAAAGTTCTGGAATCTGCGTGGATCCACAAAATTCTACCCACCCCGCGTTCCCCAAAGTCTTCAGAGAAAAATGGTACCTCACTTGTGTGGGTGGGTCAAGTACCCGCGACAGGCAAGGGCCCAAAACCTATTGAGGCGACATCAAAATTACCTATCACAAACCAACCTGGTTTTGCAAGGGGGGTCCCATTTGTTTTTGGCCCCGGGCTCGGCGGCCATCTAGGGAAACCTATCAAACCCACAAATTTCCGAAAACTAGACACCCGGGGGAGTCCAGTGAGGTATGGCTTGCGTGGATCTCCCAACATTCTCCTACCCAGAATCCTCTGCAAACCTCAAATTTAGCTGGAAAAAATCACTTTTTTCTCAAATTTCTGTGTGGGAATGTTCTGGAATCTGCGTGGATCCACAAATTTCCTCCCACCCAGCGTTCCCCTAGGTCTCCCAATAGAAATGGTACCTCACTCGCGTGGGTGGGTCAAGGACCCGTGACAGGCAAGGGCCCAAAACCTATTGAGGCGACATCAAAATTACATATCACAAACCAACCTGGTTTTGCAAGGGGGGTCCCATGAGTTTTTGGCCCCGGGCTCGGCGGCCATCTAGGGAAACCTACCAAACCCACAAATGTCTGAAAACTAGACACCCGGGGGAGTCCAGCGAGGTATGGCTTGTGTGGGTCCACCAACATTCTTCTACCCAGAATCCCTTGCAAACCTCAAATTTAGCTGAAAAAATCACTTTTTTCAAAAATTTCTGTGTGGGAAAGTTCTGGAATCTGTGTGGATCCACAAATTTCCTCCCACCCAGCGTTCCCCCAGGTCTCCCGATAGAAATGGTACCTCACTCGCGTGGGTGGGTCAAGGACCCGCGACAGGCAAGGGCCCAAAACCTATTGAGGCTACATCAAAATTACCTAACTCAAACCAACCTGGTTTTGCAAGGGGGGGCCCATGAGTTTTTGGCCCCGGGCTCGGAGGCCATCTAGGGAAACCTACCAAACCCACACATTTCTGAAAACTAGACACCCGGCGGAGTCCAGCGAAGTATGGCTTGCGTGGGTTCCCCAACATTCTCCTACCCAGAATCCCCTGCAAACCTCAAATTTAGCTGAAAAACAGAAAAACAAAAATTTGAGAAAAAGTGATTTTTTCAGCTAAATTTGAGGCTTGCAGGGGATTCTGGGTAGGAAAACGTTGGCCAAACCTCGCTGGACTCCCCGGGTGTCTAGTTTTCAGAAATGTGTGGGTTTGGCAGGTTTCCCTATATGGCCGCCGAGCCCGGGGCCAAAAACTCATGGGACCCCCCTTGCAAAACCAGGTTGGTTTGTGATAGGTAATTTTGATGTCGCCTCAATAGGTTTTGGGCCTTTGACTGTCGCGGGTCCTTGACCCACCCACACGAGTGAGGTACCATTTTTATCGGGAGACCTGGGGGAATGCTGGGTGGGAGGAAATTTGTGGATCCACGTAGATTCCAGAACTTTCCCACACAGAAATTTGAGAAAAAGTGATTTTTTTCAGCTAAATTTGAGGTTTGCAGGGATTCTGGGTAGGAGAATGTTGGGGGACCCATGCAAGCCATACTCGCTGGAATACCCGGGTGTCTAGTTTTCAGAAATGTGTGGGTTTGGTAGGTTTCCTAGATGGCCGCTGAGCCCGGGCCAAAACTCATGGGACTCCCTTGCAAAACCAGGTTGGTTTGTGATAGGTAATTTTGATGTCGCCTCAATAGGTTTTGGGCCCTTCCCTGCCGCGGGTACTTGGCCCACCCACACGAGGGAGGTACCATTTCTATTGGGATACTTGGAGAAATGATGGGGGGTAGGAAATTTGTTGTTTCTTTCTGAAACGTGAACATTTTGGAACAATAATGCAAGGAAAATGTGACAGTCACATTTTGAGGTTTGCAGGACATTGTGGGTAAGATAACTTGTTGGGATCCACAAGAGAGACATCACCATGTACTCCCATGGGTGTTTAGTTTACGACAATATCTACAGTTGGTAGGTTTTTCTTAGATGGAATGTACACCTTGGCAGAGAGACAAAAAAGACAAATATTACTGCACAGCCATCTATTCCTCAAGCACACACACATACTGGTTGGATTTGGCACGAAGGCGAGTGATGGTTCAGTATATAAAATGTTATTAACAAGAGATTTCACAAAAATGAAATGCACTGTCAATAATTGAAAGGACAAAAAACTGAACCAGTGACTCGCAGCTCATGAGCTGTAAAGCCACGTCAAGGCCCCAACCGCTTTACAGGCCATTCACACACCTTTAATACGTGATACACACAAGACCATTCACACCACCAGGCACGAAACCAACACATTACAACGTTCAGAAAAAGGGACAAGGTACACCCTGCTTGAGTAAGACAGAAAAGACAAATATTTCTGCACAACCACCAATTCCTCAAGCACACATACATACCGGTTGGATTTGGCACGAGGGTGAGTGATGGTTCAGTATATACAGTTGTATCAACTAGAGATTTCACAAAAATGAAATGAACTGTTAATAATTGAAAGGATGAGAAACTGATTCATTGACTCACAGCTCGTGAGCTGTAAAGCCACGACAAGGCACCAACCTCTTTACAGGCCATTCATACACCTTTCATACGTGTGACACATACAAAATCATTCACACCGCCAGCCGCGGGCCCAGCACATTACAACACTCACACCAGCGGACAGCGCCATTCAAGGGCCCATCACTTTCACACGCCCACATTCCTGACACAGCAACCACACCAGCTCACGGATTACGTGGAGTGGCGTTTGGCTAGCAGTGTGTGTAGTGACCAGCAGCAAGTCACTACTCACACACCGCCAGCCAAGCGCCAGTCCACGCACACATCCAGCCAAGCGCCAGTCCACGCACACCGCCAGCCAAGCGCCAGTCCACGCACACCACCAGCCAAGCGCCAGCCTACACACACCGCCATCACATTTAGGATTTTTTTATACAAAAAAGAAAACACAAACAAATTGCAAATAGATACAAATCTACTAACACAAAATCTGAAACTAAATACATTGCACAAATGCCAACCTTGAAACTGAACAAAAAATATAAAACAACAGAGACCAGGCAGTTCACTTTACCACTCATGGATGCTCCCAAAAATTATTTTGCGTCTGGTACATTCTTAAACAAGCAGGCACACACAGCGCAGGGTTAGAAGGACACTTGGGGCAGTACATACGAGTCTCCTTCCGCGTACCTCTTCGCCAACAGACTCTACATCTCCTACTGGGAAAGTCTTTTAAGGGTGTGGGAGGAATGTGATCAGGAAAGTGGCAATCTTTCAATCTAGCCACATCCTCCACCACTCCAACTCTAGGAACACTTGCCTGTTCCACTACAACAAGGCGGCCTATTACAGACTCCTGAAACTTAGCAAAAGTCATCTTTGACTCAGGACAACAATCCTTGAATACAACAAAAGCATTAAAGGTTGCCAAGTGGAAAATATGGATAGCCAACTTCTTATACCAAATGTAAGCCTTACGAAGAGCAGTGTAAGGTTCCAACCTCTGATCTACTCTATCAACACCACCCATGTGCCTATTATAGTCTAAAATGCACACAGGATTGCGCGCTTCAGCAACCTGACCCCAAACAGTTACAGGTGAAGTGCTTTCATCATGGATGGTAGTCAGCATGTAGACATCTCTCCTGTCTGAAAACTTCACAGCTAGAAGTTCCTCGCAACACAACGCACTGCACTGTCCCCGCACAAGCTTTTGACAAACAAGTTCTTTTGGGAAACCTTTACGGTTAGAGCAGATTGTGCCACAAGCAAGAGTGTCCACTTTGGCCAATTCCCTGAACAACCGCACACCAGTGTAGAAGTTATCTACATATAAATGGTGACCTTTGTTAAAAAGTCCTCTACCAAGTTCCCACACAATTTTCTCAGTCACTCCAAAAGTGGACGGACAACCAGGGGGGTTAATCCTGGATTACTTACCGGTGTACACCCTGAAATTAGAGACATATCCAGTCCTACTGTCACACAACATATACATCTTAATTCCATAGCGTGCCCTCTTACTAGGAATGTATTGGCTAAAAACCAAGCGGCCCTTGAACAAGACCAAAGACTCATCCACTGCTATTTCTTTCCCTGGAGCATAGATCTCAGAAAATCGATCTACAAAGTGATCAATGACAGGCCGAATCTTAAAAAGACGGTCACAATCAGGGTGATCTCGTGGCAACGCTAAACCATTATCGACAAAATGCAGCATCCGAAGCAGAAGCAAATACCTATCATGACTCATGACTGCCGGAAATATAGCCGTTGCCATCAAGGGACTAGTAGACCAATATGAAGACATTGATGGCTTCCTTAGCAAGCCCATCAAAAAAGTTAAACCCAAGAACTTCTTCATCTCTTCCAGATTTGTGGGAGTCCACCGGGTAGCTCTAGAGTGGGGCCTAAGGCTGGCCCTGTTGTCCCTCAAAAACTGTTCGGCATACAAATTAGTCTGCTCAACAATCTCTGCCAATAATACATCGTCCATAAACAACTGAAAAAAATGTATCGGCGAAAAGTTTTCAGTATTTACTCTACACCCTGGAACACCAGTAAAGTCTGGCAATGCCGGCTGCACCATGCCTGGGGCAACCCAGAGGTCAGCACTTCCAACGGGAAGCCTTGCAGGCCCAGGCTGCAGCCCAGATGCCTCTTGCTGCACTATCAGGACATCAATGTCCTCCTCTAAAACAGGGACTTCATCCGCACTAAGAGTAGCTTCATCCGCACTAAGAGTAGCTTCATCCGCACTGAGAGTAGCTTCATCATCTGATGATTCCATGTGGAGAGAAAACTTACTGCCTGAATCTTCCACTCCCTCCTCTGCCTCAGATGCAGAGTCAGTCTCTAAACCAAGTCAGAGGAAGACTCAAAAAGCATACCAACAACCTGCTGAGCAGTAATCCTGCGGCTAGCCATTATCCTTACTAAGGGGGTCATTACGATGGCGTAACGATCGCCACCACCGAGCCGGCGGTGGTGACCGTTACGCCATGGTAACGAGTAATACCCCCCGCCATATTATAATGGCGGGGGTATCGCAGCGGACGCAAAGTGCGTCTGCCGCTTTTCCGCCAGTCGGCAATTGTTCCAATTGCCCACCGGGCAGACTTGGGCCACTAATATGGTGGCGGTGCCTAGCAGGCACCGCCATCCATATTAGGATGTGTGCGGTGTAAGGCCTTTCCATGGCGGCGATGCCGCCATGGAAAGGCTGGCGGGGATTCGCTTTGGGGGCCCGTTGCGGGCCCCCGGGGGGTGGGGGGGTCGGGGGCTGCACTTGGGGGGTACTTATGGTACCCCCTACATTGCCATGCACAAGGTGGCAGGCACCACGCGGTGCCTGCCACGTTGTGCATGGCAATGCACAACATGTCATTCTACCATTGCGGCGGGTGCTGCAGCCAGCAGCACCCGCCGCAATGTTAGAATGCCAGATGCGACCGCCGCGGTGGCGGTCGCAAGTTAATTGGGGTGGCGGGACCGCCACATGGCAGGCGGGCGGTCCCGTTACCGCTAGGGTGGCGGGCGGACTAAAGTCCGCCCGCCATCCTAATAACCCCCTAAGAAAGGAGACTGCACAAACAAGTCAACAACAACCAACACTGTGCAAAATAAGTAAGTAAATAAAATGTGTGCCTTTATCACAAAGATCTATATACTCAAAAACTATACGATTCACTTGCAAGAGACAGCTACACTCACCAGCACCTACTCTGCAGAGACACAGCAAAAACCAACAATATCCCACTAGAAAGAAAAAAACAAAACCAATTACTCACAAAACAACAAAATACACATCGAGCACAAATGCAAAAAGTTTTTGACACTCAAAAAACAGAAGCCAAACATACTGCTATTATTACACCATTTGCAAAAAACACATTCATGCAGAGAAATGAAACTCATTTACATTGAACAAAGAAAAGTCGCTTACCAAACACGTGCAACTACACAAACAGCAGAACCACCAGTAACGAAACCTCAACCTGTCTACAGTCTAAAGAGCAAAAGCCTTGAACTAGAACAAAAAGGGAGAAATAAAGCATTACAATTGCAATTCACAAGAAATAAAACAAATAACATTATAACACGCTATGTCACTACCCAAATGGTCAATATGCCAGATGGGCCTTCAAATAGGGCTGAGAAAAATGGGGGGTGATCTTGCCCAAGGGATCGGGTGAGGTTGTCTGCCAGGCCGATCTGTCTCCCAGGTGGGGCAGAAAACAGCAGACAGAAATGTGCCCCCCTTGCAAAAGAAATAAATCCCTGGTGCCTAATAGGGTTTTCTGCCTCTCCCCTCCCACCTAGGGCAGAAAGGCCCAAAAAAGGGGCAGATCTGTCCCCAGGAGGGGCAGAAAAAACATTAACCAAATTTTACCCCCTTGGAAGCAACCATGTCGCTTCCATTACACACAAAACAAAATCCCTGGTGCCTAGTGAGTTTTCTGCCCCCCCCTCCTGGGGACAGAAAGGCCAAAAAAACGGGCCGATCTTCCCCCAGGGGGGCAGACTACACATATAAAAAATATCTGCCCCCTGGAAGCGACCCTTGCCCAAGGGGTCGCTTCCATTTAAATTTTAAAGAAGTCCCTGGTGTCTAGTGGGGTTTTCTGCCCCCTCCCCTGGGGGCAGAATGGCCAAAAAAAGGGGCAATCTGCCCCCAGGGGGGGGCAGAATACACACACAAAAAAAATCTGCCCCCTGGAAGCGACCCTTGCCCAAGGGGTCGCTTCCATTATAATTTTAAAGAACTCCCTGGTGTCTAGTGGGGTTTTCTGCCCCCCCCCCTTGGAGGCAGAAAGGCCAAATAAACGGGCCAATCTGCCCCCTGGGGGGGCAGAATACACATAAAAAAATTATATGCCCGCCGGAAGAGACCCTTGCCCAAGGGGTCACTTCCATTTAAATTTTAAAGAACTCCCTGGTGTCTAGTGGGGTTTTCTGCCCCCCCCTTGGGAGCAGAAAGGCCAAATAAACGGGCCGATCTGCCCCCAGGGAGGGCAGAATACACATTAAAAAAAAAAATGCCCCCTGGAAGCGACCCTTGCCCAAGGGGTCCCTTCCATTTTATTTTTTCTAAATCCCTGGCTCTATGCAGGCGATCTGTCCCCAGGGGGGGCAGAAACGTCTTAAAAATATTTTGCCCCCTAAGGAAGCGACCCTTGCCCAAGGGGTCGCTAATTTTAAATAAATAAATAATCCCTGGTGTCTAGTGGGGGCATTACTGCTGCACGATCGCGGAGCTGTGCGCGATCGTGCAGCAGGATGCCCTGCATTGAGACATAAGGGGAGAGGAAAAACTCTTTCCTCTCCCCCGATGCCCCAATACATCCCACATTCCCCCCCCCCGCCCCACTGGAGCAAGGAAACGTACCTCACTCCTCCTGGACGCCTGGAAGCAAATGGCTTCCAGCGCGTCCAGAGCGTCCTGATGACGTTGGCGCGCGCTGTGCGCGCTGACGCCATGGGATTGCCTGGGGGGGTCGGGGTGGCAGTGGAAACTCTTCCGCTGCCATCCCCCTTTGTGGGGGCCAGATGGGCTGCCCTGGGGGGGAGCGCCAGCGCTTCCCCCATGGGTGGGTGCCATGACGGAGCGGTTCCGTCATGAGCACACGCCCACCGTTGCTCATGACGGAACCGCTCCGTCATGAGCATGGAAAGGGTTAAACTGGAATAGCATGGGGAGCAAACAAATGATGGATTTAGGTCCAGATCTCTGTGCTAGGGTGAATGTTTAACATTGTTCAGCATTCTGTCCATCAATTGCTCTTTTTACATTTGTCACCCCGAGTGGGACGGGTATGCCCAGACAATGTAAAAACCAACTTCACAAAAAGATGTCCTTTTAATTTCTGAGTTCAAGGAACCCAAACTCCAAATCTCTTATCTCTTCCCAATTGAAAGTTACACTTGTAAGATGTTACAAGGCAGCTCCAATGATAATCTAAGGCAGAGATAGTCTTTCCAATAGTGAAAAACTAAATTGGCAGTATTTCACCATCAGGACATGCAAAACACACCAGCATGTGTCCTACCTTTCACATACACTGCACTCTTCCCAGGGGGCCCCTTGGGTGTACTTCAGGGGTGTCTTACACGTAGTAAAAGGGAAGGCTTGGGCCTGACTAGTGGGTGCACTTGCCAGGTCAATATGGCAGTTTAAAACTGCACTCACAAACAATGCAGTGGCAGGCCTGAGACATGGTTGTAGGGCTACTCATGTGGGTGGCACAATAAGTGCTGCAGGCCTGCTAGTAGCATTTGATTTATAGGCTCTGGGCATACACAGTGCACTTTACTAGGGACTTACCAGTAAATCAAAAATGCCAATCACGGATGACCAATCATAATCACAGTTTACACAGGGAGCACTTGCACTTAAGCACTGATTAGCAGTGGTAAAGTGCCCAGCGTTCAAAAACCAGCAAAAACTAAATGCAGCACACTGTCAAAAACATGAGGTCAGAAAAAAAAGACAGGGGAAAATATGCCAAAGATGTGAGGTCTGACAAGTAGTAAGATAAATGATTAAGGGAATTGCTGAGTTCTGGGTCTTTAGTCTAAATGTGTGCAAATCACCTCTAATCCATCCAATTGAGGAATGTTTGTGTACAGGAATTCGGTGTCCGAATTCCACAGCAGGGAAGTGGAGTGATCAAAAGGCATATTTTCCACCATATTAATGAAGTCCATGTTGTCCCTGATGAATGCATGTGTGAGTGGAACAAAGCGTTTAATACAATTACACACATATTGACCAATTGGTTCCAATACTGAACCCAATCTGGAGACAACTGTTCCCTCTGGTGGGGATTCTCTATTCTTATGACCTTTAGGAAGTATGTACGCAACAGGGGTGTGTGGATTCTTGGTAATGAGATACTGGAATTCATTATTACTTAAATATCCTGCCATTTTTCCATTATTAGTAAGTCTCACAATTTCCTCTTGGATCTCCTAAGTGGGATCTTTGGGGAGTTTTGTATAGGGTTCCCTGTTCGATAACTGGTGTTGTATCTCTTCAAAGTAGATATCCTTGTTCTATATAACTATGCCACCCCCTTTATCAGCTGGCTTCATTACAAGCTCAGAGTTGTTCTTCAGGATGTTAAGTGCTATTCTCTCTTGTAAAGAGAGATATTACACAGCATGAAGAGATGCTTCCCTGCTAATATGGGAATATCTTTTAGAACTGACTTCTAAAATGTATGTATTTCAGCAGGGACTGAATTGATAGGAGGAGAGAACGGGGAAGGAGGTCTCAAGTCAGAAATTTCTGTTCTTGATTGATGGGCAGTCAAAAGTATGTAGCCTAATATTGCAGAAAAAGCTTAGTAATTCTGTCAATTCTGGATGGTCAAAACGTTTGGTCATTCTATTGGGACGAATGGACCCTCGCTCAGCATAGACACTACAGTTGAAGATGATTGGTGTGAGCACAAGTTGAAAGCTGAGATAGTCTATCGATTTCTCTGGCCTTGTTTAGTCACTGATTCTATTAGGCTATGCTCATTTAAGTTGTTTCAGTTATTGTGGTGGGCTCCATTGATAATACTTGTGCCTGGTATGTCTGTCTCCTAGTGTGCTGCTGAACCATTTCTGGCTTCTGCTTAGCCTTCGTCTAGGTCTGTGGTACTGACCTTTCTCTAAAAATCTGGATGTCCTTTGTGGGTAGTCACACATCTCGTCCCTTCAAGTGGGTCAGTGCTATCCCTAGAGTCCACAGAGGTTTTGGAAAAGGTGACAAGTTTTTTTTGTCTGCTTGACTTGCACCAAAGGTGATTTTGGAAAGTGTTGGTTTAGTTTCTATTAGGGTAGAAGTCGTCGGTGAGATGGGGTGGAATTTCTCTATCTTGTAATTTTGTATATACTTTTTGACTTTATTAATCTTTTTCGCTTGCTCAGTCCTCTTAAATCCAGACATTATTTTTTCAATTTCGCTCTAAGTTCGCTTTTGAGTCTATAATAAGGTCAGATTCTTTTATGTGTCTTTCAAGATCTTTTATTTTTTCAAGCAAATTATTTGGCTGGTCTGAGGCGGTGTCAATACCAAGGACCATCCAATTTCCAGAGCATGTTATGTGTATGTGGCTGAATCCTTGTTTATATATGTTATCATCTATAAAGAAAACCTGGTATGTTTTTACTTGAAGCCTCAATGGGATTGTGGTGCCTTTTATGTACTCAGTAAGCATTTTACCATCAATTGCAATCTGATGTATTTCTTATGGCATTTTTCTAACTGATCAGGTCGAGTCGTAGATGGAACAGCGGGTTATTCAGTACTGGTCGAAAAAGAGAAGGCCCTTATAAAAGCTCTTTAATGTAATCTTCTGAGAAAGTGGGAGTGAAATCTGACATATTTTAATGTGTCTGGTATGTGAAAAAGATACAGGGTAGGGAAGAGAAAGCATCACTGAGTAAACAGCAAATGAAGAAAGACCATTGCAATTGTGTGATTGCACTTAGTATGTTATACACATAAAATGTAACCTAAGGTCACTAGGGGCCTGGTGTGTCAATCATATAGCAAGAACAGTGGTCCCTGATACAAAATGATGAGGCATACATTACAAATAAAATCTGTCTGCATTTAATAATCAGCCATAAAAACTGATAAACGTTACCCATCAGTCAAGAACAAAGTACATTGAGGTGGGGAAACATGTTTGGTGCTCAGGCAAAGTGTGATAAACTTGTGTGGTATACATCAAGATATGTGTATTAATAATTATACAGACACAACTAACAAAGCAAAATCACATTTCTCAAAAAGTGAGTCCTCTTAAGTAGTTGATGGTGTTTGGATCCTTTAAAATATCGGGATCATCATCAGGAGCCCGACAGAAAAGCATCAGAGGGAGGGTGGAGTAGAAGAACAGAAGGGGAAATAATGTTAGGCATTGCTTTATATACAGATACATTATATACAGACTCATTATGTACAATATATATATTGTATTACAGTTACACCAAAGCCCTTCAAATAGGACTTTACTTCAAGGAGATGCTGGTTTGAGGTCCGTAGACGCACTGAAAATGAAGCACACTTCTGATGAATATGCCTGCATAATACTGGAAATAAAGAAAAAGCGGGTGTCCCAAAAATAATAGGGTTACACCTGGTTGACTAAGCATGGGCTGGTGGAAGTCCTAAGTGATGATTGGAGGAGACATCGATTATCCGTGAAGGAATGAATACAATTAATGTAGACCAGTAACAAAATAGAGGAACAGAACCAATCTGAAATGCTTTCGAGGGATGCTGAAATGCTTTTAAGGCATACTAGTAACCTGGAAGGGAAGTGCACCTTCAACTAAAAGACTATGCTGATGAACTGTTTCCGTATGGGCCACCCGGGAGTCTGGCATGTAGTCAAGAAAAAGGTGCTTTAGCGCTCAGGAGGCAGAAGGTGAAGTGTACTCATGCTGGCGTCCTAGGAGGAATAGGGACGGTCAGTGGTGTCATAGAGAGAGGACTAAGGCAAGGCTGCCATATTTAGAATAGAGCAACAGCCATAGCATGAAAGTGGAGGTAGGATCAAGAGAGGCAGCCTGCTGCCATATTTAGAATAGAGAGACAGCCATAGCATGAGAGGTAGGACTCAAGCGAGGCAGGCTGCTGCCATATTTAGAATAGAGAGACAGCCATAGCATGAAAGTAGAGGTAGTATCAAGAGAGGCAGCCTGCTGCCATATTTAGAATAGAGCAACAGCCATAGCATGAAAGTGGAGGTAGGATCAAGAGAGGCAGCCTACTGCCATATTTAGAATAGAGAGACAGCCATAGCATGAGAGGTAGGACTCAAGCGAGGCAGCCTGCTGCCATATTTAGAATAGAGAGACAGCCATAGCATGAGAGGTGGGACTCAAGCGAGGCAGCCTGCTGCCATATTTAGAATAGAGCGACAGCCATACCATGAAAGTAGAGGTAGGACTCAAGAGAGGCAGCCTGCTGCCATATTTAGAATAGAGAGACAGCCATAGCATGAGAGGTAGGACTCAAGCGAGGCAGCCTGCTGCCATATTTAGAATAGAGCGACAGCCATACCATGAAAGTAGAGGTAGGACTCAAGGGAGGCAGCCTGCTGCCATATTTAGAATAGAGAGACAGCCATAGCATGAGAGGTGGGACTCAAGCGAGGCAGCCTGCTGCCATATTTAGAATAGAGAGACAGACATAGCATGAGAGGTAGGACTGAAGTGAGGCAGCATGCTGCCATATTTAGAATAGAGAGACAGCCATAGCATGAGAGGTAGGACTCAAGCGAGGCAGCCTGCTGCCATATTTAGAATAGAGCAACAGCCATAGCATGAAAGTGGAGGTAGGATCAAGAGAGGCAGCCTGCTGCCATATTTAGAATAGAGAGACAGCCATAGCATGAAAGTGGAGGTAGGATCAAGAGAGGCAGCCTGCTGCCATATTTAGAATAGAGAGACAGCCATAGCATGAGAGGTGGGACTCAAGCGAGGCAGCCTGCTGCCATATTTAGAATAGAGCGACAGCCATACCATGAAAGTAGAGGTAGGACTCAAGAGAGGCAGCCTGCTGCCATATTTAGAATAGAGAGACAACCATAGCATGAGAGGTAGGACTCAAGCGAGGCAGCCTGCTGCCATATTTAGAATAGAGCGACAGCCATACCATGAAAGTAGAGGTAGGACTCAAGAGAGGCAGCCTGCTGCCATATTTAGAATAGAGAGACAGCCATAGCATGAGAGGTGGGACTCAAGCGAGGCAGCCTGCTGCCATATTTAGAATAGAGAGACAGCCATAGCATGAGAGGTAGGACTCAAGTGAGGCAGCCTGCTGCCATATTTAGAATAGAGCAACAGCCATAGCATGAAAGTAGAGGTAGTATCAAGAGAGGCAGCCTGCTGCCATATTTAGAATAGAGAGACAGCCATAGCATGAGAGGTAGGACTGAAGCGATGCAGCCTGCTGCCATATTTAGAATAGAGAGACAGCCATAGCATGAGAGGTAGGACTGTAGCGAGGCAGCCTGCTGCCATATTTAGAATAGAGCAACAGCCATAGCATGAAAGTAGAGGTAGTATCAAGAGAGGCAGCCTGCTGCCATATTTAGAATAGAGAGACAGCCATAGCATGAGAGGTGGGACTCAAGCGAGGCAGCCTGCTGCCATATTTAGAATAGAGCGACAGCCATACCATGAAAGTAGAGGTAGGACTCAAGAGAGGCAGCCTGCTGCCATATTTAGAATAGAGAGACAGCCATAGCATGAGAGGTAGGACTGAAGTGAGGCAGCCTGCTGCCATATTTAGAATAGAGCAACAGCCATAGCATGAAAGTAGAGGTAGTATCAAGAGAGGCAGCCTGCTGCCATATTTAGAATAGAGAGACAGCCATAGCATGAGAGGTAGGACTGAAGCGAGGCAGCCTGCTGCCATATTTAGAATAGAGCAACAGCCATAGCATGAAAGTAGAGGTAGGACTCAAGAGAGGCAGCCTGCTGCCATATTTAGAATAGAGAGACAGCCATAGCAAGAGAGGTGGGACTCAAGCGAGGCAGCCTGCTGCCATATTTAGAATAGAGCGACAGCCATACCATGAAAGTAGAGGTAGGACTCAAGAGAGGCAGCCTGCTGCCATATTTAGAATAGAGAGACAGCCATAGCATGAGAGGTAGGACTCAAGTGATGCAGCCTGCTGCCATATTTAGAATAGAGCAACAGCCATAGCATGAAAGTAGAGGTAGGACTCAAGAGAGGCAGCCTGCTGCCATATTTAGAATAGAGAGACAGCCATAGCATGAGAGGTAGGACTCAAGCGAGGCAGCCTGCTGCCATATTTAGAATAGAGCAACAGCCATAGCATGAAAGTAGAGGTAGGACTCAAGAGAGGCAGCCTGCTGCCATATTTAGAATAGAGAGACAGCCATAGCATGAAAGGTGGGACTCAAGCGAGGCAGCCTGCTGCCATATTTAGAATAGAGCAACAGCCATAGCATGAAAGTAGAGGTAGGACTCAAGAGAGGCAGCCTGTTGGAGGGACTTTGATTTCTCTGCTACTTGCTATGAAACAAATTGGTCAGGTAAGCTGGACGTGTCAATGCATATAATATTCATCCAAAGAAATAAGGGGCTTATTTACAAGCCCCTTGTGCTGCCCGTGCATCACTTTTAATATGGAGAAAAGTGGCGTACTGGCAGCGCAAGGGCTTGTAAATAAGCCCCTAAAAGTGAAGTCTTTCATATGTCATGCATGTGAAAATTAAGCAAATGGAAGTAAAGATATAGGGGGAGAGTTACTAAGATTTGCGCAGTCTTTGCGTCACAAAAGTGGCGGAAATCGGCACAAAATCTTTTTTTCCCTATGTACTTTCCAGCGCTAAACTTGTTTAGCACTGGAAATAACAAAAAAGTAATGTGAAGCAGCGCTATGCACTGTTTCGCATTACTTGGCGCCATTGGGGCGTACTAACGGTGGAGCATGGGCATTCCCATGCAACCACCCAAGATTTCTCACACTAAACCCAATTTACTAAATAAAGTGGATTAGGTTTAGCGTGAGAAAACTGCACCCTTTTCAAGGAGGCACACGGAAGGAGAAATGTCTGGGCATCGTATTTTGTACAGGAAGGCTACCCTTCCTGTACAAAACCTATGCTAGACTAATACACACACCCTAGTGCTATGGCGCTAAGGTGTGTGCTTGGGGCACAGCAGCTGTAATCAGCATCAGCACAAGGGAAAGGGGAGGAGACATAGCTCTGAAGATATGTCGCTCTCCTGCTCCCTCCCTGTCGCGCAACGCAGCGCAGCTTCGGGTGGGGCTACGGTGCGTGAATTATTTGTAAATCTCCCCCAAAGTGTCTGGCAATGTGATTTTTTTTTTATGGATGAAAGAATATCAGTGGGGAGAAGTCAATGGACCCATGTTGAATATCAATAACAGAAAGGGGAGTTTTGAATACACGAAACCACATTAATGCAAAAGCAACCAGAATATAAATAAAATACCTTTAAATGTCCATATAAAAAGCATATGTGTGGGGAATGAAAAAACAGGAATACCTGCAGGAAGAGGTCATTAGGCCCATGTTGGATACCAGTAACAAAGTGGTGGAATTTATGTTCTTGAATGCATATACAAGGGATAAGAACTCAAATGTAAATTCGATATCTGTGATGGCCATAATCCATTTTACAGTTACTAAATGGGTTTCCAAGACATTGAAGTTTTCACAATAGTGTTGTCCAGTTCTCCATTCAGTTGAAGTCTGAATTCATTGTGTCCAGATGAAGAATCCACTTTAGTTCCTCTTTCTTGAGAATTTGATTTATATTGCTGCCTTGCTTCGGTGTGGAGATTACTGATATCACCTGCCAGCGTAGGTCATCTTCAAAGTGGTTTATTTATGAGAAGTGCTTGACAAGTGATGCTGTGAGGAGCTGGGAAATTATAATTCTGATTTTTTGGGTAGTCTGCTCGATATATACCAGGCCACGTAGACAAAAAGTGGTATATATAACATTGTTAGTATTGCAATAGGAGAAGCTTCTCAGAGTCATAGTAGCTGTGCCTTAGGAGAACATTAAGATCAACAGCATGTACTGCCAGTACAAGACTGTGCCATTGAGTCTAGATTCACCCCACATGCTCTTTTCTGAGGTGCTGGCAGTGGCAATAGAATTTTATGACCCTACTTGGAAAAGTGATTGAGGACTGTGCCTTCAAAATATTTTGCAAGCTTAATAGAAAATATCCAACATCTTTCCAAACCCGGACCACTGCATAAATGATATGGATCACTGATAGAATACTGGAACCAAAAATATTGAGTGGAGAGAATGTTCGGTCAAAAATATCGAGGGCCAAATTATCGAGAAGGTAAGTGGAAATAGGTAAGTATAGATTTACTTTTCTTAACTCCACATCTACATACCTTGAAGATATATATATATATTGTCAAGGTACATATATGTGGAGTTACATATGGTAAAAGTGTACTTACCTATAGAAACTTACCTTCACAATATATTTGTTTTCGATATTCTTTGACACAATATTTTGTCCCACGATATTTTTGGTTCCGATATTCTGTGTAAACACCAATAATGTGATACCACTGCCTTGTAAATGCTGTAAAGGCCTGCATTCTAAATAGGTTTCCCACTCAACAGCCAAACAGAATGACTGTATTTTGGACTCCTTGTCATCAGCTGGACAGTCCAGCTGCACCGATTCTGCTGCACGTGTCTGTTACTTTCAACACCATGAATCAGCAGATCTTATTGAGGAGCTCAGTTGTCTTGGTGTTGAAGGTGATATGGCTTTAGGATTACTTTGATGCTCGCACCCAAAAAGTCACAAGGTTTTCATCACAATGCAGCCTGACTTGTGGTGTCCTTCAGGGCTCCATTCAGTCCCCGTGATTAGTCAACCTCTTTGCATTAATGCTCGCCTTTTTATTTCAGTCTTTCAGTTGTGCATGTTTCATTCTACTGATGACACCAGCAAGGTTTAAAGATAATGAAATACCTAAAAGCAAATGTGACAAATGTATATCAATGTCTGGAATTTGTTGAAGCTTGGATGAGCAGTCATCAACTGACATTAAATGGAACAAAATGCAGATCCTGCTGCCCTAAGTTCCATGAGCCTTTTTGGCAACATTCGCACAGGCTACACGTTCTGGGTGAATGTCCCATTGCAGTACCCTGTGTTAAGAACCTCAGAGATAAATTTGACTCATAGCTGAGTCCTAATCCCCAAATTAGACCAGTAGTTAGTACGTGTTTCTATCATTTACAGATTAAGAAAAGATTTCTGAACCGTATCTCTTTCTCACACAAGGCACATATCATGAATGTATTTGTTTCCTCTTAGTTGGATTATTGTAATGCACTCTACTTTGATTTACCGGAAGGTTCACTCCACCAATTATAATCTGTACAAAATGCAGCCACCAGGATCATCGCTGGTTTGCCAACTCAACCATGTCACTTCTACATTTGCTCCATGGCACTGACTCCCTATTAAGCAAAGGATGTTATTTAAAACAATGTGCTTCATGCATACAACTCTGCATACTAGAAGATAAACACTGTTATCAGCATGCTTCGGCTGGTATCATTCTAGATAGCCAGTAAGAACACTGACTCAATGCTTTCTCCAGGTCCTAAGGAGAACAGGGCAATAAATAGAATCAGGCCTTTCTCGGTGGCGGGGGCCTCTTGCTGGAATCATCTTCCACCTGCCATATGTCTTGAGCCCAACCTACTGTACATTTCTGAAAGCATTTAAAACCTGGCTATATTCCTTCAAATAGTCGATGTGCATAATCTCAGCTTTGCAATCCTAGTGCCATGATGCCCTCGGGTGGAAGAGGTCTTTACAAAAGCTTTACCTGAAATAAATAAATCATTTAACTTCTTAGGCCGGAATGCCAGAGTCCACACATAAACTTCAGCTGTGTCGCCGATAAATGCTCCTACTCCATGTTGAGGTGTAATTATAACCCATCCTCATCGCAGTGTAATATTTGGTAATAAACTACTCGTGCATCCTCTGGTATCAAAGTAGGTTTAATATATATAAATACACCTCATCCATCATCAGCCGGGATCAACTGACTCCGTCCTGACACTCCCAACAGAAACCGAATCTTCACATCAGCATTCCTAACTCCACTCATCTGCATGTGGTTCTAATCCTAGAACCACATGCAGGGGACACCACACCAGGGAAAAGGTGATTGAGAGGACAGACAATTCTATTCATAGTAGCTATGCAGTCATGCTGTTAGTGATGCTGAAGGAAGAACATTTTGAGCGGAGTCGTGATTTAGAAATCACTTCACCCTCACAATCACTTGTGACAGACACCTCATTGCAAGGTTGAGTTATTCACATTACAGTGTATTGAAAACAACGCGCATTAAAAACCCGGCAAGTAATAAATGCTTTCCGCTCTTGAAAATATTGGGCCATACCATTACCCAAATTGACAATGCCAATATTTATTACATTGCCAAATTGAGTGTGACAAAATCCAGGATATTCTTAGAGAGGCTCAGAAAATTTAACACCAATAAATGTCTCGAAATGTAAAGTTTAGTGTATTACATCTACCAAGTTTTTAAAATACTAAGGAAGGCTATGTAAACAGACATTTCGCAGAACAGCATGAGTAAGCACTAATCAGTAAAATGACTGAAGATGTCTCCTCCAAACAGATGACACCCAATGTCTATTGTTATTACTGTAAGAAACCCAATATGACAATATTTTGCTTTCAAATTTCCAGAGCCAAACTCCAAGGGAATTCCCTTTTGGTAGATTGGACAGGAACATATTGGTATGATTTACAGCAAATTCCTGTACTCACTAAAAAGAATATTGAATTGAAACAGCAGAGAACTCAAATGATCTTCATTTCTTCAGAATGGCCATGGCAAATATGGTATCCAGACCTCCTTCTTATATCCCAAGAGCAATGTAGAAGACTTCTGCAGAGGCCAGATCCCCTAGCAAATAGATTGTGCAAAATCCTTCATCAGAGCCTTCCTTGCCAGGCCATTGAATACCTCCCTTAAGGAAATCTAAATCTTCCTTTGGTGTGGACTTCCAGACAGGGCAAAGCTCTTTCACTGTATCGCATGTCTTTATGTGGAACAAAGTCTACATTTCCTTCCATGAGAAGCAGCCTGAGCTAAGTACGTCAAGAAAAGATGGCATTACTATATTGTTTTTGATCGTCTAAACCTGAGCCCCAGTTTATCTGCATAAAAGTACATTTATCTGCTATAACTGCTTATTCCAAATGTCATTGTCAGGAATTTATTTTCATTATCCCAGTGATTAAATATTTCCTGAGGGATTTCTGAAGATATTTTCTCTTGTCAGGGACCTGTTCTTACAGGGGGATTTAATATTGCTCTGTTCAAAGCTATGAGCCCTCTATTCAAACCAAAGTAGCAGCCAAAACAGCAGCGGGTGCCATGGAAAGTCAGTACCTTTTCTACCAGCTAATATTATCAGGTAAAGTAGTGGCAGAGAGACATCTATATGTAGTTTGTGCATCTATCCAGATTGATTTAGTATCTTCAACACTATCCTGAGCGACATGGATCCTGCATTACGGATTGTTGGAAAGAATTTCCCAAAATACAACATACTGTTTCTGGGTATATTTAAGGCTTGTTTCACAAAAATAAAAAACACATCTGCTGCAGCTGTTACAAGAAATGACCAAATCGCTGAGTTACAGAAAGGCTACAGGCAATGTTTCAGATCTTTGCAAAATGCTACAGGATTGACTAACTCCAAAACAGGCACCTTAATGATCCATTCTTCTCCCTTATCAACTTTTTCCATGATCACATTCTCAAAATTTACCCCGTATATTTGCTGGTTTATCCACATCCATATCTGAACGAACAGCTCTTGTATTTTGATGCGTAGGAAGTCAAAGAAGATCCCTTCGTGTAGGAGGCAACTATTTACGTGCAGTCCTAATTCCCGATTATTGGCATTTTTTGTAAATCTAGAAAAAATCACTCTCATCCATATTTAGCTAGCTCAAAGCCTTCCAGTCAAAATGATTGCATGACACATCTATGCTTTCTGGGATAGCACACATACTGGACAGCAGGCCGGTATTCTTTAGACGATTATGTTCAAAATGGCCAATGTAGATGTTAAAATGTATTCTGGTATCCAGCACATTGGTGGAGATATTCCAGGCTCTATGAATATCAAAGAGGATGTTCGTGATAGAGCACTAGGATTACACACAAGTAGCGGGTTACGTTTGTTACGGGTCTACCAAATTGCACATAAATTAAAGTCTATATTTTAAAGCAGGTTAATATACAATAATTAAAAAAAATTCATGTTGGCTCTTTGAAAGTCATGATGCAGTTCTACCTTTTCATACGGAAAGTTGAGGGCATAATTTTTTCACCCTTGATGTGCATATATACTGCTTAAAGTAGCATACATTTGAATACGTTTTTCAGGTTGTGCAGGTCCACACAGGAACTGACAGGCTGTTTTCAGTCTGATCCAGGGTCTAGGACTGCACCTTGGTATGGTCTACAATGAGCCCAGGGGCATAGCTTCCGGGGTGCATTTTGGGGTATGACACTCCACAAACAAATGTATTTTTGGCTAGATAGTTGGGTGTGGGGACCCAAAATTGGCCTGCTATGACTGTGTTGTTTTTACTTGTCCTTCGCCAAAAATGAAAGACAAAGCTGTGACCTTCGATGTAAAGCAGGAGAGAGAGAAAGCCAGGGATATACATCTGGTGCCTGAATTTCAAAATGTGAAACCAGATAACCTGGAGTCAATATCGGCTTCCTTGTTTGTCACATAGCCTACTTTTTCCTTATTAACACATATGAGTGCACTTTAAAATACTTGAGTTCAGGATGTGTGCTGTACAAGGCATGCACCTCTTATTTTTGATTTAATAACTATAATATTGCTCCATCTATAATAAGAATCTAGGTTACGTTTAGGGTTTACATGACTATTGACTTGCCTTCTAGTTCACTAATGGCTTTGTCGTTGGGGGCGAGCCATTGATGTTTCTAAGCTCATGTTTAAAAACTATCACTTTTAAAAAATATCTGTCTATGCAGTGATATTATCTGATGTACTAAGTTGAAACGCTTCCATATAGGAATGAAATACACTTTTTCCAATTTTGAAGAGATTATATCATATTTTACATTATGTTTGTAGCACGATATACATGCCAAACATTTTCATGGCTTGGCTCATGCACAGATTCTTAGAGCCAAGCCAGGCTCTGGCTCGGGTTGCCCTATTAATTTGCGAGTGCACCCACCTCTGTTTGAGAGTTGGGCTTAGTACAAGGGGCCCTCAGTCACTTGACAATATGATTTTTAAAAGGCGAGGACTGAAAACATGGAGCCCTGCTTACATGCACTGATTTGACAACTCTATCATCAAGACTTCCTACAGCAGAGATGAACACAAGTGTGTTAAGTGAAAATGCATTTACAAATAGTGATCTCAGGGCAGTTACCTTAGTCATGAGTACCCAGAGAGAATTGCCAGGTGCAGGTGGGACGGGCAGGGGCATAGCTTTGGGTGGGGTATTTGGGCTGTGACACCCCCAAATGTGTTCTTGGATTGTTAATTGGGTTTGGGGGCCCAGAGTCAGGTCTGATATGTATGTGTCATTTATTCTGGTTGTTCTAATTTCACTAAGAGTTTTAATTTGGTAATTTTTGGAGTGGAAACTTATATGTAGTAAATCTGCATCCATAGAAGTACTTCTTGAATGGGGGGTAAATGTACTACTTTTTGTTATTCACAAACATTGGCAGTATTGGGTTTGGAAAGCTGCACCAGTTTCAGGATTCCAGGCATACTACTAGCAATCAAACACCCAAAAGTGATTGGATGAGTACTTGCGAATAATGCACCCAGTGGCAATCACTCGAGGTAGCATTCCAACCCATCGTTTTTCACCCACTGTGCCACTAGACAGAAGCCTACCTAATGCAAATTAGGCTGCTAACCCTGTTCCTTACAGAAACAGTCCATCCCAAACCTTGGCCATCGCATCCCTCCACACTGCAGCCTACTGTTTTTTAGTTGAGAAATTTGAGATTCACAACCCCTGCATCTCACAAACTAAACTCGCCCCTGACTGAGCCTTGGCAGAACACCAGGAATAGGGTGCACAAACCTACTCTGCTGTGGCACACCCTTAAATGAGTGCGCCCAGACAATGCAGTCAAAGTGCAGTTCAAAGTGCAGGCACAAATTCATGCATGCACTCAGAACAGTGCATTAGTAAAAGGTGAATCAGTTAATTGAAGACTTTCACTGCCTTTCAATGCAGACAGGGATCCCTCCGCAGGCAGATGCAGTGAGTAACTGAACCTGCTTAGAGTGGAAGCCTGGAGGATCATTTGGACCCACTTTCCTTCCTTCAAGGGATGCAACCAAGGGGAACACTGACTGTGAGCCATGTTTATGTGGTGCATTATCAATGTGTCTCCTGATAGCTTCTTTGCCATTGTGCATGCATCTTCAGTATGGCGCAAGAGCAATGGCAAAAGATTCCATCATCTGCACGTGGCCACACTACAATACAAATGAGGAAACCCCTTGTGATTATGCTGACACATATTTTCTACTGGCACAAACCATATTGCATAAGGGGCCACACAAGGGTCTGCAACCTTTTAAGTAATTCCACTGTGCCTCTGGAGCACAGAAAACTGGTGCGCACATCCGGTGAACTCACAGGTCACTTTCTATCATATGGCCACAGGAACTGAAGTTGATGAAGTTGTCACAACTTAGCACTCTTTGGTGGACATATACCCAGTTATCACAAATAGTGGCATTCTCTGACTGGGTTGAGCACTACTGAGTCACACAAGGGAAGCGGGGGCGGTCCATTACTGGGGATTTACCTTTGTGCCTAGTTTCTCTAGGGTTTCTTTCACATCGATTGCCATGTTTCTCTAGAGTTTCTTTCACAGGGATTGCCATGCACTCTAGCACTTTCCACAGCTCAGACTTGTCTTGTTTTCGGGCAGCCATGAACAGAGTGCAGCAAGGCCCAGTCTACAAGTGGGGTCGTATATCGGAAATTCCTCAAAAAATATATTGATTGACATAAATAATGAGCCCTAAATATTGTTTATGAAAATATCGTCCCGTGGGGTGTAGATGGTCACGGTCTATGCCTGACTACTTACCCGACCAGTATGGGGTCGAAGGTGCAAGTGGAAGGGCTAAAGACTACTTCTTGGGGCCAATATAGCCTCTCTCAATTGTCAAGTGCTTGTATGATATAATGCATAGATGATTTCTGACTTGAGGTTTCCCCTATACCCAATCACCTTTGGCAGGGAACCATCTGAGCCTATAAGTTCCATGAGGGTCAAAGATACAGTGGGACTCTCACGGGCCCATGCTAAGTTTCCTGGCGAGAATAAGTTGTAGACCTTCTGGGTATGTGTGAACAGATGATTTCACATCACCAGGGCATCCTGTTCTGGGTCCTGAGCTTTCAATTAACTACCAGTGCATTTTAGGAGTTGTAGTTTTATTACACTTCAATTACACAACTTAAAAATGCCACCTGAAGGCAATAATTGGTGAAAGTGAAATACCGAATTGTAAAAGTAGTGTCCTTATGACAAACAGTTATCCAGGCCACGCTCTTTAATAGGATATACTTTTATGTAATTGACAATTTTCATATTTTGTTTTAGTTGAGTGAAACTGACATTTTTTTCCTCATTTAATTTGCGCAAAGTTTGGCAAAAGTACTTATATTACATGAAATACAGTACTTCGCTCGTCTGCATTAAAATATTGAATGTGGGGGCCTACATCACATATAAAAGCCTCACGCGATACCAGCAGGAGACAGATTTGAGAAGAAAATGTACTTCACCATGGCACACATCGGTTTTACAGTTCTCTGTTTGAACCAAAATGTTGCAGGTGAAAAGTTCACCAAAAAGTGTAACCGGAAGAGACAAACATTATACAAGATATATGAAACAAACAAGAATTATGCAGGATTTCGCTCGCGCAATAAAAATACAGCAGTGGCCCGTGCAGGTAAGAGTGGTGGGGCGGTGGGACCGGGTTGGGGGGGAATTCGACAGACAACGACGAGGAAAAATTAAACAAATAATTAATTTTCCATCGTCGTCGTCTGTCGAAATCCCCCCCACCCAGTCCCACCGCACTTACCCGCACGGGCCACTGTTGCAAAAATATTGCTCACAGCTGGTTTGCATAGAGAACTCTGTCGTGCAAATGAGACATCACACCTGTTCACAGAGGTAGTGAATAAACTGCCGGTACATTGGTATATTACATGACGGACTATGCAACTCCTTTTGTAATAGAAAATGGCACAAGAAATAGAGAAAGTGGACCAGTGAATTACTTTTGCATGATTTTATGCACCCCATGCACAGTGCTTAATTTGGACGGGTGGTTTGTGGTGCTCAGCACCGGCACTTAATCATCAACACCTGCACTTTTCATGAGCACCAGTTAAGGACAAATTAATTTACAGGGAGATTAAGTGATTTGCCCAGAATCACAGGATATTGAGTGGACGCAGAGACTCAAAACTGGTTCATCACCGTCGAAGTCTGCAGCTCTGCCCATTACGCCACATCATCTCTCCACTTGCATGGTTAGCAGTTGGTTCTGTTTTAGGTGCCGCTAACAGGAGAATGGGCAAGCTGCCTCCTGACGAGAGCTCTGCACTTATTTTATTACAAATTAACCACTGCCCATGCAGTTTATGTAGTGCAGGATTGCAGGTCACCCTTATTTTAAAAAAAGTATTATTACTTGCATGCGTACTCTATCCAGCCTACAATTCTGTTCATTTCAAGTTCAGTGCAAAGTGATTGTGTCAATGGGTGCAAATATATACATAACAAGGGGTACTGGCTGCTCTCCTTCCAGATAGTAGGAATTTGGTGCTGCATTTGCATAGCTTTTCACTGGTTACAAATCCTCTGAATTGCTCTGATTTGTAATGAGTAAAAAGCTTTTTGGAATGTATGAAACTCATTAAGCAATTTGGTAAATATTTTTCAGGAAAAAGTCATCCCATGGCTCACCCTGAGCTGGATTGCCTCCTTCCTCTTCAACAGGACATGAGTCAGACTCTCCACTTTCACCTCCAAACACAAGAAGCTCATCTGCAGAGTCCCCCGGGCTCCTCCCTGAGCCCAACCCTGTTCAACATGTACATAGACACTCTTGCCCGCATCATAAGAAACTGCGGCATCAACATTGTCTCACATGCTCATCCTCTCCATCACAGACGTGGACAACACCACTAGGACCAGCTTCCCTGCCTACTTGTCCAGAGTGGCCAACTGGTTGCTAGAGAACTGCTTCAAACTCAACACTAACAAAACGGAGATCCTGATCTTTGGAAGTAAAGCTCTCCCTGGGGCTCCACCTGGTAGCCCCACAGACAACGTCAAAAACTGTGGCATCATCCTTGATGACAAACTAACGATGAACTAACAGGTCAGCACTTGGATCACATCCTGCTGCTTCGAAAAATCTTGAAATGGCTCCCAACGCACACAAGACGCTTGTTCACCCAGGCCCTTATCACCAACAGACTCGACTATGGAAGCGCACTCTAAGTCATGATCTCCAACCAACTCAGGCTAAGACTACAGACTATCCAAAACACCACCGTCAGACTCATCCTAGACATCCCCAGAAGCGTCCACAACACTTCCTACCTCAATGAACTTCGCTGGCTACCCATCCAGAATTGTTGCATATTCAAGCTGCTCATCCACACCTACAAAGCCCTCCACAATACAGGTCAACGTACCTCAATGGTCGACTCCAACTCTACCAACCCTCCAGGCAGCTATGTTCCATCTCTCTCTCCCTTGCATGAATCCCCCACATCTGCAGAAGCAAGATTGAAGGGCGCGCTTTCTTCTTGATTGTGGCAAAAATTGGAATAAGCTCCCTCTACACGTCATAAACTGCCTCTCCACTCCTTAACTTGTACAAGAAATTGAAGACCTGGCTGTTGAACTAGGAGCACTGCTGGGCCTATGCTCCAGCACCTGGATTCCTTCACGGGTGATAAGCTGCACCATACAAATCTACATAACTTAACATAACATTTTCTGAATCCTTAATGGAGTTGAAACAATTATCCAATCACAATTTGGAAGCACCATGTTTGGGGCGAATTGTGAATTGATAAGCTTTGATTCAGTAGTTTGTGAACAGAATTCTGGTCTCAAGCCATTGACTAGTTACAAACTTCTAAATTGGAGTGGCTACTAATTCACTAGTGGAAAGGGTTCACTTTGGGAATTAGGCTGTCAGCTTTAAGGGGAGTAGGGAATGTTCATGTGACCACTGACGGCTTTCACTAAATTTTTTCAAAATTATAAATATTTTTTAAGCAGACTAGTTTTCTTTAAGAAATCAGGCTGCTTTAAAAAAATCCTTTTTGAAACACTTATGACCGGGATGGGGTCTGCTATCCCTTTCATGCCCCTATCCCTCTAATTGTAGCCAGTCCGAGGGAGTTGTGATTTGTGACCTGCCAATGAATATTAATTCAGCAGATCCTTCTGCAACCCACTCTGATTCCCGCACTCTGTGAAGCAATCGAAATACATCAGTTTGCAAAATAAATTACTGGTCACAAACATTTGGTGTGCAGTTTGTGACTGCCTTTTGCGACTGGCACAGCAGCCAACCAGCCCATTGAACTTGAGACAATTAACCATTTGCTTCTCTACTGTAAGGTGTAACGTCTTAAAACCAGTGGCGCTGAAACAAATTTCAGAGTAGAGGTGCTGGTATCAATGTTACAATACTGCAGTCATAGGAATTGTAAAAAATCCAAGCGTCACACAAAAAAAAGTGTATCAAATGAGGCACACGCATTCAGCAAGAGAGTGGTACAGGTGTAGTATTTAGGTGATGGTGCATTTTGGAGCACACTGTCAGAAGTATTTTTCTAAAGCATGGTGTGGTAAACACTGTCATTTACAGACAACACATTTTCCATTGAAATGGCCACTACATTTGCAGAGACATGCAGTTGTACTGATAAAACTAAATAGTGGCCAAAAGACTTGGGGGCATATTCACAAGAACGTGCGATAACCATCGCAAAAGTTACTTAACGCAACCTTAAACATCGCAGTCCATCGCGGGAAATTTACGCCATGCTAACCAAGTATTCACAACATGGCGGTACCATGCGATAGTCCCCAGATAACCCGACAACTGTCCGCGTTAAAATCAACGCCACGTCTCAAAAATGCGAAACACGAACGCAAAAATAGCTGCAATGAGGCCAAGCGCAATACAAAAAGCAGCGAAAACCAGCCACAGGCCTGCAAGTCACACGCGTCAGGCGGGAACAAACACCATAAAAGCAGACCAAACAAACGGTGAGATGACAACGTCCGAGCACAACCCCCCAGCTGTGATGCAGAACAAATGACCATTGTCCAAATCCGACAGTCAGTTCCCCACAAACAGCCACAATGTACATTGACATGCATTCAGCAGGTAACCTGCGCCAATGCGGAAACAAACATGGAACAAACTGTGAAACCGCATCTCCCCTTCACATTGCAGAGGGACAAGCAACACCCCCTGCACACCGACGTGCCATGTCCATGACCAAACAATAATGGAAGCACGGACCAATGTAGGGGCAGTGACTCCCCCACGTACATGTCGCCCATGTCACGGGACTTGAGTCACAGGGTGCATCCCTGCATTATGGCGGCACATAACAGACCCCAAAAGAAGCCCTCCTGTCACTTGAAGGCCACAAATGACAGCCAAAATGGAATGAACTGGGAGACACGTGAAACGCTGAAGTGTGGGATACCGTAACAACTGTGATACACAGTACTGGCAGTACTAAAACGTGACACCCTAAACAGCCTCACTACACAGAGGTGACACACCCACCATCCATTAACAAATCCCAAAATCTGCAGCACAACATGTCGCGCCCACACGTGTATGAGTGAGGTGCCTGTACAGATGAGTGACATGCACGCAGGGAATGTGTCTCGGAATGCATTTATTAGCACATGCTGTGCCTGTGGTCAGTCAACGTACTGTGCCATTACTGCTAAGGACCCTCACAATGTGACGTCAACCAGAGAAGAAATTGCCAATGATGTAGACCCTACGGGCAATTCCTGCTGCGGCTGCAGTGGGGTGTGGTCCACCTGCCTCATCTCCATCATCATTGTCCGGTGCATCTGGCACACGTATCCATAGGGCTCTGCTGCATACACATATGTTGTGCAACACACAACATGCAACGATCATCTTGCACACGCGGCCTGGGCTGTACAGGAGCCTTCCACCTGTGACGTCCAGGCACCTGAAACGTGACTTCAACACGCCAAATGTGCGCTCCACGATGCCCCTGGTGCATCTCTGGGTCAAATTGTACTGCCTCTGGGGCTGTGTGTTCGGGGCTCGGAGGGGTGTCATCATCCAAGCGCAGAGTGCATATCCTTGGTCACCTGTGACAGTGCAGAGAGACATGAGTCAAGACTACATACTGCATGATGTGTTGGCAGGCCCAATGGTCCATTGGTGTGTGATATGTGTTAGTTAGTGATTCCCGTATGACATGTACTGCGTGTTGCTAATGAGCGGCATCACTGTGTAGTACGTAGCCTCACTGCTGCACCTCACCCCCCCGAGCACATTCACTATTGTGCGCAGGGCGATTGCGTCACATGCACCCCTACGGCACACCATTGTCATGCCTGTCTGCGCATGTCAACAAGCCTGACTACGACACAGTGATGATGCTGCGCAGAATGTGGCCGGCCACGTGTGTGTCGGCCCATTGCAAAGACAGGGCTGACACAGATGTAGAGCACCTGCCTGACTGAACCCGACATGCAGTTGATGGTACATCTTCGGCTCATGCAGAGACAATAGCGACACACACAACAGTTGGCATGTGTGATCCCTGACCCCGAGCGGGCATACCCTCCCCCATGTACTCCTGCGGCCGAGCACGCACACCGGGGGCATGCCACATGGCATCATTGCCCATTGCGGGACGGGTGGCGCAGACACTACAACAGAGACACACGCATCAGCCACATCCTTGGCAATGCCTACACTGCACCACACCCAGATCCACGTGTGGAGTTGCCACAACCCTACACAGTACCGACGTATGCCAGTCCACCCCGCTTACGCTCACAGGGAGGTGCGACACGGTTTCATGTCCCAGGTCTACACCACTGCCAGCGGTGACATGGATGCGCACGCTGTACACAGCACAATGTTATGTGGAATGACCCCGGTCCCCCATGCATACATAATAACCGCATGGACACACTGAGTGAGTTCGTGGGACTGGCCACGGGCACGTGCGCCCGGCCCCTTTTATTGCCAGGCTCACATCTCCAGTGACGCCTGTGCTGGATGGGTGTTGGGTAGTGTAAGCCACCACTCAGCGGTTGGTTGGTGCTGGCAAAGACAACAACAGTGAGCAGACAATCAGCAGTACAAGGTACGTACATCATGGGTCCCTGACTTGAGCAGCACAGAGTTTTTGGCCCCGGATGCACAGCGGCCGGCACAGGCAGACCGCCACGGGACGGTGACTTGCGGTGCACTGAGGTAGTGCCACGCGAGCTGAGCGTGGACTCGTAGATGTCCAAGGGGACTTTCGCGGAAGGTTGCGGAGGACAGTGGCAGGTGTCCTTCCAGGGCATGATGAAGAGGGCAGAAGCAAGCAGGAACAGGCAGATGGTGGAGTTGAATGCTACAGACCCCACTTTTCCACCTTGTCAGTATCAGCTACATGTAGATGAAGACAGCCTCCAGGCCATGGGCTCAGACGCCACCGACGTCCAAACAGAGATTGCCCATGGATTTCAGGGCACACACTCAGTGGCGCCAGAGCTGGAAGGGGATGCAGTCTGCGATGAGGCCTGTACAATGACATGGACTCTGCTATGTAGAGAGCAAGACTCAGTTCTAGTCGTGTGACCTACTCCACCGCAGGGTGGGCCGGAGTCAGCGGTCAGGAGGGACCCACAGCCACGTGTGGTAGGCATGCGTTGCACAGAGTCAGTGGCACCAGTGCAGTTGTTGGTAGTGTCCCATCACCTCCGTAAAGGTGAGCCTTTTCTCCTCCGGACTGAAGCGCGTCTTCCTCTTACTCCTCTCCTTGCGTACTGTGACATGAACACTGCCATGAAGAAATCATGCTCAGTTCCAAGAGTGCCACCTAGTTGGCCGCAGTGTTGGCCGGAGGCAGCGGTCAGCGCTGGCCAAACGCTGTCCAGTCATCTCCTCCTGGATCTCTCACACACGACGTTGGAATGGCATTTGTATTACTTTTGTGGCTGACATAGGTAGTGGCACCAGAGCTGAGCAGGTGTGCAGCCAGTGAGGAGGCCGTATCCTGCCTGTGACGGACTGCATTGGATTGGTGTGAGGCCTGCAGGACCGCAGTGCAGGCACAAGCTCGGAGTCAGCAAGGGCCCACAGACACGTATGGTGGGAGTCCTATGCACAGACTTGGTGGCACCACATCGGAGGGAGTATGGTGACATGTACTCAGCCTTCAAACATGTACTCTGCCATGGTGTGATCAAGACTCAGTTCCATATGTGTGACCTACTTGTCCGCTGTGCAAGCTGGTGGAGTACGTCAACGGGAATGGAGGTCCGCGGGCCTGTGACGCGGTGGCCGTGATGATCCGAGGAATCTGCCAAGGTCGGGGTCCTCAGGCTTGGAGCAGGCACCGGCACATGGTGGGCCTGCTTTGGCACACGCCGGTGTCGGCAGGTGAGCAGTGATGCCTGGATGCGCAGGGGCGGGCATGATGGCTCCGGGGACCAGCGGTCCGTGGTGCAGCAGGCGCACAGGATCCCAGGCAACACCGCTCACGGCATAGGCCTCGTGGCGGGGTGAGAGGCACCGCCCTGACAGGGACGTTGGGCATTCCGGATGGGGTCCACGCCCAGGGCTACGTGCTTTTTATTCACACCCATATGCTGACCTGGCGTACACCGGGCCTGCCCACTCCTCTCACGCCTACAGGGGGGGACATGACAAGCTACGTTTCCTTGGTCTCCCCCACTGGCTGGGGTGACATGGTTGTGTCCACTGTCCACTACACCACACACCAGCGGTGTATGTGGACATGGATATGTGTGTGGTCTGCATACTGCAGTGTGTCCGACACATCCTCGCCACACTTGGCATTGTGTGCAGTCCCATTCATCAGTAACAGCGCCTCCTTCACACATGCCGGGTTCCCTCCTCTTCCCACATTCTGCTGATGTGTCTAAGGTGCCATGCCGTTGATGGCTCATGTACATGGCTAGGCCTGGTTCCCATGGTGAGTTGTACTGTCGTGTCTGGTGGGTGGGCATGTTGTTTGGCATGTTGTATGTGGGTTGTGACGTGTGCATTTCCAGGATTGTGAGTTGTATGATTGTGGAGTTGAGGTATGTGGTGTGTTCATTTGGTACTTACCAACGAGCACTGCATTTCCGTAGGTGCCATCCTGGAAGCGCCAGTTGATGATGGACTGTCGGAAGATGTATGAATCATGCACACTGCCTGGGTAGTTGGCGACGACATTGGTGAAGAGTCCCCGGTGGTCCACTATTGCCTGCACATTGATGGAATGCGTGTGCTTTCTGTTGCGGTAATTGTGTGCAGTGTCGGAAGGGGGCACAAGTAGGACATGTGTGCAGTATATTGCCCCCAACACGTGCGGGAATCCAGCTATGGCGTAGAATCCTTGCTTGGTCTCCAGCTGTTCCTGCGCAGTGTGGGGGAAGTATAGGTACTGGGGTACCAAGCTGATGATGGCATCCAAGACAGGTGTGAGGAACGTTGATAGGGCTGGCTGTGAGACTCCTCCGACTCTGGCGGTTGTTGGTTGGAATGTCCCAGAGGCCAACAGGTGCAGCACAGCCAGCAGCTTTGTCTGCGGAGGGATGTTGGTTGTCCGCTGTGTTGGTACCATCAGCCTGTGGGCAATGATGTTCAGGATGCGGAGGATGGTTGTCCTTTTGAGCCTGTAGTGGGCAATGACATACTCTGGTGTCATGTCTGTGAGGCTGGTGCGTTTTCTGAAGGTCTGCGGTCTGTGTCTGCGCTGCCTCTGTGGTGGTCCGGGGGGGTGGTGCGGGGGGGGTCCAGGGGGTGGTGGCGGTGGGTGTTGTGGCCCTGTTGGGGCTCCGAGCTGCATGATGAGTAGCTCCATGGCATCTGTTGTCCTTCAGGTGTGGCTGTGGGCTGGGCTCCCTTTTCTGGTGCTGGCTGCCGTCCGACTTTACACCAGGTCAGAGCAGGTGTTAGTTTCCTGCTGCTAACGCGCCATATCGCATGTTTTGTGGCCTTATCGCCGATCTGCCTGGTCGTTGTGAATGTTGCGGTGTGGTGTTGACGCAGCTTTTTGCACGGGAACGCCTACTCTGCATCTCATTAGCGATAGTTGCGGGGGTCATCTGTGGCGATGTTTTTTGCGGATGCTATCGCGGGTAAAATGGTGTTCTGGGCTGTTAACACCAGCTTGTGAATGGTGCAATGAATTTATCGCCACTTTGGCTGCGATAAAGTGCCGCTAACTCGGCGATGAGTCCTTGAGGATATGCCCCAGAGTCTGGAAATAGCCTTCTAGCAAATATTTATAATATGGACATCACCAAGTAAAGTGTCTTGATTTGTTTTGATCCTTTATTTCCATCGCACTTCAGAATTACTAAAAATGTCCTTAATTTTTTCCTGAATGATATATTTTGAAACATTTGAACAGTTCATTTACAGATATTTAAATTGTGTTGTGTGTCACTGTGCTCCAATAAGATTGTCACATAGTTCCGTTTACAAAAGCCTCGAAATTTGCAGTCAAAGGAAGAAAAGTACATGCAAATGTCCATGCCAGAATAGAATAAAGAGCAGTATGTCAGAAGACATACCCTGACTTTAGACCTCCATCTTTGAAAGCAGAGAAAATAAGACAAGGTAAAAACGTATCTTTAGTGCTCATTCCCCTTCTGAACCCCACCATGTTTATTTCGGGGGTGCTGCAGCACCCCAGCACCCCTACTTCCAGCGCCTATGCTCGAAACATCTAACTCAACACACAGAAGTGAATTTGCGGTTGAACAGGGAGTCAAAGACACTGATAAGACGAATATGTTGAGATTTCACAGTTAAAGATATCAGACATCCATATTTATGGCGATTAGCAGAGCTCACCCCGAAAACATAACTCAACTAAATTAGGTTGTTTGTTACGCATTATCTGCAGCGTTTTTTCGGCAGTAAACTCATGTGTAAAGGCAGACGATGGCTCAAGAAGTCTTATCTGGTGTAGAAGCAAGGGGCCTGCATGTGATTACGCTTGGATGTTGCACTTGAAATTGCCACAGTGATAAACGAGTAAATGAAGGCGATTTGTTCTGTGGCGATCAAGGACCTGTCCCCCGCAGATCAGTAGAATAATTAAAAATGTGTATTCTGTAAATGGAGAGATCCTTCTTCCCATAAAAAAAAAAAAAAAACTAAACATCAGACCTGAGTTCATAAATTAGGCTGGGAACCTTCCCATCGCATACGATTCGCCTAATGACTGCGATTGCGGGGTCTGCATTTAGCTGGCTGTGCTAAAGTCTAAGAATGCGCGCACACACAGCTCCAATAAAGGGAGAACCCTTTTTAAGGAGCTAGATTACAACATATTCCATGAATGACTATATAAATGCCAGGGCCATTTTTGGCCTTATTTATTTGTTGGAAACCGCACCACGTCAATTTCCACGTGGAAACCATTAATTCCAGGCTTTTTTCCAGGGACAAAGTCCTCAAGGTTTATCCTTGAAGATTTGTTCCTAGAAATCATTTCCACGTGCAGTAACACTGTGGGACTCCTAATACAGTTTTTGATGACAACTCATGTTTCCACTCAAAAACGTATTCGTAACGAGAGCCTAAACTGGAGGAAATCTCATGACCCATGTTCACATGGGTGTGTTTGTAAGTTCTGTAAAGCATAGAGTAGCACAGTACTCTAAAGAGTGGGGGTCATGGAATGATTGAAACCCTCCATTGCTCATGGGTTGCAGGTGGGCCACAGAGGGAAAAGACTTCGAATAAAATATAGCCTATTTAGAAAGTTGCAATACGTTCCTGTGCCTTTGGAGCTAGCTTTTAGACATACTGGTGCATATTTGAGTCCTCTCACTTTTCGTACCAGTTTGTTTTTTGGATAATTTAAGAAAACCTGTTAGACAGTGGCATAACACAAAATGATGCGCCCCCCTGCAGAATGGGAAGAGGGGCCCCTGAGTATCCAATATCTCACAGATATTAATTGTCTTTGGGTTGAATGGGGACCCCCTGAAGAGTTGGGGGGGGGTTGAAAGGCTGCCCCAAGCACCACAGGGGCTATCGGGGCCAGCATAGCGCTCTCTCTCTTAGATTTCAGTGCCAAGTTTTCTTCTTTGAACCTATGAAGTGTCTAGGACTGCTTTGCTACACAGAAACCAATTATGGTTAGCAGTACAAATTATTTCTCGAGCTATCTGATGGTATTTGGGGACGTAAATAGAAATAATGACTGGATTTATGTATATTGTTCTGTGTGTATAAATGTTTAATGTGAAATAACTCTAAACTGGATTTAATTAGATTGGAAGGCAGAGTTGTCTTTCCAGGATCAGCATATGGAAAACTGTCACACACTCTCTGGTCACAAGCAAACTGGACTACGGGAACACCCTCTATGTTGGGATCAACACAAAACTCACCAGAAGGCTGCAGACCATTCAGAACTCAGGGCCAGAATCACTCTCAACCTCCCACACCACACTCACATCACACCACCCCTGAAGGAGCTCCACTGGGTCCCCATTCACAAACAAGCACAATTTAAGCTCCTCACCCACACTTACAAGGCACCATATAACACTGTCACTACATAACATTGGCCCAGCATACTGCTGGCCTCGACAAATCTACTCGCCCAATCGCAATGCTGAGTCAGATTTTATCAGGGCGAGCTATTTTTAGGGCCTACATGCCTGGTCTGATGAGAGAGCTCCTGACAAAGAACAGGTGTTCCGAAAGTGAATTAGCATTAAAGATGTGGTTAAATCTAGTTTTTATCTTGTTACATTTGGTGTGTGTTGAAGGACAGAGATCAAATGCCAGTTTATGTCTTCTCACAAATTGCTGTTAATTTAATTCCGAGATTGGTGTTTACAAATTCCTCTAACTTTGCAGTCAAAGAAAGAAAAGTAAAGTGAACAGTCTGACAATTGTGAAGGGTACAGGTAGTGTAAAATGAAAGGCTGTAGGATGTTATTTTTTTTCTGCCTCGCAACAATTAAATAACACATAAATGAACTATACAAATATTTCAAAATTAATTTTAGTAGCTAGGTAAGCATTTTTTTTTTACATTTTGAAGTGATGATGGAAACAAAGATTTTAATAGGATCAAAATAAATCAAAACACTTTACTTGGTGATGTGTAAATGATAAGCATTTTCTAAAACCCAATTTCCATGCATCATTGTTTGTATGCTATATAGGTTTATCAGTAAAACTGCATGTCAGTGGTATGGTTTGTGGCCATATCAATAGAAATGTGCTGTCAGAAAAGGACTGTGCGCTACCACATCATACTTTCCTAATATATTTATTGAAAGGAAGAGTTTTTAAACATGAACTGACAAACATTCTTCACCCGAGGACAATGCTATTAGTGAACTAAGATGAAGGTCAGGGGTCATGTGTACCTTATGTAGGCTAGATTTGTATCTTGCATGCAGTAAAAGTTTATTCTATTAAATCAAACAAAAATGTTTTTGCACAGCAGACATGCTGAACTCAGATATTTGAAGGTGCTTTCATACATGATAATTGAAAACAAAGGCTACTGGGTAAAACTAAATATTTGCCTAGGATCACACATTTTAAGACCAGTTTATGGGTCAAGAACATTACAGTTAGATCGAGTAGATCAGTGGTTCTTAACCTGTGGTCCGGGGACCACTGGGGGTCCGCAAAGTGTACTCAGGGGCTCCGTGACTGCTTATAAAATTAAATAATATTAACAAATGTATGACCTTTCTACGCATACATTCACATTGCATGGCTTTACAACGCGGTCATTACAACGACCGCGTTGTTACCACGCGTGCCATTACATCGCAAGTCGTACCAACGACTTGCTGTAGGGGGCGTGTTGGACTTAGGAATAGTATTAATTACTATTCCTACTCCAGTTTGTGCAACAGCAGAGAAGGTGTTGGATTTAAAATCCAACACATTCTCTGGTGTTGCACGCCCCCTACAGCAAGTCATTGATACGACTCGCGATGTAATGGCACGCGTGGAAACAACGCGATCGTTGTAACGACTGTGTTGTAAAGCCATGCGTTGTGGAAGCAGCGTTGTAAACGCTGTTTCCCAATATTAACAGATTATTAAAGTGTATATAAATAACGAAGCAAAATATAACGGTGAACATTCAAAACTTTCTGAAAAAGTCAAGGAATCTGACATCAGAGGCAAAAATTTAAGTTAGGATCCTCAGATTGATTCCTGGGAGTAGTGCAATTCATCAAACAGATTATAGTATGGACAACGAGGGGCCTAAATTGAATTTAGAAAAGCTAAAAACTTTTGTGATTTTTTTATATTTGTTGGTGAATTAAATAAAGTATTTAATCAATTGCGCATTTGTTTGATGAATGCTTGTTTTTGTAATTTTGTGTCTTGCTTCGTGGTTCAAATCATCACAAATGCTTAGGCTGGGGTCCCTGGCTTTGAGTAATGATTCACTGGGGGTCCCCGGATCTCAATAATGATTCAGTGGGGGACCCAGGTTCCAGTAAGGATTAAGTGGGGGTCCACAGGCATCAAAAGTTTAAGAAACACTGGAATAGATCATTCAAGTCACTCAACCTCCAGGTTTAGCAATATTTTTATGATTTTTCGAGACCTGATACCTCGACAATCGCATTTGCTTTCACAAACTTTCCAGGCACTTCCGCTTGTCTGGACTCCTCCTTGTACAAACCCCACAAATACGAAAAACCAGATTCAGCGGTCAAGCCTTCTCCAACATTGCTCCTAAAGCTTGGAACAACCCGCAGCTACACATATGAGCCTTCTCCCCACTTATTGAATTCTGCAAGCATCTGAAGACCTGCGTTTTTGACCATTCCCATTAGGCCCTAGATGTGCCTAGTCTCACAACTGCTCAGTGCCAGAATACCCTCCCGAATGATAGTGTGGCCTCCAAATTTGCATAACATAGCAGGATACATGTCCATTATTAGGAGGTCAAGGCACCGACTGTTTTAACTCACTGATGAAATTTGGAAACAACTGGACGCGCAGTCCGCAATTATGAAATGCAAAACAGTGAGCTCTAACACCCATCAACTGCAAAGGAAACCAAGGATCAAAATATTAGTGCCCTTTCTGGCACAAAGAGCTCAACTTCCTTTTTCATTACATCACACAGCATGAACTTCTGTATATATCCTTAAAGATTCAGGTTATTGCCAGGACCTTCCATTCTATTCCATGCGCTCCATCATTAGAGAGAAGAATGAAATTAGAGAGGTCTGTCAGGATATTACAATGCGTAATAAGGCATTTCAAGTGTACCTGTGGCATTAACTGTTAGATGGTGTCCAACCAGTGTCAAATATATGACCAGGTGAAAAGTGATTAACACACGAAGATCACATATTCCTTACATATCAAGACATAGTATTCTCACAGCAGTGGCAAAAGCTCAGTCATTGCAACAACCACATTATTGTTATGTTGGCTAATGATAATTTCTGCTATTTACATTATTTACGGTATATTTTCAAAATTCCTATTTTGTTTTGATGCCTGCCTTTAAAAGTGAAAAAGGCATTTTTTCAGGAATATTGGGAAGCTATTTCATAAGATTCTCTGAGCTGATAAAAACATTGTAGGAAAAGTTTTAAAAAAATGCAATAGAAATAGGTTGTTTGGGCTGCTGATATTCGAAATTACTGTAAACCAGCCTTTCTGCAGTAGGCTGCTGCTTTTTTCAGATTGGTTGACTTGGAAATGGATGGATCTAGACAACAAATGTACTGCTCTGAACCCATTTATTTTATCATGTGCTTCAAAAAAGTGCAGGAAAGGGGTTACGAGACCCCTGAATGTGTAGAATTGAGGAAATGTCCGTGTCAGAGACATGTATTTTGGTATAATCCTATGTGTCAAAAGAGATTAAATCAGGGGAGTTGGAAAGAAAGCGTACTTCTTATGTACATGAAATTGGGTTTCGTTGAGAGGGACGAAAGCCCCTCTCCCATAATAAAAACAATCCTTGTCAGGTTGAACCACAAAGTCACTAACTAAACCTGTGTTTGGTATAAAGCAGTCGGGCTTACCTTAGAGGCAATGTGTAAAGTACTTATACAGCAGTCAAACAGAAATAAAGTGAAAACACAACACACAAAAATATCACAAACTAATTTAGAAAATAGAGTAAAATTTAATAAATAAAATTACACCAAAACAAGAAAAATCCAATTAGTAGAACTAGAGATATTGCATTTCAAAGTTTTTAGAGAAAATATTGCCAAGAAGCAGAAAGCCCCACTCGGGGTTATCTGGTCATGCTAGAACAGGGGTAAGTCACAAGTTCAGGCCGACTGCGATGAAGCCTGGGTTGAGTAAAGGGAGCAGGTTAGTCCCATTGAGAAGATTCCTTCTCAAGTCCAGCGTGAAGAGATGCATTCACGCCAAAGGAGGCGGCAAGCAAATGGATTTCAGCGAGAAGAGTAGGATGAGCATCCCAGACGGTCGTTGCTGTAGCCTCGCATTGGTTGATCATCACAAATGGTCATTTTCAGCTTGAAGTGCAGGTCTTGTATCACTGGTTTTCACAGATGATTGCTGTCGGTGTGAAGACCAGGTCTCACTGGAGCTTCAATTGGTGGTCTGTGCGGATATCAGAGTTTAAATGGGAACAGGCCCATTCACAGTCATGAGGAGCCCAAACCTCAGGATTTTCATCTTCTTTTTCTGGAGGAGCTCTCACTGATGCATGCCAGTAGAGGGTACAGGCCCTGGAGGCACATCTTGGGGATCAGGACTCAACCCAGCAGAGGCCTGCTGCAGGGCTCAAGCAGGTCGAGGCAGGTCAAGTTACAGCTGGCCAGCTAGGCAGTTGCAGGGAGGCCCCTGGAAGCTTGCTGTGCCCCTGTAGCTCACACAAGAGGTCAGCCAACAGACCCTTGGAGTCACTCTAGGTATTCTGGGATCACGACAAGCAGGTTCAAACTTCCTTCTTCAGACAGTAAGGCAGTCACGGTTAACTGGTCCTCCTGGACCAGGGTAAAATCACAAGCTCAGGCTGACCGCAATGGAGTGTAGGTCGGATACAGGAACCAGGTCTGTCCTGCTGAAGAGTTACCTTCTCAAGTACACGCGAGGAGCTGTTGTTTGCTTTGCGTTGACAGGAGGAGCAAGGAGGTTGTTGTCGACATGAGGAGCAGGTCAGATGTCATGGATGTTTGCTGTTGTAGAGTTAAGAGCCGGTCCTTGCAGGAACTTCCCATTGCCAGTCAATGCGGACGTTTGCTGTTCGGGTAAAGTACAGGTCTTGCTGGAGTTTTGTGTTGCCAGTCATCGTGGATGGTCACTGTCGGTGCGAAGAGCAGGTCCTGCTGGAGCATCTCATTGGCAGTCTAAGCAGGCCGTCCTGTCTTGGCGCGAAGAGATCACTTCATGATTGCAAGGAGCCCAAAACGTCTTTATCTTCTTGAGTTCAGGAGTAGTACACTCTTGTACCAGTCAAGGATCCAGAGATAGGGGGCACCTCTTGAGGACCAGAACACACTCCAGCAGACACTAGCAGCAGGGCTCAGACAGGTGCAAGCAGGTCTAGTTGGTGCTGGTCAGCTAGGCAGTTGCATAAAGGCCTTTGGAAGCTTTTTGTGCACTCTAGCTCAAACAGCAGGTCAGCAACTGGGGCCGATTCACAGAACTAATCTGAGACAAAATCCTAAACTTACTACTTTTGGTATTCACAGAAGGCACTTACGATTTTTGGTATTCACAGAATGCACTTACGACTCCTAACTTTACGTCCGCACTCGGGCCGGAATTTCCGCATCCGGACTGTACTCTCCGCACCTGGACCGTACTCTCCGGTAGGGCCGTACTCTCCGGCTCGAGCCGTAAACTCCGGCTGGGGCCGGATAAAGTGTAATCAATGGGCCGGATTGCAATTTTTACAAAAAGGAACATTAGGAATGTGTGATAAATGGTAGAGGAGGTCATGAAAAACAGTTTGGGCAGGGAAAAGGGTACGGCCAGACAATACATCATAACCCAGAAAAGTTTTCTCCTTTGTATCATGGCACATGCAGTGCACAGTTTGTGCTCCCCTCAGTGTTGACTGCGGTGTCAACACTACAGTCAACACTAAATTAGTGTGCTTAGAAATGCTTTCCAAAGACAAAACTTGTTGGTGTGAGCTCAATAATCTTGTTAAATTGAGAATATCTCAAGCACAAGAGGTTCAAAAGAAATACTATGATGACTCGCATGGAGTTAAGTTTGTAGATTTTCATGTTGGTGATTAGAGATGATAAAAACTCCTCACAGAGTAAAGAAAGGAGAAACAAACCAGAGTGGCTAAAGGTTCACTCCAAATTGATGGAAGGGGATGGTGGAGTAAGAGAGCAGTAGTGAAACTTACACCGAGCAAGCCAATCTAATAAGCAAACACACAGGGAATCTTGATACAAATCAAGATACTGGAACAACTTGGTTAACTTCGCACACCATGGACTCGCCACTTTGTCAGTCTGGTCAGGAGGTATTTACGCAACAGTGTGCTCTTGATCAGTCTTCTGTAAGCATGATGTCAGGGTCTGTTCAGTCTGTGATCTCGCAAAGAGGGTTGACTGGGGTAAAGGACTTGGAGTCCAATTTAACTGAGGCTCCACCTGATTCAGTTGCCCCTCTTTCCAGCAGACATGGTGAGACAGCACTTTCTAGTAGAGTCTCACGTAATGCATCATTACCTGCAAGATTTAAAGATTTTTATATGACTTGATTCTTGTTATAATTGAACCATCTTATGAACAGGTTCCTGTCTTCACTTGTTGCTACTGTATTTCTTAAGTTTCATTTTTTAAAAGGAGGGAGATGATGTAGTGACAGAATGTTAATCTTACGCCTCTTTCCTGCACATTTCAACATGCCTTTCCAGTTACCTTGCAATGTAACATGTATTGTTTATGTTTGTAGTGAGCTCCATCTCTGCATTCCTTCTCCATGGTTGCTAACTCCAGTTTCTCCAGTTGGAGTTGGGGACTGATGGAGAGAGGACCTACAGGACGTGGGTTCCTTTATTTGGAATAAAGAAGAATACTTGTTTTGTACCTTATCATCTCTTGCTGGTTCTTTGTGGGTTCGACTCATTATATACTAACTTAGTGTTGACTATAGTGTTGACACAGCATTCAACACTGAGGGGAGCAAAAATTGTGCACTGCATGTACCATGATGCAAAGGAGAAAACTTTTCTGGGTTATGATGTAGTGTCTGGCCGTACCCTTTTCCCTGCCCAAACTGTTTTTCATGACCTCTTCTACCATTTATCACACATTCCTAATGTTCCTTTTAGTAAAAATTGCAATCCGACCCATTGATTACACTTTACCCGGCCCCAGCCGGAGATTACGGCTCGAGCCGGAGAGTACGGCCCTAGCCGGAGAGTACGGTCCGGGTGCGGAGAATACGGTCCGGGTGCAGAGAGTACGGTCCAGATGCGGAAATTCCGGCCCGAGTGTGGACATAAAGTTAGGAGTCGTACGTGCATTCTGTGAATACCAAAAATCGTAAGTGCCTTCTGTGAATACCAAAAGTAGTAAGTTTAGGATTTTGTCTCAGATTAGTTCTGTGAATCGGCCCCTGAGCCTTGCAATTACTTCTGGGATGCCTGGGTTCAAGGCAAGCAGGTCCAATCGTCCTTCTTTAGATGGCCAGTTCTTCTGAATCTTCTACAGGTCCAGGAGTTACAGCAGTGAAAATTAATTTTAGGAGGTTTTCTGTGCTAGGACATGTAAAACATAAGTACACATGTCCAAATCTTTAGATACCAGGCACCCTGCCCTATTAGCCCTTAGGGCCTATCGTAAGGGTGACTTATAAGTACTAAAAAGAAAGTTTTATGCCTGGATAAAGTGTATTTTGCCTGCTCGAAATGGCAGTTTAAAACTGCACTGCAGGCTGCAGTTTCAGGCCTAATACATGTTTTGCAAGCTACTTTAGTGGGTGGCACAAGGGGTACAGCTGCAAACTGATAGCATGTAATTTACTGTCCCTGGGCACAAGAAGTACCATTTAATAGGGACTTATAAGTAAATTAAATGTACCAATCAGATGAAGTGCAAATTTTACCATGTTTTAGGGATAGAGCACAGGCACTTTACCACTGGTTAGCAGGGGCAAAGTGTACAAAATCCTGATGCCACCATAAATAAGTTCAGCAGTGAAGGCAAAACATTTGGGAGAGTAACACTCAGATCTAACATTATGGTTAGCCTAATTTAGTCTAATAGACCAATCTTGCTAAAGGTGTAACAGAACTGACATGATCTGCTCAAAGTCGAATTAAGTAAATATAGTGAAAGATATAGACTCTCATTAGTAGCTGGCTATTATCACATGCAATAAATGTCACCAAGGTGTTTGATATTTATAGGGTGCAATAATTATCAACTATTACAAATGTTTGGTGAATGGCAAAAGGATTTTGGTGCGCTTACTACACCATAAATCGACATGATACACTACTCTCAGGGCTGAAATACATCCAAGGGATGCATATTTTAACACTAAACTCATAATTCTGATGTATGCAGTAATGAGTTACCGCGTGTATTGGAATTGACCAGCTCATTAGTATTGAGGGCCTTTATCTTTAGTTACCACATGTATTGGAATTTATCTTCCCACTAGCAATGGGGATATTTTTCTTTATTAATCCAGCAGAATGGGAGTCTGTTTCAAGGAAGAGCTATTTGGATATTATGTTATATCTCCTACATTCTAAAGCTCATAAAATAAGTTTCTTATGTAAATTCTTGCACAATATGGGAGCTTCGAAGCTGAAGCTGACAGAGCACAGAAAATGTGATTTGGGCTTTGAAGGTATGATCAGTATATGGAAGTATATGTTCTGTGAAGAACCTGTTAGAGTTTTAATTTGACCACGGTGCTTTATTGTGCTAACATATAGAAATCAAGGCATGTGCAAATGCAAACAGACTATTTATGCCACATTTCTGTGCAACCTATCTCTTTCTGTCCATCTCTGACTGTGCCCTATTTTTCATCCCCAAAGGTTGAGTGATGCTTGGCACTAGCTCTGTAACCAAAGGAAATAAGAAACAGCCACATTGCTGTTTGTCCAAATTACTAAGCACAATTAATTTTGGCAGAACAGTAAAAAGTATGTACCCATCGCCATTAAACCAGCGTGTCATTAGCAAAGACAAGATACATGGATCACAGTATTCCTTTTCTGTTTAGTTTGAGAAAGGACCCCATGACTGGATCTTGCCATAAAATGAGTAAATCTGGGGTGAATGCAGGCTTCTACATAGGTTCCATGCCCATCGATTGCCCTAAATGAGCTTAATGTATCCTACACTAAGGGGATTGGAGAGAATTGTGATTGAATAGTCACTTCCCAACATTGAACAGGACACACAGCAGGGATTTCCCCTATCCTTGCAGTGCTTAATTTGAGCCGGTTGTTTCCGGTGCTCGGCGCCGGCACTTAATTGTCAGCACCGTCACTTCTGAGTTATGACAGCTGCTACATGGTGGGCTGTTTGTGCAATTAAAAGATGAGCAGAACAACAGTTGTTTATTAATTCAATATACATTAAAAACAACTAATACAAGCAGCCCAAGCCATTCTTATAGCTTTGGGGATCTCGAACAGTCGGAAAAGTCATACTTGTAGCAGTATGGTGGTTAGTAGTTGTGTAGGTACTGTCACTGCTTGCAGGGGCAATGGGTAGTGCAAGCTGTCGTGACCTCCTGACGAGGGACCTGGCACTTATTGTTTTGGAAATTAAGCACTGTATCCATAGCTCTCTTTGCTCTGTACGTTGAACTGTTTATCACAGCAATTAAAAATGCTAATGCTATAATTGCATTTTCCTGTTCTCAAAACTCAATCAAAATACTTGTTTATAGCTTTAGTAACATCCGATCCTCACCTGGCTTTTCACGTGATTAAAACCTTGGTAGAACATTTTGGCGCTTCTCTAGATTATAAACTCACCTGTGACTAGAAATCGTTCCCTTACGCAAATGCCTGCAAATTGTTGGTAAGCAGACTAGCAGCATCTTTAGGATTGCACCCATTTTCTTCTACATAAAAATATTTCCCCATATTTATATTTTATTAGAAAATGAAAGGGGAAAGATGCACACACAGCAAATCTGAACTAGAGAACTAGAAGTGAATCACCCATAATGCTTTACACATGCCGTATGCATTTACAGACCAACATATTTGTTTATGTTTATCTATATCTTTTTACATTTCGGTCTATATACATGCGTGTATATGTTTGTTTAAATATATGTAGTACATGTGCAGATCCACAGAGAGCGATATGTTATTTGTTCCATTGTTGGCATTGTGGAGGGGCACTGGTTCATGTGAGTCGAAGCCTTGCTATAATAGATGCAATCTCAAAATTCATGAATAATGTTACATATAAGATTATATATTACATCACCATTAATACTATGAAAGAGATGACTCTGAATGTAGGTAATATTTGTAATTGATGTGAGTACATTTTGTTATTTAATAATGTTGTGCTTTTAGTGCTGTTAACTATTGGTAGAACAATGTGAGGTCAGAATCATTGAATTTAAAGTGGGCGATATTGTTTGGATGGCTGTTGTACAATATATGGATTGCAGAGGCAACCCTAAGGGGCGAATTTCAGTGACTTTTAGGTTTTGTTTTGGATCCATAATTTCACTTTAGCTGTGTTTCGTAACTGAATTTATGAGGGGTTTATTTTAGCCTTCATTAAGTTCATATATCCAAACCTAATAATAACTTCCCTTTAGCTGTAGTTTTTTCAGTGAGTTTGTGCATTTTTAATGATATTCAAAATTTAACTGCTTGTAAATTAAGACCTTTCCTAGTGCTCACAGCCAAAGGCCATGTTCATTGTTGGTTGGCCTCCTTCAACCAGTCCCTGCACCATACCCACCATGGACAGCCAATTCTTGCTGTATAAGGCCGTTGGATGGTCAAGAGGGTGCTGGCCTCTGAAATGTATTTGTTTCAGTTTTTTTGAACGGGGTTTATGTGCATTCATGAACCCTTAGAGACTTGTGGGTCCTCGTTGGATCTCTCATGTGGTTCACAAATCTGGGCTCGAGTCAGTAAATTTATCAGGGGCTGAACAAGAATCCAAGAGGCTTTCTGTGGAGTTCAGGTTTGTGGCCCCTGACTCAGGGTTATCAAAGCTCAGAGCCTCCCTGAAGGTGCGCAAAAACCTGCATCAGTATATATTTTTTTAACAATTTGATCCTGGGGTTCCCCTTGGGGCCTCTCCAAATGACCTCCCCAAATGAGCAAGAGAGTCAGGAAATGCTCCTTCTACACCATTTTAACGTTATCATTATTTGCAGGATGAGGGATGAAGCTACACATCCTGTGATGGCAGAAGCAACAGATATTTCTCTGTTGCAGCCTGCCAATCAGAGGTTTAAGGCTCATGGAACAGCTTTGGGTGTGCATGCCTGAAATCAATGACAGGAGAAAAAGCTCCCTCATCCAACCAATTTTTTTACTTTTTTAGTTTGGTTCTGTGAATGTTCCTCAAGTTTGTGCACCATTCAAGAATTAAAGATCCAGATATATGTTTGTTTTTTTAACATAAAGTAGCATTTTATCACCATACTTAATTATAACGTCACTTTAGCCTTTGGATTTTTCAGAGTTTTTTTTACAGGAAATAAGATTTTATTACTATATCCAACACCTGCAGGTGGCCAACCCCCCACCATGCACTGCCTTCGGCCATCTGCAGTGGAATTTGAACACAGGGCCTGAGGTCAGGCCCTGCGCCCAACCCCCGCAGGTGGCCAAGCCCCGTGAGTTGCCAACCGCCCACAAACCCCTACCCAACATTCTTCTTTAAACAATTTTTTTTCAGTCCCACAGGACTCCCACAGGATTATATGGGTCACGCTGTCTGCGATGCGGGTACCATGGGACCACAAGGGGGCTCGGCAGGACTCCTGAGTGAGCTGTCAAAATTTCCCCAAGACTACTGTGGGAGCGGTGGACTGAAAAAAATATTTTGTTAATTTTGACTTTGGGTGACAGGGTCCATGCGGGACGCCCCCCTCCCCAATAAGGACCAGTGGGTCGGGGTACCCCATCCTGACCCCTACTACTTTATTCAAAGACCGAGTTCCTGAGTCCTGTAATGGCAACTGCAACCTTTCCTTTCATGTTGTGGCCAGCCAATGAGATCACTTGGTCCGGCGAGACCCAGCCAGTCAATGGTAAAAAAAACCTTGTAACCAATCAGAACACTCCGTTTTTATAATTTGCGGTCCTCTAGGACTCCCACAGGACTCCTGTTGGATCAACCATCCAGATATCTCTATTTTATTACCTTAATTTCACCAAAACAGATATTAAGATTTACACCAAATCACAACAAGCATTTGCAAAACCAATAGGTCTGGTGCTGGCCACCAGTCTTTTGGCTTTGTCAATTATTGTTTTCTTTGGTAATGTTTTGTGCAAATCTTTTTTGTTTAAAAAGCTACCTGGACCTCATTAATCTAAAAAAAGAGCCTAAAATCCCCCCAAAATCTTTTCTCAAGAAGCACACTTTACCATTGCAGTCCCTGACACTTACGGGAACAACGTTTTGTGTGAGAGCACTCCTTGTGAAAGGATTCAATGCCGTCACTCACAATGAATTTAGCAAAAGGCTGAAGTGGGCTGAGCCATAGTCCCATGCTGTGTGCTCTAGTACTCAGAACAAAAATGTGTATGACACAATACCAAACCAATGGACGAAGATGGCTACTTAGAAATCTCTATATGTGAGTATATTGTACATAAAATGTTATTAAAATCTAAAGGTTTTGGCTAACGCCAAATCTATAACAAACATTGGCAAAGCACATAGCTCTGGAACTGGCTGACAAGCTATTGACTTTGCCAATGCTTCTTTCATTTAATGGTTCTTCATAAAGTACAGTTAAAACAATTCCAAGGTTGATACCCATAGATATGCATGCATTTAGATGACTATTTTTTGTAAGTTAAGGCTAAAAATAAGAAAATACAGAAAACTGTGATGCTAGTGTCAGCTTCAGTCAGTGACAAGCATTCCTGTACCTGCCTGGGTCAGTGATTGTCCATGTGCCTGAGTGAGCTTGCCAGAGTGTGAGGCTATGTGAGTTGCAGCATGGGTGAGATCATTTGCTTGACTGAACAAGTGAATGCATGTGAGGAAGAGTGTCTGTGAACGAGTGCCTGAATGAGTGTGCAACTGAATATGTGAGTGAGTACATGAGTAAGCAAGAGAGTATGTGAGCACATAGGTGAGCGATCTACGAGTTGGTGCTTTCCCTGTCCCAATTACTGAATATCTATGGTTTCAAATGCATTATATTTTTGCTCAAAAGCCAGTGCAAATCAATACTGGATTACAAACCTTTATCTTTAAAATATAATACCTCGGTCCTCTAAGTACAAACCAGTGGAAACTTTAAATAGAAAGTTCCTTGCTTCGCTTTCCCTACGCTGCTGGCTTTTACATCATTATGAAATCAGAGGCGTTATCAATAGAATAAAAAGAAAAGAGGAGAGTTCGTTTTATCAGTGGCCATCTCTGTCAATAAAATCCAAGCATGTCAATAAATTAATCATAATAGTCATAACAAGCGTGGATCATTCAAAACTGTTGTGAATGCGCGTACCTTTAGATGAATGCCGATGCCACGTTGTGCCTTTACTTTGCATTTTTTACCACGCATGTTTAAACAACGTTTATGCCTTTACAACGCATGCCTTTACTATGCATTTAAGGTAAGTTCGGGGGCGTGGGGGGTCTCCCCCAACAAATACATTGTTTATATATATAAATATATATATAAGCAATGCGTGGTAAAGGCATACATTGTAAAAGCATATGTGCGCTAAAAAAATGCGGAGTAAAAAATGTGATGTAAAGGCATGCAGAGTATTTCCCTGCTTTGTTCCGTCATACAAGCCACTATAACAGACCAATGAGCAAAGAAGACTGGCTGAAGGGCTACTGCCAGACCTAAAAAACGTGCTTTCTAGGTAAAGATCTTGCTTTCTGCCAAATTTTGTGTCATTCTGTTTAGCTGCTTTTTCTGTATCATTGTTTAAAAACCCGTATGAAAATTGCATGTGGAAATTGCGTTTTTGGACCACTCATTTTTCTTATCCCCGCTTGACAGATCACCACGAAACTTTCCAGGAAGGAACTGAGGTGGATGACCTTTCATTTCTGGGAAGTTTTGTGAAGATTTGTCAATTGGTGCAAATGTTATCAGTGAAACAAAAAATGATCTTCCTATGGAAATTCTGACCTAACTATATCTATACAGTGATGACTGCCACTGTGTAATGTATATCTAGAACAGTGGTCTTCAAACTTTTTTATGCCATCCCCCCCCAGTGAAAAACAAATCATCGGGGCCCCCCTCAAACGTTTTCACAATCATTCTAATAAAGTGGCACTGTTTAAATATGTCTATACTTATTTAAACATTGCACTTAAGTTCTGTTACCATTTTAAAAATGCAATCAAATACATGATTGCTAAACATACTATTCTGTTCAGGCAAGCCTTACTAACTGTAAAAGTATTCATAGTGTGATTATTAGAAATGGGGGTGGGGGTTTTGAAGAATATTAGGAGTTCCTTCCTTTTTGACACCTTCTCCCAACTATGATATAAATGAGAAAAGAAGCTAATGATGGCCCATTACAGAGCGGCTTACTGCAGCTCTGTTTTTCTCTGCTGAAAACAAAGCACTGTTATCAGCATAATGCTTCTTTTGGCCAGAGCATGGTGCCCCCCCACTCCCCTGGGGCCCGCCACCCAGTTTGAAGACCCCTGATCTAGAACAAGCTGACCATTTTAGCCCCTGCCCTAACGCCTGTATTTAATACAATTTGAACTCACTGGGAATTGCAACATCCTGGAAAACAGCAATTATAATACCATAGTAACCCTGAATATTATCGACCAATCTCACTAAAGAAAATTTACGGGAAACTCCTGCTAAACTTCCTCTAAGACTGGGCAGATGAAAGTATGGTATTGTCAGACCTCCAACACTTTTAAGGAAAGGAGTGGGGACAGCAGACCAGGCCATGAGGCTTATCTTACATTTTTTAAATACACAGTGATCAAGAAATCCTTCAAATACATGTTTTTTATTGATCTGAAGATGCTGTTTGATTCAGTTCAAAGCAAACACAAGGAGATGATGGACGGAGCACTGAAACTTTTCTGACACTCACCCACAGTCACAGATCTGGGTTGAATCCATCATCATTCTTTAGCTCACTTCGCCACCTCAGTTCAGACCCAGCTATATGCAAATCAGTCTTGACCCTGTGCCTCATGGGAACAATCCAACCCGAACTGCCAAGCCAGGTCTTCCCTGAACCGGAAACAAGCATCCTGGGACCGGTTTCTGGGTAACACCCTTCATCAGCCAGGCTAACTTGAATCCAGTGGCAAAGTGAGCAAGGGACCCACGTCTGGGCATACCCTGCCAACTTAGGGCGAACAAAGCAAACACAAGGAGATGATGGACGGAGCGCTGAAACTTTTCAGACACTCACCCCCAGTCACAGATCTGGGTTGAATCCATCATCATTCTTTAGCTCACTTCGCCACCTCAGTTCAGACCCACCTATATACAAATCAGTCTTGACCCTGCACCTCATGGGAACAGTCCAGCCCGAACTGCCAAGCCAGGTCTTCCCTGAACCAGAAACAAGCATCCCGGGACCGGTTTATGGGTAACACCCTTCATCAGCCAGGCTAACTTGAATCCAGTGGCAAAGTGAGCAAGGGACCCACGTCTGGGCATACCCTGCCAACTTAGGGAGAACAAAGCAAACACAAGGAGATGATGGACGGAGCACTGAAACTTTTCAGACACTCACCCCCAGTCACAGATCTGGGTTGAATCCATCATCATTCTTTAGCTCACTTCGCCACCTCAGTTCAGACCCAGCTATATGCAAATCAGTCTTGACCCTGTGCCTCATGGGAACAGTCCAGCCCAATCATGGGCCTAAGGTTGCAAAACTAGGAAAAATGCATTAATCCCCTTGTTATTGCTTGTATCATGTGTGCTGCCTTGTGCAGCCCACATGTGAAAAGCCAAATTCCATGGTATGTTCATGTACAGGAAGGTGTCCCTTCCTGTACATGAGCAAACTGTACTTCTAAATGTCATTTCGTAACTTCCATGTGTGCTGCACGAAGCAGTGCACATGAAAGCTACAAAATGCCGTCTTAGCTTTGTCCATGTGCAGTAATCAACTACTTCCTACACATGAACAAACCTCCCTGCTCGCAGACACCCTTGCACTATGGTACAAGGGAGCCTGCGCTGGCGCTAAGCAGTGTAATGTACTCCCATTGCAGGGGGAAATGCCAGGCTACACTATATCCTTGATAACATGTATGAGCCTGGCGTTACCAAAGTGGAGGCGAGAGCCGTGAAGACAAGATGGCTAACGCCTCTCCCTGCCACTTCCTTGGTAACATGCCCCTGTCTGTTCAGACCGCAACAACTATCGAAACTCACGCAGAACCATACTCACAACGGGTCAGCCAAACGGAGGGCACTCAACAATGCATGCAACAAAAAACATGAAGGACGACATGCACACCAGACAAATCACAATAGACAAAGCAAAATGGATGTCCATGTGTACCACATAGTGCAGCACATATTGAAACAGCAAGTAAGCTCACATTGCTAATGTGCCTAAAGTGTGCCCTACTCACACATAACCATACTTGCACAAAACACATGCACATGTGCAGTACCCTGCAATGCTGCGTGTCCGTGAGCCACATTGACAAGGCAAGTGACAGTGCATGAAGAATAGCATGCCTGCAGGCCCAACCTATTAGCATGGTTCAGGCCACCTCACTAAGGTGGCTGAGTGTGGACAACATCCTTAAACAAGCAAGTCACACTCTGACACATCCTCGTGTACATACAACCCCTGACGTAAACAAGACATTTGAAGTCAAACAATGCACAACTCACACAACTCTGACCAAGACCCACATTCCACCCAGTTTGCCTCAGCACAGCATTGTAAATGCACAGAGCCCAAAGGCTCACTACCTGAAAGGTATAATGTGCAGCTAAACCAAAGCTGCAGGTGCCACCAGCACACAATTCAGTGCACACACAGACAAATCTGAGCACATCAACATTGACTACTACGTGGGCCAAATAGCATTACTCACACAAATGAACAGAGGACACAACTTGTGATGCTTGGGTGTAGATATTGTACAATAACATTTGTCATAGCTGGAAACTGTGAGATGACAATGTACAACTACAACATCACATCCACAATTTCCTCAAAATCATCACTATCCTGCAACAAATAGGCCTCTCCTCAAAACAGTATGAATGGACACTGTCCTGCTGTCTGCTTGTAAACACATCCAATGCATGATTGTACATGACAAACACTGTTAAACTGTATCTACCCTATCACATTGTAGAGGGAGAGACATCACCTCCTGGTCAGCAGACTGGCCCAAACTTCACTGATGACAAGGAGGAATACCCCACCATCGACCAGGAAGCACTGGAACATCTGCTAGACTCCTGCAGCACCCCACCCCCAGGAGCAGGGAAACCCAGCAGCATAGCAGCAACCCCACCCCCTGCACAAACCAACCAGCAGCAAGCACCTCCCACCACAGCTGCCACCCCGGACCTCAAGAATACACACCTGGCCTTCCAACGCTGTGTGCTGGAGGTCCAGCGGGAGATGGCGGAACAGGTGCGGGTGGGGTTTGAGCGCCTGGCGGACAAACTTGAGGCCATACGTGGGTGTCTGAGTCCCATCCGGAACCACATGCAGAAGATCACGGACACCCACAGCCCGCTCAATACCCTCCAACGGTCCATGGCTGACATTGCTAGAGTCATGATTCTGAGACAACAACAACTGTCTGCACAGAGTGGCTCCAGCAATGTCAGCCAGGATTTGGTCAACATCTGTCAGATAATGGAGAGCATGGAGCGGATGCAGGCACAATATATGGCTGCCAGGGCCGCACACCAGCGTGAGGTTGCTGGGATCTATCATGCCCTGCACCTGCTCATCACTTCATTGCTGCCACAAGGACTGGCGCAGATGAATGCTGCTGCTGCCTCCACATCCTCAGCTCCGCCACCTGATGTGTCAGTGCCTCACAGAGCTGCACCCACAATACCGGGCAAAACCAAAGGGGATGATGGACGGAGTGTTGAACATTGCAAGCACTCACCCCCAGTCAACTGATCTGGGTTTAATCCATCATCATTCTTTAGCTCACTCCGCCACCCCAGTTCAGACATGGCCATATGCAAATCAGTCTGACCCTGTGCCTCATGGGAACAGTCCAGCCTGAACTGCCAAGCCATGTCTTCCCTGGACCGGAAACAAGCATCCTGGGACCGGTTTCGGGTTCATAACCCTCATCAGCCAAGCTATCTTGAATCCAGTGGCAAAGTGAGCAAGGGACCCACGTCTGGGAATACCCTGCCAACTTAGGGCGAACTTAGCAAAACAAAAGGGGATGATGGACAGAGTGTTGAACATTGCAAGCACTCACCCCCACTCAACTGATCTGGGTTTAATCCATCATCATTCTTTAGCTCACTCCGCCACCCCAGTTCAGACATGGCCATATGCAAATCAGTCTGACCCTGTGCCTCATGGGAACAGTCCAGCCCGAACTGCCAAGCCATGTCTTCCCTGGACCGGAAACAAGCATCCTGGGACCGGTTTCGGGTTCATAACCCTCATCAGCCAGGCTATCTTGAATCCAGTGGCAAAGTGAGCAAGGGACCCACGTCTGGGCATACCCTGCCAACTTAGGGCGAACTTAGCAAAACCAAAGGGGATGATGGACGGAGTGTTGAACATTGCAAGCACTCACCCCCAGTCAACTGATCTGGGTTAATCCATCATCATTCTTTAGCTCACTCCGCCACACCAGTTCAGACATGGCCATATGCAAATCAGTCTGACCCTGTGCCTCATGGGAACAGTCCAGCCAGAACTGCCAAGCCATGTCTTCCCTGGACCGGAAACAAGCATCCTGGGACCAGTTTCGGGTTCATAACCCTCATCAGCCAGGCTATCTTGAATCCAGTGGCAAAGTGAGCAAGGGACCCACGTCTGGGCATACCCTGCCAACTTAGGGCGAACTTAGCAAAACCAAAGGGGATGATGGACGGAGTGTTGAACATTGCAAGCACTCACCCCCAGTCAACTGATCTGGGTTTAATCCATCATCATTCTTTAGCTCACTCCGCCACCCCAGTTCAGACATGGCCATATGCAAATCAGTCTGACCATGTGCCTCATGGGAACAGTCCAGCCCGAACTGCCAAGCCATGTCTTCCCTGGACCGGAAACAAGCATCCTGGGACCGGTTTCGGGTTCATAACCCTCATCAGCCAGGCTATCTTGAATCCAGTGACAAAGTGAGCAAGGGACCCACGTCTGGGCATACCCTGACAAATTAGGGCGAACTTAGCAAAACCAAAGGGGATGATGGACGGAGTGTTGAACATTGCAAGCACTCACCCCCAGTCAACTGATCTGGGTTTAATCCATCATCATTCTTTAGCTCACTGCGCCACCCCAGTTCAGACATGGCCATATGCAAATCAGTCTGACCCTGTGCCTCATGGGAACAGTTCAGCCCAAACTGCCAAGCCATGTCTTCCCTGGACCGGAAACAAGCGTCCTGGGACCGGTTTCGGGTTCATAACCCTCATCAGCCAGGCTATCTTGAATCCAGTGGCAAAGTGAGCAAGGGACCCACGTCTGGGCATGCCCTGCCAACTTAGGGCGAACTTAGCAAAACCAAAGGGGATGATGGACGGAGTGTTGAACATTGCAAGCACTCACCCCCAGTCAACTGATCTGGGTTTAATCCATCATCATTCTTTAGCTCACTCCGCCACCCCAGTTCAGACATGGCCATATGCAAATCAGTCTGACCCTGTGCCTCATGGGAACAGTCCAGCCCCGAACTGCCAAGCCATGTCTTCCCTGGACCGGAAACAAGCATCCTGGGACCGGTTTCGGGTTCATAACCCTCATCAGCCAGGCTATCTTGAATCCAGTGGCAAAGTGAGCAAGGGACCCACGTCTGGGCATACCCTGCCAACTTAGGGCGAACTTAGCAAAACCAAAGGGGATGATGGACGGAGTGTTGAACATTGCAAGCACTCACCCCCAGTCAACTGATCTGGGTTTAATCCATCATCATTCTTTAGCTCACTCCGCCACCCCAGTTCAGACATGGGCATATGCAAATCAGTCTGACCCTGTGCCTCATGGGAACAGTTCAGCCCGAACTGCCAAGCCATGTCTTCCCTGGACCGGAATCAAGCATCCTGGGACCGGTTTCGGGTTCATAACCCTCATCAGCCAGGCTATCTTGAATCCAGTGGCAAAGTGAGCAAGGGACCCACGTCTGGGCATGCCCTGCCAACTTAGGGCGAACTTAGCAAAACCAAAGGCGATGATGGACAGTGTTGAACATTGCAAGCACTCACCCCCAATCAACTGATCTGGGTTTAATCCATCATCATTCTTTACCTCACTCCGCCACCCCAGTTCAGAGATGGCCATATGCAAATCAGTCTGACCCTGTGCCTCATGGGAGCAGTCCAGCCTGAACTTCCAAGCCATGTCTTCCCTGGACCGGAAACAAGCATCCTGGGACCGGTTTTGGGTTCATAACCCTCATCAGCCAGGCTATCTTGAATCCAGTGGCAAAGTGAGCAAGGGACCCACGTCTGGGCATACCCTGCCAACTTAGGGCGAACTTAGCAAAACCAAAGGGGATGATGGACGGAGTGTAGAACATTGCAAGCACTCACCCCCAGTCAACTGATCTGGGTTTAATCCATCATCATTCTTTAGCTCACTCCGCCACCCCAGTTCAGACATGGCCATATGCAAATCAGTCTGACCCTGTGCCTCATGGGAACAGTCCAGCCCGAACTGCCAAGCCATGTCTTCCCTGGACCGGAAACAAGCATCCTGGGACCGGTTTCGGGTTCATAACCCTCATCAGCCAGGCTATCTTGAATCCAGTGGCAAAGTGAGCAAGGGACCCACGTCTGGGCATACCCTGCCAACTTAGGGCGAACTTAGCAAAACCAAAGGGGATGATGGACAGAGTGTTGAACATTGCAAGCACTCACCCCCAGTCAACTGATCTGGGTTTAATCCATCATCATTCTTTAGCTCACTCCGCCACCCCAGTTCAGACATGGCCATATGCAAATCAGTCTGACCCTGTGCCTCATGGGAACAGTCCAGCCCGAACTGCCAAGCCATGTCTTCCCTGGACCGGAAACAAGCATCCTGGGACCGGTTTCGGGTTCATAACCCTCATCAGCCAGGCTATCTTGAATCCAGTGGCAAAGTGAGCAAGGGACCCACGTCTGGGCATACCCTGCCAACTTAGGGCGAACTTAGCAAAACCAAAGGGGATGATGGACGGAGTGTTGAACATTGCAAGCACTCACCCCCAGTCAACTGATCTGGGTTTAATCCATCATCATTCTTTAGCTCACTCCGCCACCCCAGTTCAGACATGGCCATATGCAAATCAGTCTGACCCTGTGCCTCATGGGAACAGTCCAGCCCGAACTGCCAAGCCATGTCTTCCCTGGACCGGAAACAAGCATCCTGGGACCGGTTTCGGGTTCATAACCCTCATCAGCCAGGCTATCTTGAATCCAGTGGCAAAGTGAGCAAGGGACCCACGTCTGGGCATACCCTGCCAACTTAGGGCGAACTTAGCAAAACCAAAGGGGATGATGGACGGAGTGTTGAACATTGCAAGCACTCACCCCCACTCAACAGATCTGGGTTTAATCCATCATCATTCTTTAGCTCACTCCGCCACCCCAGTTTAGACATGGCCATATGCAAATCAGTCTGACCCTGTGCCTCATGGGAACAGTCCAGCCCGAACTGCCAAGCCATGTCTTCCCTGGACCGGAAACAAACATCCTGGGACCGGTTTCGGGTTCATAACCCTCATCAGCCAGGCTATCTTGAATCCAGTGGCAAAGTGAGCAAGGGACCCACGTCTGGGCATACCCTGCCAACTTAGGGCGAACTTAGCAAAACCAAAGGGGATGATGGACAGAGTGTTAAACATTGCAAGCACTCACCCCCAGTCAACTGATCTGGGTTTAATCCATCATCATTCTTTAGCTCACTCCGCCACCCCAGTTCAGACATGGCCATATGCAAATCAGTCTGACCCTGTGCCTCATGGGAACAGTCCAGCCCGAACTGCCAAGCCATGACTTCCCTTGACCGGAAACAAGCATCCTGGGACCGGTTTCGGGTTCATAACCCTCATCAGCCAGGCTATCTTGAATCCAGTGGCAAAGTGAGCAAGGGACCCACGTCTGGGCATACCCTGCCAACTTAGGGCGAACTTAGCAAAACCAAAGGGGATGATGGACGGAGTGTTGAACATTGCAAGCACTCACCCCCAGTCAACTGATCTGGGTTTAATCCATCATCATTCTTTAGCTCACTCCGCCACCCCAGTTCAGACATGGCCATATGCAAATCAGTCTGACCCTGTGCCTCATGGGAACAGTCCAGCCCGAACTGCCAAGCCATGTCTTCCCTGGACCGGAAACAAGCATCCTGGGACCGGTTTCGGGTTCATAACCCTCATCAGCCAGGCTATCTTGAATCCAGTGGCAAAGTGAGCAAGGGACCCACGTCTGGGCATACCCTGCCAACTTAGGGCGAACTTAGCAAAACCAAAGGGGATGATGGACGGAGTGTTGAACATTGCAAGCACTCACCCCCAGTCAACTGATCTGGGTTTAATCCATCATCATTCTTTAGCTCACTCCGCCACCCCAGTTCAGACATGGCCATATGCAAATCAGTCTGACCCTGTGCCTCATGGGAACAGTCCAGCCCGAACTGCCAAGCCATGTCTTCCCTGGACCGGAAACAAGCATCCTGGGACCGGTTTCGGGTTCATAACCCTCATCAGCCAGGCTATCTTGAATCCAGTGGCAAAGTGAGCAAGGGACCCACGTCTGGGCATACCCTGCCAACTTAGGGCGAACTTAGCAAAACCAAAGGGGATGATGGACGGAGTGTTGAACATTGCAAGCACTCACCCCCAGTCAACTGATCTGGGTTTAATCCATCATCATTCTTTAGCTCACTCCGCCACCCCAGTTCAGACATGGCCATATGCAAATCAGTCTGACCCTGTGCCTCATGGGAACAGTCCAGCCCGAACTGCCAAGCCATGTCTTCCCTGGACCGGAAACAAGCATCCTGGGACCGGTTTCGGGTTCATAACCCTCATCAGCCAGGCTATCTTGAATCCAGTGGCAAAGTGAGCAAGGGACCCACGTCTGGGCATACCCTGCCAACTTAGGGCGAACTTAGCAAAACCAAAGGGGATGATGGACGGAGTGTTGAACATTGCAAGCACTCACCCCCAGTCAACTGATCTGGGTTTAATCCATCATCATTCTTTAGCTCACTCCGCCACCCCAGTTCAGACATGGCCATATGCAAATCAGTCTGACCCTGTGCCTCATGGGAACAGTCCAGCCCGAACTGCCAAGCCATGTCTTCCCTGGACCGGAAACAAGCATCCTGGGACCGGTTTCGGGTTCATAACCCTCATCAGCCAGGCTATCTTGAATCCAGTGGCAAAGTGAGCAAGGGACCCACGTCTGGGCATACCCTGCCAACTTAGGGCGAACTTAGCAAAACCAAAGGGGATGATGGACGGAGTGTTGAACATTGCAAGCACTCACCCCCAGTCAACTGATCTGGGTTTAATCCATCATCATTCTTTAGCTCACTCCGCCACCCCAGTTCAGACATGGCCATATGCAAATCAGTCTGACCCTGTGCCTCATGGGAACAGTCCAGCCCGAACTGCCAAGCCATGTCTTCCCTGGACCGGAAACAAGCATCCTGGGACCGGTTTCGGGTTCATAACCCTCATCAGCCAGGCTATCTTGAATCCAGTGGCAAAGTGAGCAAGGGACCCACGTCTGGGCATACCCTGCCAACTTAGGGCGAACTTAGCAAAACCAAAGGGGATGATGGACAGAGTGTTGAACATTGCAAGCACTCACCCCCAGTCAACTGATCTGGGTTTAATCCATCATCATTCTTTAGCTCACTCCGCCACCCCAGTTCAGACATGGCCATATGCAAATCAGTCTGACCCTGTGCCTCATGGGAACAGTCCAGCCCGAACTGCCAAGCCATGTCTTCCCTGGACCGGAAACAAGCATCCTGGGACCGGTTTCGGGTTCATAACCCTCATCAGCCAGGCTATCTTGAATCCAGTGGCAAAGTGAGCAAGGGACCCACGTCTGGGCATACCCTGCCAACTTAGGGCGAACTTAGCAAAACCAAAGGGGATGATGGACGGAGTGTTGAACATTGCAAGCACTCACCCCCAGTCAACTGATCTGGGTTTAATCCATCATCATTCTTTAGCTCACTCCGCCACCCCAGTTCAGACATGGCCATATGCAAATCAGTCTGACCCTGTGCCTCATGGGAACAGTCCAGCCCGAACTGCCAAGCCATGTCTTCCCTGGACCGGAAACAAGCATCCTGGGACCGGTTTCGGGTTCATAACCCTCATCAGCCAGGCTATCTTGAATCCAGTGGCAAAGTGAGCAAGGGACCCACGTCTGGGCATACCCTGCCAACTTAGGGCGAACTTAGCAAAACCAAAGGGGATGATGGACGGAGTGTTGAACATTGCAAGCACTCACCCCCAGTCAACTGATCTGGGTTTAATCCATCATCATTCTTTAGCTCACTCCGCCACCCCAGTTCAGACATGGCCATATGCAAATCAGTCTGACCCTGTGCCTCATGGGAACAGTCCAGCCCGAACTGCCAAGCCATGTCTTCCCTGGACCGGAAACAAGCATCCTGGGACCGGTTTCGGGTTCATAACCCTCATCAGCCAGGCTATCTTGAATCCAGTGGCAAAGTGAGCAAGGGACCCACGTCTGGGCATACCCTGCCAACTTAGGGCGAACTTAGCAAAACCAAAGGGGATGATGGACGGAGTGTTGAACATTGCAAGCACTCACCCCCAGTCAACTGATCTGGGTTTAATCCATCATCATTCTTTAGCTCACTCCGCCACCCCAGTTCAGACATGGCCATATGCAAATCAGTCTGACCCTGTGCCTCATGGGAACAGTCCAGCCCGAACTGCCAAGCCATGTCTTCCCTGGACCGGAAACAAGCATCCTGGGACCGGTTTCGGGTTCATAACCCTCATCAGCCAGGCTATCTTGAATCCAGTGGCAAAGTGAGCAAGGGACCCACGTCTGGGCATACCCTGCCAACTTAGGGCGAACTTAGTAAAACCAAAGGGGATGATGGACGGAGTGTTGAACATTGCAAGCACTCACCCCCAGTCAACTGATCTGGGTTTAATCCATCATCATTCTTTAGCTCACTCCGCCACCCCAGTTCAGACATGGCCATATGCAAATCAGTCTGACCCTGTGCCTCATGGGAACAGTCCAGCCCGAACTGCCAAGCCATGTCTTCCCTGGACCGGAAACAAGCATCCTGGGACCGGTTTCGGGTTCATAACCCTCATCAGCCAGGCTATCTTGAATCCAGTGGCAAAGTGAGCAAGGGACCCACGTCTGGGCATACCCTGCCAACTTAGGGCGAACTTAGCAAAACCAAAGGGGATGATGGACGGAGTGTTGAACATTGCAAGCACTCACCCCCAGTCAACTGATCTGGGTTTAATCCATCATCATTCTTTAGCTCACTCCGCCACCCCAGTTCAGACATGGCCATATGCAAATCAGTCTGACCCTGTGCCTCATGGGAACAGTCCAGCCCGAACTGCCAAGCCATGTCTTCCCTGGACCGGAAACAAGCATCCTGGGACCGGTTTCGGGTTCATAACCCTCATCAGCCAGGCTATCTTGAATCCAGTGGCAAAGTGAGCAAGGGACCCACGTCTGGGCATACCCTGCCAACTTAGGGCGAACTTAGCAAAACCAAAGGGGATGATGGACAGAGTGTTGAACATTGCAAGCACTCACCCCCAGTCAACTGATCTGGGTTTAATCCATCATCATTCTTTAGCTCACTCCGCCACCCCAGTTCAGACATGGCCATATGCAAATCAGTCTGACCCTGTGCCTCATGGGAACAGTCCAGCCCGAACTGCCAAGCCATGTCTTCCCTGGACCGGAAACAAGCATCCTGGGACCGGTTTCGGGTTCATAACCCTCATCAGCCAGGCTATCTTGAATCCAGTGGCAAAGTGAGCAAGGGACCCACGTCTGGGCATACCCTGCCAACTTAGGGCGAACTTAGCAAAACCAAAGGGGATGATGGACGGAGTGTTGAACATTGCAAGCACTCACCCCCAGTCAACTGATCTGGGTTTAATCCATCATCATTCTTTAGCTCACTCCGCCACCCCAGTTCAGACATGGCCATATGCAAATCAGTCTGACCCTGTGCCTCATGGGAACAGTCCAGCCCGAACTGCCAAGCCATGTCTTCCCTGGACCGGAAACAAGCATCCTGGGACCGGTTTCGGGTTCATAACCCTCATCAGCCAGGCTATCTTGAATCCAGTGGCAAAGTGAGCAAGGGACCCACGTCTGGGCATACCCTGCCAACTTAGGGCGAACTTAGCAAAACCAAAGGGGATGATGGACGGAGTGTTGAACATTGCAAGCACTCACCCCCAGTCAACTGATCTGGGTTTAATCCATCATCATTCTTTAGCTCACTCCGCCACCCCAGTTCAGACATGGCCATATGCAAATCAGTCTGACCCTGTGCCTCATGGGAACAGTCCAGCCCGAACTGCCAAGCCATGTCTTCCCTGGACCGGAAACAAGCATCCTGGGACCGGTTTCGGGTTCATAACCCTCATCAGCCAGGCTATCTTGAATCCAGTGGCAAAGTGAGCAAGGGACCCACGTCTGGGCATACCCTGCCAACTTAGGGCGAACTTAGCAAAACCAAAGGGGATGATGGACGGAGTGTTGAACATTGCAAGCACTCACCCCCAGTCAACTGATCTGGGTTTAATCCATCATCATTCTTTAGCTCACTCCGCCACCCCAGTTCAGACATGGCCATATGCAAATCAGTCTGACCCTGTGCCTCATGGGAACAGTCCAGCCCGAACTGCCAAGCCATGTCTTCCCTGGACCGGAAACAAGCATCCTGGGACCGGTTTTGGGTTCATAACCCTCATCAGCCAGGCTATCTTGAATCCAGTGGCAAAGTGAGCAAGGGACCCACGTCTGGGCATACCCTGCCAACTTAGGGCGAACTTAGCAAAACCAAAGGGGATGATGGACGGAGTGTTGAACATTGCAAGCACTCACCCCCAGTCAACTGATCTGGGTTTAATCCATCATCATTCTTTAGCTCACTCCGCCACACCAGTTCAGACATGGCCATATGCAAATCAGTCTGACCCTGTGCCTCATGGGAACAGTCCAGCCCGAACTGCCAAGCCATGTCTTCCCTGGACCGGAAACAAGCATCCTGGGACCGGTTTCGGGTTCATAACCCTCATCAGCCAGGCTATCTTGAATCCAGTGTGGCAAAGTGAGCAAGGGACCCACGTCTGGGCATACCCTGCCAACTTAGGGCGAACTTAGCAAAACCAAAGGGGATGATGGACAGAGTGTTGAACATTGCAAGCACTCACCCCCAGTCTACTGATCTGGGTTTAATCCATCATCATTCTTTAGCTCACTCCGCCACCCCAGTTCAGACATGGCCATATGCAAATCAGTCTGACCCTGTGCCTCATGGGAACAGTCCAGCCCGAACTGCCAAGCCATGTCTTCCCTGGACCGGAAACAAGCATCCTGGGACCGGTTTCGGGTTCATAACCCTCATCAGCCAGGCTATCTTGAATCCAGTGGCAAAGTGAGCAAGGGACCCACGTCTGGGCATACCCTGCCAACTTAGGGCGAACTTAGCAAAACCAAAGGGGATGATGGACGGAGTGTTGAACATTGCAAGCACTCACCCCCAGTCAACTGATCTGGGTTTAATCCATCATCATTCTTTAGCTCACTCCGCCACCCCAGTTCAGACATGGCCATATGCAAATCAGTCTGACCCTGTGCCTCATGGGAACAGTCCAGCCCGAACTGCCAAGCCATGTCTTCCCTGGACCGGAAACAAGCATCCTGGGACCGGTTTCGGGTTCATAACCCTCATCAGCCAGGCTATCTTGAATCCAGTGGCAAAGTGAGCAAGGGACCCACATCTGGGCATACCCTGCCAACTTAGGGCGAACTTAGCAAAACCAAAGGGGATGATGGACGGAGTGTTGAACATTGCAAGCACTCACCCCCAGTCAACTGATCTGGGTTTAATCCATCATCATTCATTAGCTCACTCCGCCACCCCAGTTCAGACATGGCCATATGCAAATCAGTCAGACCCTGTGCCTCATGGGAACAGTCCAGCCCGAACTGCCAAGCCATGTCTTCCCTGGACCGGAAACAAGCATCCTGGGACCGGTTTCGGGTTCATAACCCTCATCAGCCAGGCTATCTTGAATCCAGTGGCAAAGTGAGCAAGGGACCCACGTCTGGGCATACCCTGCCAACTTAGGGCGAACTTAGCAAAACCAAAGGGGATGATGGACGGAGTGTTGAACATTGCAAGCACTCACCCCCAGTCAACTGATCTGGGTTTAATCCATCATCATTCTTTAGCTCACTCCGCCACCCCAGTTCAGACATGGCCATATGCAAATCAGTCTGACCCTGTGCCTCATGGGAACAGTCCAGCCCGAACTGCCAAGCCATGTCTTCCCTGGACCGGAAACAAGCATCCTGGGACCGGTTTCGGGTTCATAACCCTCATCAGCCAGGCTATCTTGAATCCAGTGGCAAAGTGAGCAAGGGACCCACGTCTGGGCATACCCTGCCAACTTAGGGCGAACTTAGCAAAACCAAAGGGGATGATGGACGGAGTGTTTAACATTGCAAGCACTCACCCCCAGTCCACTGATCTGGGTTTAATCCATCATCATTCTTTAGCTCACTCCGCCACCCCAGTTCAGACATGGCCATATGCAAATCAGTCTGACCCTGTGCCTCATGGGAACAGTCCAGCCCGAACTGCCAAGCCATGTCTTCCCTGGACCGGAAACAAGCATCCTGGGACCGGTTTCGGGTTCATAACCCTCATCAGCCAGGCTATCTTGAATCCAGTGGCAAAGTGAGCAAGGGACCCACGTCTGGGCATACCCTGCCAACTTAGGGCGAACTTAGCAAAACCAAAGGGGATGATGGACGGAGTGTTGAACATTGCAAGCACTCACCCCCAGTCAACTGATCTGGGTTTAATCCATCATCATTCTTTAGCTCACTCCGCCACCCCAGTTCAGACATGGCCATATGCAAATCAGTCTGACCCTGTGCCTCATGGGAACAGTCCAGCCCGAACTGCCAAGCCATGTCTTCCCTGGACCGGAAACAAGCATCCTGGGACCGGTTTCGGGTTCATAACCCTCATCAGCCAGGCTATCTTGAATCCAGTGGCAAAGTGAGCAAGGGACCCACGTCTGGGCATACCCTGCCAACTTAGGGCGAACTTAGCAAAACCAAAGGGGATGATGGACAGAGTGTTGAACATTGCAAGCACTCACCCCCAGTCAACTGATCTGGGTTTAATCCATCATCATTCTTTAGCTCACTCCGCCACCCCAGTTCAGACATGGCCATATGCAAATCAGTCTGACCCTGTGCCTCATGGGAACAGTCCAGCCCGAACTGCCAAGCCATGTCTTCCCTGGACCGGAAACAAGCATCCTGGGACCGGTTTCGGGTTCATAACCCTCATCAGCCAGGCTATCTTGAATCCAGTGGCAAAGTGAGCAAGGGACCCACGTCTGGGCATACCCTGCCAACTTAGGGCGAACTTAGCAAAACCAAAGGGGATGATGGACGGAGTGTTGAACATTGCAAGCACTCACCCCCAGTCAACTGATCTGGGTTTAATCCATCATCATTCTTTAGCTCACTCCGCCACCCCAGTTCAGACATGGCCATATGCAAATCAGTCTGACCCTGTGCCTCATGGGAACAGTCCAGCCCGAACTGCCAAGCCATGTCTTCCCTGGACCGGAAACAAGCATCCTGGGACCGGTTTTGGGTTCATAACCCTCATCAGCCAGGCTATCTTGAATCCAGTGGCAAAGTGAGCAAGGGACCCACGTCTGGGCATACCCTGCCAACTTAGGGCGAACTTAGCAAAACCAAAGGGGATGATGGACGGAGTGTTGAACATTGCAAGCACTCACCCCCAGTCAACTGATCTGGGTTTAATCCATCATCATTCTTTAGCTCACTCCGCCACCCCAGTTCAGACATGGCCATATGCAAATCAGTCTGACCCTGTGCCTCATGGGAACAGTCCAGCCCGAACTGCCAAGCCATGTCTTCCCTGGACCGGAAACAAGCATCCTGGGACCGGTTTCGGGTTCATAACCCTCATCAGCCAGGCTATCTTGAATCCAGTGGCAAAGTGAGCAAGGGACCCACGTCTGGGCATACCCTGCCAACTTAGGGCGAACTTAGCAAAACCAAAGGGGATGATGGACGGAGTGTTGAACATTGCAAGCACTCACCCCCAGTCAACTGATCTGGGTTTAATCCATCATCATTCTTTAGCTCACTCCGCCACCCCAGTTCAGACATGGCCATATGCAAATCAGTCTGACCCTGTGCCTCATGGGAACAGTCCAGCCCGAACTGCCAAGCCATGTCTTCCCTGGACCGGAAACAAGCATCCTGGGACCGGTTTCGGGTTCATAACCCTCATCAGCCAGGCTATCTTGAATCCAGTGGCAAAGTGAGCAAGGGACCCACGTCTGGGCATACCCTGCCAACTTAGGGCGAACTTAGCAAAACCAAAGGGGATGATGGACGGAGTGTTGAACATTGCAAGCACTCACCCCCAGTCAACTGATCTGGGTTTAATCCATCATCATTCTTTAGCTCACTCCGCCACCCCAGTTCAGACATGGCCATATGCAAATCAGTCTGACCCTGTGCCTCATGGGAACAGTCCAGCCCGAACTGCCAAGCCATGTCTTCCCTGGACCGGAAACAAGCATCCTGGGACCGGTTTCGGGTTCATAACCCTCATCAGCCAGGCTATCTTGAATCCAGTGGCAAAGTGAGCAAGGGACCCACGTCTGGGCATACCCTGCCAACTTAGAGCGAACTTAGCAAAACCAAAGGGGATGATGGACGGAGTGTTGAACATTGCAAGCACTCACCCCCAGTCAACTGATCTGGGTTTAATCCATCATCATTCTTTAGCTCACTCCGCCACCCCAGTTCAGACATGGCCATATGCAAATCAGTCTGACCCTGTGCCTCATGGGAACAGTCCAGCCCGAACTGCCAAGCCATGTCTTCCCTGGACCGGAAACAAGCATCCTGGGACCGGTTTCGGGTTCATAACCCTCATCAGCCAGGCTATCTTGAATCCAGTGGCAAAGTGAGCAAGGGACCCACGTCTGGGCATACCCTGCCAACTTAGGGCGAACTTAGCAAAACCAAAGGGGATGATGGACGGAGTGTTGAACATTGCAAGCACTCACCCCCAGTCAACTGATCTGGGTTTAATCCATCATCATTCTTTAGCTCACTCCGCCACCCCAGTTCAGACATGGCCATATGCAAATCAGTCGGACCCTGTGCCTCATGGGAACAGTCCAGCCCGAACTGCCAAGCCATGTCTTCCCTGGACCGGAAACAAGCATCCTGGGACCGGTTTCGGGTTCATAACCCTCATCAGCCAGGCTATCTTGAATCCAGTGGCAAAGTGAGCAAGGGACCCACGTCTGGGCATACCCTGCCAACTTAGGGCGAACTTAGCAAAACCAAAGGGGATGATGGACGGAGTGTTGAACATTGCAAGCACTCACCCCCAGTCAACTGATCTGGGTTTAATCCATCATCATTCTTTAGCTCACTCCGCCACCCCAGTTCAGACATGGCCATATGCAAATCAGTCTGACCCTGTGCCTCATGGGAACAGTCCAGCCCGAACTGCCAAGCCATGTCTTCCCTGGACCGGAAACAAGCATCCTGGGACCGGTTTCGGGTTCATAACCCTCATCAGCCAGGCTATCTTGAATCCAGTGGCAAAGTGAGCAAGGGACCCACGTCTGGGCATACCCTGCCAACTTAGGGCGAACTTAGCAAAACCAAAGGGGATGATGGACGGAGTGTTGAACATTGCAAGCACTCACCCCCAGTCAACTGATCTGGGTTTAATCCATCATCATTCTTTAGCTCACTCCGCCACCCCAGTTCAGACATGGCCATATGAAAATCAGTCTGACCCTGTGCCTCATGGGAACAGTCCAGCCCGAACTGCCAAGCCATGTCTTCCCTGGACCGGAAACAAGCATCCTGGGACCGGTTTCGGGTTCATAACCCTCATCAGCCAGGCTATCTTGAATCCAGTGGCAAAGTGAGCAAGGGACCCACTTCTGGGCATACCCTGCCAACTTAGGGCGAACTTAGCAAAACCAAAGGGGATGATGGACGGAGTGTTGAACATTGTAAGGACTCACCCCCAGTCAACTGATCTGGGTTTAATCCATCATCATTCTTTAGCTCACTCCGCCACCCCAGTTCAGACATGACCATATGCAAATCAGTCTGACCCTGTGCCTCATGGGAACAGTCCAGCCCGAACTGCCAAGCCATGTCTTCCATGGACCGGAAACAAGCATCCTGGGACCGGTTTCGGGTTCATAACCCTCATCAGCCAGGCTATCTTGAATCCAGTGGCAAAGTGAGCAAGGGACCCACGTCTGGGCATACCCTGCCAACTTAGGGCAAACTTAGCAAAACCAAAGGGGATGATGGACGGAGTGTTGAACATTGCAAGCACTCACCCCCAGTCAACTGATCTGGGTTTAATCCATCATCATTCTTTAGCTCACTCCGTCACCCCAGTTCAGACATGGCCATATGCAAATCAGTCTGACCCTGTGCCTCATGGGAACAGTCCAGCCCGAACTGCCAAGCCATGTCTTCCCTGGACCAGAAACAAGCATCCTGGGACCGGTTTCGGGTTCATAACCCTCATCAGCCAGGCTATCTTGAATCCAGTGGCAAAGTGAGCAAGGGACCCACATCTGGGCATACCCTGACAACTTAGGGCGAACTTAGCAAAACCAAAGGGGATGATGGACGGAGTGTTGAACATTGCAAGCACTCACCCCCAGTCAACTGATCTGGGTTTAATCCATCATCATTCTTTAGCTCACTCCGCAACCCCAGTTCAGACATGGCCATATGCAAATCAGTCTGACCCTGTGCCTCATGGGAACAGTCCAGCCCGAACTGCCAAGCCATGTCTTCCCTGGACCGGAAACAAGCATCCTGGGACCGGTTTCGGGTTCATAACCCTCATCAGCCAGGCTATCTTGAATCCAGTGGCAAAGTGAGCAAGGGACCCACGTCTGGGCAAACCCTGCCAACTTAGGGCGAACTTAGCAAAACCAAAGGGGATGATGGACGGAGTGTTGAACATTGTAAGGACTCACCCCCAGTCAACTGATCTGGGTTTAATCCATCATCATTCTTTAGCTCACTCCGCCACCCCAGTTCAGACATGGCCATATGCAAATCAGTCTGACCCTGTGCCTCATGGGAACAGTCCAGCCCGAACTGCCAAGCCATGTCTTCCTTGGACCGGAAACAAGCATCCTGGGACCGGTTTCGGGTTCATAAACCTCATCAGCCAGGCTATCTTGAATCCAGTGACAAAGTGAGCAAGGGACCCACGTCTGGGCATACCCTGCCAACTTAGGGCGAACTTAGCAAAACCAAAGGGGATGATGGACGGAGTGTTGAACATTGCAAGCACTCACCCCCAGTCAACTGATCTGGGTTTAATCCATCATCATTCTTTAGCTCACTCCGCCACCCCAGTTCAGACATGGCCATATGAAAATCAGTCTGACCCTGTGCCTCATGGGAACAGTCCAGCCCGAACTGCCAAGCCATGTCTTCCCTGGACCGGAAACAAGCATCCTGGGACCGGTTTCGGGTTCATAACCCTCATCAGCCAGGCTATCTTGAATCCAGTGACAAAGTGAGCAAGGGACCCACGTCTGGGCATACCCTGCCAACTTAGGGCGAACTTAGCAAAACCAAAGGGGATGATGGACGGAGTGTTGAACATTGTAAGGACTCACCCCCAGTCAACTGATCTGGGTTTAATCCATCATCATTCTTTAGCTCACTCCGCCACCCCAGTTCAGACATGACCATATGCAAATCAGTCTGACCCTGTGCCTCATGGGAACAGTCCAGCCCGAACTGCCAAGCCATGTCTTCCCTGGACCGGAAACAAGCATCCTGGGACCGGTTTCGGGTTCATAAACCTCATCAGCCAGGCTATCTTGAATCCAGTGGCAAAGTGAGCAAGGGACCCACGTCTGGGCATACCCTGCCAACTTAGGGCAAACTTAGCAAAACCAAAGGGGATGATGGACGGAGTGTTGAACATTGCAAGCACTCACCCCCAGTCAACTGATCTGGGTTTAATCCATCATCATTCTTTAGCTCACTCCGCCACCCCAGTTCAGACATGGCCATATGCAAATCAGTCTGACCCTGTGCCTCATGGGAACAGTCCATCCCGAACTGCCAAGCCATGTCTTCCCTGGACCGGAAACAAGCATCCTGGGACCGGTTTCGGGTTCATAACCCTCATCAGCCAGGCTATCTTGAATCCAGTGGCAAAGTGAGCAAGGGACCCACATCTGGGCATACCCTGCCAACTTAGGGCGAACTTAGCAAAACCAAAGGGGATGATGGACGGAGTGTTGAACATTGCAAGCACTCACCCCCAGTCAACTGATCTGGGTTTAATCCATCATCATTCTTTAGCTCACTCCGCAACCCCAGTTCAGACATGGCCATATGCAAATCAGTCTGACCCTGTGCCTCATGGGAACAGTCCAGCCCGAACTGCCAAGCCATGTCTTCCCTGGACCGGAAACAAGCATCCTGGGACCGGTTTCGGGTTCATAACCCTCATCAGCCAGGCTATCTTGAATCCAGTGGCAAAGTGAGCAAGGGACCCACGTCTGGGCAAACCCTGCCAACTTAGGGCGAACTTAGCAAAACCAAAGGGGATGATGGACGGAGTGTTGAACATTGCAAGCATTCACCCCCAGTCAACTGATCTGGGTTTAATCCATCATCATTCTTTAGCTCACTCCGCCACCCCAGTTCAGACATGGCCATATGCAAATCAGTCTGGCTGTGACAAAATCAAAACTTGACTAGTCCAGTGAGTCACAGTAGGCATTTAGGAGATGTCAATTCTGTAAAGCAAAATGCACTACACCCAAACTACATTTGTGAGTAACGTAAAATGTGAAGTCATCACTTACTCACAGATTACTTTTGTAAATCATGAACACTGCTGTTCCATGTCCTGTGCACAATGCACACAGATTTCTAACAAATCATGCATGGTCTGGAGAGTGAGCGTACATGAACCGGAACATATCTTGCAAAGGAAGCGGACACACTGGAACTACGCAACAAGTGTGGCTAGGTCTGTGCAATGTAGATGGACTCTGTGGCAGGAGCATCTGACATGCAGTTGTGTGACGGAATCCGTGGAACCTGGCGCATACATCCATCTCCATGATGGATAACACTAGCTAACTGTATTCACTTGCTATGCCATCTCACTAGGTCATGTCCAAAATGTGCAACAATGTGCTGTCCAAATCCGTGAGTCACACAGAAGATGTAGAACGTCACAGACGACTGTCCCTAGACCAGGGCGTCAATCCAAATTGACACCCTGTCATCAATGCAAGTCCAGTGTGCTCCCATCTAAGGGATCCTGACACAATACATCCTGCAAACTTACATGTCATGAGCAGACTTTGCGATTCCAAAGGATAGTCCAGTGATGTGAAAAGTTGCATACAATGGAAAGAGCCACACTCCACAACCTCGTCCCTGACATAAGTGCAAGCAGTAATCCAAAGTATCAAATTTTTATTAGAACAATATAAATATGCAAGTGACCTAAACTAACACTTATCACTATAACTACTACTAAAATCTAAACTAACTATAAAACAATCTTACTTACCTAAACTATCTACCCTAACTAATCCTAAACAAGCAACAACACATCATAGACATCAACCCCCCTCCCACCGTTAAGGCACACCACGAGACAGGACAAAGACATCTAAGCTATACATAAACTAACTAAACATGTAACCTACACAAATATATATTTTTGTGTAAGATTTTTCTTTTATTTTTTATGAAGAAAAAACACATCAACCCGCCACCCAAAGGAAAAGGAAACTTATCCCCAAATACGGATGACTAATTAAAATCTTATATCTACCTAACAAGCTAACACTAACTAAAATCTACACTACAACTACACTACCTAACAAATAAATAACTAACCTAACACTACATAATAAAATATTTCAAACATTGGGGGAAGGGAGAAGAGGGGGATGGTGTCCAACAGGTCCACCCATCATGGCAGTCCCAAGTGTTTGTGTATGTCCATCACTCGTCTGTTGACATCAGACAATTCACGCCTGAGCTCTGCCTGGGATACCACAATGTCCTGTAGCAGCCTCCTGTCCTGTAATGTGAACGAGACGACTTGATCCCCAGTTGCAGGTGGGACAGTGCCTTGGGGTGGGGGGGGGCCGTAGGGGGATGTGCCACCTGTACTGGCTGGGACACACCACTGACGCCTGAGGTGCCTGGGGGGGCTGTGTGACATCCTGGGCATGCTCAGGCACCGCCTTCCATGTGCCCTTCCTACGTTCCTCATGGTACCTCTTGGACATGTTGCGGTACCCCTTCGCAACCTTCTTCACATGGCGTAACGGTCCTTCCGCACCTGGAAGGCATGTATTTGGCCAGGCATCATGTTGTCTGTAAAACATACACAAAGGCAAATTAGAGTCCCTTAGCCAATTTCAATTTCCTCCATACACATCTGTAATACAAGTTCACTTCAACATGGGAGCATACACTACAGGGTAACTATGTGAAGTCAGCAAGTGACCTGGACAATGACATGTTGACGCATGGATCAGTGACTACATGCTGGGGAGACTGACATGACAGTGCATGGCATGGTACATGCACTGTCACTAAGTAATTTGGCTGACAGTGCCAAAAGATTTGGCCATTACATACATGGGCAGAGGGTGACATGTACAAGCAATCGGAGGAGGAAAGCATTACCCCCCTGTGTGTAGCACCACCCTCATCCTCTACAGTGACACAGGGCTGCATGATAGGTACTATGCCCATGTGCAGGCATGTGTGTCCCCCAGCACATGTGTGCGGTTCATCACGACTGCACCAACACAGGCACCCTTGCACCAGAGTGCAAGGTTGTGTGTGTGCAGGTGAGTTTGGTGTCTGTACATGAAGGTGCCCCTTCATGCACAGATTCCATCCTAGAGGACCATGTTGTGACTATCATGTGTGTTGCTTAGTGCAGCACACAGGAAAGATACATTGGGGAAAAATGAGGCATGTTAATGTATGTACTGGAAGGGCCACCTTGCTGTACTTATACACACCATGTCAATTCTCTATTCCCATGTGTGCTGCACAAAGCAGCTCACATGTACAAAGCAAACATGATGATCAAGAAGCATCCCTGCTCATATGGCCAGAATACAACCGGGATGTAACTGTTGGTAAGTTGTGCGCTGCCAACTATGAATGCCGCACTTGGACATCAGGGCCAGCCTCTGATACAATGGGTGTTGCCGTGGAACGCCAAACACAACCCCCAATGCACGCCCCAATGCACTGGGGATGGGCCAAGTCACAACTGTGAGACCAATGCATTTGTCCAGAGTCACTTCCCGATTAGTGCACACTGCTGACTTCCACAGTACATCATCACACTGTAGGCAAGGTAGACGTGATATGCACCCATACTACATACTGCAACGGTGATCATGTGACCCAGACAGCCATGCCAACGCAACATGCTAGTCAATTACGTTCCAACTCACCAGTGGCATGTGGGTCCTCGAAGCTGTCAATGTCCCCCTGTGTGATTGGCGGTCGTCCATCTGTGAGACAAGGAAAGAAATATGTGTTGGAATTAGACTTCAATTCATATGTGTCGTATTCCTCATACCAATCATCACCATGACAGCAAATGCTACATAACTGTAGTGTGGCGTTTCATGTGGACTACATGATTGGGTCAACTTTGACTGCCATTCACACCAGACCTGTGACAGCTGATTTTGGACAGACAAGACTGTAATGCTAGTTGAAATGCCCATGATCGTAGTGTGAGTCATCCACAAAACAACATTACTACATGCATCCTGAAGTTCTACATGCACTTTGTACAATTGAGTAGCTGCAGATTGCACAAAGCAGTCACACAGAGGTAGGTGGTGTATGACAATCTGGGGATGTCCGCTTTCCTTAGACCATTTGTACCTATACAATACTTTGTCACACAGCAACTATGTTCACAGGGCAGCGCAGCTAACGTAACACAAATCATGAGGACAGCATTTTGACTCTACCTATTGGCCAGCACACAGCTCACATGGACAATTCCATGGCTGGTTCATGTACAGTCACCCCTGCCGTACCCAAACAATCTTCTGCCTGCACACACATTTTGCGCAGGTGTGCCAGCTATGGCAGTACAGTGCCAAGTGTTGGTCCAGCGCAGTGGGTGACACAGACTTGCAACATATGCTTGTCAATGTGATGCTGCATTGTGTTTCGGATGTGCCAACAAGATGCGCAAAAGCATTGTGTCTCCCACCTCAATCAGCAACCATTTCTCACTTTGACACCAGTGTCACACACGTCGTAATTTTCATTCGTTACAGTACACCAGATTAAATGTGGAGTTTGTACTTACCACCCTGTAGGCCTGTCATGACTCCCACGTAGTCAAGGAGGTCAGCTTCTCGTGCAAGCATGTCCTGCCAGCGGTGCTTCCACTGGCGCACGTTACGGTCCACTCCAAAGAACCTGCGCATATGCACCCGCACACGCTCCCACCTAATCTTCCGCACACTCACGGTGTATCCTTGCAGGATACGGCCTCCCTCTCCAACATCAGTGGTAGGTGGAATTTTATGAGCCACAGGAAGCCCCCAATACCCCTCGGACATCCTGCCCCCCGCCCACACCTGGCATCTCCCTGCACACCTGTGAGCCCACAGCCAGGGAAAAAAAAAAAATCCCTCTAAAATATCCCCAAAAACAATGTTAGTGTCATACCCCACGACAGACACCCGACAAAACTGAGGACAGGAGACAGTTAAACACAATAAATCAGTACACAACACTTCACAGACACTATCAACAGGACACAGGACACAGCAATACTCTCAAAATCTCCAAACTGCAGCACACACCACCAAACAGCTCCAACTCTCTCCACAATCACCAGCAATGTGCTTAAAAGAGAAAGTGAAAGTGGAAAACACTACTCCAGTAGACAGGAAGCATGCAGACATCACTTCCTGTCTCTTTGCGGCCCGTTTTTGAGTAAGCGGCGAAAATCTGCACGCAAATGGTCACATGAGTAAACGTTCTAATGGCAAAAAGTGTCGCGCGATGTATTTTAACATTGGGCGGATGGAAAGAGAAAATATCGCTTTTTCGTGTTAGCGGGCAGATCTGCACGCTAAGAGGGAATCAATGCACTGATGTATAGTCTTGCTGCAAATTTCATGTCAGAGCCATGTAACAACATGTTGAGGTTGGTTGGCACTCAAATGACACCATGTAAATGATGTTTCACAACACATAACACCCTAACTTACAACATTCAACACAGGTCACACCATAATTGCATACCTAACAAGAGAACCATCAATCAATCATGGATTTTTTAAGTGTGCTACTCACCCGTGGGGTCACAAGGCGTAGGGGCATGACTTTCGGCACGCTTCAAGTTGTCTGTGTACGTGCATGTGTTGAAGGTGATGTTGATGTTGTATAGTGGTTCGTGTGCGGAGGCAGATGTGGCTCTGTGGTAGATGTTAGGGGGCCAGGGGTCTGTGTGGGCCCCCGGGTGGATGCCTTTCCTAGCGGAGGAGGTTTCTTCATCCGTGCATGGTGTCCATTTGGAGATGGCGGTCTGGTTGTTGTCTCAGGGGTGCTGGTGGTCCGTCTGCTGTGTCAAGTTAGTGGTCCACATACTTGTTGTAGGGCTTGTTGATCTGGAGGTGGTCGATGCTTCAAAGCTAATTGCTTAGGACACACAGAAAGGCAGGTTTTACACCATTGCATGCCCTATTTTCAGATTTTACCCCATTGCACGCCGCCCTATTTTCAGATGTTACCCCATTGCACGCCCTATTTTCAGATTTTACCCCACTGCACGCCCTATTTTCAGAATTTACCCCACTGCATGCCCTATTTTCAGATTTTACCTCATTGCACGCCCTATTTTCAGATTTTACCCCATTGCACGCCCTATTTTAAGATTTTACCCCATTGCACGCCCTATTTTCAGATTTTACCCCTTTGCATGCCCTATTTTCAGATTTTACTCCATTGCACGCCCTATTTTCATATTTTACCCCATTGCACACCCTATTTTCAGATTTTACCCCATTGCACGCCCTATTTTCGGATTTTACCCCATTGCACGCCCTATTTTCAGATTTTACCCCATTGCACGCCCTATTTTCATTTTTACCCCATTGCACGCCCCTTTTTCATATTTTACCCCATTGCACGCCCTATTTTTGGATTTTACCCCATTGCACGCCCTATTTTCAGATGTTACCCCATTGCACGCCCTATTTTCATTTTTACCCCATTGCACGCCCTATTTACAGATTTTACCCCAATGCACGCCCTATTTTCAGATTTTACCCCATTGCACCCCCAAAGTTTCATCTCTTACCCTATTGAACGCCCACAGTCTCCTTGTTTTACACAACGTACACACTCCAATAAATTATTGACCACTGTCAACAGACTACAATTGTGCATTTATTCACAGAAGACAACCTATATTGACTGATTTACACAAAGGACAGGCAACAATTTTGGATTGAGTAGCCCAATTTGCACCATGAAGACTCTAGTCTTACACATTTGACACACTGTAAAGCATCTCTGTACTGAGGAGACATTCTCAGCATGGATACAGTTTTGTTATTTTCATTGCACATATTGTGCAACGTACCCTTTTCAGAGTGATGTACCCATGCTGGACAATAACATGCAGACAGGGTATGTGTGTAATTTTTTTTATTGGCACACACCGTGATTGCGGTCATTTTGCTATGAGATACATTAGATACATTGGAGGGGGACTGTCACAATGTGACGTGCTCAGTTGAAGAAATTGTTTATTATTCAGTCCCTTCGGGCAGTTCCTGCTGCATTTACTGTGGGGTGTGTGCCACCTGCCTCATCTTTATCATCATCCTGGTCGTCGTCCGGTGCAGCAGGCACTTGAATCCATGGAGCATTTGTGCGCACACATATATTGTGCAATACACAACATGCAAGGATGATTTTGTTGACCATTTCAGGGCTGTACAGCAGTCTGCCACCTGTGATGTCCAGGCAACGGAAACGTGACTTTAGCACACCAAATGTGCGCTCCACAATGGACCAGGTGCATCTGTGGGCCACATTATACTGCCTCTGGGCCTGGGTGGTGGGGTTTCGGAGGGGTGTCATCATCCACGGGCATAGTGCATATCCTTGGTCACCTGTAACATGTGATAGCGAGATGTTTACATTATTGGTTGTGCAGGCTGTGTTGTTGGTCTAGATGGTTTGGTGGTGTGTCATTTGTGTTATGTTGGATTTCATGTTAGCCATGTGTTGCTTCGGACTGATTACAAGCATCACTGCGAATTAAATTGCCTCACTGTTGATACTCCCTTCCCCAAGTCTCATCAATTGTGTGCGCTGTGCGGTTGCATGACTGGCTCTTCTACCATCTATCGATGGCACTCATCCACCCTCCTCACAGTCAATGCCATGTGAACATTGAAATGGCAATGGGCCACACCAGACACGGTTCACGTTCAGTTGTGCTGCTGTCGCTGCTGCCAGACCTGCCCCAATGCACAACACATGCTGTTTCCTGTCCCGAGCGGACACATATCAACAGTCATCAGCCCCCTCGCATGCTGGGCCCATTGCAGGAAGGAACGCTTCACCCACACCATCAGCATCATCAGACGCAACACTGTCCGCTCCGTGGACTACGTACTCATTCGGGAGTGTCGCCTCCAACTCACATGCCACGACTACTCAAGGTACATTTGACTCAGGTAAATGTTAGCTGACATCAGACTGTCCCAGATCTTCACCACACTGATCCACAAGGCAGGGCACACCTTTGACGGCTTCTTTGCATGTGTAGACTACGTCCAGTTCCTTGGGCCCACTAAATGCACATGTGTTGACCACTTACACATGCACCACCTTGTTGATGTACCCCAAACCACCGTTGACCACATGCAAGCCCCAACAAAGTTGGTGTAGATCAGTCACCGATGAGATACTACACACCACCATCGACAGCAACAACCACAACACTGCAGTCATCAACAATGCGCAAGTCCACATTTTCCAAACATGTATCTCTAACTGCGCATGCACCCTTGTCCCACTATGCAACTGCAACATACGGCAGGCAATGAATGCCACCTCGGTCAGCACCAACCTCAGAGTTGGCAGATGCAGCTGCTGACACATGGAGTGGAGCTGGTGCAAGCTTTGGGATACCAGTAAACTGCACCACCAACACGTACAGAATGCTCATATTCAACATCAACAATACGCACACACACCAGACTGCTCTTCCAGGTAGGATTGCTGTGATTTGCAACATGGATGATCAACAGCTGGGGCATGCTATACGCAGGGGAAACATGAGTCATCATCCTCGTAACAGTACTATCAGCATGTGGCATCACCTGGTGGTCCAACGCTTTTGGATGCCCCCACCCCAAATCTAGGTACCTTGGCCCCATATTTGACTCTTCCATCTCCATGTACCTATAGGTGTACGCAGTGGCCTGCAGCTGCTTCGCCAGCCTCTGCATCCTCCATGCAACCTTCACATAGATCCCCCCATTGTCGGGTGTAACAGTGACCCACACAGTCATTGCCATCAGGCTGGGCTACAGAGACACACTATATGCCAACATGGGCACGTCTGCAGTCAGCTTACTCCCAACTGTCCAGCACAACACCTACACACTGGGCCTTGTGTTCCTACTTTCATTATGAATCCTGTGCCTCCATCGCACATACATGGTTCCCACCTCTCACCACATTTGCTTTTGGGTGGCACAGGGGCTAAGCATTTGAGGATGGTTTGTCTACATATCTAGCCACAGTTCCCACAGTTCTTGGTGTTGTTGTGTCTGGTATGTGGGCATGTTGATTGACATGTTGTATGTGTGATTGTTACATGTACATTCTCACAATTGTGAGTTGCATGAATGTGGAGTTGAGGCGTGAGGTGTGTTCAGTTAGTACTTACCAACAAGAACTGCATTTCCATATGTGCCATCCTGGAAGCGCTGGTTTACGATGGACTGTCGGAAGATGTAGGAATCATGCACACTCCCTGGGAACTTGGCTATGACATTGGTGAACAGTCCCTGGTGGTCCACTATTGCCTGCCCATTCATGGAATGGGTGTGCTTTCTGTTGCGGTATATGTGTGCACTGTCCGCAGGGGGCACAAATAGGACATGTGTGCAGTCAATTGCGCCCAACACCTATGGCGTAGAATCCTTGCTTGGTCTCAATCTGTTCCTGCACAGTGTTGGGGAAGGGAAGGTGCTGGAGTATCAGGCCGAGTATGCCATCCAAGACAGTTGGGAGGAAGATTGAGAAGGCTGCCTGTGAGACTCCTCCAACTCTGGCCGTTGTTGGTTGAAAGGTCCCAGAGGCCAACATATGCAGCACGGCCAGCAGCTTTGTCTGCGGAGGGATGTTGGTTCTCCGCTGTGTTTGTGGCGTCAGCCTGTGGGCTATCAGGTTCAGGATGTGTTGTATGGATGTCCTTTTGAGCCTGTAGTGGGCAATGACATCCTTTGGCGTCAGGTCTGCGAGGCTGAGACGTCTGCGCAGGGCCCGCTGTCGTCTTTGGCGCTGCCTTGGTGGTGGTCCTGGTGGGGGGGTGGCAGTGGCGGTGGTGGTTGTTGCCTTCCTGGGACTCTGAGCTGAATGATTAGCACCTACATGGCGTCTGTGGGTCTTCAGGTGTGGGTCTGGGCTGGCCTCCCTTATATACCTCCATTTATCACCATTTTTCAATTTTTAGACCTGTTTTTTTCAGGTCTTATTTTCCTGCAGCTAAGGGGCCTTAGCGGGACTTTTTTTATCGCTTTGCGGGTCCGGGGCATCATTGGTAATAGTGCGATGGTGTGTTAGCGACTTTTTTCGTGAAATTTTGAGAAGGAACGCCTACTTTGCATATCATTAGCGGAAACTATCGCTGCCATGCACGGCGATAGTAAAAACGATAGCTATCGCCGGAAAGCTGTCGCTAACGCTTGTTAGCGACATCTTGGTGATAGGGCGATAAAAAAAAACGCGTTAGCGGCAGGAAAGTGCCGCTAATGCGGCGTTAACTGGCTTGATAATATGCCCCGTAATGTTTAATTTTCGTGTGTATTGGTCCCATTTGCATGGCCCAACGGGCTGAAACAAATACAATTTTGAATAATTAATAGGGCAAACATAGGAATGAGTGTGGTTCTTACGCCCCATTTTCTTTATTTAAATGCTGAAGTAAAGATTCTTGCCAAGATCCTAGACACACACGGAATACGTGTTGTTGGAAAGCTTGTGCTTCCTGATGTGGATGGATGGGATGGGAATTATTTTGGCCAGTTGATTTCATGAACATAGATTTATGATAAGTCTTAAAATATATATGTCAGTCAAGCAAGTGAGTAGGCACTTTTTACTGTATACAGCAAAATATCATTCACACATCGCAATAACTTATCCTCCCGTAGGTCATACCATCTAAATCCAGAAACCAGCAGGTGGATCCTCACCCATTACATCAGATGCTCCATTGAGAGTGCAAATATTAGTGTATGTGTCTAGTACTCCTCTTCAGCCTAAACGTCTCGACATGACTTATTTTCTTGCCTTTAGCTTTGTATGTGATAACCTACAAAATTATTTTTAGGTAGGTTTCACCCACATCTGTGACAGCACTCTTAGCATGAAAGGCCATTTCCTAGAATTAAAGTTTTTTATTGCAAGTAAGAACTATACCAACATGTGCTACGGTGCAGAGCTGGCATACCCCAAGCAGAGCAGAACCTTTAGAGTTTTTGTTCCCAGCCAATCAGGAAGTCCGTCCATCCACACTGTCTGTCCTTTTCAGGTAAGAATGGCACTTTTAGATATTTAGGGATTGAAAGCACAAGTACTAGAAACGACCCTTTTGAGAATAATCTGGATGTATTGGTGACATGTTTCAAAGAGGATCGTATGTTATACATACATACTTACAGAGCACACCATGACCTATAAGTATCCTGGCGTGCTAAGGTAAGTGCTAGTTCTAAAGCAGAAGAAGAGGGAAAAAAATATTAATTATTGTACATAAAGGCAGTTATTTAAGGCTTTCCACTCTACACAAGGAAAGGGGCAGTGAATTCCAAAGAAGAGCAGCTCTGACAGAAAGACAAGGGCTCCCCGTCTCGCCTGCTTATACTTAGGATTGAAGGCTAGAAGAGCATCAGAAGATGAAAGCCTGCATGCAGGGGTATAGAAAATAAACTTCTGATGAAGATAACGGGGTCCCTTTCCATGCAATGCCCTATGTATATAGCACAAGAACTTGAAGCTGATCCTCTTTGCAATAGGCAATTGATGTACGGCTTTAAGAGCAGCTGAGTTGCTACCTTTTGTTGCTCTGCTTTGGGAAGGTGTTCCATGGTTGGAGCCTGGGTGTTACCTTGTATCCACCCATGGTTTCTGGTGCATTTCCAGATTTACTAACACTAGTAAACCTGGGAATGCATCAAAATGTGGTGCCTTCCCAGGTGAGGCGTAACGAGGAGAAATTATGTTTATGTTTTTTCCTCTTTCTACATGTGCTGCATTCTGCCTCAGAGGATTGTTTTTGAGCAGGAAGGTGTCCCTTCCTGCACAAACACAATACTGGCTGTAACACGGGTACTCCTGCACCATGGCACAAGGGTCCCTGCGTTGGCACTAGGGTACACTCAGTGATCCCTCTCCCTGTCACACAGCACAGCGCAGCAAGTTGTCTTGCTGGGTTGCGTTGCATGACTTGCTAGTAAATCTGCCCCTAAATTGTCAAAAGAAATCAGTAATTGAGTGTAGTCAGCATAGTTCATAAATTAAATTTAATTCCATATGATCATGAATGCTAGGCCGAAGTGTGGATATATAAGTAAAAGAGAGTTGAGCTCAACAAGTAACCCAGTGGAACACGCTACCACAAGGTCTTATACTGGGAACAAAATGAGGGGGGATGAATAGCCTGACATCTGCTGTTCAAATAGGACCTAAACAACTGATGACTGAGTCCCAAATGCCTGCCTCAGCCAGCCATAAAAGCAGTCTTTCATGCAATATCATATCAAAAGCGTCAGGCATATCAATCAGAACCAAGGCCCCTTAATAGCCATTGTCTGCCGACATTCAAATTTCATCCAAGAAAGGTACAAAAGCAGTTTTTGTCCCATGCGCAGGGAAACACACTGATTTCACTGAGTCTAAGATGTTGTATTGTTCCATAAACCAATAAATCTGCCTATTGATGATCTCCAGAATTTTTACAGAAAAAGGCAGAGCGATATAATTTGAAAATTGCTTAATTCAGCAGGGTCTGCTTCAACATTGGCACAATCAAGGACTTTTTCCACTCGTTTGGCACTGTTGCGTTGGAGATGGATTTTCTATAGTTCAGAAGAGTATTTGTCAAACAGGGAGCTACTACTTACCAGATCGCTGGAGGAATAGGGTCCACAGGTGATCCCGATGTGACTGAATTTGTCAAATCCATAAACAACTCAAGGGGTAACTTTCCACACCTGGAAAGCACAGGCATATTGGCTTCATAAGTAACCAGTCAGTCATACTGACTGCACAACAGGAGCAATTCAACAGGGCTACCAGATTGTCACAGATCTTAGAAATGTTCTCATCAAAGAAGATGTACCAATCGTCTCACAGCTGCTGTGTAATTTCAAAGTTTTGTCTAGTGTATGGGGGAGAGGACAGTGAACGTACAAATGAGAAAATCTCTGGAAGTGTTAAAGGTACCCAAAATGTGTTTTGTGAAAGAATTGTCCTTGGTAGTTTGTACAAGCTTTTGGTAATCTTTTTAATGTCTATTTAAGGTCAGATCTAGCCTCCAGGGTGTAGACGGTTTGCCAAACCCTTTGTAGATTTATACAGAGAATGGGGGACAGAAGGATGGGCCCCCTCATACTTGGTGGTATGAAGGAGAGAACAGTATCTAGAGCAGAAGTGACCATTCAAGATAATAACTGTAATCAATGTTCAGCGGACTGTCACCCAATGCAAATTCCAAAGTTCTTAAAGTCTGCATGAGATCATCGGCTGATTATTTCAACAATGAGCATACCGGTATAAGCCTCCTATCAACCCCCTTCGAGCTTTGGTCCTCCTTAGACCCCCTTAACCCTAATGATTAGAAAATTGTCAGACCAGACCTAAGGAACAATATCTGCACACACCATTAGCTCTCAGGGGTGTAAATCAAATCATGTAGCCCTCCAGGGGCCGTATTACACATTTTCATTGTTTGCACCGGGCGCAGCTTTTAAAAGTTGCGCTGGGTGCAAACAATGAAAATGCAACCTATTTCGATGAATGTGCTGCCCCAGGGCAGCCGTGAACTTGTGCTGCCCTGGCTACAGTGCATTCATGTGAAAACATAGAGCGCCTGCAACCCGCCTAAACTTTTGAAGGGGATGTCTGGGGTCCATAGGTCCCCCTCCCCCCTCCAGAGGGCTTTTCTCAGGGGGCACTCTCACAGTGCGTCACCTAGAAGGTGGTGCACTGTGAGTGTGCCCCCTGAGAGCTTCTTTGCCTCTGCGCCCACGTCTGTAATATGGCGCAGGCACAGAGGCAAAGGAATTCCCTCATTTGCATATGGCTCGCCCCTATGCAAATGAGGGAACACCCCATGTACAGCCAGGTACAACTCCCCCAAACCCCACAACAGCCAGGATGACCAGCCAGAGTCCAAGGGGAAGAGGAAATGTAGAATCAGGGCCTCATTTATGAAAAGTGGCGCATCGCTGTGGAAAACAGTGATGCAGCACTTTTCATTGCACCATTGCGGATTACTTGGACTTACCAAAGTTACATGACCATTCTATGTCTATTGTCGACTTGGGCAGTGCTTCACGAGTACTTGGGGCACTTGTCCCTAATTCTTTACTGTGGACCATTACAATGCGCCCTATGCGGTTTACTGACACCGTCTGATCCCCGGCAGACTCCACCAATTACTATTCACTCAATTTTTCAATTTCAAATTCAGCTTTATTCGATTTTTTCTTACAGTAAAAATCATAAAAGCACAATTAAAAGAGACATTTCAATTATAATACACAGTAAAAAGCAATCAGAGTCACATACTTAAAAAAAAAAATGTTTTACATCGTGCTCCTGAATCTAATAACAGACTTTAAAAAGAGATAATAGCCATTAAGATCATTTGATTTTCTAAGGATTGTAATTTCAAAAGAGCTATTCTACATTGTCTTAAGCCCATGCTCCTCAGAATAGGTAATAAAAACCTTTTCCTGGGAGAGGTATAAAATTTACAAAATAAAATGCAATGCAACGTAGTTTGAGTCGAAATGTCATCACAGGGGCATGGTAATAAGTTTCTCGACCAGTCATTGATTTCAGGGAAGGTAATCATTCTATGAAAAAATCCAAAACGAAACGAGTTAGAAGCATACGCCCAAAGCTTCCCTGTTCCTGCACTAAATAGGGTTGAATACCTGAGCATGTTGTAATCAAAGGTTGTTCATGACCGATCTTTTCTCTCTCTCAATGAACCATCGCTTATTTTCTAAGTGGGTCAGACATTCTGATTTTAAGGTTTTCTAGGGATTGTTACCATAATCTCCGGAGTTTCAAAATATTCAGGATGGCCAATTTCGTTCGACATATTTTTGATGAACTTAAACCATGGTATATTAGCCACCCTGTCCAAAGTTAAACAGTCCATAATTACATCACGATTAAAACCAGTCTCAGGTGAAGCCCACACCTTATGCCAGAGTAGAAGCGGGTTAAGACTAATAATATCAGAGATAAATGGCAGACCAAGTTCCGTATGGCAATTAAAAGTAGCTGTGGAACTAGGGACTGCCAGCAGATAACGAGTGAAGGCATTTTCACAACGTTGAATATGTTGCACATCTGCAGATCCCCAGATACCTGCCCCATATATCGCTGTAGAAATACATTTTGATTTGTAAATGGCCAATAGCTCAGGGACAGGTCTGCAGCCCAATTTCCTTGAGAAATTAATAACCGCACCTATTGCTCTTGAAAACATTAGCTTTCTTGCCTGCGTGGCCGCATTCCAGGACCCTGTCCGATCGAAGTTAATTCCCAAATAGGAGAACTTATCAGTACTTTCAATTTTTTATTGTCAATAAAAATATCACATATTTTCTTGTTTTTTTCCACAGCTCATTGTATATGTCTTGCTGATGTTTACTTTTAGGCCCCTATCAAGCATATAATTGGCAAAGTTAGTGACAGTTCTTTGCAAGCCTATTTGCGTCCGCGCCATGATAACTGCGTCGTCCGCATAAAGTAAAATGGGGACAGGGGTGTTATTAATAATCGGGTAGTCCTGCCGGCGTTCAGTCAAGAATTGACCAAGGCTATTAATATATAGGGAAAAAGGAAAGGGCAAGTATACAGCCTTGCCTCACTCCCTTTTTATACGGAACTTAGCTGTACACTCCCCTGTCTCCCATAACGAACCCTTGCCCCAGACTCCCTGTACAGTTCCTTAATAAATGAAAGCAAAGGTGGATCGACTTCCATATCTTTAAGGACACTCCACAGCTTATCATGTATTACGCAGTCAAACGCTGAACTGAGGTCAACAAATGTCAAAAAAGTTTACCCTCCTTTGCTAAAGTATATTTACTTATGATCAGGGTTAAATTGAGGCCTTGCTCAATCGTACCAAGCCCTGGTCTAAACCCATATTGCAGGTTAGACAACACACCTGTCTCTTCCGCCCATAATTGTAGCTTATTTAGAATTACCCTCCCTACTACTTTCAGGAGGGAATCTAAGAGGAGATTGGGCGATAACACCTTGGTTCATTTCTATCCCCCTTTTTAAAAATAGGAATTAATATTGCATCTGACCATGTAGGAATAAAACCATAACGACTACAAAAAATTAAAACATTAGTTAAAAGTGGGGCCCACAGCTCAATATTAGATTTATAAATGTCCACCGGGACGCCATCCGGTCCTGGTGCTTTACCAAAGCACTCTCTATTATGGCCCTGGTGACTTCCACCAACGAGAGTCCAATAGATATAGGAAAAGCTGCAGTCTGTACATTATCATCGGTCGCCTTGACTACTGAGGATACCTCGTTGTCTCCAATGGTCTCATCATTATAGAGGCACGAGAGATATTCTACCCACTTATCCTCTGTAATAACAATGTCTATAATATCAGTGTCCCTGTTAACAAAAAAGGGGCATTCACAGCTTTCCAAAAGCCATTATTATCCTTCCTTAAGCATGCCTGGTGTAACGCCTGCCACGCCTCTGATCTCAATTGTGCTTTACGCTTTTTATCGCCTGCCGGTATTTAGTTCTAGCCTGTTTTATTTCCTCCCTTGACCTAATCTCGCTATGCAGTACCTTCTTCAAATGAGTATGGGCCTTGCTACATTCCATATCAAACCAACCCTGTGACTTATGCGTACCCTGTTTCTGCTTCCTGGTAAGTAATTTCTGAACCTCGCTTGTAATATTAAGGAAGGCATTTAGGACTACCGTATAGTCCCTTTCCTCGGAAAGACAGGTTTCAAAATCATCACTAGTCCTATTTACAAGTTGCTTTAAAAAAGCCGCAGGATCCACCCCTGCCCATTTTAGAGAATATCCGTTTGTGCTTGAGAGATTAATATTAAGATTATAATGTAAATCCTTGTTATTCTTACTTCTAACCGACCTCTCCAAATTAAAGGCCACACTAATTGGATAATGATCACTCATTAGAATACCATGAGTTACAAAAGTACAGACATTACAGGAATACCTATTTGACACTAAAACAAAGTCAATAATTGAATTGCACCCCCTTCCATTAAAAGTTGGCTCAAAAGGAACTGGGGAATACACAATTCATTTGCATATCCCAAATCAAATTGAAATACAATTTCATTTAACAGGTCCCCCAGTGTTATATGTAAAAAGTGGGCCAGCTCATCTTCTTTATCTTTACCTAGGCCACAAATACCCCGTTGACTATGTTGACACAAAAAACAATTAAAATCCCCACCCCATACAATGCACATATCACCAGACATTATACTATTCACTCGCTTATTCACTCGCTTTGATTGTGGCGAGTCCTCTCCATTCACCAAATATGGCTGTCAAATCTCCGTTACTATCAGGGTTGACACTCTAGTGCCAGAGCCCGGCTGATTGGTGGCCCCGCCCACTAGTGCCAGTCGACCGCAGGTATTTAGAAGCTCCGACTCACAAGCTTAGTACCTCCCGGCCCCGGCAGCAAGTGGGTAGGTCTGCCGACACTGTTGCGGTTCAGCAAATGTGAGTATTCGCTCTTTTGATTTACACAGCGGTCTCCGTGCTCTGCTTGTTTTAGCCTTAAGCCTCTGCCCTCACATTTGCGAGGCCGCCCACAATGTTCTGTTTTACAGCGCATTTTCTTCTTCTTGATTACGCGCACTATGTGGCCCCAAATTTGGGGTCGTAGCCTTACCTCCTACCTATGAGGCGCTGTTACATTTTTACCCACACCTTGCTCTTTGAACTAACTCCCTGCCGCAGTGGGCCTTAATTCTTTTTTCTTATGACTCTACGTAGGACACTGGGATTTCTAAGTTTCTAACCTGCCGGGAGTCGATGGTGTGAGTTACCGACTCTAATTGGGTGAGTTCTATTGTTTCGGCTTCCATAATGTTGGGGTTTCGACTACCCCGTTTTTTAACAAATAGCCAGTATATCACAATAGAGTGAGATGAGTGGCACTCATACTACATCATGATTGTTTTATTCTCACCACTGTGTGCATTGTGCACGTAGGTTGTTTTAGGGGACACGTGTGCTGTGTATTGGACTGCATTAATTCTCCTTGTCTAATACTTTTGATTTTTATCTTATTAGGTTGGTCTTCAAAACTACAGGTACCACATTATAGGTGTTTATATGGTTTATCAGATACACTTGACCAGACAACCACTTAGTGTGTAGATAGCTTTTCCTTGGTCCTGACGAATTGCCGCTAGATCGTAAGACAACCAGGCGAGAAACATGTTGACCACTTGACTGAGCGCCGTATCCTGATACATTATTTCAGGAGTGCGCCACATAGTTTTTAACCAGGTTGGAAGTCCTATTGATTAAACTTTTCTTCTCTGGTACTTCCAATTCCTGTTTTAACCTCCCATGGTCCACTGACCATCACTCCTTACTTCTACACCTTTAGGCCCCTCACCCCCACGGCACCAAACTGATGATAGGAATAAAAGATCTCCGCCAAAGAGCCCCTCATAGGGAACCCGTCAGGTATTGCAGCGCCGACCTGATGAGGAGCACGCCCTATGATAAAGCATAACACCCAGCTGGGTGTGTGAGGACCCTAATTCCAAAAGGAGGAATTCCCCCTTCCTCCTGCTAATAAGTAAGGACGTATGACCACCTAGTTGACCTGTCTCCCCTAAACCAGTTAGGAACTGCATAACTTATTGGATTGACTTTACTTGGGCATGTATGCTGGACCTCATAAAAGCCCAGAGTCCCTCTTTTTGATTTGTTACCATCATTGCGACACCATGGCGGCCGATGCCTGAAAGCGTGGACAGTCCTCACTGGGCCTGCATCTCAGACCCGGAGTGGGAGGCACCGGTGCTGTGGAGTTACTGCGGCCTGACGGTAGAGTCGGGCCACATTGGCCCGAGCCTGTGCGCTGTGGTGGTATACATTGAGACGTCAGCGATCGCCCTTACCTGGCAGCGAAGTATTACCGGTCGCATGGAGACTCATTGCTGACGTGTGTGAGAAGACCGCCTGGGGGCCCTTGGAGCTGTGATCGGTATAGGCGCTCCTGCGCACCGACTTGGGGAGGTCTGCATTGCATAACATACGCCACCACTACACCGGGGTGCATGGAGGAGATTGCTGATGGTGGGCCGCGCCTCTCTGCATCACAGGCTGGAGGAGGTGGCACTGCCAGGACGCTGTGAAGGGTGAGGCCTTGACCCTTTCTCTTATGCCTCCGACAGGGATCGTGACGTTGTCCTGAGTTAGGTACGCAAGCTGGGGGAGGTGAAAATGACTAACGCCACAGTACTTTTCTTCTCTGACTATGCCACAGGGGTGCAGGGCAGAGGAGGTTGTTTCTAGTGGTTAAGCAACGCTTCCAAGAGTTGGGCATCAAATACTCCCTCCTCTTCCCAGCAAGGCTGCAAGTGGTCTCAGATGGTAACACGCGATTCTTTGATGCTGCTGAACAGGTCTGGACCTGGCTGGAATATACTGGTCACCAGGTGCTGCAGACAGGGTGTGAAGGGTCTGCGAAACAAGCTGTCATTCACAGAGCCATTCATAGTGGGAGGCGTAGGAGGAGTAGGCATCCCCCGCCACAACTAAGAGCCACCCCCAATTTGGAGCAGTTTATAAAAGAGAGCCCCAGTCAGGCTAGGCAGATCCCTCAGAAACTCTCCGTCGGCCCCCTGGTTCACGGAGGAACTCAGAGTGAAAAAAAGTAAATGTAAACAAAAAGAACGCCTCTGGAGGAACGAATACTGTCCTTTGGCTCAAATGACTTACAAGGAAGCTCTAAAAGAACTTCATCAAGCCATGAGGGTTGCTAGAAGAGACTACTTTGTGATTCGAATCAACACCGCTTAAAACTCCTGCAAATACATTTTTAGGATAGTTAGCTCCTTTATTAAGCCAGTAGCACTTGGAAGTAAGATACCACCGTCCCCGTCACTGTGTGCTAAACTGTCTGACTTCTTTGAGGAAAAAAATCTAAAGGTCTATGATGCCTTCACGACTAGAATGGAAACTACTGAATCTGAAGCTGCGGAAACCCACGTTGGGGAGGTTTCCTTTTCAGAATTTCCCTCCATCTCACTACATGAATCTTTGGCAGAGATTCTGAAATGCAAATCGGGGTCCTCAGAAGATCCGTGCCCCCCTAAACTCTGGGGAGCACTCGCCCACATTATTAATCCCACCCTGAACCACTTATTGAACAGCCGACTTACCACTGGCATCTTCCCGGAGTCATGGAAACATGCCATGCTTCTACCTCTCTTGAAGAAGCCCAATGCTGATCCAGGCGAACTCAACAACTACCGCCCGATCTCTCTTCTCCCAGCACCTGCTAAGATGCTGGAAAAATTGGTTCAACAACAACTTACCAATTTCATTGACAGACGCAGCATTTTACATGAAACGCAGTCCGGATTTCGAGCGGGCTTCAGCACAGAGACAGCTCTGCTGGAGGTGGCAGTCTATAAGAATGGCGGTGGACAGTGGAGTCTCAGCCATGCTAGTGTTACTGGACTTGTCCGCCGCCTTCGATACGGTGGACCACCCAATCCTACTGACCAGACTTAAATGTGCGGGAGTGGAGGGAACAGCGCTCGCCTGGATAAAGTCCTATCTTAGTGACCGCACGCAAAGGGTCACTCTTCACCATTTTAAGTCAGAAGCCAAACCTCTACGGTGTGGGGTACCACAGGGATCGGCATTGAGCCCTTTACTCTTCAACGTTTATCTGGCCCCACTCTTCTCGCTCATTGCGAAATGGGGAATAAAAACTATTTCCTACACGGACGACACCCAGATGGTTTTCTCCTTTAAGGACCAATCTGCTAACGCCTTTGCCAGATTTAGGGGATGTCTGAAGGACATCTCCAGCTGGATGAATAACAATAAATTAAAGCTTAATGCCGAGAAAACCGAGGTCCTGTTTTTTGGCAAACCACCCCCACCGGCGGCTGGACTGTGGCTGGACTGTGGTGGCCGGAGGAAATGGGTCTCCTCCCCTGCCCCCCTGCCCCTCAACCACGGCGAAAAACCTGGGTGTAAAATGGGAATCCGACCTGACTTTCTCAACCCAAGTACATTTTATTGCATCCTCTTGCTTCGGCATAATGAGAAGTCTGAGAAACCTTTTACACTTACTACCAGAGAGTTGTCGCAGATCCTTTGTCCATGCAACTGTGACATCAAGGTTGGACTATGCTAATAGTCTATACCTAGGGCTGCCTGCATATCTGATTAAGAGATTGCAGATGGTGCAAAATGCGACTGCGAGATTGATCAGAAGAGTACCTTTCAGACAACACATCTCTCTGCACATCAAACAACTTCACTGGCTGCCGGTAGTAAAACGGATAGAATTTAAGGCCCTGACGGTAGCTTTCCCCAGCTACATAAGGAAACGTATTCGCCCCTATCAACAAAAACGCTTTTTAAGATCGAACTCCCAGAATCTGCTGTGCGTACCTCGATTTGCGAAGTCACGCATTGGAGGTAGATCTTTTACGGTGGTGATGACCAGATTATGGAACTCCCTTCCGGATAGACTTCGCCTAATCCAATCTGAACTGGAGTTCAAGAAGGCGCTAAAGACCTGGCTATTCAGCCGATGCTAGACCCCTACATCCTATCTCTCTTGCTTGACTGCATTAGCGCCGGGACACCTCTGTTTGAGGTAGCTGTTGCGCTTTATAAATGTATTATTATTATTATTATTATTATGAGAGGTGGAAGGCGCTGCATGCGGTGGCGACGATGCACGATTGCACTCAGAGACAGGATGCCGACACTCCTCCTGATTGCTCCCCCAGCAACGATGGCTCTACTACTATGTGGCCATCCGGTGCGGAGCCCGGACGGGCCCCGGAAGTGACTCCTCAGATGGCAAATTACCTAATTTAAGGTTGACTGGTTGTGCGTCTTCCCTTCTTCCACGGTTCCAGATGGCTCCGCAGAGGCTCCGGCTTTCTGTGGTTCCCGGTCTCCAGCTTCCTGTTGCTGACATTCCGGTCTACCGAGGTCAGCACTTAGAGGGGATCAGGTCCAGTTATCACCCAAAGGGAACGGAGCAGTTGTTCAAGTGAGTGACGCATGACAGGGTGGTGATGGTGGTCTCCTTGGTGCTCCTAAATGCAATGGGAGGAGGTCCATGGCGTCGTTGACCTTGCCAAGGATGAATTGTGGGAGTTCTTCAATTATCCAAGGGCCTCACCTAGCGGCACTTTTGCACCGCTGGAATGTCACTTTTTTTGATGTTCTGTTGCCGCAGTGTGCCACAGCATATTTACAAGGCCACGTAAAGCCACTTTACATGGCTTTTCAAGGCCGTGTAAATATGTGCCTCTTTCAAGCATAAAACTGCGTGAAAGGGGCGTTCCATGGGCATTACTGTGCGTGGTCCCACCCAAAACCCATGGAATCTGAGGCATTCCCGGATTTACGAGAAACCGTAAACCTGGCGTCAGAAACTAACGCCACCCCAAGGGTGGCGTTTAGGTAGCACAGCGAGGAAAAATGTTTTCATTTCTCTTCTTTTTTCCTTTTTCAATGTGTGCAGCACTCTACAGCAAATGCAGAAAGAGGAAATTGCCTGGATTGATTGATTTTGTACAGGAAGGTGTCCCTCCCTGCACAACATCAATCAACTCCTCAATGCAGGCACCCGTGCACCATGTTGGCGCACGTTGGCGCATGGCAGCCATTGTGCGCCAACATTGGGGAAAAAAACAGGAATTTGCCCTATCTCATTTATAGGGTGCATTCCTGCTCTTTTGTTTTGTCACAGGGCAGCGCAGCAAGATTCCTTGCAGTGCTGTCCTGCAGCAAAACCTCTTAAATGAGGCCACAAGTGTGTTTGCACCATTTTTAAGACCAGCTAATTACTGGTGTTAAAAAAACTGCCTCTAATGGGAATTAGCAGCAGCTTTTCTTTTTTAGCAACATACAAAGAAATCCTTGTAAATATCGTGTTGTGTGTTTTGTGGGAGTTTTTACATGGGAGCGCCTACTGTCATGTAGTTCCTACAAATCTACATAGGATCTGCGCGTTTAGACAACATAAACTAAGGGATTGGTGTCCAGACTGATTCCAGACACCCCTAAAGTATATGTTCGCCTGTAGCCCAGCTAGCTCACAGTGAAACTTTACTGGACCTTAACAAGAATAGTGACATTATTGCCTTCCACCCCAACAATTAATTCACTTTCTCACAAAAACAAAGATGTTAAGCAGGTAAATTGCATAAATAACTTTGATGGAAGGGTATATCAGATTGCTTTCCAAATAAATGAAATTGAAACAGAGTGTTCTGACACTAATAGATTACCTGCAGGGAAAATCTATCTTACTAATTGGAAATGTAGTCTATTTACAAATTTATGATCTCCTTTTACCATAATAGACATTAACGTCTTTTTGAGAATTTTGATAAGGATGAATACATGCTGGCAGCACCAGACCAATCTTTGTGGATACAATACAGATCTTATTCCATTAGAGACTATAGTCCGCAAACATATTTTATTTAAATAAAGATCAACTGTGGGAAATTTTACCTAGCCAAAAGAGGCTCAAACCTGTTAGGGTGGCTAATCAAAACAAAATGTTGGATACAACTTTATCAACTAATCAACTGATGCCTCATTGACCACCACAGCAACTACCAGCTACTCATTGTCATGCAGTCTGGATTCTGGCTCCTCACCACCACAGACAACTGCATGATCTTTGACAGAGGAAACACGGCAGCCCTCATTCTCCTGGACCTCTCTGCAGCATTTGACATGGTCTCATATCCCATCGTTATCAGGTGCCTGCAAGAGATCGGCATCCAAGCACTGCTCTACACTGGATCTCTTACTTCTTAATGGATAAAATACAAGCTCCCATCCTGGCACTTTACTCCTCGGAAGCCCACAAACTTATCTGTCGAGTGGCTTGCTCAGTCCCTCCTCCTTTAAACACATGTATAATCTCTCTGGCCAATGTCATCTGTAGGCCTGGGCAGTGAATGTTGCGCCACGGGCCATGGCTCAGCCTGTGGCGCTACCCGCTTCATCATCGCGGGCCACGGTGTAGCCCATGACGCCCCCGTGGCACCTCCTTCTTCTCAGGTGCGTCCCAGTGCTGCACGGCTGTCCGCTGTTTCAGCATCGCGGTTACACTCCGTGACGCTTATGTCTAGTTGGGCACGCCACAGCACCAAGCGGCGGACTGTTAATGCTCAATCATACACAGTAGGAACACCGCATCTCTAATTTTGGAGCTGCAGCTTCCGGTACTTCTATGGGGCATAATTTCACTCACCTTTTGTTTTGCACATTTCACTGCGGCTTTCAGTATATTCTCCTGGTGACATCTTGTTACTTCTTCTTCCCATGAGTACTCAGTCCTGTTTCCCAGAAGGCCTTAGGAATGTTCTTTGTTTTACCCTTTCTAAGATGTCAACCTTTCCTTACATTTCCTTTTCCCTATCCAAGATGGCAAATGCTTATTTCCTGTTACATCACTTCCTGTTACATCACTTCCTTCCTATGGGTATTTAAGGGGCTGAATACTTCATTGCCTTATGTTGCAACACTCCTTGCTCCTGCTGGTGTGTCCTCGCTCCTGTTGGTGACCTTTGATCTTGCTTGGTGTATTTTTGCTTCCTGTTGGCGCACTTTTGTTTCCGGTTGGCGCTTCCTGTTCCAGTTTGGATTCCTTTTAACCTTCCACTCCTATTTGGAATTCTTGCCTTCTATTCTCCACTCCTTGTTGGTGTTTACTCTTATTTGTGGGTTCTTTCCTTCCTTTCCGTTCCTGGAGTCTCCGCCTTCAACAGAGGTTTTTCTCTATGGGTTTTTTTCCTCTTGGGACTCCTTTTGGAAGGCACAGTCTGCTCTGGTTTTTCATTGTCAGCAGCACCATGGCCACCAGAAAGGGTCGCCCTTACCTTGGACAGACCAGAACCCTCAAGGACCAAAGTCGAGAACCTCTCCAACACGCCAGAACTGGTAAGAACATTCATTACAAGTCGTGACAGTGAACTCCGCTCTGTTCGTGGAGCTTGCAGAGTTTTCTGCACTCCATGCAGCAAGCAGACTTCTGAGAACCTCTGCCCCACGTAGCAGAGATTGTTTTTCGCTCATGCTCACCAACGTTAAGTTGGCGAGCGAGGAAAATTCAATGCTACACCACCTCCCAGCGCGATTTCTCAATGCAGACAGTCGCGAATGGTCGCTACCGCTCGCGTTGAGAAACCTTCCATTCGCATTGAGGAAGCTGCCGATAGAGTAGACCTTCTGCTCGAGCGGCAGAAAGAAGCAGTGTCCTCTTGCACTGCATGTTGTGCCATTCACGCTGATTTTACAGCATGGGACAAACACCCAGCATTAAAAACCTGCATGAACGGCGCGACATAACGCACTCCGCCACTTGCGGAACTCCATGTGGTGCAGCAGAGTTTTTTTGTCACTTCACGGAGTTCTGCTTAATGGAACTCTGCAACCTCCGCCCAGGCCTAGTCATATGCACAGACGACATCAACATCCTCTCCTGTGCCAATGATACTTAACTTATACCTCAGCTCGAACAAGACCCTAACACAAGAAACAAGTTCACTGCCTGCACGACTAAAGTTGCTAAGAGGATACAAGCCAGTTGTCTCAAGCTCAACATCGAGAAGACATAAGTATTGATCTTCAGCAAGTACACCTCACAATGGGACTCCAACTGATGGCTGGCCAAACTCAAACCCACACCCAGCTCGAGTGACAGGAACCTCGGAATAAACATCAACAGCAAACTGGACATGACGGCACAAGTCAACACCAGCACTGAATCCTACTTCTGCACCCTGAAGATCCTGAGGAAGATCTTCAAATGGTTCCCAAGCAACACTAGAAAAACTGTCACCCACTCTTTCATCACCATCAAGTTGGAATATAGAAACACCCTCTTTGCCAGAGTCCCCAAGCCATTTATCAGAAGATTACAAACCATCCAGAACTCTGCAGCCAGACTCATCCTTAACCTTCCACACAGAGCTCACATCACAATATGCCTCAGGGAGCTCCACTGGTTCCTGATATGTAAACAGACTCATTTCAAACTCCTCACACACACATTCAAGGCAATTCACAGCTTAGGCCCCACCTACCTGTACTGTTGCATCTCTTTCCATCTGTCATCCAGACACCAAGGGGCAGATTTACAAGCCCCTTGCGCCACTTTTGCGTCACTTTTAACATGGGAAAAGTGACGCAAAAGTGGCGCAAGGGGCTTGTAAATCTGCCTCCAAGTCTCCACAGGATGGGCATTCTCTTACATTGTTGCTAAAGCAGGGAACCGCCTTCCACTCCACATCAGAGCCTCCTCCTCTCTTCTTGATATCCACAAAAAGCTGAAGACCTGACTTGTCAATTAACCAACCTACCATAGGCAGGGCTAGGCCCACACAGCTGTTAAGTGCCAGCATTCCCTCATGGCTGATTGTGCACTTTACAACTACACATAATATAACATACCATAACATAATAGAACATCCCAATATATCAGACCCAGTAGAGGTAAATAAGGAGTTCTCTGACATTTTTCGGAACAATTGGGCCATTTGCAATTTATCTAGCACCAAATTACATCGAAAGAGAACACTAAGCCTGTTGTACATAAAGTGAGGTGCATTCCAAAGGTAATAAAGGGGACTTAAAGGAAATAGCTTGAGAATTTGAGAGCTTTGGGAGGTATCAAAGCCAGCAGAATTATCAGAGTGGTTAGCCCTAATGATTTTAGTTAAAATGTGATGGAGAAGGAATACATCTCTGTGTTGACTTGAGAGATATAAATTCCAGTATATGGGTTCATATAGATCCCTTGTAAATATTCATAAGTATTTGAGCACAACGCATGATGCTGACTACTTTACGGTTATTGATCTCTCAGCTGCCTACCAGCAGGCCATCCTGTACTCTTTAGGGCATATATATATTTCAGAATGACTTTCGGCCTTACTTTAGGAGCTACTGTTATCAAGAGTATTATGCCAAGAATTCCTAAGGGACTTAATAAGGTATGTTTCTTTCCCGATAACATGATATAAATCTATGGAAAAATGTTGAGGAGTTCCGACAACAGATGGTAGAAAGAACTTCGTGAGACAACAATGTTGTGTCTTAACAATCATGATGTCAACAATATTGTGGGTCAGAATATCGCAGCTAAGACTAGCATTATTTATATTTTTTATATTGATGTTAAAAATAGCGTTGAGTGTTATCTCATTGTAATTTATTGTGCATTTTGCCCATTTTTTGGCTTTCAAATATTGTATTTGTTTTTTAAATGTTTTTTAATTTAGAAGTTTGTTATGTTTCAAATTGTTATTTTGTTTTTTAAAATGATATAATAACTTAATTTTAAGAAAATACATTATAAAATGTTTTACTCTTTTGTTTTTTCTTTATGAAAAATTCAAATTTATATATGATATGTTTTAACAAAATGATTCTAGTAAATCTTTTTTATATATAATATGATAAAGGTCTTTTGGTTGTTTGATAATTAAAACTAGTTTTTATTATTGTTTTATAAATTAAAATAATTGAATTTAGTTACTTTAAATATATTTACTGGTTTTAAAAAATGGTTTGTAATTTTGTATTTTTTACATTGGTAGTTTTAAACATTTTTTTAAATTTTTAAATTTAAATATATATTTTTGGAAAAGTAATTATTATTCATTTATTTTAAATGTATAGTAAATATTGGGGAGAGAATGTAGCCTAATGGCTAGGACGGTTGAGCTCAAATCTGAGGAACCGGGTTCGAGTCTTGGCATTGATGCTCAACATCCTATGATTCTGGGCAAATCACTTAATCTCCCCATGCCTAACAAAAATGAATGTGTCCTTGTGTAACGGAACTGGTGCACATGTAAAGCGCTCTGATACCTGATACCTTCGGGTCAAGTTTGCTCTATATAAACCTACGAAAAAATATATATTGGTTATGTTTTTAATTATTTGGTGGTATTTTCTATTTACTTTTTTACATTGTGTTGTTTACATTTTGAAATAATTCAACTGTATTTTTTAAAATGTATTCTTCTTAAGGTAATGTCTGTTATAAAGTTGTAGTAGTAGTTAATTTTGAAATCTAAAGCAGAGCCTTTTGTCTAATGTTGTAAAGTTTGGCATTGGAATAGGATATCAGCCCAACACTTTCTCAAATGTGTTGAAGTTTAGATTTGGAATAGTATATTTGACCCACTACCCACAAAGTCCAACACTTTACCCAATGTGGTTATGTTTGGAGTTGGAATTGTAAATTTAACCCCCAAAGTCCAAAACTTTCCTCAACATGAATACATTTGGAGTTTGCATAATAATTCTGTACCCCTCAAAATTCAACAATTTTGCTAATGTGGTTACGTTTGGAGTGAGATTGCAAATTGTGACTCCTTCCCCTGAAGTGCAACACTTTCCCTAAGGCGGTTATGTTTGGAGTTGGACTAGTTAATATGACCTCCCTAAAGTCCTACACTTTCCCCAGTGTGGTTAAGTTTGGAATGAGAATGCTAAATTTGACCTCTCCCCCTGAAGTCCAACACTTTTCGCAATGTGCTGAAGTTTAGAGTTGGAACAGTAAATCTGACACCCCCCAACCCCTAAAGTCCAAAATGTTCCACAATGAAGGCACATATTAGAGCACTGCTGTGGGACCTAACAACCACTGCATACTTGGTTCCTGAGTGGCCTGCCCACTGGTCCACACTAAACAGCTCCCCGCCCCAGCCTCGAACATGAACAGGCAGCGCGGCCATGGGTGGATCACTGAACTCCTGTTTTGAGCTGCACATGGGATTCAGATGGTTCTGAATCAGGAAAGGAGGACCCCCAAGGGCCATAGGAGAGAAAACAGCCACAGTATCCCACGGATGGGAAGAGCAACTGAGAAGACCATCCCGCAATCGAACGGAAGAGCCCAGATCGCCGCCAGTCATACGACATTGCCAGCCCCGATACAGGAGGAGCAAGGCTATTGCAGGTGCTTGCAGGGGTGCGGGCTTGGGAAGAGAGCCACAAGTGGCTATTAAACTGTCGTAGAGTATAGAATAGTAGTGGGTGCAGAGTTTGATATGGCATGGCTCTTGTTAGTTTAAATTTAGTTTTCACCAATTTTCGCAGGTGATGGGCAGGTGAATTTCTGCACAAACTGTACAACGGCAACCCCTAAAAGCTACACTAAGCTACACTAAATTGCACAGATTCCCCATCTAGATACCATGATATCTTGTTACCCTCACCGCTAAATTGGGTACTGGGTACTTACCTGCCCTCCTATCTCTTTTTACACTGAGGGAACCGGCGAGCATCACCCAGAAAGACTAAGGGGCTGCTTTCAGCTTGAACTTGTCCTGTGGTCTGTGTTGGGAGTCATCGGACGACTCAGAAGCACTGGGCATACACCGGGGGAAAAGTAGGCCTCCACAGTCCATATTTTGCACACCGGAGCCTGATCAACCTCACTATAATTAGCGCATCGTGCCCGCAGTGCCGTAGTCCCCAGAGCCAGGAAGAGGCATGGTCACCCCCCCCCCTTGGAATTGTGGTGTCGTGTTTGTTTGTCATTGTTTTATTCTGGAGGTTGGGCTTAACATCCTGGAGTCCCTAGCAGCCTGCTGGAAGTGAGGTCTTTTCTGGACTTGAGCATTGAACTGTTGCTCCATCATCGAATCCCGTAGTCATTATTATTGTTGTATTGTAGCAGTGGACAGTTTATTTGATCTTAAGGGAAAAGCCCAAGGTGTGGGTGAGGGGGCTTGAGTCTTTGTTTTGCCATGGGGAAAAAGAAAACCGTTGGGCCTACCCCTAAGTCACCTCAGGTGACACCCCATAGAATGACTATAGAGGGGTTTTCTGACTCACGTGTTAGTGTAGTATCTAAGGAAATTGATTTAGTGAAAAGGAGACTTTCCCTGTCTAGGGAAGGCCTGATTCGTTTCTCAGCCTCTCCTAACCCCACCAGGGTACAGGAGGATCCCGACACTCCTTCAGGCTCCACTATTCACAAGCCATCCAGCACCCAGAAGCGGAATAAGGTAGAATCCCTGCTTCTGAATTCCACAAATAAGAGGGGGGCAGTCTCAGTTACTAGGTCAGTAGACAAGGGGGCTATCTCCAGCCCAAAGCCTATTCTAAAGAACAATGGGAAGAAGGAAGGGGGAGTGGTGACGAAAGAACTTTCACTTGCTCATGTGGGCACTCAAACAGATCTGCCTTGGTTTGAACAAGGCCCTCAGCCTAACCTCCCCGACATTATGAATCAGTTGAAGGGGTTTATAACTGGTGTAGTGGATGCTCTCTCTTCTTGAGTGGAGAACGTGGAGACGGTCATTTATCAGTTAGGGGACACAACGGGCAAACTTCTTTCTGTTTTGACCCTGCATATTTCTCATAAGGTTTCTGGGAGGGGAAGAGAAGGATTGACCGATGGCTTGGACTCAGGAGAGGGACAGGGGGTGGGTCCTCTATATTGGACTAATGAGAGCTCCTAGGCAGCCAGAGGATATTCCCACCCTTCTAGCTTTACTTCCTCCTCTTCCTCGCTTGGCTGCCTTGGTAACAAAAAAACACACCTGCTATCGGGGGAGAGCACGGTGAATTTCCTGGGCTCACACCCGAACTCTGTCTCCAGCAAGGTAACAATCCGCTCCCTGCTGCAGTAGCTCCCTGTGCAGCGGTCCTGGCCAATGACCCCCTTTAAAATTCTCAAAACTGGAGACCTATCCCCAGTTGAAAAGTAAAGTTTGCATTGGCTTTCTAAGCAGGTTAGGATTGATCATTTGTGTGCAAGAGATATTATGATGGTGCGCAGATTGGGTTGGTTAGGTCACTCACCAAAATCTCTGTCAGGTGACTGTGTGGTCATTAACTTCTCTAACAATTGGTGGGCAGGAGTGCTTTGGACCAGTTCTGGAGGGGGAAAGGGTATGATACAGAGACTCTTTTATTCCCTTTGGGCTATTTCTATAAGCTATCGTTCGGTCCCCAGGAAGGGGGTGTAGAAATACCTAGGGTTACGGGCCTTGGTACTCAGCAGATCTTCCTCCCTTTTTGTGACCCTCCTATCACAATAGGTAATTGTTTGGATCCCCTGACTGATTTAGAGCACTTGGACTGACTGGAGCCCATAGAGCTTGCTCCACAGTGATCAACTCTGCTGGTTTTGTCCAGTGACACTTCTGCTGTTTATAACTCATTAAGGGTTTTGAGCTGGAACATCGCCGAAATTAGAGGAGAGATGGAAGATCAGGTATGTCTTGATCTCCTTAATGCGAATGATATTATTGTATTATATTGTAATTGCATTTATATAGCGCTTACTACCCCATACAAAGCGTCGAAGTGCTTTTTCGGCGAGTAGCACTCTACTCCAGAACCCATAAAAGATTAGTGGTAAATTAGTATAGTGAAATATGAAAATTAATTTGAGTGGTGGATATGTTAGTAAGTTATTTGGATTGAGAGGGATAGTGGAGGGATAGAAGAGGGAAAAGGTTTGCATTTATATAGCTCTTTCTACACCTGATGAGGTGTTAAAGCGATTTTTCGGCGAGTAGCACTCTAATCTGGAACCTATAAAGGATTGTGGTGAATGAGTATAGTGAAATATGAAAGTAATTTGAGTGGTGGATATGTTAGTCAGTTATTTGGATTGAGAGAGATAGTGGAGGGATAGAAGAGGGAAAAGGTTTGCATTTAAATAGTGGGTGCTACCCCTGAGGAGGCGTTGTAGCTCTTATTCGGCGATTCTCCAGGAAACATGACACAAGGAGGGGTTGCTAGTTTTAGAAGGATTTGTGCCGTTTATTTCTTTTGCCTTGCCCTCTGTTCATTGCCCGGCTAAAAGGGGCTTGGCTACTTTTATTAGAACTACCCTCAACTGTAAAATAGAAACTGTGGAATCCCACACACCAGCTATTCTAAGTATTCTATTGATATTTCCTGATCACCTAAGGGTGCTTGGTGTTAACATTTATCATCCACCTAGGGGTGACCAGCTAGTTGTTCATGAACCTAATCAGTTTCTTATCAATATGTCCACTCAGCATTCAGGCTTTACCTTAATTCTTCTAATGGGCAATTTTAACTTACACCTGTGTGGAGACTGTTTTTTAAATGGGGATACCTCAGAAGACGAGGAATGGTGATCAGATCCACCTGGAGCATTCTCCCATTGTGGATAGGGTTAATTAACTTTTTTGTAGATCATTCTCTTGTGAACTATTTGAATCGACAGGAGGCTGGGACACTACGCATCTCCTGACCTTTAAGGGATACGAAACAGCCTACTCTACTATTGACTATATATTAGTTTCTTCTTGCTTTTTAACTTCTCTGATTCGGTTTAAAACTGTTATGCATCCCATGAGTGATCATAATTCTCTTCTGACACATTTCAACTGGAACACTGCCAAGGCCCTGTATCAAGAACCGGTTGTCCCTGTTGCTCAAGGGTGCAGGCTTAAGTGGGCCAAGGTGGTTCCAGAGAATTTCTTAAGGACCCTGATTTCCACTCGCAGGTCGGATTTTAATGCTTGCCTAGATGAATATGCCCCTGTTTCTAATACTTTGAAGGCATTTGACAATATAGCTGGGAGTATAAAAACCGCCCTGGTCATACCATCTGCAGTTCACTCTGCACCACCCTGTAGATGGTTTGACAAGGATTGTAGAAGGGCCCACAGAGCCCTTATGTCTGCTTTTTCACAGAACGCACAGGGACAGGGGGAAATCAGGCAGGCAAGAGTTTGCTATCGGGCGGCGTGTAGCAATAGGAAGACATTCCTTAAGTTGGAACTATGGGAGAGATTAATGGAAGCCTGTGCCACGAGAGATTCTGCTAAGTTTTGGCAGATTGTGAACCATCCCATCTTTGCCATGGATGAGGTCTGTACTCAGGCCTTGATCATTCCCCCACAGGAGTGGCGGGAGCCCTTTGGGGCTATCTATCACTTGGAAGAAAGCACTGATCCTGTATCATGTGAGGGGAACCGGGCCTGAACTTTCATTGGATAGAGGTTAAGAAAGCCATCCGAGCCATTACCGAGGGGAAGGCCCCGGGTCCAGATGGCATTCTGGGGATTTGTTCAAGTCTTTGGGGGATCTATGGGCCCCCTGCTTGACTAGCACTTTAACGCAGCTGCTAGAGGGAAGATGATTACCAGCTGGAAAAGCTCCATCATAGTACCAGTTTTCAAGAAGGGGAGCAGGACTGATCCTGCCTGCTATCAACCTATATCCCTGGTGGACAGCGAAGTTAGGGTCCTGGGAAGGGTTTTGTTGGACCGCTTGGCATCGTTGGCTAGTGAGGGGAACATTCTCACAGAGATTCAGTTCTGATTTAGGCCTTGCCGGGGGCAGTGGAACAGCCCCTTAACCATATGTTGTTGACAAACAAGTATACTAGAGCAAGAGGAGGGTTGATCAGCTTGGCCTTCATGGACCTCAGTCCAGCCTTTGATCATGTCAACAGAGCTAAGTTGTGGGCTGTACTTGAGTCCATAGGGGTTGAGCCAGCCTTGCTTTCCTTCCTGCAAGCCCTCGATGAGGACCTTTCCGCCACGGTTAGATTTGGAATGGAGGGGGAGTGCACAACGTTCCTGGAAATTGGGGGGTGCACCAGGGGTGTATTTTGGCCCCCTTTCTCTTCACTCTGTATATTAATGTGTTGGAGGCAGCCCTGTTGGAACAAGATCTAGACATTCCATTAGTTGGTGCTCGCACGTTTGCTGGTTCTTTTTTATGTGGACGATGCTGTCCTCATGTCTAGGACTGTCAATGGGCTGCAATGACTGATAGAGCACTATGCAGGTTATATGGAAGGACTGGACCTTTCCACAAACCATCTCAAATCCCATGTGATGGTGGTGGGACCTAGGAATACCAGGTCAAAAAGCTTTGTGTCAAAGGGTCATTCCATCTCTTGGGTAGAGCACTTTTCCTACCTGGGGATTCATTTAGACTCCAGGTTTTCTTGGCAACCACAGATGAAGAAAAAGTTGCTGAAACTCAAATCGGCCACTGCGGGGGTTGCCCTTTTAGCTAGACGCTTGGGCCAAACTAATGCAGAGGTGATGTTAAAGGTCCTCAAGGCTAAATGTGTGTCAATGGCCAGTTATAGCTGTGAGATTTGGGGTTATGTATCATGTCCCCAGCTATAGGTGGTCAAAAACTCTTTTCTTAGGGACCTCCTCAAAGTTCCTGCAAGCATCCCCTCAGAAATGTTGCATGAGAAAGTAGGCATTGGTTACATAACAGACTTGTTTGCCCTTTGTCCCCCTGATCTTCTGGCTATCAGTCTGGTTGAAAGAAGATCTCTTGCTTAATAGGCTAATAATACACAATTGTATGGTGTTGGAAGGAGCGATGAGTATTTCTTGGCTAGCCTATATCAAGCTTGGTTTTAAGTCTTTGGGCCGATCGGAGCTGTTTTCCAATCATGAAGGGATAGTCAAGAGGTACATTCCCTAGGTAAAACAGGCTTTTTTGAAAGGGTGGCTTGAGAACGGGAAGCCTTAGCCCTTCATAAGCTTTCCTTCTGATAATTCCATATGACGAAGACAGGGCAGGTTATTGAACCCTATCTACTGGCTTACTTCAGGTATAACAAGAGTTATCAGCTTTTGTTACCTACAGAGGCTTGGTGTACAGTCTCAGATCTCCCTTCTTGCTCTTGCGATCAAGTGTCCCTCCCTGATATGTATACCATATTGTTATGATATGTCATAGATTGAATCGGCTGTGCCGCAATTTAATCCGGCCTCTTCTTTTGAATCTGAATTTTATTCAAGTGCGACCAGCTTTTTACTTTCTCCAGATGTTAAAAACACCCATTATTTGTTACTATTTAGCCCGTGTTTTATCAGGGGTTGTTAATGGCTACTGAAATTGAATTATAGACGGCTGGTTTTAATAGGACAGTTATTCTTTTAATTGATGAAATGAGCTATCTTCATTCTATGTGTTTCTATCTTTAAGTGGATTTTATGTATATATTCTATTGAATGTTGGGAGATTTGCGATACCGATTTTTTATATTGCATGATGTCTTTTCTATGTACTTTTATGATTTGAAAGAAAATCGAATAAAGTTATAACTAACTAACTAACACAATGTGGTCACTTTTGGAGAAGAAATAGTTAATCTGAACACCTCAAAGTCCAACATGACCCCCCCAAGCCCAACACTTTCCCCATTGTTCTTAAGTTTGAAGTTGGAAAAGTAAATCTGACCTCCCAAAGTCCAACACTTCCCCCAGTGTGGTTAAGTTAGAAATGGGAATAGTAAATCTGAACCTTCCCTCCAATACTTTCCCTAACATAGTTGGAGTTTGAACAGTAGATCTGTCCCACCCGCCCTCCAAAGTCCAACACCTTCACCAATATGGTTAAGTTTGAAATGGGAATAGTAAATCTGAATCCACCAAATCCAACACTTTCCCCAATGTGGTTAAGTCGGCAGTGGCAATAATAAATCTGAGCCCCACAAAGACCAACATTTTCACCAGTGTGGTTAGGTATGTAGTGGTAATGGCAAATCTGAAACCCCTAAAATCCAGCACTTTCCCCAATATAGTTAAATATGGAGTGGGAATATTAAATCTGAGCTGCCCAAAGTCCAACACTTTCCCCAGTGTGTTAACATTTGGAGTGGAAATAGTGGTTCTGATTCCTTCCAAAGCCCAGGGGTATCCCAACGTGGTTACATTTGGAGTGGAAATAGTACATAAGGACTCCCCCCCCCTCCACAAATACATGACTTTCCCCAAATGTGCTTTAGTTTGGAGTGGGAATAGTACATTTGCCGACCCCACTAAAGATTATCTTCCCCAATGTGGCAAAGAGTGGGTTGTAGTAAATTAGACCTTCCTTAAATTATAACACTTCATCCGGTGTATCTACATTGTTTATTGGGAATATTAAACGTGATGTCAAGAAATTGTTAGCATTTGTTTGTATATTTTATTTTGTACATTAAAAAGTAATACTCATTTATAATATAATTTGTTTGCTTTTTAATGCAGTTTTTTAGAGTAATATTTTTAGATCGTATTATTTTACATGTTTTATTAACATCTCCTTTTAAATATACAATTGTTTTCAATGATTACAACCAGTTTTTAGATTTGTCTTTTTCTGAGAAACAATATTTATTTACTTCAGATTAATTGCACAAATTATATAGTTGCAGTGTACACAAACTTTTATTTGTAGTTTTACAGGTTTTAAAACATTTTGCACAGTATTTTTTTAACAAACATGTACCTTTTTACATTACTTAGATTTTGTAAATTAGAATAATTTACAAAGTACTGAAACAAATGGTTTTAAGTTTGTATCAGTATTTTTAATATATTTTATGCAGAAAATATGATTGTACATTTTTCAAACAGAAACTTTGTTCAGAATTTTAACAAGTTGTGGAGCATTTTATGAACATTAATTAAGAAAATATCATTTTGTAAAACTGATTTCTAGAGATAGTTGTTTTCAATCTTCTCACCATGTTTTCCAGTTTATTTGATTTTGTAGTATTTTTTTTATCATTTTGGGCTGTTTGTGGAATTTGCAGTCGCTGTTTACCATGGCTGGTTTCCAGTTCAGGTAAGACTATTTTAAACTTTTTCTAAGAGTTTAGTGGTAGAGGTGAGTGTTTAGACTTAGGACCAATTACGTGTTTGGTGGTCTGACAGCCGGACCGCCGTTGTGCTGGTCGGGAGAATGCCTCCAAGCTGGCATCATCCCAACCACGGTATTACGATAACACCACCGGGCTGGCAGTGTTGTGGTGGTGGTGCCACGGCGGTGGCATGCTTGGGCTCATAGAAAGAGCCTGACGCATATGCCAGCACAGTGGCAGCACCACTTGCACATTGGTGCATTGCGCACCATGCACAAAGTTGTGCAGGCACATAGTGCATGCATGGCAGTAAAAAAGAGGGGACACAACATGTGCCCCCATGCGCAACCCCCCATGGACTACAATGCCCATGAGCCCTGTTTGGGCCCCCTTCCCTGCCTTTCCGCTCACCTTTTCATGGAGGGGTCACCTACATGAACAGGTTGGCGGAAAGGCAGGTCGTGATCAGCACAGTGGTGCCAGCATCAGCACCGCCGCCCATTGATCACTGCTTTACCCACTCCCGCCCCGTCGAGATCCAGGATCCTGGCGGTGGTGGGGGTCTTGCACTGGGCTTGTGGCAGTCTAACTGAAAGCCTCGAATCGGGCGGTCGGACCGCCGAGGAGGTGGCAGTCGTACTGCCACCGTGGATACAGCAGTTTTGGGACCACTGTACTCGTAATCGGGCCATAATTTAGGCTAGTCTTTATAATTGGATATTGTTTTAGCGACTGCTTTCAGGGAGGTATGTTTTACTTAGTTTAGAGTACTGTGGTAGGTCTTATTGTGAAATGTAATGTTTGATTATGTTTTATATGTGTGTTCTGTGTGTTTACTTATGGTTCTAATGCTGATTTAATGTGCTTTGTTTTATACTACAGTTGTGTATTTTGGGTGGGTTTATCTGCTTTTTCCTATACAGGCTTTTATTTTTGAATGTCAGAGTTTATTGTTAACCTGGAACCATTTTTTTCCTTTAGAAAAGAGATGGTTATTTTTTAACCAAAAATAATTTCTACTTTTGTTTTATTTTTTCTATTTTCAGAGTCTTCATTTAATTTTAAAAATATTTTGGGTTTTGGATGGATTCCTCCAAATATTGCACTCATGTTGGTTGTTCTATTCTGTTTTTATTCATTTTCTTATATCAATGTTTTTTTGGGAGTGTATTTTTTGGATCGTTATTTCATTGACTAGTCCTTCAGCTACAAAATGTTATCTTATTTTATTTATTTATGTTATTGGACAGGCAGTAGTAATTTTTCATATTGTGTTATGTTTGCTTATTTGGTGTCTGTATACATGATTTTTACAGTATTAGTAGGTTTTATATATGGGAGAAAAGGGTTTGTTTATTGTATATTCATTCATTAATATTTATCATAGCACATTGTAATTATCAATCTGAATTTTTGCCTTAGGTATTTGTTTATTTAGACTGCTATTTAAAATTTGCTTTAGTAATATTTAGAAATAAACATTAATAAATTATGCATGTTTGGTTTTTAGCAAGGTGAAATGGTGTTGCTGTTTACTGTTGTTTTTTTGGAGTTCTTGCTATTCAGTCTAGATATCACAGGACAGGGTTGTTATTAAAGAGCCTTACTTTGAATAACAAGAGTTCATGCATTTTTTGTTTGGAGATTTTTGGTCTGAGTTGGGTTAGTGATTGTTCCAGTCTTAGCTGCTGGTAGGTTTGTTCTTTTTTAAAGTATTTCTAGGCCTTGGTAGAGGGTCGTGAGACTTCTTCCAGGTGTTCCTTGGAAAACATTGCACCATACTTCCACTACATTGTTTGTGTTTGCTTCTGGTGACACTGTGATGTCATAGACATTTCATCATGGAATGTGATACTTGGGTTGGTGTCTGTGGCCTTTCCTGTGCAGGCATCCAACCCAAGAAACCTTAAAATGATCCATTAGTGAAAACAGTTTTTGTATTTTAGGTAATAGGGGGATTCAATTAGCAACTCATAATTTTATATGTCTTCTGTTACAGTGATGCATGCTAAGACTAATAGCTTTTTTATTTCATGTGCAAATTCTAAGTTAGTTGCCTATTTTATGCTCATGGGGGATGTTTGTAGCTGCCTCTATATGGTCCGGTAAAAGTGATGATAGCATAGCACCCCTAAATTGCTGTGCATTTGTAGATTATAAGTATGGTTGAAATCATTGCCTGTTCAAAATCTATGTTTTTTTGTGGGCTATAGTTATTAGTTGTTGTTTTTTCTGTGTTAGCATTTCATTGTAAGTTTCACTTTGTTTCTTAGGTACCAGTGCATCAACTAATGGGATGTTTGTATTTTGATGTTGACCATGAATTGTGTATATTTGAATGAGTGGTGGAGTGCAGAACTGAAACATGCCATCATCCATCCATGTTTTACGTTAAGTTTAGTAAATTGTTATTGGTAGCATAAATTAATATTTTTTATTGTTTAGGTTGCCATACAGTTAAAATAAGATGCATTTTTATGTGCAATTAGTAAGTCTTGGGGTATTGCTATCTCTTCATATTTTGTAGGCCCTACTGGTGTTTTCCTGGCTGTTCTAGGTGTTCAAGCAGTTAATCATGTAAGATGGGTGTGTCAGTGGCTTGGCCTGTTTCTTGTTATTATTTTTAAGCATTTGTTCTGTTGGCCCTTGTGAGCTGGTACTGGACTCTTTCCGGTCCTGCAAAATATTTCTGACTTATATTTTAGTAATATTAGTGGGGGTCATTATGTTTCCAAATGCTTTCAACTATTTCCTTTTCAATGGTAGGCCTGCATACCATGTATTTGAATAATATGTTGTACATTGCCAATATATTTTGCTGTTGGTGGAGTTCTTACTACTAAAAGTATTTCCTCTATAATTTAATAACATCTTCTCTTTTTGGGATTTGATGTACTTGCTGTTGTCAATATTTTATCAGTGGGTTTAAGAGTATAATAAATATACATTTGTTTTATTAAAAAATGCATGATGATATATTTTTTCATGGGTATGGAACATATTTTTGGTCCTGAAGAAACGCTAGGGATCCAGTACTGACCAACATAGCGTGAAACATGTCGACCACGATAGTTCACTAAAACACACTAACTGAGTAGTGGTGTATCATAACCTTGTGCACACTACTACATCTTAGTTTTTAACCTTACCGAAGGGTCTCTGAATAAAATTTGATCTCCTTTAGGTAATTTTAAGATCACACTCTCCACTTTACACATTAAACCCCACACACCTGCATGCACCATCAGGGCTGACACAAGAAAAGATCTCAGACAAAGAGCCCTCTCACGGGGCCTGTGGGGCATTGAAGCGCCGGCCCCACGAGGAGCAAAACACCCAATGATAAAGCATGACACCCACATAGGTGTGTGAGGGCAACACTTCCAAATAAGGAAGATCCCCCTGGAACCATATATATTCCAACCACATCTGTTCTTTAACGTTTTCTATACCCTCTTCACATAGGAACAAGTACCCACACTGATTAGACGTGTCAATTATAGTGAGGAGCACAGGTACTAGACATTAATCTGGCTCCTAGTCCCCCTCTTTTGATTCATGATATATTTATTTTAACATTTTTACATTACAAGTGCACATCTTAACTTACATTCCGGGTGTTGTATTTACTTCATGGTAGTTCTGTACTTTTCCCTTGCAGATGTGTTTGGTAATGTTTTTGGCACAGTTTTATTTTTTTGCCATCTGTTGAGATGAAAAATGTGCTAGTTGTGCTGGTTTATTTTTTATTGTAGCTAGGGTTTTATTTCTTAAATATTTTAAATGTGTATTTTTAGTTTAATTTTAGTTTTGTTCTTTGGTTTCTATCGTTTGATGTGGACTATTAGGAATTTTTGGGAATTCAGAGACTGTCTTTATTTCTTTTCCTAGTGTTTTTCTTTATTGTAGACAATGCACCTGCAATTTAGAGAAATACACATATAGCATAGTTTAAATTATTTATCTTAACAAACTTTTAGTTATTTGTTGTTTTTGTTTGCTTTCATTTATTGTCAAAATTACTTTATAGAATTCAGTGGTTTGTTGAAGTGTTGCAGTCTTCTTTTGTAGGTTTCCAATCCAGCAGAATGATGTCCTGCTGTAATTCTTTTTTTATTAAGCATTTGTTGTGTGTTTTTGTGGCCTTTTTATACTCTTTGTTAATTGGAAAAGTGTATATATTTGTTAACTTTGTATTTGATTGGTTGGTTGGAGGTTAGTTTGGATTCTTTTTTTGTACCATTTATGGTAAACACTTATTAGATTATTCATTTTTTATTTAATGTATATAAATGTTATTTTTACATATGTTTATGTGTTTATAAATTTTATGTAATATTGTGTATTTTATTTTGACTTTTCTGCTATATTAATGTCATTGATATAGTATAGGTTCACAATATTTATCTTTCCAATATTTGTTGGTGATATATTTTGATTTAGTTTTTCTGTATATTGTTTCAGGAAACTGAGGCTGAGGAACATGACAATAATCTTAGGGTTGTTTTAAGAAAGTTGGACGAGGCAGGTATGAGTGAAAATGAGTAAATCCCAATTTGGGTAACATCAGTTACATGCTTGGGGTACACCATTTCCAAAAAAGCCACCCAAACCAAAATTGGATTTATTTGATATTAAAAAAAGCACCACTGGTATGCTCCTCTCCAGATGGGCTCTCCAAGCTCAGGGCCAGATGAGAACACGATGTAGTCTAGTTAGAAGACTCTGAATGGGAAGAAGAGTGAACCTATATGAGAGAAGTAGCAATTTGTTTAGTTTTTATCTTTGCTTTGCACAAACGTCTATACTAAATATCCTACATCAGTGTACGACTATTCAAGAAGGGAAGAGTCCATCAATGTTATGCTCTAGAGGATGAGGAAGGACAGTACATTCCATTATATTTTATGGGCATTCTCAAGGTACCTGTCTTTTAGAGAGCAGTGAAGGACAAGCTACACATGGTCTTAGAGATCCTCATTGATCTGTGGGTACCATTAATGCTACTAGGTTTTTGGGGTTAGCAGAACCTGTTAAGATATCACAGACTGTTCTAGGACTGGAGGTGGTGAATTGTGATATCACTTAAAAATGTGGGGAGAGGTAAAAATATGCCAGTTTGGAGGAAAAGTGAAAGAACATGGACAGCTGCATGGATGTGGAAAGCAGTGTGTATCTGAACCATAACTGTCCACATAAGTTTGATAAAGTTTGGTAGTCTTCAATACGATTACGTGGTAAAACTTAGTTTACTTACTGCCTCTGCTATCTTTCTGTTTTTAACTAATGTGGGTGGCAGGCCTATACATAGAAGCTTTGATTGTATACAGCAGACTCATTTTTATTGCAGACGCTATGCAATGTTATAATACTTACATTTCTTTATCTCTTGTATTTGGCCATGAAATGTTCTATGTCACATTAATTGTTAATTATTATGGGAAAAGTTTGAAAAAATATCACAACTGTGCTTTGAAAAAAGATCAGAGACATATAAAAGGGATAAAAAATAATTATGGGCTTTAGCTACAGTGTTACTCAAGTGCTCCCTTGAATGAATGGATGAACAATTTATAAAGTACTACAGCTACCCAGAAATGGGGTCCAGGCGCTGAGAAAAGAAAGATGTGGGAGTAACAGTCCTGCTGGAAGGACAAATCTAGTTTAATGTGACTAAGACAGGTTTTACATTTTTTGAAAAAGGGCCTCAGTTGGAGCATCACAAAAACCCGTAATAAATTCATTCCAGAGTCTAGCTGCTAAATAGGTGAAGGAGGGGCTGTCCTTGTGAACTTGAGAGTAACTGGATGAGCAGGTCATTGAAGTGTCAAAGGACATGACCTGACAAATAAGATTTGATCCCTTTTTGAAGGTAGATCAGGACTCTTTTTGTGAAACACGCTATAGGTCATAGTAAGTGCTTTAAATTTGATTTTGTCATGTATAGGAAGCCAATGAACCTTCTTAGGATGTGATGATATGGATAGGTAATGTGGAAGATTGATAATGAGCCTGGCCATTCATTGAAATACACTTATAAGTTCCCTACTCTAGAGAAAGGTATGATGAGATGCATCACAGCCTGGACAACACTGTGATTCATTATTAGAAGATGAATGTTACTTGGATCCCTGTGTCCTTAACAAACTATCAAAACTAGATAATATATTGTAATATTCATTTCTGCTTGATACATAGCAAATGCACAACATATAAAGTAAGGCGTTCACATTTTTCACAATTTCTAAATGCTGGATCGGGCTGGACTGTTCCCATGAGGCACAGGGTCAGACTGATTTGCATATGGCCATGTCTGAACTGGGGTGGCGGAGTGAGCTAAAGAATGATGATGGATTAAACCCAGATCAGTTGACTGGGGGTGAGTGCTTGCAATGTTCAACACTCCGTCCATCATCCTCTTTGGTTTTGCTATGCGGATTTCTTTCTTATAGCAGTAGAACTGCATAGTATGAATTAGCAAAGCTTAAATGGAACTTTACTATGTTCCCACCACCCCACAGAAGAGATGTGGCCCTAGATCTGCTGACTCTGAAATGTGTAGACCCAGGTTTGAATACCAGCCTCCACATTAATTGATTCTGTGTAAATCACATAATCTCTCTGTGCCTAGAAATGTAATATGTGATAATTATGTTTGTGTAATCCCCACTTGATGTACATGGTCAAGAGGATCTCCTATTTCCATAAGTAATGTACAGCGTTTCTGAGCTAGACTCGTATTATATAAAAAAAATACATGCATGCAAGAATGCACCTGAGGCTTTTCTTTTCTGTTCATTGGTAGATGTATTGGCATTTGTAAAACAGACACATCGGAAGGTGAAGCAGCACCAGGGTACCTTCTTTGGTGAAGATATACTTTTCTAAGCATAGCGTGTTGGTGGGGGTAAGACAAGGCAGATTTTAGCCTGGCTTGGGCCAAAGATCTGGCTCTGTCAGTTCAGTATAACACACAAAAGAAGTAGGAAAGTGCTTATTGATAGTGGCACGTGCTCAGTGAGTAAAAACTGCCCTCACTCACAAAATTGTGACATGATTCATCATCGGGCTTGCTTACTGACACCCCTGCGCAGACCCGAGCCTGGGGTGGAGCAAAAGGGAAGGGGAAACAATACAAACAATAAGTTTTGGGATCACCAAAGAAAAGTGAAGCCAGTAAAGGTTAAAACTAGCTCGGATGTGTCCCCACTAAAACATTTGTATTCCTGGGCCATCCAGCTAGGTTTAAAAGTGTGAAGGATGGTGGTGATAGGAGAAGATTAAGATTCCTTCACCCCTCCTTGTAGGAAGGTGGAATCTGACTGCATGGTTGCCCCCACTTTTTTTCTGGTGTTTTGATGGTTTTTGACTTAGTTTGGCTGGGAACCTGCTATCCAGGACCCCAGCCTAGCTGCTTCCTCTCTAAATGGATTCCTAGTACCTTAGGTACACTCCAGATTGGATTCTGGGGTGCCCTTATAAGTCCCTAGTATATGGTATACTATGTACCCAGGGCATAGGTACCCCAGAGGCCTACCAGGGGCTGCAGCATGTATTATGCCACCCCTGGAAGGCCCTCCAAAATGACACCACAGGACTGCTACAGCAGCCTGAGTGAGGTGGTGCATGCACCCCTTACTGAGATATAGGTTCACTATATCTCACCCTATCACTGCACATATAAACCTATCAGTCACCCCTATGGCAGGCCTTATCAATCCTGAAGGCAGGGTGCTTGGTTTTATGTGAGAGGGTGCCCCTGCATGAGCAGAGCCCCTCTGCAGCCTTCGGAATCTCCTCTCTGGGGTTGTCTGTGGTGCAGCCTGACCATATACTCTTAAGTGCATTATATCTTAAACGGTAAATGCAAACTTTGGGATGGCTGCACGGAAACATGTCGTGTTTGGTGTCAAACACCTTGGAATCATACCCCCACACCAGTAACTGGTGTGGGAGTATGATCCCACCCTTCTAGAGGGAGAGACATGACAGCACCGGTATACCCGGTAGAAACTTTACAGAGCCTGGCATCACAAAATGGATGCTGCAGCCACAGACACGAGTCTGACCTCCCACTGCTGACCGAAACTCCGGCAGGGGAGGCCTGGACAATAGGTTTCCTGTCGTAGGGAGGTGTTACCACCTCCCAGACAGGCTTTTAGTGTATTGGGGCTGGGTGGGTGCACTCTCTGAGTGCTTTGAAGTCCTGCACTGGGGGCACATTTGGTGTCCTCGTGCATACCCCAGTTCAAACCGGTTGCAGGGGCTGCCAGCCCCTGCTCTGGCACGAAACTGGACAAAGGAAATGGGTGTAGCCACCCCTCTTTCCAAACCCTCCCATAGGTGGGTCCCCAGAGTTAGTCCAACCCCTTTCTTAGGTATAAGTAAGGAACCCCTGGCAACAGGACTTTAGATATCCCTGGACGAAACTCTGCAACTGAATCCTAGAACTTCGACGCTCTGCTAAAGACTAGAGGACTGAAGAAATCTCCCTTGGGGTCAAGGAGTGACTCCCCTGCTTGGCAGGCACCAACAAAGCATTTGCCGGTCTGCATCTCCGAAGCTCCCGCCGGACTCCGAAGTACCTGCAGCCCAGGAAGAGGATTTCGAGACTTCTCAGAGGCCGATCCGAGTCCCCAGCAAAGCTGAGATCCGCAGCCCTCACGAGTGACGTGGAACCGGAACTCCTGGACACCATGCACATTTGCTAGTGCATTAACTTTTCGATATCTCTTGAAGTCCTGCTTTGGGTTACTCGTAGCCCAGGCCCCAATCACTATTTGCACCGAAGATTGTGAGCCTACACTCCACGAGTGTTCAGTGGGCCCGCTTCTTGCATTTCTGCTTGAGGCACCTTCGCAATCCCTGGTCCGTCGACTGGTGGGTCCCTGTGAAGGCAACTCTGATTTTATTTGGGTTTTCCTGGTTGCTCCAGACGTGCCCTGACTCCCCACCAAGTGGTGAGTCCCGCAGACCTTGCTGGTCTGCTCCGAAGCATCTTTCTCCTTTCTGCGTGGGTTGCTGTTGCCAAGGCTTGTTGTGTTCAATCCGGACACCAATGCTGCAGCACTCGACATCCTTTGTGGGACAGCTCGAATCCAGCTCCTGGTTGTCGTCGACGCCTCCGGGGCCTTGTGGCTGAAGAGTCAAGCTTCACCTCTTTCACCCAAAACACCCAACATCGGTGGGCATCCGCCTATCGTGCCCGTGGTCACTGGCAAGTGACCCAGACTCTGTCCCCTCTGCTTTCAGGTTCTTCTCATCTCCGATCCAGGCTTGGATCTCTTCGGACACTTTGCATCTTCCCGGCAGCAGCACTTCTTCGCAGGCTGCCATTGAAATCGACGACGCGACCCGACACCATTCGACACCTATGCACCCGGCTTCCCTGGGTGAGGTAACTCGAGTACTCCGGTGCTCCCGAGGGTGGTAACCCTAGAACTGTCTAAGTCCAAGAGGGTTTTGTCCTAGTCCATTTCTAAGTGTCCTTAAACTCTAAAACTCTGACCGCGACTTTCCCATAGACTTTAACGGAGCTCGCGGCTGTGTTCACACACTGCACACAGCCCCCGTGGGTCCCCTGTGTCACTACCTTGGGTGGTTCCTTGGGGTCCCAGCGATTCTACAGGCTCTAGGCCTTGTGTCTTCTTAAGTCGTGGTTCTTATACCACTTTCTTAATATATGGTTTGGTACGCCCGTAGGGCTAATCGTATATTGTGCTAATTTACTGTGCTATTTGACTTGTAACTTGTGTACTTTGACCTCTAGCCTCATAAAGAGACTAGTGGGTAGTGTTTAGTAATAAATACATATATGTTATATATATACCTGGTGTGGTTCTCCTTTCATTTGGTCATTCATGAGGTTATAGACTGGTAAAACAATTAGCTTTACACTCCTTCAAGACTTAGCCTGAAGGCTGCTCTCCATAGCTACCACTAGGATAGCTTTCAATAAAGGTTGTCTTTAAACCTATCATCAATAAAGGTCGTTTGGACTGGTGCAAGGTGCCCACTAGAACTAGTGGACAGCATATGCCAGGCCAACTTCTCACACTCCTTACTGAAAAGGTGTTGACATGTTTCTGCCGCTGTAACCGTGCCCACAGTGATGGGTCACTCCGTCATTCATCAGGACCCTTGTTACCTCGCCCCCCTTCTTGTTGTGTGATTTTCTGCCAGTTCAGTGCCCAAATCATGGATGAGTTATGCAGAAGCCAGGACGCAACCCTAGCACCCTTCCATTATGCAGCTTAATTAAAGGAAAATAAAGACTCCACACCCAAAACAAACAACTAGAGTTGCTCATACAGAGTCAAAGCATGAGAAAAATACAAATAGTATTTTATTTCTTTTTGCACGCACAGAACCTGCAGGTTTCAGTAAATGCAGAGCAATATGTTAAAAATATGCCTGGCAGACATGATTGGGTTTTTGATGTCTTGGCTCCTGCTTTGACTCTTAGGACCAAGCCAGACCAACAACGCAGCTCTGGCTCGGCTCTCCTTATGTGTATGTAAACTTGCCCACCTCTAGCCCTGCCAGGGCTCATTGTTGTTATATTAAAATAAAGCTTTTACGCTCGGTGTTCCTGACATGACCTTGTACTGGGAGACCTACTAAAATAAAATGTAAAACTGGAGGCAAAGCTCATAACCTGACAAAATTGTATTCAGAATCCATTTAACTGAGGTAAGATTCAAACTCCAAACTTTGAAAATAAACGCCAATAATAATTCTGTTTGAGTTCTCATAACATACGTGCTTAGAGAAACTCATTTTTAATACGCTGCATTTTATTGCAATCGGTGTTATGCATGTGGTTGTTTTTTGGCATTATTTTTACAGTTTCACCTAAAGGGAACAACCTAAATGTGATAATTTGCTAGCCTAAAAGGCTCATGCTGTCATGCGAAATAATAGGTTTCATATAGCTTTTTTCCTTTTCTCCATTGTGCTTTTATTTCCCGCATATTTCCAAATGTGACCTAATTTACATATCGCGGCACTTCATCTCTTTCCAGGGGTATAATGGTGCGACTAAAACAATGCTGTAAGTTTCTTGAAGTGTTCTAGCAATGGTACCCCCTGCCTACGTAATCAGTAGTCAGCACCAGGTGGATGTATTTTTTAAAAGCATCGAAAGAATAATGGCTTTATTTTTTGTAATTCCCAGCAAATCTTAATTTCTCCGAAGTCCAAAGCCAGCCATTCATTGGGTCACTGTTAGGCCGGGTCTAGTTTCCTGTGTGTCTGGCCTTTTCGTCCTTGTCAACTGAGTCTATTTGTAATTAAAATTCAACCATGGAGTGTGACAATTACTCCTTACTTTTATAATTTTTCTTATCGCTATGGCAACCACAACATTTCACCTTGTACATCGGCGTAACGCTCAGACTGATGCACTTTCTGAACTGTTTGTTTGCTGAAAAGGGGAGCTGCAGAGAGGCTGCCTGTTAGGCGGGAGGCGCGAGTTGTCAAGACAACGAGGGGCCTCAAGATGTCCTTATCGCAGTACTAAACTGGAGCTTTAAATTAATTCGCAATAATGTCTTTTTGTAGCTCTTGTTATTTAACAGAAATAAAATAAATGTCCTTCTATGTCCACACATAGCACCTGTCCCATCGTAATTCTATGCACTATATATTTTATAACAGTTATCTGTGAGTGGAATTTATCTTGGTCGTGTGACATCTGCTAACATACTGTTGTAAGGCGCTAGCAGCAAGTTAGTGCTTCAAATGACGGTCTGCATTAAAAATATCCCTCAATAAAACGAAATGTTGAAAAAGCAATCGAAACTACTCTAATTTGAGAATAACTTGCACAACTGAGGGGAAAAAGCCTGACTTTTAAAAAATGCATTTTTTTCTGGATGCACCACCTTTGTTTAGAGGTCCACATCGCCATCTCAACCATTTCCGCTTCCTGAAAACGCCCTCCCACAACCTGGTGCAAAATAAGTTATTCTTTCAAAACAGTGTAAAACCAAGAACAGAATGTCGAACTACACCAGAACTTTGGTTCTCTTTGCAAGCGTATGAAATGAAGGCTTGCTGGGTACTCCTACATAAAATATAAATACATTTCTATTTATTCGAAGGGTGCACTAAACTTCGTCCTTTCTGTCAATAGTGATTGCTAAAAAAACATTGTTAATTGGCATTCTATACTTACATGGCAGTCATGAATTTTAAATATAGTTTTTATTTGACACATAATATTGTAAGATTTTTTTTTGTGTTTTTGTCATTTCATTACTTTATGCATGGGAACATCTACATTTAACGCCAATTATAATGTACAAAAAATTGGAATAATAACGTACCAGTCGTGTTACTTTGGCCAAGACTTTGTCAGCCAACGACAGACGGCTCTTAAAAATGTTTAACGCAATGTGTTTTAACTTTTAGGGGCCTATTAGCAATAACCGGCGATAATTATCGCTAAGCGCACTTAGCGCTAGGATAATTAGCGCCGGCTATCGCAGGTTTCTATCGCGGTGATAGCGTGCTATCAGCAACGCTTATCTCCAATGCGATAGAAACCCTGGAGAACAGTGTGAATATCGCTTGAAAACAAGCGATATTCACACTGTGACCAGTGTTAGCTTGGTGATAGGGCAAGGGGGATTTAGCCATGTAATCCACCTCCCATTGGATTACATGGCTAAATCAGGTCTGGACCAGGCGTTAACAAACCAGCGCTAAGCGTGTTTAGCGCTGGTTCGTTAATCACCTCCCCTGCCTCGCTAATAGGCGATAGCGACCTTAGCGACTGTTTCCAGTCGCTTTTAGGTTGGGAATGCCTACTTTGCATGCCATTAGCGATAAATATCGCTGGCATGCAAAGCGGCACCCAACCCGGTCGCCATCTCCTAGAAGCTGTCGCTAACAGCAGTTAGCGACAGCTTGCTAATAGGGCGATTGAATTATCGCCACTTTAGCGGGAAAAAGTCCCGCTAAAGCGGCGATAATCACGTTGGTAATATGCCCCTCAGTTTATTTGCTGATAATTTCACAATGCAAATGATCGCATGCATAAGTGGACACAATAGGACAGTGAGGCTGATGCACAATCATTATTTGTCACCATTATTTTAATTGCCAATTATCAGTATTATTTAAATTAGTATAGTTTAGGATTAACTGGCACGATCGATTAAACCTATTAATATAATGATTAACTGCTATTGTACCTCTGGCCATATTTCAAAAATCACTTTGGCCATACTTGCCATTGACATATTGCAGTGCTTCTATTTATCATTCTGTTTTTAAAAGATGGTAAACTGTAAAAATGTGCTATTTCTATAAGAAGAATTGTTCTTATAATCTAGAGAAGGCAACATTTGTGGTAGTAATTATCATCTTCATATTATTAAATACATAAGGCACCTCTCATCCTTAGTATATTTTTGGCATTGGTAAAGCGGCCAGAGTGAGGACAGTGACCTAGAAAAAGGGGTTATTCATGCAAGAATACATAATGAGATGAATAATATAAAATAAGTGCTAGCCATTAAATATTTAATAATTTCATATGATGAATTTTGTAACGCTATGAACTTATGGATACGTTAGTTGCATTATTAAAAGTTGATTTTCATTTACTGTACGTTTGTGTGAGTAAAATCCTCCCCATTCCTCAAACTCCTTTGAAGAATACTCGGGTATGGCACCGATTAAATGACACCATAACAGCGAAATTTACCGAGAAAATGGAGAGCTTTGTTTCTGTTTGTTTTCAGTCGGTTTGTGATTGTGACATGTAAACACTAGAAAATGATTCTGGGTCCTTTTTAATGAATTACTAAATGTTGTGCGTGCATTGCTTCTTTTGCAAGTGTAACCCTCATTTGTTTTCCCTCTAGTATGCCACTGTCATTTTTTTTAAACTTTTTTTTTTACATAAAATGGGGTTAATTTGTCTGTAAACTACCTTGTTTCACCCACCTCGATGAAACTGTGTGCAGTTTGACCTGGCACTATTTTAATTACAAAAATATACAGTTTGCTCTTGAGTAAATTGCTAAGTTTCACTTGTGCTAATTCCTGAAGTGAGAAATATTGGATTTTTGAATCTTGTCCTAAGTGTTTAAATTATTCTCTCATATATTTAATGTCTTTTTGAGCGATAGGAAAAGAAGCACAAGTGATACTCAGATTTGATTAACTGCCACACATGAAATCATAAGGCCAATTAAATAAGACGTGATATTTATACCTTACAAGGTTTCTGGGAATACCCTTATATAGGCTATTTTAGGTCTCGCCTACAAACAGCTTGAGCTATATGACGTGAGCTTTTGTCATCACACAACCCACCGCACAACATAACACAGTGCACAACATAAACAAATACATTTACTGAGAGAGGCTTTTAGGCTGCAGTGGCGGCTCCTCCGCTTAGGTCAAGAAGCGTCGCCCCACTGCTTTTCAGCAGTGTAAAATAGGAAAAATAAAATGATAATAACACAATGTTATTATCATTTTATTTTTCCCTGCTGAAGCAGTTTTGTAGGGCGGGCTGGGCTGCTCACAGAGCAGGGAAAGGAGTGATGAATGCACCCTGTCAGTGTGCATGACGGTTTAGCCAGCCGCCTTGGGCCGCCCACAGTCCTGCACACTTTGCATGTTCTCTACTGGGTGTAATGCACAGCCTGGGTGGAGAACATGCACAGCCTCCCACTGTCTGTCTGAGCACCGAACCACGGCCCTCAGACCAATCACAATGCTGTTATCAGCAGCGTTGTCATTGGCTTAGGGGAGCCCATGTGCTTCCTGCTTTCGTTCCGGCTGGGAGAGACGCAGAGAAATGACAAAGGAGAGATAAATGAAAAAGTTAGTGTATTTTTTTTCTTTCTCCCCCCCAGCCCGCCACCATCGATCCATGCCAGCCACCACTGTTAGGCTGCCTCTTTAAGTCACTGACTACTGTGGTTCAGGTGGATTTAGACGTTGGCTCAAAGGGCTGTCTGCAACATTTTGTGAATGTGAAAGTCTAAAAAGTAGCACCCAGATACCCACACCCATAAACACACACGCACGCCTGCACGCATGCACACACACACACACACACATGTACTTGAGTTGCCCCCGCATTCCCCGCCCAGTGCCATCCATTGATTTCTGGTGCTGCCCACTCATCCCCATCCCACTCCAGCGGTCATTCTATGTTTCAACCTGCTAGCTTAGCCAATCCTTGTTGAAATATAGAATGACTGCAGATGGCTCCTGCTATGTGGTTTTCCAAGGGAGCCTATACATCGGATAGTGTAATTTCAAATTAGAATGTCAACACTGTTGCTGCTTCTTCTTACCTCTCTGTTGGACTGGGACAAAAAACAGGCTCCGGCACCAAAATAAAAGTGCCCCCCCCTCCCCCTTAGTGAAGTAGAAAGCGAAAAAAGTGGTCCATGTTTGCAAATTGGGGTGGCTTTAAACTTGTAAAGACACATTGTACATGTGTTTTGCAAGGTATAGCTAATGCGTGGATTTGAGCTTGCTGCAGGCAATATTTGTTTTAATATCAGGGAAATCAACGGTAAAATCCGGCCCAGTGGACAATAAAACAGCCACACAAACAGCCACAAAACTGGCAACACACTGACTTGTCAGATCAGACATTCGCACACTGCCTGATTACCCTATGGGCCAGTCCAGCCGTCTCTATCCCATACTGGCATCACTTTGCTGTATTTAGGAAATGAAAGGAAACAGAGAACAGTATCTCTTTTCATTATAGTGAGCAGGCTGATACTGTGTAAGTACTGGTAGCTGTTGTGATGCTACCTATCGCATTTCTAAAAGATGGCAAGACTTTTAAAATTATTTTAATACATTAAAAGATAATTACAATAGGAAACTACAGAATAAGCATATTACATCATGCCTTGTATTTTATTGTCTTAGTACTTGATTGGTCTTAATATTTCATAAATTGTACCGAGTTATCGCTGAAATGTGTTTATTTCATATAACATAAGTGCTCTATCCAGATGGCCTCTACGTTTCCTCCTTTGAGTTTTAGGGCACTCATTTTAGTTCAGTTTTTGAAGCGCATCTTGGACTGCACGACTTCGGGTATGTAAAAGTGGGCATTGAGTCAATAACTTTGAAATATTCTAGGGAGGTCGCCTTCTCTGAATTGCTCCATACCATTATAGAGGAATTGAATGTAGTAATAGTTTATTTTTTTAGAACAATATTTGCGATTATTTAAGTTATATGATCTTTACGTTTCAGACGGTGGGAGGCCCTGTCCAAAGCCATGTGCCTCGAAGACTGGGACCAGGCACCAGTCCTTTTAAGACCAGATAAAGAATCCTGCGCTAGTCATGGTGCTTATATCCAATGAAGAACAGGCCCCTCTGGGCAGGAGTGAGTGTGGTGATTGTCTGCGCTAAGCATTGCACATGCTCTGTCTGTGACAACAGAGCATGTGGGACCCACAAGAGCAGCACAATAGCATGCCTGAATTTTGCATGCGTAATGAAGGGTTTACATAAACATGATATTGTATTATTATTTCTACAACACATTACTTCCTCTTGATACTTTTCATTTTATTGTAACATTTGCATAGCGCTTTATATACCTGATTGGATCACAAATTGTTCTGATTTGCATGTAGTGCCCTTTTCAAAGTACAAGTTTTGGTTGTAGTGGTGAGGAGGTGAGTAGCTGCTGCCTCCTCCATCTTGGGTTTGGCCAGCTGCAGCATGAGCCTCTCTCAGCCTTCCTGTCCGCCAGCTTCTCATGGCCTTCTTTGGATGGACACACTGCTTCCTGGGTTTGCAGGGGCCTGAACACAAGTGAATCCATTATCCATCTCATGCACAGGCTGCTACAGCTCAGGATCTGTGCCCACGCCCTCATCCTCCAGGTCCCACTCCTCATCCTCTTCCTGCTCTGTAGCTGTTTCCTGTAACTGATGAGCCTTCTCCCAGGCTCTCAGGACGTTCTGGAGTTCCTGCTTCTTGGAACCCTTGGTTATTAGCATCCCCCTTTCCCTACAGAATCCCTTGAGCCCAACCACAGTGTAGCTCTGCAAGTTGTTGAGCTCAAACTCCATCTTTGCAGCAGATAGAGTCACACAAAGTCAGGTGGAATGGGAATGAATTTGTAAAAAAGCAAAATGAGGCTAATCAAGGAGAATTGAAAATTGAAAAAAAAAACTCGAATTGGTTTCAAATTAGTTATATGGGATTTTGTTGTGTTACACCAAATCACTGAATGACACTAGAAAAACACAAGTATTGGATCCCACCACTGAGGACCAATGTGAGAAATTGAGTTGTTAGTTGAGGGGGCTGAACCCCTACTTAAGCAACAGCCACAATCCTTGTCAAAAGTAAACCACAAAATGTCACTAAATTAGCCTGTGCTTACCCCTCTGGTAGCTTGGCACAAATGCAGTCAGGCTTAACTTAGAGGCAATGTGCAAAGTGTTCATATAGCGCATAAACAGTAAAAAAGTGAAAACACAACATAAGAAAAATCTCACCCCAATTTAGAAAAATAGAGTAAAATGTTGTAAGGAAATGGGCTCTGCCAATCAAATCCACCTAGAGTTTTTGCTTTTTGACCCTCTGCTGTGTGACCTTTCTACTGTGGGTGAGCCTCAAAACCGGTGACTCACCCAAGGTAAGCTCATGGTAAATGGACTGCACGTGTTGTACTGCCATTATCTTCCTTTTAAGACAAGGCTCCTTCGACGCCGCATGTGTAAGGGGCACTTGACTGGTTACATGTGAACAGGCACTTTGTCACCCTGCGGTGCAAAGTTAATTACATTTCTCTCCAGCAGCAGGAACAAAGGCCTCCCCACACAAAGGGAGAAAGTAACAGTGCTTCACTCAGCTCCTGCGGAGGAAAGGTATGTGGATGAAGGATCTGCATCAATCAATCAGGTGTCATACTGTACCAGGGATGGGCCAGCCCAAGTCCACTGAACAAAGGACGGAGCCCAGACCCCTGGAGCCAACACAGGAGGGGGATTCCTTTGAAGATTTTGTGGGAAAGGCCATGACAGTGATTTCAGCGAGGGGCGGAGCTCATCCACCAGAGCAGATGTGACAAGTGACTCCTGGGTGACGCCATTTTGAAATGTCCCAGCAGGCTGTGCAGGATGTTTGGGACAGGGGCGAAGAGATGATGTGGCATCCCAGGATAGACCAGGGTTGCCTCACTTCTGGAACCTACCGCCCTCACTTAAAAGGTCTTGTGCAAGGGGGAGAGCTTTCTCTTGGGTGTGTTTTTCTGCTGGACATTGGGGCTGGAGGTTGCACCTATTGACAATGGGAAGGAAGAACCCTCTGTTGGCCATCTGGACTAAGGACTCTAACTTCAGTTGACCACAGGGCTAGTGGGGCTCTAACCAGGACCAGGGAAGCTGGTCCCCTTAAGCCCCCTGAGGCTAGTTGGGGGGGAAAACTGGGCTTCTGCGCCAAGGAGGAGAGAAGCCCCAGAGGAAACCAAGCACAAAGGCTAGCAGAGGGAGCCATTGACACCAGCCCCTGCAAAGTTTGCTGCCTTGGAGGCCAGGAGGCCTAAGGAAAGTACTGCAGGTGGCTAGGGCTCACCACCCGGAAGCAATGCAAAATGGCCAAACGGGGCCCAAGATATGAGCAGACAAAGAATTTGACCTTTGACTCCCCCAACAAGGCCCAGCGCACATAGAGCCCCGCTGCCCCAGCACCTCATCCCCCGTGGGTGGGCCAGGACCAGTGGGTCACCACAAGGAGCATTCCTAATTTTCACATGCTGGAAGGGGGCATGAATGGGGCCCTTCCTCAGCATTTCCGAGGGACTGGGGACCCCATCCCCCAGGCCAATTATTTGAGTGGAGGGCTCGGGATCCCCAACTCTGGACCCCCAATGGCCATGGCGATGGGGGAGCACCATTGCGCTTCTCCTAAAGGATAGAGGAAGAAAAGGGGTCCCTGGATCCTGACTCGGGGCCACGATACAGAGAAGAAGGATGGGGGAGTGCGGCCATCTGTAGCAGGCCTGCCCCACTCCCTGTACCCATGTCTGGGGGAGCAGCGTCCGCCACAAGAGGCTGCACCCTGGCCGCTGGAGCGAGCAGGGAAGGAAAGACTGCCAGCTCCTGTGGCCTCATGCGGGATTGCGGACCACGTGGGGAGCTGACTGGGGCAGCCTGGTATGGGATGCGACCGGCCACCCCCAATCACCCAGATTCAAAGGAAAAAAGAAAAACAAAGACAGCGGCTCTCATCAGCGCAGCAGGAACAATGCTCATTAAGTATGCACAAGCTCCTGGAGGAGAGCCCCATAATGCCCTGTGAGGCTTAACATTGACAAAGCATTTCTGCTGCTTGAGAGGGCCCCCAGACAGCGGGGCCACCATCTACTAGGAAACAAAATCCTGGGGGAACTGCACAAGTGCTGCAGCTCCTCCAAAGAGACCCAAAGACGTTATCCCTAAGTGCTGACTCTACATTTGGAAGGTCCACAAAGCAAGGACTGCCCCATGATTTTCTTTGAATTGTCAAGCATTCCCAAGGCTGCAACATGTGCTGTACAGCTGGGAGCGCAGTGCTCTCTAGGGGCCAAGTTTATGGCTCAAGTTACTGTGGTCTAAAGATGTCAAAAAAGAGTGTACATGTTGTGCAACGCCCTCTAGGGGTGAATTTTATGATTACTTGCTGTGTGAGCCAAATCTGAAGGCCTCTAGGGGCTGTCTTTATAAGGGCATTTATAATGATTGAAAGTATATAACAAGCATTGGCATAGCCAATAGGTCTCGCCTTTGGGACCTTATAAGTGTTTAGCCATGCAGCACATTTTCCTGGGTGTTGTGCAGCCAGGAATTGAAAAGCTATACAACTGCTACACACTAGTTCAAGTAGTCTGATTTAGACATATATGCTTGCATTAGTAAAGATTTATGGACACATTGTAAGGCACTTTAAAGCACAAAGACAAGTGCCTCGATGCAAGTCAACAGAGCTATAACATTCTTTATGCGGCCATCATAAAGCTGTTTCCTTAATAAATGCTACAAAAAACGGAGCATGCAACACTTCCCCCACGCTCCATGCTATTTTATGGCAATGAGGTATCCTTTGAAATAAATAAACATGTTTTATGAAAATATCCGTCATACTCCTTGCAGTACCGTAACTAAAGAATAATCATGGCCCGCCGAAGTAATATCTTAAATTAATTACCACGAGAAAAAAATACAATAAGAAATATAATTATGAATATATTCCTCTGTCTTCAGTGCACTTCGAAAGCTATTGATATTACAAGGGTTTGGGGGCATACAGGAGCAAAAATCAGCATTAAAGAAAATACAGCGCATTCTAAGGAGGTCAGATGAACTGGCGACTGTTTATATACCCAGATTCCACACAATAATTTTCAAATAAACCCACTGAACTGCTTCCGAGTTCCTGCTGTGGCTTAGCTTGAAATAACTTGCCAATATAAAAGTGTTTCTGTGCCTTCTTTCTCTGAACAGAGCAGGGGAATGTTTGCATTCCTTTTAGGCAAGACTGGTTGGGACACCGGTTTGATTAATGAGGCAATAAAACTCCTTTGTTAAGGAGCTTCTAAAAGTATGGTGGACAGAAGCAGATGTGGCTGCAGACTGAAGCCAGCCAACATAATTAAAGTACTAAAAAAGGTGTTGTTTTGCAAGTCAAATTATTGGCAATTCATTTTTTAAGTTACATTTTTTCTTTCTTCATTCGTACCGGAGGACAAACACTGAAACGAGAGAAGAGCACTACCTTAGCAGGGAGGCGGATGTCTGTACTGGAGTGCAGCATGGTATGCATTTCAGCTTATTGATATCGTGAAAAAATATATAATAGATAACAGTTCCTCTAAGCATTTTATCAGGAATGGATGAAAGCCTAAATCAGCCCCGTTGTGTTGCGACTCTTTGTAAATCAAAGAAATCTCCCCGGCTGATTAATGAATATAGTGTATTATTTGTTTCATGGTAAATGTATATCACATGAAATACACATCACCAAACCAGAACCGTGAGGCAGCGTAAATGTCGAACACGTTTTGCAAACATGGTCCAATAATTTAAAATCCCGAATATCTACAAGATCTTTCTTCGCTATCCATAGCGTGTCATTGACCAGCTGGACCCCAATAGGTGAACAGCCCAGAACTTTACAGAAAGAACACCCGCACTTCGACAGCTCTACGAGACCAAACCAGTGGCAGAAATATGCTTACCAAATATGCCTGAAAACAAACAAATATAATACATCCCTGAAAAACGCACCAATTCCTTATCTAGCACAATGCTTATTCCCTCCTGCGGGTTAAACAACGCAAAAAATTCTAGAACCTTGCTATCAGGTGAAATTTTTTTTATTCACGGCAAATTATAAAATATCCATATTCCTGCAGTACAGGCAATAACATCAGCTGCATGCGTTACATTTAAAATCACCCAAAAATAAAAGAAGCGGCACACATTTTTCAAATAAAGGGGAAATGGCTGTGATTAGTCAAACTTCTTGGAGTTGCTCTGTCTAAAGAAACAAGCGAAAGAGAAAGCACGGTAACCTGACCCACGAGGAATGCAGCTGCCACTCAAGGAGGCACTGCAGCTGCCGCCCTGCGCGCCGCTGCTCGCTCCCACAAGCAAAACGCTGTGGGAGTGAACCTTTGCAAAAGAGGTGGGACATGCACCCACCTTTAGCCATTTGCAGGCTACGATGACAAAATGACACAGGCAACAACCAACCCAATGCGTGGGGGGAGTCAGACACACTCAGAGAATAATAGAGTGCTTACAAGAAGCCTCGCAGTGCGGCACATGCGCGCTGGCTCAGGCTCGACCTAAAAAGAAGTATTCAATTACTGATTGCAATGGGAAAGAAATTCAGACTCTAAAGGGATGATACTAAGAACAAGGAGGCAATTAACTCAAATTTCCTGTTAGCGTTATAACAATAGTAGCTAAAAAGACCACTGTAGTTAAAAAGGAGTAATCAATTGTTGATAGTAATGAGGAAAAAAAAATGCAGACTCAACAGGGATGATACTAACGATGATTGAGCAATGAACTCAAAATTCACTGTTGGCATTATGGAGAGGAGAGGGTGACAGAACAGAAGGGGTAATATTGCTGCTGTTCTTGGGGTAGAGATAGGGGGCGTTTTAGAACTCCTTTTTAGGTCTCGCCTAGCGTTGCAGCGCACATGCGCTGCTCGCTCTGCGAGACATATTGTGGTAGAGAAGATTTCAGAAGGGGACTTGAAGCCCCGCCCATCATTTTCATTGGCTGGCATCATCGTTTATGGTAAACGGTGGCCTCCGATTGAAAATGAGGCTTCTTTGTTACCGCCCTGTCTCCTTTTCGGACGGCCCATCCGGACTGGATCGTTTGCTTGACGGCTGTCGTGAGGGTATTTCTTATCTAACGGAGGCTGTAATGACGGATCATGTTTCCGAAGTCTTGTTTTTTCAGCTTGTTTCACACACCGCGCTTGTTTATTTAATTATTTTGCCGCGCGATTTGCTTTCAATGCGCTTGTTTATTTAATTATTTTACCCCCGATTTGCTTTCACTGTGCTTGTTTATTTAATTATTTTGCCCCGCGATTTGCTTTCACCGCGCTTGTTTATTTAATTATTTTGCCCCGCATTTTGCTTTCACCGCGCTTGTTTATTTAATTATTTTGCCCCCGATTTGCTTTCACCGCGCTTGTTTATTTAATTATTTTGCCGCCCAATTTGCTTTCACTTTTGCGGCCGCGCTTGTTGCTCTGGTTGTCAAGCTCTTCTCCCACTACTTACGTTACTCCGGTGCAACTGCGTAGCACTAGGCACCATCCCTGGCCTAAAAACTGAATGCCTACTGCTCTTACCACTAACTTCCACTCCTGCTACAACTCTAATTTCGCAAATTAGGCATTATTTTACTCATTTGACGTTGACTCCTGCTTTGTGCATGTTTCAATCTTACAAGTTTCACCGTCTGCCTTTATCCCACACTGAATGAAATGAAATTTGTACTTGTAAAGCGCACTTATACCCCCAAAGGGGTGTCCTGGCGCTGTACGCATACCGCTGTGGAACCCTTCCTGGCTATTCCCTGTGAAATGTCCACTCCTGGGCACCCCCAGGGTGAAGCCAGGCATCCCAGCGCTGTTGGGGAGATTAAGCAAGCTAATGCCCAGAGTTGCAGAGTGGGACCCATGATTAGAATAGGCACCAAGGCGAGAATTATCAGGTCCGAGGAAATTGAGCCCAAGACCCGCCGAGGCGGGAATTGAACCCTGGTCCCGGGCCAGATCTCTGCATCAGGGTCTGCCGCTCTAACCATTGAGCCACACTTCTCCACAGGCCGAACAGGCACTGATTTTCTACCGTCCTAGAGAAAAAAGTAAACAACCAACACGAGGGAGGGATGTTGGTGGCAATTAAAGCAGGACAGAGGGTGGAGTAGTGTGGTAGGGGGTGAGTAAGCAAGCAGAAACAGCTGGGAGGCCGGGGTGGGGGAAGAAGGGAACCAACACAAGCGATGCAGCAGCAATGGCAGGGCTGAATTAGAGATTGCAGAAACATGCAGAAAGTTAATAAACATGCCTTGTGAAAGAAGCATTATTTTAAAAGTGAATCAGCTTGTAAAAAACACAGCTCTCATATGAAGTGTTAAAATGAAATAACTAGGGTTACCTACCTTGGCGTTTTACATCTGGTTGCAGTTGTCCCCATTGCAGTTACACATGTTGCTAGGATAGGGAGGCTGTGGCTGGATAGAGCTGATGTTCCACCCTTAGTTCCGGGGAGCAGGCAGCTGGTAGTGTCCTCGGCTCTGAAGGAAGTGTATCTTAGCACATGTATTTGCAGGGATGCCTATCACCAGGAGAGAGGGGTCGGAGGGGCGAGGATCGGCTGAAAGCACCGTGGAGTGCTTGCTGAACCAGGAGAGAGGGGTCGGAGGGGCGAGGATCGGCTGAAAGCACCGTGGAGTGCTTGCTGAATCAGGAGAGAGGGGTCGGAGGGGCGAGGATTGGCTGAAAGCACGAGTGCTTGCTGAACCAGAAGAAAGGGGTCGGAGGGGAGAGGATCGGCTGAAAGCACTAACGGGGGAACTCACAGCTGTCTGCCCAGGATCTGAATGCATTTCATTACTTATAAGGGGGATTTCTAAAGAGCCTTTGCTTCAGAGCGTCGGTTGTGCACAAATGCACACAGCCTACGAGCAGCCAGGGAGCGGACCATTTGCACTAGCTGCACTGACTGCCTGTTTGTTCAGTGCTCACGTGCATGCAGTGAGTGCATACAGGGCACACACCTTCAGGTAACGGATCGTTTGCACTAACTGCACGAATTGCCTGTTTGTTCGGTGCACACGTGAGTGCGTGCAGCCAGGGAGCGGACCCTTTGCACTAACTGCACCGACTGCCTGTTTGTTTGGTGCACACGCGCATGCAGTGAGTGCAGGCAGCGCACATGCAGCCAGAGAGCAGGCAGACCTTGCACGGCACTGCACAGAGAGAGCGCTCTTTAGTTATTTTAGCACCGCACACACGGACGGCCGCTGAGCCCCGCGGTGGTAGCAGACTGAGGCAGACGGGGAGGGCTTCGGACACAGTTCGGGGAGACTGGCTGCGGGTGATCCCAGATCCTGGGCAGACAGCTGTGAGTTCCCCCGTTAGTGCTTTCAGCCGATCCTCTCCCCTCCGACCCCTTTCTTCTGGTTCAGCAAGCACTCGTGCTTTCAGCCAATCCTCGCCCCTCCGACCCCTCTCTCCTGATTCAGCAAGCACTCCACGGTGCTTTCAGCCGATCCTCGCCCCTCCGACCCCTCTCTCCTGGTTCAGCAAGCACTCCACAGTGCTTTCAGCCGATCCTCGCCCCTCCGACCCCTCTCTCCTGGTGATAGGCATCCCTGCAAATACATGTGCTAAGATACACTTCCTTCAGAGCCGAGGACACTACCAGCTGCCTGCTCCCCGGAACTAAGGGTGGAACATCAGCTCTATCCAGCCACAGCCTCCCTATCCTAGCAACATGTGTAACTGCAATGGGGACAACTGCAACCAGATGTAAAACGCCAAGGTAGGTAACCCTAGTTATTTCATTTTAACACTCCATATGAGAGCTGTGTTTTTTACAAGCTGATTCACTTTTAAAATAATGCTTCTTTCACAAGGCATGTTTATTAACTTTCTGCATGTTTCTGCAATCTCTAATTCAGCCCTGCCATTGCTGCTGCATCGCTTGTGTTGGTTCCCTTCTTCCCCCACCCCGGCCTCCCAGCTGTTTCTGCTTGCTTACCCACCCCCTACCACACTACTCCACCCTCTGTCCTGCTTTAATTGCCACCAACATCCCTCCCTCGTGTTGGTTGTTTACTTTTTTCTCTAGGACGGTAGAAAATCAGTGCCTGTTCGGCCTCACACTTAAGGGAGTGAAAGCTGAAAGCATGTAATGTACCATTTAAAAATAACAGCTAATATACAATATTAATGTTAATAGAAGCGGAGTGTAGATCTGCTGTGTTAATGCGAACAACTAATAGGGCAGACTCGACGGGCCTATTGATTCTCATCTGCCGCCAGGAATGTTATATCAGTAAGAAATTAAATCCTCAAGCTTTAAAAGAAAAGGATGGCGAAACGGGTGTGGTGTCTGGGGGGTGGGGGGAGGAGGGGCGAAAGTAGTGGTTGGGGAGTTTAGTATTAGAGTAGGTGGCCCATTTACCTTTTTAGGAGAGTTGTGAAAAATAGGTTGTGGTTCTAGAGCATTGGCGACCCCCAAACTCCATGGGTTGGCTTTGCAGAGAAAACGTAATCATGGGAGTCAGGTTTACGAAATTATTCATGGGGGTCCATGCCAGGTCATATATACGATTGCTGAAAAAACAAGACTTCGGAAACTTGATCCGTCACTACCATGTCTGCTTTCAGGTGAAGTTGCTGTCCGTTCAGTATTCTGAGGTGCTTTCATCTGCGCCACTCGGGGTGTTTGCTCTTTCACCTGATACATCTAAAGCGCCCTTTCTGTTGGTATAGATGGTGAGGTTCATTGCATTTTTTAAGCTATTAGTATTGTAAATAACAATGCCTTGTATTTGTGTTTTAAAACCCAAAACATAAATAGAAGGCATTGTCATTTACAATGCCAATAGCTCAAAATCGTGTGAATGCGAGACCTATTGCATTGCAAATACTTGTTCAGATAGCAACCAAATTCAAGGTGGCTACCGATCTAGGAGCTGTCCTTGTCTGTTGTTCATGAAGTTCCGTAGGTAAGATAGCGAGTGCCTTCTCTAAGATAGCTGCCACATCTACTGATTTTAGTCCTCTTTCTGTTGTTAACATTGCTTCTATCTTCTGTTATTTTATTTTTTATAGATTTAGATTGTTTTTTTCATTGAATATTTATTAATTTATCTCTCGGATAAGAGGCACGACGGGAAGGGAGGGGGGTTTGACCCCCTAATCTCAAATTCAGTGATTCAGTATTCTGATCTATTGCACTACAGTGGACTGATATCATTTTTGCCATTAAGAACTCATGAGCTGCCTCCAAATTGTTAAATTAAAGATAGTGAAACAATGTATCAGACTTGACTTTAAGTGACATGGAGGCCTATGCTATGGGAGCATAACTTTCATGGCAGTCGGTAACTATGGATAATGAGAAAGCATAGGTAAGATATTATCATGGAAGATGTGAATCCTGGCACCCCTCCATTGCAGCCATCTTTTGTGGTACTTTCGTGATCATTTCCTACTGATTTGTGCTGCTCAACTTTGCACAATCACACACCCATGCCTCTCCGGATTCAGAGAGATCCACTATACTAATACCAGGGTGGCAACTGTATAATCAGCAACCAGCTCACACAGAAAGATTAGGCTTTGGATGTTAGGTTCCCACCCTCCGGTACCAAAGGCAGTAGTCCATGATCAGTATTCCTTTCACTTTAGGGGCATTCAGAGGGATTTCAAATTGTTTATTCATACAATCTCAGTGACTAGCACTCTTCAACGTTTTGGGACTGGAGCTTGCCATCCTCCTGTTTGCACGTTGCCACTTCCAAATAAGTTATTTGACCATAAAATCGTCCTACCATTTGCTCTCTCTTTCCATTTTTGCTTTTAAAGTCCTTAAACTCACCTTCCAACACTGACATTTCGCCCTCAAGATGCTTTACACAATTTTGTATATCTTACATTATGATCACTATGATGGCATCCACCTTCAAAGGGGTTTTCTCGTTGCTTTCAGAGGGTTCTTCATAACTTCTTTCCCCCTGAATGTCTAGGGTCTCAGGAGGGGGGGGGGAGTCAGCTTTCTCCTTCCACCCCACCCCCCCTATTGATTCACCTCTAAGTAATACTGAGCCAGAAAATAGCACCATTCAATGATGCTGCTGTCTAGCTCACAATTGCTCCATCACCCAATGGTGCATTGTCCTGTAATCATCAATCTGGCTAGCTCATCGTTCCCCCAAATCTGCAGTGTCTGGTTACACCTCAATGATACAACTGGATATGGTGCTCAGGAAATCTCACGCAGTGTCCAGTTCTACAGGAGACTTCCAGAATACTTCCACATATGCAACTTTTCTCTGTATCACCAGCACTCCTGAGCGTTCACCTTACTGGTGCTCAACTGCTGCAGCAGTGCACCACCATATTGCTCATTAATAGTGGGCATGAGCCACGGTTTCAATTTAGGATGCTGGCCATGGCTTGGCACACCACCAAAGCCACATATGGGAGTACTGCCTCATGCTTCCAACACCAGTCTATTTGTCCAAAGCCATCACAGTGCCAGAACTCCAAGAATGGCAGCCATCTTGGATTCTAGAACGCCCACCCCCTCCTTGCATTATTAAACTTCTCACCTTAATTTTCTTTAGAAAGAAAACTCCAATGGAGCTTCACGAAAGAAATGGTGACATTAATCCCAAAGTGAAATACTAAACCTTCCTTGTTGTAAATTAGACATTCAATTTTACTAATGTGAACTGTGACTACTTGATCTAATTTATCGTCACCATAGAGGATGTTAAAATGAAGAGGTATGCACTAGTCACAGACCCTTTGTCAATGTCTCAGTTCATTAGCTCAGGCTCATAAAGAATCAAGGGATGCTTCACAAGCAGGCAATATGAAGACATTTCATGAACCAGAATAGCCTTACATAATAAATAGTGTAACGTGACATAGTACACTACAGAAAAACATGACTTACATTCTGTAACACTTTTTTGTAGGATTTTCCTAACCTTCCGATAGATTCCTCATCCTTCAATTTTCCTAACACACCTGCCTGGACGCAGAATGCTTTCTATCAGAAATGGCTCCCATACATTCGGCTCAAAACAAGTGGTATGTCAACCTTCATAGAACACCTGTAAATTCTAAATTATTAAGTTTTCATTTGTAGAGTTACCATTAACTGCTGCTGTAGGATTAACAAACCTGTAAAAAAAATCTATTTGCAGCAAACACCCGATGTTATTTCCAAGTCCAGAGGTTGCAGGGATATAGAGTATTCTCATGACCAGCACTATGCAGCAGACTTCCCAACTGCCACAGACAGCACTTGCATCTCAATTCAATGGAATAAATATTTCTCTCGCCCCCTTTTATTTGATTTTACTTTTCTGAGCACTTAACTGTTGCTTGCATGTCATTTTATACAGCTTTTATGTGCGTCACATCAGGTCTTACTTAGTACATTTTGACTTGGTCCGGGCGTTGAAGCCTCTCTTGATGTATGAACGGTCAGGGTCCATTTTGAAGCATTGCAGGACAAGGTCCAAGAAATGGAGGGAAAGAAGGGAACTGGTATGACCGGCTTTTCCCTCTAATGCAGGGATCTCCATCTTTTTCTGTAGTGAGAGATACTTATTATCAATGAAAATAACCCTATATGATATACTAGGTCCTATAGAGCATACTGAGGGTGAAATGTCAGTGTTGGAGGGTGAGTTTAAAGACTTGAAAGGCAAAAATGGAAAAAGGAAGCAAATGCTGGGGTGACTGTATGGCCAAATAACTCCTCTGGAAGTGGCCACATGCCAACATGAGCATGGCAAGCGCCACTTCCAAAATTTCTTAGAGTGCTCATCCATAAGGTGGTTAGGTTGGAATAAAAAAATGTAAATCTCTTGCAATGAACTTAAATTGAAAGGAAAACTGATCATGGAATACCGCCCCTGGTGCCGAATGGTAGGGGACCTAAAATCCAAGGTCTAATCCTTTCTGTGTGAGGTGGTTTGTGATAGTATCATTAGTGTTGAAATAGTGTCCACATCAGACAAGATTACACTAGTGTCTACCCTATGCAAAATAAAAAGGAGTGATCACCCCAGTACATTAGGCAGGACTGCCAGTAGTACAAGTAAAAAAAAGCTTTGTCAATTTGGAATGCCTTTACCAGCCATAGCATGAATGTCCCTGGCAACAAGGTAATAATATTGGTAATAAGTCTGCCCAATGCCAAATGACTGATCACTCAAATATCAGCTTTAAATAGATTTGAAATTGAGCCATTTTTCTGCAAAAAAACCGCTTATTAGTTCTGAAAATATACACGTTTGTCTTGAATACACACATTTGGGTTTGTATATAATTACTTCAGCCAAGCAAAATCTTCTAATTTAGTAGGCTGGGCTGGACACAAGAGAGCTATTTACAGGTAGCTGAAGAGATACCAGTAGTTCGCGAGCTCCACATTTGAGAAGCCTGCTCTAGTGTTTTACACAATCCTTCGAACTGGAGGGTTAACAGCTGCTTTGCTGGTAAATGCACGTAAATAAAAGTTGCATTATCTTAATTCACTGTCAAATGGACAACACTGCATCAAATATCTTGAAAGAGTTAAGCACCAAAAAGCATTTCTTTGTTATTTAACACGAGTGCAACAGTATTGTGCCCAACGGACAACAGCGGTAAACAATATTATCTGTCACAGTTGATTCTCAATAACCTCTGACTGTCCACGGACTCCACAATAAGGCTCAAGTTACTGATATAGATTATGATGCCTAGACACAACCACACTTAGGCCGAGCAGCAGACAACTGACCCCAAGCCAGAGAAAAACACAAAAATCTTTTGGCACACTGAGCCATACATATAAAACAGCACAAAGATCGTCCAAAATGAAATGTATTTTACTTTCTGACTCACTCCCACAAATCATTTGGAAATGTAATACTGAACAAACTTTCTACTAACTACATACAAAACAAGCATTGGCATAGCCAATAGGTCTCGCCTTTGGGACCTTATAAGTGGACTACTGTTAACAAGTAGGCAGTAGCGCTTGTGAAAAGCACAGCGCTGTAAAAAATAAATAACATATGCAAAAGCGGGCGGCCCCCTAAGGCACAGGAGAACCCGAAGCCCAGACGTCGCTCGAATCTTAGAGCCCCTTGTGACATGCCTCTGGTGAGCCAGGAGTGAGAGACACATGCTACAAACATGGGCTAGGATCGGCTGAAACATGCTGCAGGTGGTGGGTCAGGTACAGGGGGGGTGACTGGCTCTGACAAAGCAACACGTCGGTGGTTGTAGGGGGCAGTCGGCAGCTAGAAACTTGTGAATTCTGGGATTTGTAGTCTGTGCATAGAGTGCAAGAAGCTACAGAGCGAATACTTCTATGTACAGTGCAGTAGGTGCAGAGAGAGCATTTTTGTGCACACACAGTGCACGAGCTGCAGACGGGGCACGAGCTGCAGAGGGAGTGTTTATGCATTGCTTGGAATTAGAGAGCATTTCTGCGCGGACGGTGCGGGTGCTCTAAGGAGACTGTTTCTATCTATGGTAATGGGGCGCAAGAGCTTCAGACGGAGTGCGCTTGTGCACGGCGAAAGAAGTGCGGGGAAATATTTTCTGTTTGTGCACGTTCAGAAGCTGCATATAGTGTGTTTCCATGTACAGTGCAGGCATTGCGAGGTAGAGGTGGGCGAGCCAATACATTATAAGGGAGAGCCGAGCCAAAAGTCTGTGCACGAGCCGAGCAGTGAAAATGTTTGGCATGTTAAATAATCATTAAAATCAATAAAACAATCAATAAAAATGTATTATTTCACAGATTTGACTATGTTTTCTGCGTGTTTGCGCCCGCGCGCCTTTGTTTTTGGTCTGTGTGCGTGTTGGCCAGTGTGATTCCTTGTGAATTTTCACCTCTGTATTTGTCAGCGTCTGTGCATTAAGATTTGGGCTTGAGCGTCATTTGGCTTGCATGTTTGTGTGTAAGTGTGTATATGTGTGTGCGGGTTACGATCAACGTATTCCTCTGTGTCTGCTGTTCTCTGTCTTTGTTTCTGTGTGTTTCATGTGTTTCTGTGTGTTAGAGTTACAGTTCACTTTCTGTTGGTGCTGATCCCTGCGCGTGATGTATTACTGAAAGCCCTACCTTCTTTTCCTCGTCTCTGTGTCTTGATATGCATCTTAATTGATTGTGGCAGAAGATCATTTGATTGTAGTACTTCCAGAAGTGAGTCTGGGCTGTATGTTTGTGATTGATTGTTCACATGAATGGAGTATGTTTCAATCCATTAATAGAATATCTATAGCGCCTCGTGTAGCTGGGAAAAACGACCCTGCAGAGAAGTTGCATTTGGACTTTAATTCTGCAACAGTTTGATCAAAGCCCGAAATCAACCCTTTGGTTAACTTTTTGTCAAAACTTTACACTTGTTATAATGTAACTACCACAGAACTTAAGAAGTAGGTATTTGAGAAAATTCATATTTTTAAGGCACGTTTCAACACAATGCACTAGAATATTCTATGATGAAACCCAAGTTAAAACAGCACAGGGACTCTGCTGAAACAGTTTCAGTTTTATGTATGAAAATTCAAGACATAATATTAAAAAAATGCTATTTCATTGTGTGTTTTAAAAAAACATTTTGGAAAGGATAGTTAATTTATACTGTATAAAATTGGATTAAAATAACTATTGGCCAATAATTGAAAGATTCATGTTTACGATTATAGAAAATAAAAGGCAAACTGATCGCCCAACAACTGAAGTTGCAGCACTCTGACTGGAACATGGTTGCCAAAAACGACTAATACAAGTCAAAATGCACATAAAAAAAGACATCTGCAGGTTTATTCCCTTTCAACGAAAAAGTTTTCAATCCATATATGTTCGCCCAGTGCAGCTCTTATCTGACTGCGTACTGATGACCCCAAGGAGGTTGTTTTAAGCGCAAGAGGCTCGCGATCAATTTATTTAAGAGCCTTGCACTTAAATTCCCTCGTGTAAACGTGCATTTTGTGCAGCGCCGACGCGTGGACGCTCTTTTAGTGCAGCGCTTCCTAATCACGTCTAATGAGAACGCAGAGCTCCTTCGTTAATAAAAAAGTGAAAACAGAACGCATCTTCATTAGGGTAATTGACTGCTGTGCTCAAGACGCCTCTAATTGAAAAGGGAGTCTATTTTAATAGTGCAGTTTAAGAGCTGATTACATACTGTAACCAAATACGCAGGCACTAATAGCGAGGTGCCCAGGATAGCGTGGGGGACCGGAGTTTAGCCGATGCACCTGTATTATTGTCAATCTATAGAAAAAGTACATTTCTATAACAGGAACTCCCTGCGCTCAAGATGTGCAAAGCAATGGCTCACCATCAAATACATTATAAGGGAGAGCCGAGCCAAAAGTCTTTGCACGAGCCGAGCAGTAAAAATGTTTGGCATGTTAAATAATCGTGCTACAAACATCATGCAAAACAAGGACTAAAAACTTAGAAACGAAAAAAAAAAGTGGCCGGCGAAAGTGAAAGCGACCGCGTGGTCTTTCATTAGTAACATGATCCAAGGGAAGAATGCAGATGCCACAATGCGCGCCGCTGCTCGCTCCCGACACCAAAATGCTATGGGAGTGAACATTTAGACAGAAGGTGGGACAAACACACGCCTTTGGCCAAATGCATGCTTTCATTTTTGAAAGACACCCGCAATGGCCAATGAAATCTGTGGGAGTTACAAAAATCACACAGACAAGTTTAGGGGAAGTTTGGAGTGCTCACAAGAAGCCTCCCATAGGGCAGCGCATGCGCGCTGCGCTAGGCTCGACCTAAAAAAGCACACAGGCATATGTAATGATAATTTTTAAATGCTTTATCGAGAGAATAATGTTGACAGTGATTACTGATCAGAAGGTATATGTTTTATTAACATTAAAAACTGCATTTATACACAGTCATTTTTGATTATTTCTTTTTCTCCAAAAATGATGATATTTTGACACATGGGGGCATATGTTTAAGCCCCTATCGCCATCACAACGTCACTTTTACTGACGTTGTGGTGGCGATAGGAGCTGCGCCGTATGTACAAGGCAGCGTTAAGCCACTTAACGTGGCTTAACGCTGCCTTGTACATAAGGCCCCTTTTCACGCTATGGTTAGCGTGAAAGGGGTGGGCAGTGGGTGTTGCGGTGGGCGTTCCACCGCAACACCCATTCATTTTGACGCTGCCCCCCATGTACAAGGGTGGCATACATAGGAGGCAGCGCCAAAATTAAGACCAGGTAAATCCTGGTCTTAAGTTGGCGAAACGAGGAGAAATGCATTATTTCTCCTCGTTTTGGCTTTTTCCATGTGTGCTGCCTTGTGCAGCACACATGGAAAAAGTAAAATGCCATGGTTTGCTTATGTACAGGAAGGTGGCCCACGCCAGATGAATCATGAGTGTCTGAAGGTTATTGAATGTCGCCCGAGGCAGCAGCATCAGAATGTTCATGAACAAGAATAAGAACCGGGACAACACCACCATTTTCATGATTGTTATGCGTCCCGCAAGTGACAATGGCAACCTAATCCAGCAGTCTATCGCGTCCAAAAGTTTCTGTACTGCTTTGCCATAGTTGTCTAGCATAACGACTAACGGGTCTGTCTGCACCTGTATCCCCAGATAGCGCACCAAATCTGTCACCCACTGCAGCAGGTAGTCTAACTGTACTGGCATCATAGCTGGGGTGAATGGGAAAATGGTAGACTTATCCCAATATAAACAAAGCCCGGAGTGTCCTCCGAAAAGCACCACCACTTGCAGCATCAGTGAAAGATTACGCTCTGGGTCACATATGTAAAATAGCATGTCGTCTGCATAGGCTGAGATGATCAGCCTATAACCCGGGATTCGTACGCCCCAATGTGTGTGGTATTCATGCAGTGCGCAAGCCTAAGGCTCAGCTACCAGAGCATACAGCATGGGGAACAGGGGGCAACATTGTTTAGTTCACCTTGTAATATCAATGGGGGCAGTAACAATGTCATTAATATGTATTTGGGCAGTCAGTTAGGTGTAAAGCACGGTCACTAGCCGCAGGACGACGTCTCCGACCCGTGCGCATCTCAAGACAACAAGCATGAATCCCCATTCCACCGAGTTGATCGCTTTCTCGCATCAAGAAAACACCGCTGCCGCATGCACCTCAGGGTCCAATCTCTTAATTGTGTCGAACAATGTTCTGAGATTAAATGTGAAGCTACTTTCCGGGACAAACCCGGCTTGTTCAGGTCTCATCACCCCGGATAACAACTGGGCTAATCAGTTGGTTAATATCTTTTCATATGTTTTGGTGTCAATGTTGAGTAGGGAAAGCAGTCAATAGGACGCGCAATTATACGCCGGCTTACCCAGCTTCAATATAGTGGCCAAAAGGGCCTCACGCATTGTGGGGGCCATACAGCCATCCTTTTTATTTTGTTTTTATTAACAAGCAACTGTTGAATACATAAAATAATACTCATCATAATTAAGACATTAATTAGGTAGAACAGGGGGCAGAAAGAATTTGAAAAAAATATGAAATTAGGGAAAAAGAGAAAGTGATAACTTCAGAGAGGGTCCCAAACCCAGGATCCCCCTTTACATTTATTTAACATCATTGTATTAATGGTACTAAAACAGGACTATTTCCAGCGCATACTAGACCATATCCTTTTTAACTTTAAACACAAGCAAAGGCCTCTGGCCTTAGCCAAGGCTGATACAGATTGATAAACCTGTCGTAATAGTGCCCACCATTCTTTGACATTTGGTATAGTTGGATTTATCCAAACCCTGGCAATGCATAATCTGGCACACACAATGATAATCTAGGTGAATGACCTTTCATAGACCCAAGGAGGATTTCCTTTTCTGAAAGCTGAAACTCGTAACCCAGACGCTCCGTAAGTAGAGAGGATAGGTCCTTCCAGATTTACTTTAATAATGGACAGTCAACAAACTGAGGGGCATATTATCAAGAACGGCGTTAAAATTATCGCCGGTTTAGCGGCAGAAAACTGCCGCTAAAGCGGCGATAATGGGCTTGATAATATGCCCTGGAGAATTCCAATAGAAACCCATGTTCACACCAGAACATGGACTTCTATTGGAATTCTCAAGGGCATATTATCAAGCCCATTATCGCCGCTTAGCAGCAGTTTTCTGGCGATAATTTTAACGCCGTTCTTGATAATATGCCCCATATGCTTTAAGTCTGCTGCATACAGCTTGCATTTTGGGCAATAAGAGTTATAAAAAGCTCAAGATGTTGCCCACTTAGAAATATACACTGGCGTGTAATACAACATAAAGATTGTCCTAAACTGCTAAAGTTGCAGACAAGCAGAGGCTACTGACCGGTCTAAGGTATCCAAAGCCTCCTGTATGTCCTTCACTGTTATCTCAGATGCGAGAAGCCGGCTCAGTTTTGCAGATATCTGTAAGCTATCCTCATGTGTCGATGAGATACGTTTCTGATAAAATGTGCTAATTGAGATCTTAACAGGCATCCCGTATATACAAGACAGTATTTCTGATATAGCTGATTCACCTTGCAGTTTCTGCCCTTATAGGAAGCAATCTCTTACTTGCAAATACTTATAGAAAAGGTGTTGAGGGAGCCCATACTGCTCTTGTAATGAATAAAGTGAGTGAAATCCCTGGCTGTCATACAGATAACCTAAATTATTAACACCCAAACGTTGCCAGATTTTCCCGATATCTTGTTAACAACTCTAGGGATTACAGATACCGCCACATATTTAGGTAAACAGCTTATCAGTCACGTAGAAGCTATAGTTACTCTTAACTACAAGCCACTTCTCAAACTGCTTATGGCTAAGCTACGTTATTGGCATCGGCTTCCTCTTAGCATCCTTGGTAGATGTAATGTTATGAAAATGAATATATATTACCCAAGTTCTTATATTTGTTTCGTTCAATCCCATTACGGGAACCAGGATCTTTCTTAAAGTACCTAGAAAGTATAATTGGCTGCATAATATGCAGATATATGCAGGCCAGAAGGGCTCCAAGTTTAAGTAAGCTGACTTACGAACACGAGGGCTTTAAGCTCCCAGATTTTAAACTGTATTATTGGGCTGCATTTGCCACGTGGATTAAGAGCTTGTTAACCCGACGTGAAGTTGGCCTGTCTGCACTGGCCTACCAACTAGCCTGTTGGCCATCGATCGGATTGATTTTTCACAAGACCACAGACCCAAATTATTACAAGAGGGTCAGATTCAAGATAGGTAGGGACATAATGAGGATAAGGCAACAAATCTGCAAGAAATATTCCCTGCCTTTGTTGCATTATTTTACCACACTATGGGGTAATGCAATATTTCCAGAAGTATTTCATGGCATACATCCATCCACCGCCATCTCCTCGTACAGGGAGACCAGGTGTGGGATGTGTTGATCCTGGTAGGCCTGGTAGAAGGCCATCGTAAGCCCATCAGTACCTGGAGCCCTCCCAGACGGCATATCCTTGAGGGCCGTGCGTATCTCCACTGGGCACATGGGGGCCATGAGGTGCTTTCTATGCTCAACAGTAAGTCTCTGTATAGCAATGTGTGCCAGATAGTCCGTGGCGGCATTATAATCATAAGTGAGCCGCAACTTATATAAATCAGCATAATATCTTTGAAAGTGGTAAGATATCTGTTCGGCAGCACATAGGTTCTGCACTTGCTCGTCTTGTATCTCAAGGATTACATTTTCCTCCCTGCGGGGGTGCAGCAGCACTGTCAGAGTTGCACCAGGTCACTCACCCTCACTATACGAGTGTGCCACTACATATTTTCCTAAGTGGTTCACCTCGCTGTGTGCAGTATTGTGAAACTCATCTATCTTAGCCCTGATATCATCCAGAAGTCTCCGCTCGGCCATGTCCCTGTGCTGCCGCTCAAGCTCTGCGATCTCTGTCTCTAACCTTGCTAGGTGACCCTGCAGCAACATGAGGACCCCCGCGAATTTAGACAGCATGATGCCTTTAAGGTAAACCTTGAATGCTTCCCATGTCTTCGCAAATGTTTCCACTTAGCCTATATTCATGTGGAAAAACTTGTCGATTGCTTGCACCAACTCCTTGCGAAACACGGACTTCGATAGTGAATATGAAGGAAAGCGCCACGAAAACGCAGGCGGCCACTTTTTGTGCAACTCCAGCTCTTAAAGTACTGGTGAATGGTCAGAATATATACGCGTATGAGTGGCTCACAGCGTCAGATGTGAGAAGCCAGTCCCCACAACAGTAATCAATAGTCAATGCGGGTATGGATGTCGTGTACGGACGAATAGTGGGTGTATACCGCCCCAGTGGTGGACCTATAATGCCAAATATCCAACATACCCTCTTGCATAGGGCCTCTGCAAGGGCACAAGCCATCGTGAAAGGCCTCCGAGGTGGCCTTCTATATTGGTCGCGGTCAGGGCATAGGACGCAATTGAAGTCGCACACCCATATAAGGGGTAGTTCCCACCATGGTGAAAAAACTGTGGAACATTGTAGTTTGGGCCATATATTCCAACCAAGAGGAATGCCAAGTAATTCTTATAACAGCGCAGCCCTACATATCTTCCTCTCAGTTCCACACACACCTCCTGCGGTTTGATGCCCTATCCCCCGCGCACCCAGTTTAAAACGCCTCTGGAGTGTGTGGTGAAGCCTGCCGCTGCACAGTGCCACTGCATCCTTCGCTGTGTTAAGACTCTGCTCCCCGGCACCACATGGGTGTTCCTGCAGCACAGCTACATCTACACTATGCCTCAGTAGGCAAGACGACACCTTTTGTATCTTCCTGCAATCATTCAGCCCCTGACGTTCCACGTAATGAACTGTAGAAGCGAGTGGCCCGGAGGTCCTGTCGCTGCTCGCTGCGTGTCATCCGCAATTAATCACCCGTGCCACACACTCCTCCACATCATACCAAGGATCATAAAGCATCTGCAGCCATAGCCATAGCCAGCACGTAAGAAACAACAACATGAAACCCTGCCCACCATCCTCCCACACTGTGAATACCCACAACATCCTCAGCAATAAATCTTCTCTCCCCGTACCACCCATACCCTCCCTCACAAACTCTTGAGCAGAACCAAGAGGTGCACACATGGGGTCAGATGTTGCCTGGCCTGGTGCACCCTACAGCTTGGAGCCGCATACCCAACATAGTATTTGCATAACACAATAGATTATAACAGTACTAACGAAATAGTCCCAGTTGCAACCTCTGGTACAATGTAGTATTTCGTATTTCAGTCAGTGATGCCTAGTGTTCCAGTTATTCACCCAGATATAGCTATACCATTGGAACACTCTTACCACAGTTCAGTGTGCACAATACCAGCAGGGGCTCATGGTCACTCTGCATCTCTGCTATCCGTCCTAGGGGAGCTGCGGCGAGGCCCCGCAAGCTCCACCACCCCTTTGGACCCATTACTTGTGCAGGTTACACAACTATGACCCATTTCCTAACAAATGTAATAAATTATTTCACATCAAAATTGCAATAATCAAATTAGTAGGATCAGAATTATGATTTTTTAAAGTTTAAAGGGAAAAATAGCACCTAAAAGATGAATGCTCCAACCTCAAACGTCTAGTCGCGTGAGACTGGGGCAAAGTCGAAAGTTATGTCCGACCGCAGTGGAGTGCAGTTGGTATACACGAAGTGGATTGCGCCCAGTCTCTGCTTACCTTAAGACTTAGAAGTATTTTTGAGAAATAATGCCTGAGAAGGCAAAGTTCCGTGGGGCAAGGCAGCCTGCGGTGTCTGAGGAGTAGAAGTTGTCATTGAGCAACCGCTGGACGAAGTTGTGGTAAAGATTTTTACGTTTGGACTTCGCCTCTTTTTTGAAAGCTGAAAATTTCCAGTGGGACGAAGCAGCAGGCTGTAGCTGACGAGGGCTCCATGAGGCCAAATACACCTTTTGCGAGGAGCCGCTGAACAGGACTTACTGCTACGGAGATGAACATAGCAGGAGCAGGCCAACCAGAGATACACCTTGGGCAGATCGATGTGCTGGTAGGTCCTGGTCTCCTCTCAGTTCTCAGGTCACTTTTTGGCTGAAATTTGTTTAAATCCCAAGGTTTAGATTTGGGCTATATGGGCACCTTTAGCGCTACTTCCAAGGGCCCCGGACTGGATAGGCATCACGTGGAGGGTCAGGACTCAATTCAAGCTGGGCCCAGGTGCAGGTTTAAGATGGTTGGAGCCTTTTCTGTCCCTGAAACTCTGATCAGGAGGCCAGTTAACTAGCCCTTGCAGTCACTCTGATAGTCCTGGACTCAAGCGGAAAAGCAGGTCTCAAGCAGCAGGGCAGTCCTCTGAGGGCACGGAGGAAGCTTCAGGCAGCATGACAGTCCAGAAGTGAACTGAGGAGTGGGTCTTATGGTCCAATGTTTACACCCTGTGCCAGCTTTGAAGTGGAAAAAACTTCTAGAGCCACACAGATGCTCTTGCAATTTCCTGCCTTCCTGCCCAGGCTCCACTGGGTCTGGGGTCACAAAAGGCTAGTGTGAGAGAGAATTGTGTCCTCCCAAGGCCTGTCCCCTGAGGAAATGGTTGACAGGAGAGCTGAAAGGGAATTTAAGCTGCAGATGGCAAAACTAAAAAGGGAGTGAAAGCCTCCACCCCCGTAGCTGCTTTTGCCCGCCCACACACGTGTCACACGCTGTGAGAGTCTGCGGGACTAGTAGAGTCAGCAGGGTTTCGTGGAGAGAACCAAGAAGTTGCTGCGTCCCGCCCGCCCACTCGGCGTTGCACGTTGTACGGCTCCTGTTCCTGCTACGAGCCGTAGAGTGCTGGGGGTGTCTTGGTCTGGGACCATTTTGCTTCAATTGCCACTCGGCCCTGCAACACCAGCGGTCGTGGGGGAAGGTTGTGCAGTTTTCGCTGTGGTGCAGGGATCAAGGACAGCTGCAGCTTTGTAGGTACCTGTGCTGTGCTTGTGTCCACGCAGCGATACCATGCCCACTACTGTGTCTGACCTTCTTGCGGAGGTTAGTTGGCCCAGGCGTACGGCAGGGTGGGTGAACGGTTGAGCTGTCAGCCAGCCAGGCAGTCAGTGTTGCTGCTAAGCTCCACCGCTGCCCTTACCCCCAGTTAACAGCCCCTGGATTGAATTGCCTCTAATGTATCAGATCCTGGTCATTCAGATGAGGTTTGCTGAGTGCGTTTTTAAGCTGAACGAAGATCAACTGAAAAATATTAAAGGTGCAAGAAAACTCAATAAAAGCACAAAAGAGGAGGTGCCACTATTTTATTTAGTCGATTACTAAGCTTCTCGTTTTGTGTTTGGATGAGTGCAGAGTATAAATAAAGGTAGGCTGGTCTAGACAGGGGTGCTATTGGAGCTCGAGTTAAGGCCTGTGAAATAAAACACAAATAATCAGAAAGGAATAATTAGAAGCATATGCTGAGCCTGAGATACATAAATTGTAGAATACTGTTGACTTAGGAGCACTTAAAATATTTTGATGACAAATAAAAGTGATTGTCTATGTGGATACAACATTGCTGGAGGATTCTAGTGATTATAAATATTGGCACCTGCTTTTATAGGATCCTCAAAATGTCTAAACCCTCATTTAAGTCTTAGTGGCCTGGCTCAGCAGCAGAGGCACCGCATTTAAACCTTCCCAAATGAACGGCAGGGTTTCCAATTATTGGCCATCTCTAAATGAGGTTCTTAGGGTCTGGTTTAATGTTTTCGGGGATGGGATACGCCGCCACAAATGTGACGGATATCCACCATATTGCATATGCCATAGGACATAATGCATTTGTTATACAGAGGACGATATGCCTTGTATGAATGAAATTTCCCTCTGCCATACCCTTAATCAAGCCCTTAGCCTCGTGTATTGAATTCAGGTATCTTGGTTTTATGTTGTAAAATATAACTATTTATACAGTAAACGACCAAAATGTGCTATTTCTAGGTACATTTATAATACTGCTCAGTATATCAACCTTGGAAGGGTGAAACCACGAGTTGGACCGAGCAGGTTTCGAACCTTTGCTTGGCAACCATCTAGGCAGGCACTAAACCCACTGAGCTAAGTGTAATATAAGTTATCAGACAATATCAAACAATCTGCAGTTTTTCGGTATTCTTCACTTGAGAATAAAATTAGCATTTTATCTAGTAACGCAAGCGAACTGAGTGGCTGATGTACAAAGGAGATTTAGGACTGTCTTCTGCCTTTAATTAGTTATAATGCACACTTGGGCAAATTACACAGTATGCATTAATGTAGAAGAAGCAGTGTACCTCAGTGTAACCCAGTGTGTAACGTGCACTCTCGGGTGATTAGTGCACTATACAAATCAACATAACATAACATAGCATAACTTATGTCTGGGTATTTTATGTACATGTACGTTTTCTCTTAAGATTCACTTGTGGGTGTTCCCAGGGGTGTGTCAGAAAAGAGTTTGGGGAATTTAAGTGATATGAGGTAAAAACTAACCCAGATTGTGGCTCAGTAGGTATTTGCAAAACTTTGTACATGCATTTCCCATACTTATCCTCCTTTCTAAGTTGCATCTGAAAGGTTAGGATGCAAATACTGCAGAAAGTGTGGGATGGTGCAGCAATTAGCCTTCTTATCACACGTTATTGCAAAAGGCAAGAGAAATAAGGATTAATAAAGTCTGGCTAGAAAAACGTGTAAGTGTGTTTTTAAGGCACTCCTATTCTTTTACACCTGTTATTCCATACTTTGCAAGTTATGCCTGTTTTAGTAGAGAAGTTTAGTAAATACCTTGAAAAGGTGTGACATTGAGCGACATAGGTCATTTAGAGTTTTCCACCACCATAAACTGGTGTTGCTCCCACGTTGCCATAATTACAGTTCCCCTGCCCCATTCAGGGGTGGGGTAACCACTGGGTTTCTGTCAGTGGGGTCTCAGATGACTCCACCATTAGAAACCATTGACTGGCAGCCCATCAACTGCTGGGCACCTAGCCAAAGAGGCGTTCACTCTGTTCTGTTAGGGTAAGACAAACACCATGGGGCAGATTTACAAGCCCCTTGCAATACTTTTATGCCGCCGTTGCGTCACTTTTGTGATGCAGTGGCATCGTAAACAATGCACCACGTTGCGACACATTTACAACGTGACGCATCTAGGGAGATGCGTCACATTGTAAAGCCCTGCGTCACATTATACCTGCGTCAGGTATAATGTATGCAGGGTGGGCGTTCCGACGCAAGAAAGCCTTGTAAAAGTGACGCAGTGAAATGTACAAGATTTCACTGCGTCACTTCTACGACGTGGGTCCCGTGCTCTCCATGCCACTGGAGTCAAGCTATCCTGGCTGATGAGGGCTGAAGGCCTGAAACCGGTCCTAGGATGCTTGGTTCCAGTCCAGGGAGGACCTGGCCTGGCAGTTCGGGCTGGACTGTTCCCATTGGGCACAGGGTCAAGACTGATTTGCATATGGCTGGGTTCAAACTGGAATGGCATGGTGAGCAAAAAAACGATGGATTTAGGCCCAGATCTCTGTACTGGGGTGAATGTATGACATTGTTCTGCATTCTGTCCATCAATTGTTCTTTTCACTTCTACGACGCTACTGCGTCAAACCCTTACGCCTGCTTGAAGCAGGCGTAAGGAGTGACGCAGCACAATAGGAATAGGCATTCCTAAGCATTGCTGGAGTTGCGTTGTGCTTGCGGCACGGCTCCAGCAATGCGTTACCTTTATGACAACAGATGCGTGATGCATCTGTCAATCCTTGCGCCACGGTGCGCCGCATTGTAAATGCAACGCATCCATGGTGGCGCAAGGGTTTTTTTGCGTGACGCAATTGAACTGACGCATCTCTGCTAAAATGCAGAGATGCGTCAGTTCTTGTAAATCTGCCCCCATGTTTTTTTCTTCTCAGGACATCATGCAAGCAAAGAAAATCTTTAAATATCCCTGACCTGCGAGAGAAAGCTCCCCGAACACCCGTGACATTTGCCTTTTGCTTTGCACCAGAAAATGCACATATTTGGAGTTTGTTGCTGCAAAGCAAAGACAATGTTGAGCACGCCACTTCAACATGGTGGCCCATCCCACTCTCATCAGTGGATGTATTTTGATTGTAGAGATCCTTACCTTGCAGCTGCAGATTGAAATATGGTGAAGCTGTTGTCCCCAATGACCTGATGGGATGTATGAGGCTCAAGTCTTTTAAAAGGATACATTTGGTAGATTCCGAAGCTAATACACTACACTACACTCCGCCTTTGTGGAGTGACATGTTTCTGAGTGACAGAAGCAAAGAGCCCACATTCTTGGTTGGAGAAAAATGGAAGTAAAGATTAGACAAATGCTGGAGATATCTTCGGTAGTTCAATATCAGATTTACATATATTGATACATTTTTGGAGACAGTAAATGCAGGGCAAAAACTGCTCCGGCCACAACCCAGACTCCAGCAGAGCACTTGCCAGGTTCCCAGTAAGGAATTGCTGGTAAGTGGCCAAGAGTACTGGTAAACGGGCATCCTGGAGAACCTGAAGACTGGAAGATGGATGCATTGAGGTGCAGCAGCTATGAAGCCAGCAGGATGTGACGGGAGGAAGCACCAGAAAAACACGTCATCTAGGCAGGTTTGGAACGCAACTGACTCGGTTAGGCAGCACATGCAGTAGCAAAAAAGTCAAACTACATAGGCAACTGCAGACAGGAAGTATCCAGGAACGGAAAGGGGAAAAAAAACAAAGGAAAAGAGAGGGAGCAAACTGTGGATGAAAATACGAGTCAGCGCGCCATATAATTAAGCAGTTATAAGACAACTGACCACTGTTACTGTCAGCACCTATAGTCCCCTGGAAACTTCCACCTTCCTGAGGGCTGCATTCCAATTTGTCTCTTAGTGATCTTGACCTGAAAGGCCCTCCTGATACCTTTGTGCCCTATCCACCACAGACCAGCCCTCCAAATCCTCTAAACTTACTTCTTCCTCCTCTTTCCTTGCCGTGCCTGTCTCCTGCTCTTGTTTGTCTTGTGCTTCCTATTACCCCCTGATCCTGACAAGAAGGGGAGTGGCTAGCCATTGTCATAGGTGGTGACTGATTTACTAATTTGGACTCGTGAAATGAATAAAGTTACCTGAGATAGAGAAAGAGCTCACAAAAGGGTCATCTATTATCATAAATAACACAATCTATTACATAAAATAAGGAAATGTGGATATTTATTGTATGTGAGCAGATGGAATTTATGACAATGCAAAATCTGCAACTGAAGAATTTCCTCAGTTCTATATTTAGGGTAAGCGATGAGGTCATGGGTAACCACTGAAGAGGGTTAGAGGATGACCATTGGGAAAGTGGTGAATACCAGTAAAGCTATATATTTGTGGTTATTTACAAATATACTTAATTTTGACACCGATGCTAAGGGCAGACAAATGTCGGAATAGATGCGTAGATTGGGGATGAAAAATCCTTAACATGTCCATAATTATACAGGAGAAGGATTCTTCACAAGACGAAATGTTTCCACTTGGCGGTAAAAAGCAATACAAATTTGCACCTCATGAAAATGGTGGAACTTCTGCCTACTGATTTAGACACGCACACATAGACATCTTTGATTCTAACTCCTTTTGGTGCAAACACTTTAGAATATTTGTTAATCCCCCAAAAAGAAGTGGATTTATTTAAATTACAGGTGTCAGTACACATCATGTACATTTACATTTTTGGGGAAAGAAGCCCACAAATTCTGTAGACTAAATTTATGCTTGTCAGGTATTCAAAAGCCTTAGCATCCAAATATTGTAAGCTGAGATCGTTTACAGGCTAATTTCAGGATAAGGAGAAAATATTATGCATGTTTTTTTTTTACTTTTCTGAGGAGCCTTAAAGAAAAAGTAATGCAAAATATGACATAATAATGCAAATAGATCTTTTAAACTTGCACTGGTCAACAGAGAAGACCCCATCCAATGTGAAAAAACACTAGAATAAGAAAAAGATTACTGGAATTGATAACATCTTTTTCGCAGCTAAATAACATTGTAACATTATACAATTGTTATTTGATTTTACAATTTCAGTATTGTAAAATTGCCAGTTAATTCTTCAAAACCTGTGCACATGGAGATTCCTAGCTGGTAGACCTTGTAAACAGTATGCTTCTTAGTGCGCAAGGTACTGCATAGTTTATTGACAGGAGGATGGGGTTACATAGCCACAAAGATCTAATACTTCATGTTTAGTAATAGAATCAAAAATAAAACGTGTTGGTTTTCTTATTCCAAAACAGACTGTCTATTAGCTAAGCCACGGAATTTAAAATATACAGAATCAGCGAGATCAGTATTTTAAAAATATTTGCTAAGGTTTTTATTGTGACTTACCTGACCAAGAAGGCAGATGGACAACCTTATTCCACTGCCCTGACATTGTACCTTTGGGACAGGGTATCAATAGCACTCCACTCAACTAGCCAGCTCAAGGCAGTGTTTATTTTGAGATTTTGTTGTCTCCAAAAATATGTGCTCCAGCTGTTGCTCTAAATTACTGCTCATGGAGTTAAGGTAACAAAAAGCAAAGCTCCATTTCTCCTTTTATATCTGGCTTGACACCACAGTCGTCTGTCAGTGTTTCGAACTCTACTCTCCTAAAAATATTCATATACAGTGGGCTTTAGAGACGTAAACATCTCTCACCTCATGTTGGCGGTTGTTTGGTGCATCATCCTAGCTCCTAGGAAACGCTTCCATTGCTATGTAAATGGCACTATGTTCCATCTGATTCATGCTGCTATAACAATTTTTTCACATTCATTCATTTATTTCTCACATGCATTCTTCACAGGAAGAAATTGTTTATTTCACTGCAACAGACATTGTTTATGAATTTGTGAGAACTTGAGGGCAATCTTGACCACACAATGGCTGCCTTGTTGGCGTTTGTCTTTTCATACAAGGAAATCCTGATCCCAAGATGGCCAACTTGAGTTTTGTAAGATCAACAACAAAACCAATGTTCAAGTGGCCATATTTGTGTCAGGCTGTTCAAATCTCATACAGAAAACCTACTGCAGGTCTGAGTCAATTTAGGCCCCTAATGGAGTCTCTTCTGCTGTGTCCGCCTCCTGCGGTTCTTGTTTGGTGCTGTGTGGCACACTTTGGCTTTTGAGGGTCTGGCAGCTACCTTGCCATGCTGTCACTGATTTGTCTCTCTCTGCCACAAGGCCCCTCTCAAGTTTGAATACTTCAAGTCATCCTCACGTTGTCTCATACAAGCAGTAAACAGACAGTGTTACATTTCAGATCAGACCCCTACAAAAATTATTTGCACAAAACTCGACAAGGCCTATGACTTTGTCATTTTTGTTTCTGGTCAATGTTTCTACTCCCACCCTAAGGTTCTATTCAATAATTCTTTCTTAACATGACACACAAACTGAATCCAATCGTGATTCACAATGGGGACTGTCAGAACACAGATCCATGCAAGAGAGGTGAATACTGACAGAGTGGTGACTTTATGGTTTAAAGGAAACAATTCTAATATGACTTCAAGACTTCTCTGCACTCCTAAACTCACACCGAAATTCATCAGCCATTAGAAATGCAAGAATTGTGGGAAAGTGCATAAAACAATACCATTTTAGAGGACGTGTAGGAAAGGAAGTCTCTAAATGGGAATTCATTTCCTAATTGAAGAAGAAAATTAGGCATTTTTAAATGAAAAATTCCAAATTTCTTTGCTTCTCGAATGTACATTTTCTACTATGCTGGCACTTCACACACATAGAGTTACAGAAACCAGGCATATGTTAGGAAAAATGCTCAGAATTTTGTTTGAAACAGATAAAAAAAACATTTATCTCCTTTAGCCAAAGAACTCCGCATAAATTATTCTTTTGTGAATTGTATCTAAGAGAGAAGAATCCATTTAGGAGGTGCTAACAGTCTTAGAATTCCCCATGCTCTTCTTTAATTACTATTGGTGTGATGACTTGCCTCCCAAAGAAACTATATTCCAGTACGGCCGCTGCCCGAGCTTGAAGGTTATATCATCCCTTATGCCCACCACTACTTTTCGTTTGGTGTTACCTCCAGTGACGGCTTTAGCGCTGGTAGCGCTTGGTGCGACCATTTTTGTTTTTGCCCCCCCCCCAATGACCACCTCCTCAGATTCCCTCACTACCACTCAGTAAAATTTCCCTCATCTCCCCATAGCTGCTCTCTCACATACATTTCATTTGTTTTAAAGCGCTGGTAAAATCTGGCTTTACTAATCCACTCAACTATCCACATAAAATAAAGATCTGTTCTTTGCAGCAGGCATATTAGCCCTCTGAACAACTTTATGGCGAGTCAAACCTTCCTCTAGACAAAACTCGGTTCTCTCTCCCTAGCAGTAACATTAATCACAAGAGTTATCTTGACATTTTTATTGCTGCCTGAAAGCTGGACGCACAAGGAACTCTGCAGCAGGTGCTTTAAATCGCAAGTTGTTGCTACACACAGCGCCCCTCCTGAAGTCAGTGCCCCCCTTCCAGGTCAGCACCCAGTGGCGTTGCACTGGACGCACCGCCGTAAAGCCCGCCCTGGTTACCACAATGAGATCATGGTTTCTGGTCAAGTTTGGGAGTAAGACTTTTATGACACACAAAATATATTACAGAGTACTGTCACTAGGTAATGGAGTGACTTTAACTTCAATAACTCAAAGGTACCAACCTTGCTTGAATCTAATCATGAAGGTTCCTTGTAATGAAGCAACTTTAAGCATATTAAAGCTGAATATGGGTGACTACTTGGCAGAAATTAAATAACACATCACAGGGGGACTTCAGGTTCTAGCCCAAGAATGTTTCGGGAAATCAAATGACACATGTTGCATTCGATAGGAGGTTAAGCACCAGATAGGTTGTTGTGTGCACACACTTTGGTCATCCTTTGTGGAGAAGCTTGTGTCCTGATAGGATTGCATTGTGATTGTTTCTACAACTTACCATTTCTTGCCTAAATTACTGAATTTCTGTTTTGTGTATTACATTACTTATTGTAAGCAGTTGGTAGTAGGCTGGTGCCATTACTCACCACCATTTTATCAGTGGTCTTGTTTCAAACAGTTGTTGTCATGTAGGGAGAACCCAGCCTCTGTTTGAACCCACCTGCACCGCGACCATGCACTAAGGAGCTTATTTATGCCGGTGTGTCACTTTTTGTGACGCACCGGCGGCGCATTTTGCTGCCCCATTGTTACAAGGACACGAAAAGCCAACCTGCGAGGCTTTTCCTGTCCTTGTAAATATGGCTGCTTTACATGCAGCACTTTGAGCGAAAGGGGCATTCCATGGGTGTTGCTGTGGGTCTTCCCACGCAACACCCATGGAACCTGACACATTCCCAGATTTACTACAAATAGTAAAACTGGGAATGCGTCTGAATGCTACTCCTCCCCAGGGGAGGCATAGCGAGGCGCAATGAGGAGAAATGTTTTCATTTCTCCTCGTTTTTTCCCTCTTTCTATGCATGCTGCATTCTGCAGCACACATAGAACGAGGAAATCCCTTCCTGCACATAAACAATCATTAAAAAAGGGATGTTTTTCAACTTCTATGTGTGCTGCATTAAGCAGCACACATAGAAGTTCCAAAACGCCATTTCACATTGTTTATGTGCAGGAAGGGACACCTTCCTGCACATAAACAATCATTCCCCTCAACGCAGGCACCCGTGGCACCCTTGCACTATGGTGCAAGGGTGCCTGAGCTGGCACATGGCAACAAATTGTGCGCCAGTGAAGGGGAGAGCAAAGGGAGCCGTCATATCATTGTAGATGTGATGCATCCCTGTGCTTCGGAATTAATTGCAACGCAGCGCAGCCAAATGGCTTGCGGCACCACGCTACGTTGATGCATTGTAAATGAGGCCCTAAGTAGTTTGCACTAATAAGCCCTGAATTGCCTCTGTATATTTGCATTACTTTGTTCTGTTTAGCTGGTGATTTGATTTTTTTATTCTTGACTGGTAACTTTAATTCCTGCTATCTGCAACTTATTAGCTATGTCATTTGCCCACTTTTATCCTACTTTGTCCTACTTTGTGGGGCAGCTCCAATCTTGATTATATTGTCATTATATCTATACATTTGTACTTCTTTTCCATAAATTACTGTTTTATGTTCCACGTTACTTCCAGCCACTATTTTTGTAGTAGCAGGTGGAGCATTTACCTTCCGCCATTTTGTTTATCAGAGGTCTACTTTCAGACCTATCTCTTGTTGCGAGCTGACAGGTTTTATTTAAACACATTTGTACCATGACCGAAATGTGGATGCACCATAGGCGTGCTGAAGGCATGCCTAATGCAAGCCTGCCTGCTCCTGTCTGTACACTGCCAGTCGCTGGCCCTGCTGACCAAATTTCTTCAGGTGAGTCCTCTGAAAATCACACTTATCTAGGGTGAACAGAATTTTCAAGCCAAAAGCGGTCATCAGCATAGAATTACAGAAGAGGCAGTAAGAACATAATTAAAATGCAATTATTAAAACCAGTAGCATGCCTGTTAATTAAATCGCTTTCTTATAACAGCTGGCAACTATTCCTGCTATGTAAAACATAAAAAGCACCTGTCACCATTTTCAATTGACCCTCTCTAAAAACCGGGACATGAGGTACATTTCCCGAAATCTGCCAGGACAGCTGGTGAAAACCCGGGACTGTCCGGGCAAATCCGGGACGCCTGGTCACCCTACACTTATCATACATTTAGTTATTCTTTTTTCTCCATCAAGGCATTGTTTGACTGATAACTTTATTTTGTAAAAGCAGAAAACCTGTATTATTTGGTCATCTTGAATAGACTATCCTCTTTTGCTTATGAGAACTTGACGACTAAAACCTAAGTCAAAGCAATGCTGTACAATGTTAGGTCTCCTGTACAACATACATTTCAGATAGCAGACCTATTTGCTTTTCACAACATTGATATATTGCTTTTAACTGACACCTGACTGCATGATGACATTGCTGCATTTCTGAATGACCTGAAACCCTCAAATTTAAAAATCTACAATAAAGACAGGACAAACAGGGAAGGGGCATGATCACAAGGGTTGCCCCACAGCTTGTAACAGTTAGAGGACATCCTAACAAATAAGGAATTTACATATTCACACTATATAATACAATAGGTTCTGTGCTGTTCAATTTTGTCTTGGCTTACCTACCCCCTAATTCAGCACCTGCTAACCATCCCTCCTTAGCCGAAGAGATGGCAACACGGACCATGAGTATTGACAACTTAGACAGACTAAGCGAACGTAACCTGTGGTTAGAGCAAGGCACTTATAGGAGGGGCTCTGAATTGTGTAAATGACCTCACAATTTTCAAAATGAAGCTGCTTTCGTCGAGAACCTAGCGATTACATTATTGTCACCAAACCAATTAGCATATACTGACCATTAAAGGGTTCATTTCAATATTTTTCAACATTACAGGGAAATTTCATAGTCCCCCCAGCTACCTCTTATCACAAAACTGGAACAACTTCAATTATGACCTTGTTCGCTCAGCTATTTCTACATCCAATCAATGTAACACTTTCACTGACCACAATCTGTACATGCTACTAAACTCTCTTAACAACAGAGGGCCTCATTTATGATGCCCTACTGGCACTATTGCGCCGCCGGTATGTCACTTTTTTGACGTTCCGGTGGCGTAATGTGCCACTGGCATATTTATAAGGCCAAGTAAAGCCACGTTATGTGGCTTTTCATGGCCTTATAAATATGTGCCCCTTTCATGCAGAAAACTGCATGAAAGGGGCGTTCCAAGGGTGTTCCTAGGGGCGTTCCCAGCAACATCCATGGCTTTTTGACACTGCCCCAGATTTATGAGAAATCGTAAGTCTGAGGCAGGCCAAAAACTAGGGAGGCACAACGAGGATAAATATCTTTATTTCTCCTCACCTTTCCTCTTTCTATGTGTGCTGCATTCTGCAGCACACATAGAAAAAAGAAAAAGCCTCTTCTGATTGTTTTTGGGCAGGAAGGTTTCCCTTCCTTTCCCTTCCTGCACAAAAATAATCATCCCCGCAACGCAGGCACCCTTGCACCATGGTGCAAAGGTGCAGCGTTGGCGCACAGCAGCCCTTTGTGCACCGGCTCTGGGTAAAAGAACAGGAATGAGATATACAGTGGCGGCCGGCATGGCTTGCGGGTGACAGGGTGGGCGCCGGGGGGGTCGCAGGGGGGTTGCAGGGGGAGTTACATGGAGGGGCGAATATTTTAAAAAAAAACTTACCTTGCTGCCGGGTCCCATGTCTCTGCTCCTCCTCTCCTCGTGGAACTCGAGGAACAGGAAGCACAGCATCCTCCACTGACCAATCACAATGCTGCAATGCAGCATTGTGATTAGTGAGCACCCAGGCTCGCCTGACCAATCACAACGCTGCAATGCAGCGTTGTGATTGGTTTTGAGCGTCCTGGTTGGACGGTCAACCAAGGAATGGGGGCCTGGGCATGCATGTTCTCCACACAGGCTGTAATAATGGGGAAAGTGTGCATTACTGGTTTGGGCGGCCTGAGACGACCGACCAAACAGTCATTGCGCACTTAAGAGTGGGTAAAACCACTCCTCCCCTGCCCTGCACTGAGAGCAGAGCAGCGTCACCCATCCGCCTGTTCGCAATGCAGCACGAAGCATAAAATGATAATACCGCAAAGTTATTATCATTTTATGTTTCTACTATGCACTACTTAAAAGCAGTGGGCCGACACTCCTCCGCCATAGCGGAGGAGCCGCCAATGGCACAGTATCTAATAGATACGGTGCATTCCTGCCCTGTTCTTTTGCCGCTACTCTGCCCCACGGCAAAAAAAAACTTAAATGAGGCCCACAGTATCACTAGTCTTGATGAATCCCTGCTCTCCTGATCCATCGATCAGGGGTCAATAATTTTACACAAACACAGGCCCATTTACTTTACCCAACTAATCCCTTCACGCTGGGTTCAGTGTGATGCAAGTTTTATGCCTAATTTACCAAATACTCAATAGAACCTGCATTTCTCTTCATATTATGTATATTTGTGGCGACAAATCTATAGTTGAAAAGTTGATAGCAATAATTATGTACTTATCTATACTACTAAATATTAACAGACTCAGGGGCCGATTCCGATCTCGGCCGGTAGGGCTCCGAATCGGATTCGGCTTTACCGGATCCGATTCGGAGCCCTATTTCCCGACCAAATCGTACGTGTGTCCGGGCGAGCTAGTACGATGCGTGCGCTCGCGAAATCTCCGACCGACTCGTACGCAGGACCCGACCGCTCCGACCGACTCGCACGGGGACGACTCGCACCGCGCTATGGAGACGTTCCCCGGCCGGGTAAGTACGATGCGCATCGCGACCGCTCCGACCGACTTGCGCAGTCCGGCTCCAAGGAGCTGTCGGAGCCGCACTTTGTGGGTCCGTGTCGGACCCCCCTGGAAGCGTAGGCGTGCGAGTCGCACACAGGGGGGACCCATGGGTCCCCCCTACACGGGCATGTACTGTGCGACCCGCATCGACGCAAACACGCTGTAGGAGGTGCCCTTGTTCGCGTCGTGCCCATTGAATCAATGGGAGCCCGTGTACGCGTCTTACGACTGGCTCCCATTGACTTCAATGGGAGTCCGACCGAATCGAGTCCGATAGCATACGTGCGCATCGTACTCGTTCGGTCGGACTGCTAGTGTCCGATTCGGTCAGAAATCTCTCCGGGTCCGGCTCGGTCGGAGAGATTTCCGGCCCGAATCGGAATCGGCCCCTATGTGTGTAATTTATGTTATTTATCGTAAATAATGTGAAAATAAATGCTCATCAAGTACAGTCACACAATGCAAATAATAACCATCACAGAGGAAAAGTATTAGAAATGTATAGAATCAAACTCATATCAAATAAACAATGCATTGAAGGAGTGGATAGGCGAAGAGAGAAAAGTTTCAGAGACAAAATACATTTCAAATGACTATGCAAATTTAGGAGATTATCTATACTAACCAAGTATGAATCAGGGAAATCTACCCTCTGGCCAAAAAGGGCAGCAAGGCCCCTCAAAGAGAGTTGAGCGGCAAAGATTAAGTCAGGAATCAGGAAACAGGTAGGCCTCTATCTGGAAACAGCAAACCGACGTCAGCGAGGATCTCCCGCTAGCTAAACACCAGCAGACCCACACAAACCACACCCACCGGGGACTTTCAATTATACCCTAAAACCTAAATGTCCAACCCTCATATGCTTCAATATGAGAACAAACTCCGTCTCTCATTGGCTAAGGATGGGGGTGTACTGTCACACCACTCTCATCATGACCATTTTATTCAATGTCTCTTTGTTTTAAACATTCAGCATTACGACAGATTCATCCCAGGAAACAACTTTTAACATAATCATAGTACATATTTCCTGCAGTTCACTACATGTTGCAAGTCTCTACGCTTCCATTGTTCGCCTCTACCATCATCTCGAGTAGGAAGTTATTTGCTTCCACTGATATCATATTCTCTTTTCCGTAGCTTGGCAGTCATTCAATATACCACGAAGGTCATGTACAACTTTTGCGTTCTCTCTTCCCTTCTCGAATCTTTCTTTTGAACATTATAATTTTCAGCCAAATATTAACCCCAAACTGACATGCAAAAGTGTAGGCCCATGCTTGCTTTTCTACAGAAAACAAACACAAACATTTATTATTTTCATGAAATGTAATTTCATTGCACACCATCCCAGCATTGCACTAACCCATGCACAACCCGTGTTATCCCTAGCAAAATATTATTAACGTGCACAAAAGCAGCATTAGTCTTTTTATCAAAGTAATTTGTGGCCTAGTTCCATGCATTAGTACACACATGCGCAAAAGCATTTCCCCATATTTTAGCGTTCTTTAATAATATTTTTCACAGCACACTGTTAATGAATGTTACTGAGGGTTTAATCCGAGCAGGTTTTAATTTCTCAAAACCCTGCTCCATCAATCCCCCCTATGATGGCGTTTTCGAGCCATCATCAAAATACCCATCACATACAAGTTACCACTTATTTAAAATACTGTACTTCTTTCTCGTTTTATCATTCTTCCATCTAAGTCTTTCATGATCTCATAGTAATTTCCTCTCATATCCTCTAATTCTATCTCTTCTCTCTTTCTCTTTCTAGCTCTACGTTTAAGATCTGTCTCTTTCTTTCTACACTTGCATTTGCAACATTTGTAAATCATAATAACCATTAATATTACTGTAACTACTGAAGTAACAGGTATTAATATTTTTCCTAACAAACTACTCCTTAAGGTAGAAAACCAATTTCCCACTGAGGAAAAAACGCTTACCAAGTTTCTCCCATGCACCCTCAACCTTTAGTTCAGTCAAATCTTCATGAAGTTCTGTAATATTTTTAATATACCCCTCAAGATTTTTACTTTTGTCAGGGATATAAGTACAGCATTGTTGTATTTTCAACATGCTACAGACTCCACCCTCTTTTGCCAATAATATATCAAGGGCAAGTCGATTTTGCAAAACCATTGATCTAATTGCAACCATTTCAGTATCAATCATCAAGAACCCACCAGCAGTATCTGTTGATAAACGATCAACTACTGTGGACAAATTTTATGCAAATTCAGAATAACTCCAACTGAAGGTATCAGTGCTCCAAAAATATCCCCAATTATTTCAGAATAACTCGCTCCTCTCTTATTACGTGTTAGTCCTTGTTTCATTTAATTAACTCTATTATTCTTATCTACATGGTATACTTTTGGAAATACTATGCCTAAATAACAACATCCATACCAACCTGCAGGTAACCTATAATAAGCATTCTTACCACACACATAATAAATTCCCGGAAAAACAGGATCAGTTCCTCCTTTCAGTCCCCAATTTCCTTTTATCAAGAAAGTATGCTCACATTCACTAGAACCAATGAAGTAACTATTATGTTCAGTCTTTTCTCTAAACACACAAAGCTTTCCTCTATGTTGAAAATCTAGAGTCATGGCAGCGTAAGTCTCACCCTTTTTGTAATCACCCTCTCTGAAAGCCCATGGAGGTACATGAGACTTTTGCTCAGCAGCTTTCTTTTTGAAATCTTGTCTTCTATCTTCTACCATATTCATAAATTCTATTTCTTCATGTCATAGTTTACAAGTTAAGTTATTTCTATGTGCATCTATTTTATCTATCGGTTTGTTACTAATGAAAAAATCTCCCATGTAGGCTGCATAAACAGGAACATAGACTACTTTTAAATCTCTCCTAATAGGAATTTCTGAAAATATTAAATCAAAATTAGAGTAATAATACTCTAATCCTTCCCTCTCATAGAACAGACTGGTTAAGACACTACAAGACACACCATAGGTTAAAGGTAGGTGATGATAAGTCACCCCCTCCGAGACAGACGATGGTAATTGCATACACACATAACAATCTCTCGCATTCATTGTTTTAACATATTCCTACAACAATTTAGTAAAAACATTTAACGAAAAATCATTAATTGATTTATCATGATGATAAATACTATCATCTTCTATCTTTTCTATATTAGTGTTTGTATTTTCCTTAGTATTATAATCCATTCCCTCACTTCCCACATCATTATAATTATTTTTGTGATTAGTCACCATTAGAACAGGGACAATAACAATCAGTGTTAACCACACCAGCGTTAATAATAAAATACTACATAAGCAAGCATTAATACATCTACGTTTAAAATTATGATTTTGATATCCAGTCTCTGTTACCTTTGCCATTTTAGACACTATATACAAAAAATTAAAATCTAAGAAAAAACCTAAAAATCTTTTAAAACATTTGAAAAAACTTATCCAAAAACCATCTAGAGTAGTTTATCCTTACACTTTGTGCCTCTCTTCTTTACCCCCACTTTTCTTTTTTTTTATGTCTTCTTTTTTTCAAATCTTTTGAAACTTTCATAATACTCTTCATTGAAATTGTTGCACCTTTATTTTCACAGTTCTTCTTAAGGTGGTTTCAGTTTGCTTTGATCAGTACTAGCTTCTTCTTCTTTTTGATTTGTGTTCTCAATCTCTTCCAACACCACATATGTCCATTCTGGAGCTGTGTATTTCTTACTCGGAATTCTTATTCTTTTTGTTTTTCGTACCAATTCTTCTTCTGAATCACTTTGTCCAGTTTGACTTGATATTTTATTTATTTGACCTGGCCTTTTCTTTTCTAGAGAGTGTATTTCAGTCTTTTCACTCCTTTTGGCCACACATCACCTTTTCTTGCTTTTTTAACTTGAACTGCTTCTTCACCTTCATTGTCAAGTTCGCAAGTTCTTTTATTCAGTTCTTTTCTTTGTTGTACTTGCTCTTGATTTTCATCAGTCACTTTCTCTTTTTCTCTCTCAACAGCAGTCTTTTGAGACCCAGTAGCTGGTGCCCACTTTATTCGACTTGTACTTGGTTCTTCCTCTTGTTCAGCCTTTTCAGAATTTTCAACACTAGATTCTATGGCTTCATGTTCTTCAGCTTCTGGTTCTTTTCTTTGCCAATTGCTGCTCTTCTTCACGTCTTTCAAGTGGACTTGGGAATCTTCTTGTATGACTTGCATGAATCCAATTTGGCAAGCCACCACACTTTACTGCTGTCGTTGTTACCAATATAATTTGGTATGGTCCATTCCACCTGGGTTCTAAACACGACTTCCTCACGTGTTTCTTGACCAGAGCCCACTCTCCTGGACTCAAATCATGTGCTTGATACGGCTGTGTTGTGGTTGCAATTTTTCCAACCTGATGAGACACAGAACGCACCAGATCAGCCAATCCTTTGCAATATTCAAGAACTAAATCATCAGTAATATTCATCAGTTTGTTTGCTGGTACAATTGCTTGTCTCATGGCTCTCCCCATCAAAATTTCATGGGGACTTAATCCAGTCTTTTTATCAGGAATGCTTCTAAGACTCATTAATACTAACCCTGGGCGAAGTGCTACGCTACGCTCGCGTAGTTTGCGAAGTTTGCGCTACTTCGCACAACGCGAATTGCACGTAGCACAGTGCGAACACGCGTAGCGTAGCGTAGCGTAGTGCCGCGGTCATTTTTGCTTGCTCGCGGTCCTCAACGTCAAGTTGGCGACCGCGAGCAAGCAAAATGACATCCCGGCGAGACTTTTTCCTCGTTCGCGATCAGCAACATCAAGTTGCCGATCGCGAGCGTGGAAAATAAACCTCTCGGCGAGATTCTCAACGCGGGGAGGTCAGGTTTCTCATTGCGAGTGGTCGCGTATGCTTGCGACCGCTCGCGATGAGAAACTACCAGTCCGCGTTGAGAAAGCTGCCGCTCGAGTAAAAATCTACTCGAGCGGCAGTAAGACAGCTCGCACTGTGCAAGTTGCCGTTTTCAATGATTGCACAGTGCGGACAAGCATCCGGCACTGTGCAATCATTGCGAACAGTGCGCTACGCAGCTCGCGTAGTGCTACGCGAAGCTTGCGTAGCGCGAACTGCACTTTGCGTAGCTTCGCGAAGCATTACTTCGCGAACTACGCCCACCCTTAATTAATACCAGGGGCAAAGCATCTGGCCATTAAAGTGTTGTAGACGCACACACTTTTGATAGTCTGGATTTAATAGTGCCATTAATTTGTTCGACCACTCCTGATGCTTCTGGTCGATAGGCACAATGCAGCTTTTGCTCAATTTGTAATGCTGCACAAATCATCCAAATTATTTCATTATTAAAATGAGTTCCTCTATCTGTTTCTAAAGAAACTGGAAATCCAAATCTGGGAATTATCTCTCTTAAAAGCAATTTAGCAACAGTCAGGCTGTCATTTCTTCTTGTTGGATAAGCTTCTGCCCAGCAAGAAAATAAACAAACAACCACCAACACATATTTCAGTCCATTACAAGGGGGAAGTTCGATAAAGTCTAACTGTAGTCTGATAAATGGTCCTGCTGCCTTTCCAATTTGACCCCAACTAACAACTGTCTTTCTACCTGGATTTTGCTGCTGGCAGACTATACACTTCTGGCATAGACTCTCTGCAATGACCCTAAACTTTGGGTTGTACCATGACTGCTTGAAGAGCCTGATCATAGCATCTCTTCCAACATGTGCAATTCCATGGTACATCCTTGCCATCTGAGAGAGTAAACTATCGGGCATTACTGGTCTTCCATCAACATACACCCACACTTCATCTTCTGCTCTCTTTTTACATCCTGATTTTATCCAAATTTCTTTTTTTTCCTCAGTTGCTTCTTCCTGCAACTGGCTAATTTCTTCCCATGTTTCCAAAGAAGAAAACATCAAGTTGCAATTTGTATGTTTTTTCTCTATCCCTCTGTTGATTGAAATTGAATTTTGTGCACAGAAACGAGCCACTTGCTCTGCGTATCTGTTTCCATTTGTCACATAGTCATTTCCTGACTTATGTGCTGAACATTTAACCACAGCAATCTTTTTGGGCATTTGTAATGCATTCAATAGATCCTTCACATTTTTATTGTTCTGGATCGGGGATCCTGAAGAGGTCAGAAATCCTCGTTGCATCCACAACTGACCAAAATCATGCACCCCCCCAAAACCATATTGACTATCAGTGAATATGGTAACTCTCAGATTTTTGCCAATTATACATGCTCTAGTCAGAGCAATTAGCTCAGAAATTTGAGCAGAATGTATCCCCTTCAGACAAGATGCTTCAAGAACCATAGCCACTGTACATACTGCATAAGCAGCACTCAATGCGCCTTTTTCATCTCTCAGACAAGATCCATCCACAAACATCACACTATCTGACTCTTCTAGTGGTGTATCTTTTATGTCAGGTCTTGGTTTCATGCACAACTCTGTCACATCCAAACAATCATGATCTGCTTCATCTTTCACTTCTTCACAACTTACGCTCGGCAATAAAGTTGCTGGGTTCAATATTGTACATCTTGTCACTGTCACATTTTCAGCACCCAAAATCACTCTTTCATACCTAGTCAGCCGACTATACGTCATATGCTGAGTCCGAGCCCTTGTTAATAGGATCTCAACAGAGTGTGGCACATATACTTTCACTGGATGTCCCATAACAATTGCTTCGCTCTGCTCTAGACTCACACAAGTAGCAGCTACTGCTTTTAAACAGCCTGGTAACGCTGCAGCCACTGAATCCAAAGTTGGAGAAGTGTGGCTCAATGGTTAGAGCGGCAGACCCTGATGCAGAGATCTGGCCCGGGACCAGGGTTCAATTCCCGCCTCGGCGGGTCTTGGGCTCAATTTCCTCGGACCTGATAATTCTCGCCTCGGTGCCTATTCTAATCATGGGTCCCACTCTGCAACTCTGGGCAATAGCTTGCTTAATCTCCACAACGGCCCCAACAGCGCTGGGATGCCTGGCTTCACCCTGGGGGTGCCCAGGAGTGGACATTTCACAGGGAAAAGCCAGGAAGGGTTCCACAGCGGTATGCGTACAGCGCCTGGACACCCCTTTGGGGGTATGGGTGCGCTTTACAAGTACAAATTTCATTTCATTTCATTTCAAAGTAGCAGAAAAATATGCCACTGGACGACGTGCCATTCCATGTTTTTGTGTTAAGACTGAAAGTGCACACCCATCTCTCTCACAACAAAATAATGCAAATCTTTTGTGTAATCTGGCATTCCCAATGAAGGTGCTCGGCAAAGACTATCGCAATTCAATAAAAGCTTTCATACACTCTTCATCCAACTCAATCGGATCAACCACATCTTTATGAGTCAACCTCTGTAAAGGTTTTGCGAACAGTGAAAACCCACTAATCCACTGTCTACAGTATCCAACCATTCCCAAAAACATTCAAACTTCTTTTGGAGTCTTAGGAGGACCCATTTGCAAATTCACATTAATTCGGTCTTGCGTTACTTTTCTAACTCCTTTCTCAATTTTGTGTCCCAAATATCGGACCTCTTTTTGACAAAAGTGTAATTTTGCTGGTGACACTTTATGCCCACCTTCTACCAAATGATTCAGTAAGGCAATTGTATCTGTCACACATGCTTCTCATGTTTTTGATGCCACCAGTAGGTCATCAATGTACTGCACTAACACTGAATTTTCTGGCATGATCAATGACTCCAAACATTTTTTCAAAATCTGATTAAAAATCGAAGGACTCTCTGTATACCCTTGAGGAACTTGGCACCATGCCAAAACACGGTCTCCGAACTGGAAAGCAAAAAGATAGTGGCTATCCGGATGCAAAGGTATCGAGAAAAATGCTTCGACACAGATCAATTACTGTGTACCATTCTGCATCACAAGGAATTTGATAAAAATCACTGCTGGGTTTGGCACTATTGGACAGCAAGGTACTACAATCTTATTAATCTTTCTCGAATCTTGAACTATTCTGTATTTACCACTTGGTTTCAGAATCCCCATAATGGGTGAATTACAAGGACTACCTAATATTTCTTTTAGAATACCTTGCTCAATCATTTGATCAATTACTCCTGCTGTGATCTCAGGACTCATCCTGTACTGTGGTGTGTTTGGATAGACTGCACCTGGTTTAACTGTAACCTGAATAGGATCCACACCTTTCATCAAACCAATGTCTTTTCCTATAAAATCTCATACATCAGGTCTTCTTGCATTTTTCAACTCTTCAGGTAAATCCTCTTCTGTAAGGAATGAATACAAGTCACTCACTTCTGTCCCTTGCTTCGCTAACATCATTTTAAAAGCAACATCCTCATCTGGTGTTTGAAAAGCAATACCATCTGGCGTACAATAAATGGTGCAATTCATCTTTTATAACAAGTCCCTACCTAAAAGGTTCACCGGACTAATATCACATACCACAATCCGATGTATGTCTCTGAATCTTCCAATATTAACTTCTATTGGTCTTGTTATTGGAGTCTTTATATGTTTATTTGAGACTCCCACAACTTAGATAGTTTCTCCAGAGAGGGGTAGGTTTGGGATTTCTGCTGCTCTCACAGTAGAACGGGTAGCACCAGTGTCCACAAGGAAGGTAACATCATTACCTTCCACTTTTCCATCAACAAAAGGACCTGATTGATCTACCTCTAGAGATGTGCCAAGCACGCACTCTTCCTCCCCACTCAGCCACCGTCATTGAGATGAGTCTGAGTCACTCTCTAAACAGTGCAACAAATACCGTGAAACCACTTGTACATTTTGATTCTTACCAACCTGTTCACCTGCGTGAAATCCAGAATTTGCACTGTATCTCTGCACTTGAGCATTCACATTATTTGACATAGGAGCTTGAGACACCTGTACTTGTTGTGTCTGTGGTGTAACTACCTGCTGCTGTTGTTGCTGTTGTTGATTCACAACCACCTCATTCTGCATCTACGGATTGAAATTTTGATTCATTCCATTATTCTTCAGTAAAGATGTACACTCATTCCTCCAATGTGCAAATTTTCCGCACGCATGACAAGGAAATTTCTTTTTCAGTTCTTCTCTATTCATCCTACCGCTACCTCCATTTGGTACCTGATCATTCTGATTTTGTCCTTTCATCTGGAAACCTGTTTGAGAACCATTATTTCCATCTTTCTGTTCTGCCACTTTCACCTGTGCCCACATCATTTTCTCTTTCAGCTTTTTATGCCTTGATTCAATATCATCACTACAATATTTAGCATATCTCAGAATCTCATCGACTGTTTTACTCTGCCAACAAATCAAATGTTGCTGAATCATGTTACTAATTTCAGGTTTTAATCCAAAAACAAACATAAAGTATCCCATATCTTTGTCACCTATACTCTCAAAACCACTATACTGTTTGAACACCTGTAACAACCTTTCATAATAAGCATGTACCCATTCTTTGGGTTCCTGTGTTGTCCTGTCAATTTTAACCCAATCTGTTTCTTTTGGAGAAATTTTACTTTTCAAGAAAGTAATTACTTGATTATATTTTTTCATCACTTCTTCCGAAGGTGCTCCTGTTTTCACATCTCTAGGATAGTCTTCTTTTGGCCAGTCAATAGTAATTTTACCCTCAGTCCATAAATCAGCTGGAACTAAAATCTCAAACAAACCATCTAAATCTTTTAACAAAACGTTTGAAACTTTTACAAACCTCTCTACCTGTTTGTACCACTCACCAGGTTTCTCTCTCAACCTGGGAAAATCATTTGTAAAGGATAATATATCCTGTCTCGACCAGGGAACGTGAACATATCCACCACCTGGAACTTCTCTCATTGGGCATACCATTTCAGCCTGATCTGTTTCCCTTAATGGAAATAAAGACGCATTTTTACTTGCAAGCATATCTTCCTTCTTTTTCACCCATCTACCTTTCCACGGTTCTAAATCACCCCATTTCTTCAAAATATTCATTAATTCTTTTATTTGCAATCATTTACCAGATGTATTCAAACTCTCCAAATCTTTATCAGTAAAATCCAGTCTATATGTTTTTTGCAGAACTTTAGACTTTTCTATGTCTACTCCATATTCTTGTGCAGCGTCTGCCAACCTCTCATGTAGATTCCTTGCTTTCCATGTAACATTCTTACACAAAAATAATAATTCTTCATCTCGGTACTTACTCAATCTTTCTGGACTTATTGTACCAATAATAATTTCTTCCAGATCCACTCTCAATCTAGCTACATCTATACTCGATTGTGACTTATTCTTTTCCATTCCTCTTATCCAGTCATCTAACTCCTCTGGCGAAGGACCCACCGAACTCCCTGACACTGGAGTTGTTCCTCTAACATTCTGCACTATTTTTCTAGGATCCATCTGTACACTTCTCTTTGGTGTTTCAGTTACATTTTCACTTACTGGAAGATCAATCAATGAAGTACTCATCTCAACTTGTTCCGAACCACTGACATTCCTGGCATTATTCATGGGAATTGTCAATGCATGTACTCTCAATATATTCTGACTCTCACCATACAATGGAACTATAGGACCAATTGTTACTGGTACCGATAATGCTTCTGCATTCAGACTCATCTGGCTAATTCTCTGAGTTAACTTCTCTCTCGCCTTATTCAACATGTCAATCTCATTCTCCTGCAACACTCGAGTACCTGATGAAACTTATGAAGCTACCGAAACTTGTGTAACCTGTGAAACTTGCGGAACTTGCAGAGTTTGTGGAACCTGAGGAACTTGTATTTCAATTAGTGGTGCATTTGGAATTGTTTCCCCTGAACTTTCCTGATATGGTGGAGGGCTCTTTAATAGTATTTCATCCATTAATTCATCATCAATCTCATCTGAGTCTACATCTAGTTCTGTAGTATCTAAATTATTCTTTTTCTCTTTACCTTTGCCTCCAGTTTGATCTTCAGCAACTATTACTGGATATAATCCATCTGCAATTACATCTCTCCTCCATCTTTTCTTTTGATCATCCCATCTAGCCTCAGAATACCTTGTTAATATATTCCTGTATTTAATTCCATTCCTGTCTCCCTCCCTTTTATAAGCCTCATGTTCCCATTCCTCAAGCGCTTCATACTGCGTAGGTCTAGCACTTGACTTTAATGAATTCATTCGTCCTCTCAAGTTCTCCAAAATCCTTACATTAAATGTACCATGCTCTGGAAAAGCTAAAACTCCATCATCTTCTGTATAACTCATCCAGTTCTCGAACCATGTACATGTATGATACCCACGTTCCAAAATCATAAAAGAAGCAGGTGTTCTCGGAGGCGGTATAGGAAGTCCCTCTCTAGTAACTATCGGCTTGTCTTTTCTAAATAAATCTTTTATTCTTTTTACCATTTTCATTTTTAAAACACTCTTTTTCTCGCTAAATATACCAAAAACAAACAAGGAAACTTCCGTAAATTCTCTCACTCTATTCGCTAATTCTCAACCAATACCAGCGCGGCTCACACCAACCAACTAATCACGGCGCACTACGTATCCACTATCTCAACCAATGCTAGCGAGGCTCACAGCAGCCAACCAATCACGGCTCACTACACGCCCGCTGCCTGACCAATGCCAGCGCCGCTTTTTGTGACATCAGTATTACTCCTGCTACTGACCCTCCCTTTACAAAATAATACGGCAATGCATTTCTAAGTTTTTTCAACTATTTCTTGTTAGAAACAACACAAACAAAACTACTTTGTCTGTTCCTCTAATTAAAGAGATAGTTCGATCATTCGAAGAGTTTTCTTTTACTTCTAGAAAATAACGACCAGCGCTACTCTACTCTCAATAAAGTTAAAGGAGGTCTTGGTACTCCTCTGGGGATACTAGCCAAAGTTTCGGAAAAGGACTTTCCTTTCAGAAAGAGGTCTTGGTACTCCTTTGGTGATGTAGGGCCAGAGTTTCGGAAGCGGACCTTTCACTGTTTCATGCTATCTTCTTTCAATCGAATATGTCCCTAAAATAACATCGACAGCCTTTCACTGTTCGATATTACAACAGACAAAGTACTTCTGCAGTGTGATACCTTTTCCACACTATTCCTCTGCCAATTAGGCTAAAATAACATCATCCTAGGATCTTAAGTAACTCCGTACCCGTACTTCCAAACAACATAAAACAAAGACACTAACTTTTCATATCAATAACCAATAAATCAATAATCAATAATTATTGCCAAACTAATCAATAATTTACCATCTTCTGCTACCAAAACTGATCCAGCGATCAGGGATCAATAATTTTACACAAACACAGGCCCATTTACTTTACCCAACTATTCCCTTCACGCTGGGTTCAGTGTGATGCAAGTTTTGTGCCTAATTTACCAAATACTCAATAGAACCTGCATTTCTCTTCATATTATGTATATTTGTGGCGACGAATCTATAGTTGAGAAGTTGATAGCAATAATTATGTAATTATCTATACTACTAAATAATAACAGACTCAGTGTGTAATTTATGTTATTTATCGTAAATAATGTGAAAATAAATGCTCATCAAGTACAGTCACACAATGCAAATAATAACCATCACAGAGGAAAAGTATTAGCAATGTATAGAAACAAACTCATATCAAATAAACAATGCATTGAAGGAGTGGATAGGCGAAGAGAGAAAAGTTTCAGAGACAAAATACATTTGCAAATGAATATGCAAATTTAGGAGATTATCTATACTAACCAAGTATGAATCAGGGAAATCGACCCTCTGGCCAAAAAGGGCAGCAAAGCTCCTCAAGGAGAGTTGAGCGGCAAATATTAAGTCAGGAATCAGGAAACAGGTAGGCCTCTATCTCGAAACAGCAAACCGATGTCAGCGACGATCTCCCGCTAGCTAAACACCAGCAGACCCACACAAACCACACCCACCGGGGACTTTCAATTATACCCTAAAACCTAAATGTCCAACCCTCATATGTTTCAATATGAGAACAAACTCTGTCTCTCATTGGCTAAGGATGGGGGTGTACTGTCACACCACTCTCATCATGACCATTTTATTCAATGTCTCTTTGTTTTAAACATTCAGCATTACGACAGATTCATCCCTGGAAACAACTTTGAACATAATCATAGTACATATTTCCTGCAGCTCACTACATGTTGCAAGTCTCTACGCTTCCATTGTTCGCCTCTGCCATCATCTCGAGTAGGAAGTTATTTGCTTCCACTGATATCATATTCTCTTTTCCGTAGCTTGGCAGTCATTCAATATACCACGAAGGTCATGTACAACTTTTGCGTTCTCTCTTCCCTTCTCGAATCTTTCTTTTGAACATTATAATTTTCAGCCAAATATTAACCCCAAACTGACATGCAAAAGTGTAGGCCCATGCTTGCTTTTCTACAGAAAACAAACACAAACATTTATTATTTTCATGAAATGTAATTTCATTGCACACCATCCCAGCATTGCACTAACCCATGCACAACCCGTGTTATCCCTAGCAAAATATTATTAACGTGCACAAAAGCAGCATTAGTCTTTTTATCAAAGCAATTTGTGGCCTAGTTCCATGCATTAGTACACGCATGCGCAAAAGTATTTCCCCTTATTTTAGCGTTCTTTAATAATATTTTTCACAGCACACTGTTAATGAATGTTACTGAGAGTTCAATCTGAGCAGGTTTTATTTTCTCAAAACCCTGCTCCATCACTCGGAAAGTAGAAAATAGCCACCAACCACAGCAAAAACATAATCATTGATTGTCTTTTGAGTTAAGAGATTTAAAGCTCATATCACTAGAACAGAAAAGAGATGGAGGGAGACTGTGCTGTCAAATAAAAAACAGTCTACCTCACCTGAACTGATCTATATAACCAGCCACAGCACAAAAAATAATCAGATTCTTTTTTGTGTTAAGAGATTTAAAGCTCATATCATTGAATGAATGAATTGATTTGATAAAGCGCACAAATCATCCCATCCGGGGTATCTCAGCGCACAATTTCACAATATCATTAGAGAAGAAAAGCGACAGAGGAAGACTATGCTGCCAAATAAAAAGCATTCTACCTCACCTGAACCAATCTATATAAATGCAAACTTAAGGTAGCAAAAATTCTCTATTCCTAGAAGTGCATAAGGCAGGGCCACAGCCTTTCCAATGAGCTATTTCATATTATAACTGAGCTCCTGTCAGCAAAAGCTACAACATTCAAGATACCACCTTCCCAAAATCTTTTTGATGACATCTCACGTTTTATCAACATGATCTCCAAACGTTGTGTCATAATTGCTTCAGATAACATCTCACTGCCTGACAGTCTATCTACTGTACATATGTCCTGCCATTTAGGTGTGATACTTTTTATCTCCGAATACAGAGAAGCAGTTGTTGCTTTCCCTCACAGATAGCCATCTTTTGGGCCCTGCCAAAGACTGTTACTCTGCTAAATTTATGTTCCCTTTTTACAGTAATGATTGCATGTTACTCTCTAAGTTCGTTAGCACTGGGCACCTTTCCAGAAGCTTGGAAGCTACTGTGGTGAAAGCACTGGTAAAGAATTTCATTGAATTCAAGCTGATTTTTAAAAAAAATTGAAATAGCTCATTCTTGCCTTTTCTGTGGAAGCTTCTTAAAAAGCTGGTTCTGAGCCAGCTGCAAAAATGTGAAGAAAACAGAAGCCTACTTGATGCCTTTCAAGTAGGCTTTGCACCTGACCACAACACCAAGGTGCTTGTGTTCTCAGCCCTTGATGATGGTGTCCGTGTCGGAGCATTGATCTTGCTAGATCTTCCAGTAGCCTTCAACACCATCGACCTCTTGAGTGGTCCTGATAAAAAAAGAGACTCTGCAGTGGTCAGAGGATGATTTGCTACTTTCAGGGCCTCCACTGGTATATCTAAGTCATACTTTATGCTGTATTTTTCACCTTTAACCTGTTCTCTAGTTTTGTGGAAAATATGGTCTTTCTATTACTATGCTCTACATTGTCTTCTGTTAGAATGAATGGAACTATAAAGCATAATGGTTTCCTCAGTATTCTTAATAGAATCCAGAGTTTCATTTACTTAGGCTGCGAAAATATACTTTGTGTTGGGTTAAACCTAATTACAGTTAAAAATGGATACCACTTATCATACCTCTGACATTGGCAAGCGTTATGGTGCTTAATTCCCCCTCTACTCTCTCAGAATACAAGTGTTCCCAGAGTGTCATCTCCATAACTGAGTAGGCTCTCCATTTAACACCAGGGGGACCCAGTTCTCCAGGGGAAGAGATACCCATTAGCCTACTACGGTGGGCAACTGGACAGGGATCCCATCAGTTCCCTTAGTTAGGTGAAGTGACAAAGATCTCATTGATACTCTTGGAAGAATGGCAAGAGATTCCTAAGATTAGCTTGATATTCATTGATGAACGTCACTTACCTTGTTGGGCTATGCAGAACAAAACATGAACATAAAAACTGAGGGGCCTTCAAGAGCCCTTAGACAGTAACTCAGTGGTGAAAGTCTGGAAGCTGCTTTGTGCCATCAATAGATCATTATTGGCCCACCTTCAGTTATTTAGTTTTTCTTTGTCACCATCAATATTTTAATCATACCAGGTACAGGAAAGTTAGGATTGTGGGACAAGGAGGACAAGTTTTCTAAGGACTTAGGGCCATATGTATCAAGCTAAATTGCGATCGCAAACGCTGAAATTCTGCAATGTATGAAAGGAAAACCCACTCGCAAAATAAGGAATCGCAAAATTTGCGATTCCCTATTTTGCAAATGCATTTAAGGAATCGCAAATTACCACTAACTTCAGGTTGGTGGTAATTTGCGATTTCTTTGAAAAATGCACTTTTTTGCATTTTTCAAAGTGCCATGTGGCGCACATACATGCCCTTAGGGCATGTATGTGCGCCACATCTACACCCATGCTTATTTCAGGGGTGCAACAGGGTGTCCTTTTGACACCCTTGCATCCTTGAAATTCCATTCGCAATTTGCGAGTACCTAATGGGTACTCGCAAATTGCGAATGTCTCCCCATTCATTCCTATGGGCCTCCAGGCCCATAGGAATGAATGGGGAGGTATTCCTTAATTGCGAATCGCAATTTGCGAATCGCAATTTAGGAATATGTAGGATTCGCAAAAGTTTTTGCAAATCCTAAATACATCGCGTTTTGCGATTCTCAAATAGCGATTCGCAAAAAATCGCTATTTGAGAATCGCAAAACAACATTTTGATACATATGGCCCTTAATGTCATACTTGGAGTTTTGGAGTTTGACCAAATTGTTCGATCCTTTGCAAATCTACTTGTGGCTCATTTCTTTGTGTACTAGAAGAAACTTAATTAAGAGTGAACAATCCTTTTCCATGCAGTAGGAATAAGACAAATGATCATGCACAAGAAATAATTCCTTAGGACATAGTAAATTGGTTGCAATGGCATGTCCCCTGAACATCGAAACCTCAATATTAATATGACACATTATTGTGACAAAATATTGAAAATAATATATAGACAGGTAAATAAGTCTAAATTTTCTATACCTAACTCCACATATATGTACCACGTGGTACATATATATTGAAGATATGTAGATGTGGAGTTAGGAATAGTACATTTATACTTCCGTGTATGCACTTACCTTTCTGCCTCGTTATTCTGTCCTCATTATTCGTGTACCATTATACTATTGGTGTTGATGTTCAGTAGTCCAACCTTTTGACATTATTTTTCTGCATTCACAATCATATTGATAGCTCTACTGTGTTTACTCAAGTGAATTATTTTCCAAAGAGAGTAAAGAAATAGTTGGAGATTATGGTTTAAATATCTCAGATAGCCTACATGTCATATTTAAGTTTTGTTTTAAGTTTATTTTTGTATGTCACGTACGTCTGTAGAATTTGAAGTTTTCATGTTTAGGGGTAGATTTGTGTATTGCTTTCCCTTCTTGCTGATGTTTTAATACCCTTTGGGACAATATTATTGTAGCTCTTTAATTTAGTGCTGATTTATAATTCCCTGTCAGATAGTTCTGATATTTTCTGATTTGAAAAGAAGCATATCTTGGTTCTGATTATTACAGGGCATTGGCACACAGATTGTAATAATTTCAGAGAGACAATTGTCTTTCTGGTACTGTTAGAACATTCTAGTTGTCTTTACCATTCGGATCCAAATATCAAACCGCATGCTACCAGTAACTGCAAGCTCCCACTTTCTGTAGAGGTCAGGAAAGCCTTCAGTAAAATGCTACTCACAAAGCCAGGCATGTTTCCAAAGGTGTGGACACAATCAAGGGCAGAGTCCAGTTGCCAGGAAAAGGCAGTCAAATCTGGGAATTTTCCCATAAATTGGAGGTGAACGATAACCTTGAATGTATGGTGCAATCTCTGACAAGATAGGCCTACCATCATAACGGTGGCCATTCTTGGTATATGTAATAATACGGCATAATAGTGTCAGTGACAGAATTGGGTCATCATTGGCATATATGACCATTCTTGATATACCATTCTTGATATACCCGTGACTGCTGGCATAATGGTGGAAGTCTCAGACAAATTAACGGAATTTCCTCTTAAGCAGTGGTAATACTTGGTCATGTAAGGGATAATATATTGATGTATGCCAGTAGTATATGTGAATATGTGATGAATATGACAAGTTGATATTTGATGACCAAATGAATATTTAATAAGAAATGCAAAGCCGGTGTTTTGTAAGAAATAGTATTTAATAAAATGTTAAGCTTTTATTTGGTGGAATATAGTGTATTTATCCAAAATAGAAAAAAATGATTTGATAATAATTTGTTTGTGTTAGAGTAGCCTTGTGAAAGGTCAATGGGTGTGTCCTTATTTAGTGGGTGGTTCATGGTACTAATCAGTATAGAGATTCATTGTAAGGGTTCTGTTGATTCCAGTGAGTCACAGTTTATCAGCTAGGCAATGCTTATTAATGCAGTGCTGCATGAAAATCTGCTGTTCTACGCAGCACGAACAAAGAAAAATAGCACAGCACCAAACTTAGCAAGGGCGTGTTAGGATGATGTCTTCTGTGCTCATGCTAAATAAGCCATTTTTTACACAATGTCAGATGCTGTGCTGTGGCGTAAGGACACACCAGCACAACCTTGCATGACACTTGTCTTCGAGGCACAAATTCAATGTGAGGACAAATCTCCAATTTTATATCCACACACACACATATATATATATATATATATATATTCTTTCATGAAACAGCAATATCTCGCGCTCTCAGAAATGAAGACCAATTCAAGGGAAAGAAAACTTGTTTATTCCATCATAAACCAATATATATATTGCCTACTGGCAGTCACCAGTAGGTAGTTATAGTTAGGACCTAGTTTCCATAGGAAAAGCATTTTTTGAGTTGCCTATGTCTCTGGTGTTGTTTGGCAGATCTTCACGAAATTTCCCCCAAAAAAGTGCTGCATTCTGTCTGGCTGTGCGTGGAAAGTTTTGAGGTGATCCATCAAGCAGGGACGAGAAAAAGAGAGGTGTAAAAAAAAGTGCATTTCCGATGTTAATTCCCATAGAGATTTTAGACACAACTACAGCTTGAACTGCTGAACGGAATTACACCAAATGTGGCAGAAACGTAGGTCTTGGTTCGGAAAGTGACTTTTTTGTTATTTGGTGTTAATCTGTTTAGTAGTTTTGGAGATATTGAAGAAAAAACGAATTTGCATTTCTAGAGAGCACAAATCCTCCTGATCTTGTGTACAGATCTGTTTGGCTGCTCACACTTCAATCAGGAAGTGTTGGCAGCCATTTTGGGACTCGGTCCCAGCCGATTCCCAAACAAAAAGCATTAAAAAAGAGAAGCGGGTAGGGTAGTAATACCGTGACCTCTAGCCCTGGTGCTGGGTTCCCCAGGGACCTGCTACCCACAATCCGGAATGAGGAAAAGCTTGCCCGTCTGGCGTGTGCGATTTTCAGCAACAAGTGTGCCATTAACAGGGTGTTACAGTCGAATGAATTTTCCTGTGGCAAGGTGATTAGCTGGTACGAGAGGCCTCGGCTACCACCTGTCACTTCGAATACAAAATTGAAGCCTAGTAAGATGATTGATGACCTCGAGCCCTGACAAAATTGCCGCTAAATCAACAGGCAATGATACATGTTGTCCCATCCTGATTTGGTCTGCAACATGCAGTTGTTTTTTAATCTTGAGTAAACTCACGAGATTTGAATAAAAGCATCTTGTGGTATACATGAGTTATAACTCAATTTTAATTATAAAAATATTTTCTATTTCATGGGGTCTGTTCTTTTTGTGATATATACACAAAACACTCTTTTCACCTTTACTGCTCGTATTAGACACTTTTTTGTTTTCACAGTCGAGATGGCCATTAATGATGAGAAACGTGGGAATAGCTGGTGAGAACCAACCAGTAAGCTCCTTTGGTGTTCCGCACGTGAGGTGCCATCTCTTCTTCACACAATTTTTTAACACACCTGATTATTTGGGGGTATATTTTGGGTGAAATTGCGGATAAACCCAAGAGTGAATTTGTTTTTAAATATTGAGAATAGGGCAATGAGGATTGATAAAATTGAAACTTTTCGAAATGGGGACAACAAAGTTGTAGACCCATGATCAATCCTTTACATTTAAAGTGAGTTCAGCCCTGATCGGTCAGGTCTTGTTTTTGATTGTGTTGTTCCCCAGGGACCTGGCCAGGGCAAAAAAGCATTAGTGTAAAAAAAATTGCCAAAATTTCATGACTTATTTGCAGCAAAATTGAAACAAAATGAAGAGCGGTCTCCCGCACTTGTTTCTAGTTGGCACCCCAGGTGGGCCAGCTCCCAGGGGCTTATAATTCTAAATATTATGAGGAGAGGGGTACTCTGTCTCACTTCTGCGGCTCTTAAGAATCCCTGGGGACCACCGTTTCCCTGTTTTAAAAATATATATATTGGGGGGGCTGTGCAGCTCCCCTCCCGTGGCTCTAAAGAGACCAGGGAGCACCACTTCCCAGGGGCATAATAAATGCATTGGGAGGGTTGTGTGGACCCCCTACATTGCCCTGTAGGGCCCTCAGGACCACACCCTCCCGGGGGCCAGAAATGCAAAAGAACCGGGATGGGGGGCTCCTTCCCAAGGCGTTTACTGCCCCGATACCACCACCTCCTCGGGGCAAGAACGGTGCATCCGAAAGCCACTAATGGCCCTGGAGACCACCAACCAGGCCTGACTCCCTATGTCCCGTGTTGACCACCCTGGGGCATAGATGTTTGGTGTAAACAGTAACTCCTCTCCCAGCAGTCTGAAGCAGAAAACCGATCCTGCCCGCTGGGAGCAATTTTTTCATCTGTTTTTCTGCCCGCTTGACAGCGGGATGTCATCAGTGATGTCACCGACCAAGTCATGAGTGATGTAATATGTGAGGTCATAAGCAGTGCTTTGTGGGGGCATACGTTATAGTAATTATAACTGCTGAATTTTACAGGTTCTGTACAAGTGAAATGTGATCCTAACTATAACCTCCCTGTAACCTTTGGTTTTTTCAGCCAATATATATATATATTGCTTTCATAAGTTAACAACCTTTCAGAATTACAAGATCCTCTACAATGCCCCACACCTTGTGTCTTTTGCCTTATATTTAAAGTGCTTAAAAGGTACAACCACTGTATGAAGTACCGTATAAAATCGAATATTAATTTTCCTATTAATGTTATCATTTTTCTTGTTACCGTTAGTGACGGGAAAAATAAAAACATGTTTTGTGGACTCTATATTGCTTTGCACTCTTCAAACAACAGAAAGTTAATAGCGAAAAACACATTTGCATTACCCTCTCTTGGGTGCCCAGCAGTGAATGATATAAATATTTTATTAGGCGAACCTGCAGGTTTCTGAAGATTATGTCTTACCAGCTTGACCCTTATAATTATGTTGTCTTCTGTAACCATGGGATCTCCTTTAATTTTGCAGTTCTTTTGTAAATATTGTATTGAATAAATGCATTACAAGCACGAGGACAAAAATAATAAAAAGAAAATCTGAAAGTGTGTGATGATAAATGCTGTAAACAGTGTTTTTATGCTTCTGTTGTGCATTAGGGAAGATTTATATTTGCTTCATTTATTCAGAAAGTACATGTTTAGATAAGCATGCAATTATGTCATAGACTTGAAACATCATTTGCTGTGAATTGATTCCAGTTGTTCAGAGTAATTATTATACATCATTTTTTACCTCTCGTTGAAATGATTAAGAGTTAAGCAGTCTGGATTTTCTTCAAAAATATGGTGAGCCTATCTGCTAAAATTTTCTAGCAAAAACCCAACTCTACCTAGTATGATGGCGGCTCTTTTGTTACCAGAGCCTTTTCTAATCAGCGCACGTGTTAGTTTCACAGTAATTGCTCTTGTTGTATTCTCAAGTTATTGTATATTGTGTATATAGTGTTATAAATCTATTTTTCGTGCCTAGGAAGCATATTAGTTAGACTGAGTTGATGATCAGTGACTGTCTATCTTTTTTTGTGTTTTTCCATGTATGTTCGTTGTAGGGTTATGTTGAACAAATGCTTAGTAGTCTTTCTTCTGTTGAATAATACCAAAAACAACAGTAATGAATTTCTGTGAAGGGATGTCCAGGTGTGGCGACAACTTAGAGGACAAAGGTGGCCATATTCCAGCATTCAACACATGGCAATTCTTCATATTAAGGGCCCATGTCAGGCAGTGATTTGACTGTGCTTAAATAGTAAAACAATAAGTGCATGGGCAGAAAGATTTCCCTAGGATCCATTCGCTCATTGGTGCTAAATACCAAGGGTGCCTAGTTTTGATTCCACCTCATGCCTCTTTCCTTTAACACCCCAAAAGTCTTGGGCTGTAGGTATCGCATTCAGTCAACACTGAGAGCACTAAGTTAAGAGACAGTCTCACAGCCACAGTTTATGGCTGACTAGTATCTTAGGTAGTTGAAGAGCAAGATCAGTGCTACTCTACCACAATAGGGAGTAGTAAGTGATTTGTTGTCACAGGATCTTTAAAGGCATGTTCTACATATGCAACAAAATGTACCAGCATGTGTTGACCCATTCTAAGTAAACAACAGAACATAGCATACACAAAGCAAAATAATAACATAATTATAACACAGCAGGCACTTCACAACAAAACAGGCAAAACAAATTGAAAATACCTGCAGTACAACTCAAAAGATCACATTGTAATTATGCAGCACAAATACACAGCAGCGAAAAATAAAAAAAAGAACAGAACTGTAGGAAGTTGCTCTTTTTTACATGGTCACCCCCACTTTTTGCCTGGTATTTGATGTTATTTTGATGGGAAGTGCACTGGGTTCCTGCTAACAAGGTCCCAAGTTTCAGATATCATTCCCAAAAAAGTGCAATTGTTTCCCTAATTGGCGATACTTTTAATATCCTCTGTATGTCCCTAGTAAATGGTACCCCTGGTCCTAGGGTCAGTGGCACTAAAGAGGGTCCCCAAGGGTTGCAGCACAAATTGGGCCACCCTAAGGGACCCCTCACCGAACTCATGCAAACTGCCACTGCAGGCTGCTTGTCTTGGTGCAGGTAAAAGTGAAAACATGATATTGCACAAAGCCTGTGTGCCCTGCCTGCCGACACTGCATGCAGTATACGTAAGTCACCCCTACAGCAGGTCTTATCACCTATTGACAGGGTGCACTCTACTACATGTGAGGTCATAACTGCATGAGCAGATATGCCCCCGTACTGGTCAGATCCATCACTGCCAGTACAAGTAATCAGGGAAGCGATTTTAAAAGCATGTGCTGGATACTGGGGAATACGAATTCCCCAGCTACATGATGGCTTCACTGAAAATAGGGATGTTTGCTATCAAACATCTCATATTAATAAACCCACACTGATGCCAGTGTCAGATTTAGTACTACATGCACCCAGAAGGCACCTTAGAGGTGCTCCCCGAAAGCCTACCAGTTACTGGTGTGCTGACTGACTGGTTTTCACCAGTCAGCTACCAGAGATGATTTTCTGACCCCAAGGGTGAGGGCCTTTGCTCTCAGGGGGGCATAAACCTTTTCACCCCGCGCCAACAGGATAACCTGCGGATTAGCATTCCAGGGCTTAGGAGCTTCAAATAAGTCCACCACCTTTGGTATGCAAATCTGGCTTCTCTCACAAGAGACGAAACTGATCCCCTTTGTCCAGAGCCCTTTGGTGCCTGGACAGGCAAGAAAATTAGCTAGGCAAGACAGTTGTGTCAACCCACTGGTGAGTACCACCCCTGAACTGAGCTACTTGAAGTGGATGCGACTTTTCAGAAGTGACCATCTTGGTGATGAGAAATTTAGGATCTCTGGGACAGTTTTATGAACACTTCCCCCAGGAAGTGGTCAAATAGGGGGTATAGTAACCCCAGGGGTAAGTAGCCCATTGGCTACTACCCTATACTCATCTAATACCCCTAAATTCAGTATTTTAGGAGAGCCCTGGCACCAGGAAGCCAGATACTGCTGACCCACAGAAGAAGTAGGGCCACAGAGCAGCGAAAGCAAGAACTGCAGAAGAAGCAACAGACTTGGCAGCAGCCCTGCTGGCCTATTTGCCTACTCTCGTCAATTGCATCAAAGTCATCTCACCCTGCAAGATGCTTATCCTCCAAAGCCAGGGAGGAATGCCAGCACTTCTCCAAAGACTCAGGAACTCCAGTGGAACAGTGGAACTGTTCCCCTGCATCTGGGAGTTACCAAAGACTCAGCTGTGAGGCTCACAGACCACGCAAACCCGACACCGGAAAGCCCCACTACACCCGAGCCGCATAGCCCAAGCTGAAGTGGGCAAAGAGTGCCAATGTGGTCCCCAGATCCTGACGACCTATGATATAGAAGGACACTGAAGAGCCAAAAAAGCAGACGATTGAAGAAGAGCAACTGACTTGGCACTAGCCCTGCCGGTCTGTTCAGTGTTCCTGTCGAAACTGCACCAAAGATGTATCATCATTCAGCTGTTGTGCCTATGAAGCCTGGGAGGACTGTCTGCCTTTAAAAAAGACTCAAGAACTCCCATGGAGCAGCGAAGCTACTTCCCTGCATCCTGCAGGCACCCCAAAGAAGACTGTGAGTGCACTAGACCGCAAAAACTTGATGCAGCAAGACACCACTGCACCCGGGCTTCCTAACCTGAGCTAAAGTGGGCAAATGATGCCATTGTGGTTGCCCCGCCCTCCAGAGACAAAGCTCACTTTGGACTTGCCGCTGTGGACTTCGCAAAGCCTCCTGCAGCTTCTGTTTTCAGGCCCCCTCTACCGCACGTGCTCCTGGTGATGAAAATCCAACACCTAAAGACACTTTTGCACCCGTCGCCCCTGGAAAAGAGGACCAAAGGCATCCCCACGTCCCTGAGCATCACAGGAATTTTCCCCCGCTGTTGGTTCAGCCCGACTAGCCCCCAGTCTGAGCCTGCAGCCTCTTTTCCAACGAACTGATCTTTATAGACTTGAATGGGGCACCCAGTGCTGTAAGGCACCTCTGCACCCGGCCGCCCCAGTGCTGTCCAAAGTGAACTGTTGGTGCTGCCATGGACCTTGCCCCATACACACCTTAAGTCCAGAGGAGTGGGCCAGCTCGCTGTTGAGTGTCCAAATGCAATACATGTTTTTTCTCCACAGGTTAACATTACAGCGAAGTGCTTCAATTACCATTTAAAGTACCCAAATCACTTGATGCTGAAAAATACACCTGCACCCAGACATCAGTGCCTCCCAAGGTATCCTATTGGTGTTACCTGGGACATTGCCCCATACTCACCTTAAGACCCGGGGAAGGGTCTCAAGAGTTGTTGTTAAGTGACCGTATCCAGCACAAATTATTTTTTTAAGTTAAAATTGCTGCAAAGTGCTTCAATTACAATTTAAAGTATCAAAAACATGTTTTCATCAAACTTGCTATTTTAAAAAGCACTTACCTGATTTTGATTATCTTGGTGCCTAAAGTTATAAAAAGATAAGTGTTATTTTTTTTAATTGGTGTGGATGTTCTTATTGAGTCATGTGTATCATTTATTGGCTGTGTGTGTGCGACGGATGTCTTACACTGCCCTCTGATAAACCTCAGGTTGCTCGACCACACTAACCCCTAGAAGAGCACTTTGGGATTGCTAGAGCAAGCCCTGTCCACTAGTAAGGGAATACCTGGACTCTTTGTACGGTATACCTCTTTTTGGTATACCATATAAAGAGCCGGCTTTCTATAAGAACACATCACCGCAATAACAAAAACCCACACACAAAATATGCTATGATCTTGTCTCACATTACCAGCTTCGAAATCCTTTTTTTTTAATAATAAAGTAGTAAAAGGTGTTTTGAACCAGCCCTACCTAAACTTCCCACTAAGAACAAGAAATTGCACCAATCAAGCATGTTTTGTGATCCTGCTTATTCTCTGCTATAGTTTTGAGCTGAGTGGTGTCTAAATAGCTTAAGCGCTGTAGGAGCTCTAATGTACCATCTTAGACAATTGTAAATGGTTGCTTGTCACATTAACTTTAAAGGCATGTGCTGCTTTTGGTGACTAGAAATGTAGCAGACTTTGTTCACATCTCTGAAGTAAACAACAGAGCATAATACATAACATAAAGACAGCAAAATAACAACACAAGTAAAACATAACAGTGCACAACACAACAGTTCAAAGAAATTGTAAAACAACAATTGCACAACAAAATAGCATTGCTTTGCAATAATGTAGCACAAAACACGACAGCACTCAACACAATTCAACACATCCCATCACAACATAATGAATTATACTTAATCACAACAAACATTCTTGGCACATATTACCTCCTCCATAAACCTGCTTTGATAATACAGCACCAATGCATCAAGCACTGCCATATCTTGCCACCAAGGTCATGAAATTGCTCCACCCAAAAAATGTTTTTAATCTGGCCCCCTGTCTCTTTATCCCACTCTTGCAGTACTCTTTTTCATTCTTGCTTTCCCCTTTTTGTCACTTTTCCAATTTATGCCTCCCTTTTTTCTTCAGCATTTCTCTTTCTTTTTCTGGGTCAAAGTCTGATGATGAAAAATGAGTGACGGACCCCAAAGGTAAGTGCTGATAAGGGCAACCTGTAACTCCTAGCAAAAATTAAGCACTGCTATTTGCACACATACTTGGCACTTAAGTGTGCAAATTAAATGATTTACAACAACATATTCAAACTTGCTATTCATGATTTACGAATTTGTTCTAATAATCCAATGTATTTACAGATGAAATTATGCCAGTATGTCGTAATTTTTACTGGCAGTACATCTCATAGGTTTGTAAGTGTTTCAGTACTAGTTTACCTGCAAAAGGAGAACACCCTTGAAAGGACCAGGCCCATAAATTCTGTCTGGACCTATTCTAGAATCAGAAACTGATGGTTCTTTTTAGCAGCATGTAAGTGTAGCTGGACAAAAATCATTAATAACGCCAATCAATTTAACTGGAATTTCTCTGGTCACATAATAACCACTGACAACAACGTAAGGTTAATTAGTTTATTACAAAGCCAAAAATAACTGAACATAAAGACAACTCAAGACAAGAGTGTAAAAATACATTGGAATCAGCATAAAGCTAAATCTTCGAATAAAGTTGAGGAGATGCAACATGCAGAAAACAATTAACTCAAGAAATAGGATGCAGAGGATCAGAAAGCCTGAGTCCAATTTTTCCTGCATCGAGGGTTGATGAACATAAAGCATGAATCTGTCCCTACACTAGCACTAAAATGACATCCCTACTTAAGCATCATCAGGGAAAGAAATAAAAAGGTGTCAGCATGTGGAGTCTTCCTAAGAAGTCTCTCCACCATCAATGGGTCGGATAGCATAAAGCTATCGAGACAGAGCTCGATCTAAGATGCTCTCTCTCCGAAGGCAGAGAAGAAGTGGGGCACTTTCCCTACTTGCAACATTCCAATATTACAGGGTTCTTCCCAAGAATCCTTGCGGGTCACGCAATCCGATCCAACCACAGTCTCATCGGTACTTTTCCACCGGATAGCGGTGTTCCTGAAGTGCAACACGTTGACCTTCATTCCCAGGCCTTCTCTGGTGTGAAAACACAACAATTTCCCTTTTTGGCTTTAGCTCGGGATGTATCTCCTTCTCTCCTTGCCTGACTAATAAAACAAAGACATTATTCTAGCTAACAAGGGTGCTTCTTCCACCTGCAACACAAATGTGAGAATGAATGAAATTCACAGCACACATGAAATTCAAACTGTTAATTCTATAGGGAGAGCTTCCAGGAAAATGCATTTCAGGCCTACAAATTCAGCTAATAAAAGAAAAATGGCGTATGAGCTTCATGAAAATTCATAAGAAATTAAGACACGTTCAGCCAATATTCTTACCTTCATGGAAAACGACACATTAATAAACACATTCAATAAATGAAGGATTGTCAGTTGCACAACACAAATTCTTCATGTTAGTGTTTTCTGCTAGTTACATGTACTTTCTACATTAACTCTTCACGTTACTATTCAATGGCCTAAATACATCACATTTCACGTTATTACATTTCAAGATCCTAACACTTCATGTTAACACAACAAAGGATATGTGGCTGCGCTCTACATGTGTGATTATAATGCACCCCTACAAATAAAATGAAATTTCCGCTACATCACCCTGAAACATGTGCGCTTGAAGGCATTTGCAATCTTTTATGACCTGTTCTCATCTGTGGGAGTTGTCACTTTAAGCTGATGTAATGCAGTGGAGCTTTGGGTACATCACCATGGTTGGAATGTGATGGGGACTTGGCAACAGGAGATCACGGGAGAGTTATGGCTGTGCTGGTTGTATTGACCCTGTGGTGAATGCAATGAAGGGAACTTATATCAACCTGTGGAAGGTGTATTTTCCCAACACAATCATTTACAAAGGGAAGACGCTTATACATTTTCAGAATGAAAAACAAAACACAATTGCATGATGGCGCTCTCTTAGCAATGACTCTGGTTTCTTTGAATAGTTACAAAGGCCAATTTATAAATACTGTCTACACACGTAGGAAGCTAGTGGTTAATACTTTCAATTTAAAAAAGCAAGTTCCTGGGAATAGGAGCCAAGAATGAACTCACTTTTAACCTAGTGGCTGCTCTCCTTGAGGTTATTCCCCGAAATGAATATTTTGTGATGAGTCGGGGGCTTGCGCTTAGCAAATCAAGAATGATTTTGAGCACACATGAAGGAGAATGTTTAACCTCCACTTGCAATATAGAGGACGTGCTTTGAGCATTCACTGGATGTGTGTCTGTGGTGGCTGTAGTTGCTACCCTTTATGTTACAGAACTCTAGTGATCTTGGGGCACCAAACCCTTAAGTGTGGTGAAGAGTGTTTTCCTTTACAACTCAATGGGAGTTTCAAAGTCTATTCCTAAAGTTATAGTTTATTGGATACAGTAATTTGCCTCATCGAGGCAAAGGTGAGGATTAGACAATTTACTCTCTGGGTTAGACTTTGGTGAAATCCACATGAATGAATTTTCAAGACTTCTCTGATTGAGAAATGCCATGTGGCGGAATGGCAGATAACTTACTAAAATATGGCAAAACATTTTAAAGGTCATAGATCTTATTATCTGGGATGCACTGGTTGGTAATTCCAAGGGAGACATAAGGTGAATGACTCTACCTCTGAGCAACATAGACACAACTGCCTCACTGAAGCATCAAAAAATCTAGAAGCAATAGTGTTGTCTGGACCACTAAGAACACTAAAGGTGAGATTGTTTGATGTTTCTATCAACCAGTCCTCCAAGTGTTAGGCCTACACAAGAAAGTTGCCCTCATTAACCTTTAATTCCCTTTGTAGGTGTAGATGAGCAGTCAAAACCTAGATCAAGGGAAGTGGTATGGCGTATGGTGAGTCTGGATAAAGTACAACAAAATCATTACAGTTGCAATAAAGATATGCATGTTGTCAGGGTTGTATTGTAACACATCACTGAATTAATATATTATGATACATACAAATATATTTACAGCATATTCAGTAAATCAGAACATTAGAGAGTATGCAAAACATAATACACAATACCTAATGTAAATGGTATAAAGTGCCCCCTTCTGTACATTTTAATGATATTGCAAGTCACCAAGGAGTTCAGTGACCATATAGAGGAACAAAGCCGAAGGCTGAGTTCCTTTATAAGGTCATTGAACTCCGAGGTGACTTTCAATATTCTTATAATGGATGGCAGGGAGTATTTTATTCCTTATAGTATATGGCCACAACATTATCCTTCCCAAAACATGCTTAAAAACTTGGGGGGATATTCTCAAGAACGTGCGATAATCATGGCCAAAAAAGGCTAACGCACGTTTTCATATCGCCGTCTATCGCGGGAAAATAACTCTGTGTCAACGTCGTATTCTCAACACAGCGGTAACATGCGATAGTCTCCCGATAACGTGTCAAATGTCCGCGATACAACTACCACAACAGCGATAAAAAAGGAAACCCGAACGTGAAAAAAGTTGCGATGGGCCCAACCGCGATAGAAAAATCGTCGACAAGCAGCGCCAGGCCTGCAATTCACACACGTCAGGCAGGAAAAATCACTACAAAAACAGAAAAAAAAAACACAAGCAAAAACAAAACAACTGCGAAGCACAATGGAGGTAGCCGGAGCAGGAACAGAGGATGAGCAGAACCCCACAAGCCCCCCGGAGGACCAGGCCGGGACCTCGGGGTCAGGGAAGGGCAAGGACAGGAAGAAGAGGAAGACGCGGTTCAGTCCGCAGGAAAACAGGATCCTATAACGGAGGTGATGAAATACCATCAACAACTGTTTGCCACCTCCAATGTGTTGTTGGCGACAAAAAATGGAATATGGCAGTCCATCGTGGACAAGGTGAATGCAATCGGAGTGCTGAGGAGGACAATGGAAGAGGTCAAGAGGCGCTGGAATGATGTGAAGCGCAAAACCAAGCAGAAACTCACCAACAACCAGAAGACAGCAATGCAGACTGGAGGTGGGAGTCCAGCGCCACAGGAGGAGCTGGACGAGATGGAGGAAATGGTCTCCACAGTCATCAGTGTGGAGACAGTGGCAGGAGTTGGGGGACCGGACACTGCTCGACAGGAGCCGACACAACAGCAAGAGGGTGAGTAACGACCAGGGACTGGGGGGACGAGGGAGATGGGCACAATGGCACACATGCACAATTAAGCATAGCACAGTGCACACCCACGATTACTCTGGAGCATGTCCCTGATCCCCTTGGCACACTGCAGCACACCTGGAAACTGCAAGTAGGCCCCCGTCGACTATGTGCCCAGAGGGGGCCCTCCCCACACATCACTAATCTCACATCAAACCCATGCACAAGTACAAACACACATCCGTGATGTTGTCGAAATGTCCACTGTCCCGCATCAAATAGGCAGCTCCTCCCAAACAGTCACAATGTACATTGTCATGCAGTTTTTATGTAAACCTGTACAATGCGTCAACATACATGTGAAAACAATGTTAAACTGCATATCCCCTTTACATTGCAGAGGGTGAATCAACACCTCCTGCAGAGCAGACGGTACACCTCTTCACTGATGATGAAGAGGACCTCCCCTCCATCGACACCGACGCCCTCCAATGGCTCATGGACAGCTTCGGCACCCCACCTCCAGGAGCAGGGCAGCCCAGCTGCATCAAGGAAACCCCACCCCCTGCACAGACCACACAGCAGGAAGCACCCACCACCACGGCTGTCTTCCAGGACCACCACGAACAACACATGGCCTTCCAACGCCGTGTGTTAGAGTGCCAGGAGAAGATGGCTGATCAGGTACGGGTGGGGTTCGACCTCATGGCAGCCAAACTAGATGCCATACGTGGGTGTCTAAGTCCCATCAGGGACCACTTACAGTCCTTGACGGACACCCACAGTCCGCTCCATGCTCTCCAACGAACCATGGATGACATCGCTGGAGTCCTGACTCAGAGACAAGGACAACTGTCTAGTCAGAGTGGCTCCAGCGGTGTCATCCGGGAGTTGGGACACATGCGGAGGACCATGGAGAATATGGAGCGGGTGCAGGCGGAAAGAATGGCTGCCACGGCTGCACACCAGCGTGATGTAGCTGGGATCTACCATGCCCTGCAGATCCTTGTCATGGCATTACCGCCACAAGGCCTGGCGCCGATGAATGGTGCTGCTGCTTCGACATCCACACCTCCGGCCCCTGATGTGTCACTGCCACACAGTGCTGCAGAGAAAACACCACCACCCACATATGAGACACATGAGACATCAGAGGACGAAGATGCGGATGAATCTGCCTCACAGGTGGTGAGGAAGCGGTAGCATTCTTCTTCGCCATATGGTCTGTTTCTGCTTGGTTCTGCCCTCTGCATCATCACCTTCCACTTTTCTCCGATGCACTCGGCGACACTCACCTTGGACCTCGACATGGACTGCCATATTCTGTTTGGTCACCAATGACACAGCTATCAGACTGCGGACTGAACTCTTCCTCTTCCGATGTACTTGTCATTCCATGAAGGACTCTGGCTGGCCCTCCACGGGCCAACAATGTAAAGTGGGCTTTGCATGGCCCTGTATTGCTCCAGCTACAACACTCCACTGAGTGTGCATTAAACAATCACATTCACACAGATGTGTCATGTCTATGATCATACAAGTATGGAAGTATGGATGAATGTAGGGTCAGTGATTCCCCCTTACATCCATGTTGCACATGTTGTGGGACCTGAGTCACAGGGTGCAACATTACCGATTGCGGACGGGGTGGCGCCGACACCACATCAGAGACACACGCATCAGTTCCCTTCTTGTCCAGCCCAGAACGGGACCACGCCCAGAGCGCCGGGGTCATCATTCACACCCCTATGCTGGACTGGCATACGCCAGGCCAGCCCACTCCGCTTATGCTTACAGGGGGGGGGACAACGCTACATGTCCCAGGTCTTCCCTGTAGTGATCTGCTGATCACAGGTCTAGTTGTCAGCATGCCACAGCCACTCCCTGAGGGCTGGTTTACACCCACACCACACCCATCCAGCACAGGCGTCACAGGACATGTGACCCTGCCAATAAAAGAAGCCGGGCGCACGTGCCCGAGGCCATTTCCACTATCTAGCTGAGTGTGTCCGTGTGGTCATACTTTATGCATGAGGGCCCAGGGCCCTACCACATTACATTCCCCACTGCCGGAGGTGACATGATGGCGTCCGCACCACGAGACTCAATCATAAAGGACCCATGACTTGAGGTGCACAGAGTTGGTGGCATCCGAGGCACTTTGGCCGGCACGGGCCTACTGCCACGGGACGGTGACTTGCGGTGCACTGAGTTAGTGGCACCAGAGCTGAGCGGGTGTGCAGCCTGAGATGATGCGTAGGCCTCGATACGCCATCCTGCCAATCATTATTCGATTTGAATTGTGAGCCCTGCTGGACCGCAGTGTACGCCGAAGGCAGCAGTCAGCACACACATGACTCCGCGGTGCGGGCCGCAGGGTGCGCTGGGGGCCTGTGGCGCAGAATCCAGCGATCAGCTGAGGAGGTTGCACCGGCACGTGGCAGGCCCTCTTGGAGACACGCCGGTGGTGGCAGGTGAGCATTGAGGCCTGGGTGCGCAGGGGCGGGCACTCATCGCTGGTTGGCGGACTGGTCTGGGGACCAGGGCTGGCGTGCAGCAGGCGCACAGGATCGCGTAGGCACCACCGGTCATGGCGGCGCCCTCGTGGCTGGGTGGGGGGAGTGAAGGTGCAGGGGTATCAAGCTGATACAAACCGTGATGCTTACAGGTATGAGTAATCCTGCATCATGAGACCGTAACAGAAGTTAGTGTGACCGTGACCTTCCTTTTCTTTCCTACGAAGGTTACGACCACACGTACTTCTGTTACAGTCTGTTTTGTGCAGGATTTGTCTTTCCTGTGAGCATTCCGGTTTGTCCAAGTGCTATACACTGTACCAGATTAGGTTTGTGACTATACGGATGCTTGACCATTGTCACCATTTGTCCAACAGGTTTCTGGATACTGACTTCCGGAGTATGGGATGGTATTGGGGAGTTCCTGCAGCATATGCAGTTACTTGAATCCACACGTTGCCCTGATGAAGTTCCCCATTGGGCGTTGGCTCTGCTTTTCGTATTGTTTATTGTTGTATTTGTAATAAAGGACTGTTTTTACACTATTGTTGACTACTGGACTTCATGACCGTGCGCACCCCCATTTCAGTTACTACAGTTTTGGATCTGGGGCACAGTGGCGTCTGGCAACGGCTGGCATTGGGGTTGGTTGCGCAGGAACACTACGAATTGGAACTGTCGTGTGGTGCGGTGACAGGGGCCCGCCGTTGCTATTGTGGACATGCATCCATGACATGTGTGAGGACGTATGATAGGGCTGGCCGTGAGACTCCTCCGACTCTGGCAGTTGTTGTTTGGGAGGTACCAGGGACCAACAGGTGCAGCACAGCCAGCAGCTTCGTCTGCGGAGGTATGGTGGTTGTCTGCTGTGTTGGTACCGTCAGCCTGTGGGCAATGTGGGTCAGGATGCGGAGGATGGTTGTCCTTTTGTGCCTGTAGTGGGCAATGACTTCCTCTGGCGTTGAGTCTCTGAGGCTGGTGCATTTTGGGAACATCCGCTGTCCTGTTCTGCGCTGCCTCTGTGGTAGTCAGGGGGGGGCGGGTGTGCCTGGGGATGGTGGCGGTGGGTGTTGTGGCCCTCTCGGGTCTCCGAGCTGCACGATCAGTGTCTCCATGGCATCTGTTGGTCTTCAGATGTGGCTCTGGGCTGGGCTCCCTTTCTACTGCAGTTTGTCGTCCTGCTTAACACCAGTAAAAGGCAGGTGTTAAATCCCTGCTGCTAACGCGCCTTATTGCCTGTTTTTGGATTGCTTCGCCAATCTGGCTGGTCGTTGTGAATGTCGCGAAGTGGTGTTTTCGCGTGTTTTTGCACGGGAACGCCTACTCTGCATATCATTAGCGTTAGTTGTCTCTCTCATCGGTGGCGATGTTTTTTGCGGCAGCTATTGCTGGAAAACTGGCGATGTGGTCAGTTTGCACCAGCTTGAGAATGGGGCGATAATTCTTTCGCCACTTTTGCTGCGCTAAAGTGCCGATAACTCGGCGATAAGTCCTTGAGAATATGCCCCTTGGTGTGTTGTTCTTTCATGTGAAAGAGATATGATGTTTGTAAACATGAAGAATACAATTACAATTTCTTGTGCTAAATTAAACACACCAAATGCAGTTAGAAATGTGTTATAAAATGATATTAAAATCAGTTCAATACAAGTCAGATTAAAAAAATGATGTATTTCAGAATGTGTAGAATCATCCAAAGAAATTCTATCTTTCCTTTAATTATCTAAAGTATGGAAAAATAAACATGCTGCCATACATATCTCTTTCCTGTTAATCACTGTTCATCTAGAAAAACAGATCAGAAGAAGAAAAAGCCATGTTTTGTTGTTGTTTCTAAAACAGGAGCTTTAATTATGCTCTCTTACCTATCTTTCCACTTGTCCGCTGGCTCTGATAGTAGGCATTGTAACGTTAGAACTCAGCTGTAATAAGTTATTACAGTTGAGCAGCTATGTTATTTCTTTCATACCAGGCAACTAGGGGCATCCCTAGTCGCTGTTCTAGTAAGGAAACTAGACACATGCTTTTATACAGGCATTGCAGGCTCCAATGTACTATAGCAGAATAACCAGGACCTTTGGCTATGCAGACTATATAAAGGTGACAAATATCATCATAATCATTAAAATAAATTATTTCAGATTTAGTTGACACTATATAAAATCAGCTCACACACACAGACACACATACTTTTTTCACTGAAAAAACCAAAGGTTAAAAAAACGTTATAATTAGGTGAGTATGTCAGTGACAACATTCATATTTTGATCTCAGAAGACACTGAAATTCACCAGCTATAGTTAGCAGAGTTAACTATAACTTGCGCCCGCCATGTACTGCTTATGACATCACATATTACATCACTTTCTGTGACATCATTTATGACATCACTGATGACATCTCAAATGACATAATTGAAGACGTCACTGATGACATCAATGATTACATCTTCCAAGCATCTTTTGCACACATTTCTCTGTAAACTATTATGGCATAAGAAGTCTGAATTTAGTGAATTTCGAAGATTTTTTTGACGTAAAGTAATATTTTATTACCATATCTAAAGCCAACCCCATTCCGCTGTGCACGGTCTTTGGCCATGCGTGGCAGGGGTTTGTCTGCTGGGCCTGGCCTGTGACTAGGCCCTGCAGCAAACTCCCCACAGGCAGCACAAGACCTGTGGTAGTGCACAGCAGGGAGTTGGCAACAGGGCCTCGCCTGCAACTAGGCCCTTTGCCCAACTTACCCAGAGGCAGCTGACCCCTCCCTGGTGGCAGACAACCTCATGCTGTGCACAGCCTTTTGTCACATGCGGCGTAGGTTTGGCTGCAGGGCCTGGTTAGCAGCCAGGTGCTACATCCAATTCCCGTGGCAGCCACCCGGAGACAGCCAACCCCATGCCGTGTACGTGTGTGGCATGTGGTTAGCTACAGGGACTGAGTTTCAGCCATGCTCTCCTTTCAACTTCCTACAATCAGTCAACCCCCGCTGTGCACAGCCTTTGGCCATTTTTAGCGGGGTGTTGATCACAGGGCTTGGCCTGCAGCCAGGCCCTGTGGCCAAAACCCTCTGGCTGCCAATCCCATGCCTTTGGCATGCGCATTATAGGTTTGGCCTTTGGACCCATAGACCCCATCCCCTGGGGCCAAAACATTTCTATAAAGGGGCGGAGGCAAGCTGCCCCCACCCTGACCCTTAATTGGCCCCGGGGATCTCATCCCCCAAAGCAAAGTATAATTAAACAGGGGAAGAGGGAATACAGCCCCCTCCCCCAGTTTTAATAGGACTCAAAACCACATCCCCAGGGCCAAAAACAATAGAAAAAATTGGGGGGTGCCTGCACACCCTTCCCAAGCCTACTTGAGTCCCAGGGGGCCCCTCCCTGAGCATTATTAGGCCTCAGGGATCCCATCCCCAAGGCCACACCAATAAAAAAAAGGGGGGGCGTGAGGCCTCCCTTCACTAGCCTCAATGGGTCCTGAGGAATCCGTCCCAGGGCTTTTTTTATAGGGGAGGGTGGCAGCATGGCTGCCCCTCCTCGAGCCTCATTAGGCCCTAGGCACCCCATCCCCCAGGGCCTTATGCAAATTTAATTTAAAGTGGAGGGGCCTCCTGGCCCCCTTCCCCAAGCCGTATTAGGCCCTGGAGGCTTCACTCCCCAGGGCTGTTTTTTTTTAAGTGGAGGGAGGGCATGTGGACCCAAAGTATATTTTAAGGGGAGGGGGCCACACAGCCCCTCTCCCCAAGCCTTTAAAAGGCCTTGGTGACCCCATTCCCCAGGGTACCTACTTAACTTAAAGGGCAGGGAGGCTGTACGGCCCCCATCCCTGAGTCTATTCTGGTCACGTGGATGCGTTTCATATAGGTGGGTGCCCTGGTTCCCACCCAGAATACCCACCATACACAAAGTTGGAGCCAAAGGGGTTAGACCCCGGGCCCCCAAAGGCCCAGCCAGCTCCCCGCATACTGCAGGAGCTGGCACTGCTCCCGCCCGCAGGGTGCAGCTATTAATGCTGCTCCCTCCAAGTGGGAGCAATCTGTTGATCTGTTTCCCTGAAACAGTTCAAAAGCCTGTTCTCAGCCCGCAGTAGCATTTTCAAAAAAAGTTCCTGCCTTCCGGGATCAGACTTTGTGTTTGCTCCTGTTTGGTGGGAGTTTTGTAAATGCTCTCACTAGGCTGGGTCAAACACAAGTATCCCTGGCGGTGCCGGTGCAGCCAGGAAAACTGCGATGTGTTGAGGTGGGCTCCCTGGGACACATCAACTGAGCCAGCCTTGGGGGATAGGGTCCTGGGGCCATTGATGGCTCAGGGAGAGGGGTTGTGCAACCCCCTTCCCATTCTTGAAAGTTTCATAATTTTTTTTTTAAGTTCATGGCACTGGGGGATGGGACCCCAGGGCCTTGTAAAGGCTCGGGGAGAGGAACGTGCTGCCCCTTCCCTTAAAAAGTTCAGTGGGCCCCAGGGGATGGGGTCCCTGGAAACAAATATGGCTCAGGAATGGGAGCCAGGTGCCCCTTCCCACATTTGATGATTTGGGCCCCAGGGGATAGGGTCCATGGGGCCGAATATGGTTCGAGAAGCAGTGCCGCAAACCACCCTCCCCATATTAATAAATCAGACCCCAGGAAATGGGGTACCCTGGGCAGAATACGGATCATGGAGGGGGGCCAAGCAGCCTCTCCCCTTAAATAAAAATGTGGCCCTGGGGCAACATTTTGTTTTTGTTTTTTCGATCCTGCAGGAGTCCCGTAGGATCGTGGCAAAAATTGCCAATTTGTTTTTTATTTTGGCCCCAGAAGGGTCACCCCATGAGGCCTAGGGGGCAAGGTATCCCTACCATGCCCCTTATATTGATTTTGTTTTCAAACATCAAAATCCCTGATTCCTGTAATAGCTGGCAGCAACATTTTCCTGATGTAGCTGTCAGCCAATCAGAGCATTTGCTCCCCCGGGAGTCTGACCCAACCGTCCAGATATCCAGCTATAACCTTAATTTCTCAAGAACTACTGAACGGATTTACACCAAATCACAAAAAGCACAATCTGCGGACCAGGATCTAGGTTCCTGCCAATATTGCTGTTATTCAATTCAGCAGTTTTTGCTGTAGACCTGTCTAAAGGAGTCTATGGAAAATGCATGTGAATTTTGCTTTTTGGGTACCCCCTTTGTTCTCAGCTCCCACTTGACGAATCACCCCAAAACTTTCCATGCACAAACCAGTCAAAAGGTAGCACCTTTTTGGAAAGTTTTGTGGAGATTCATCAAACAGGCCCAAAAAGGGGAGGGGATGTGTCGCCACCCACCCTGAGCCTTTAAGGGCACCAAAAAAGGCCCCATCTTTCAGGGACTGGTACCATAATTAAGGTGAGGGAAGTGTGGGCCCCCCCATGCTCAAGCCGATAAGGAGCCCAGAGATTCAATTACCCGGGTTGAATTCCATAAAAAAGGGGAGTGGGCCATGCAGCCCCCTCCCTGAGCCTCAAATTTTCCTAGGGACCCCATCCCCCTGGGCTGAACTAAATGTTAATGAGAGGGGAACCACATCATCCTCCTCCCTGAGCCTTTTAAGGCCCTGGGGACCCTATCCCACAGGACCAGCTCAATAACTGTGTTCCTGGGAGCCCACCCTAGGACACAGTAGTTTCCCTGCCTGCAAGAGTACGAGCAGGGAAATATATGTTTGTTCCATCTTAGCAGAAGTATTTTCAAACTCCCGCTGGGTGCGAGCAGACATGCCTTCCCTGCCTGCAGGAGCGTGGGCAGGGAAGGCATATCTACTCTCATTCAGCAAAAGCCGGGTCGGAGCAGACCTTTGTTTATCTGCCAGCGCTCCTGCAGGCAGTGAAACACACATTGTTCGAGCCCGGCGGGAGCAAGCATAAAACAGCTGCTTCGCTGGGCTGAAGCAATGCTGACTCCCCCAGCATGCATGTATCTGGCTCAGGCTGCAGGGGTCCTGGGGCTCCCACCATGTCCCCAACTTTTTGTTTTGTGGGTACCCCTGGTGGGCACCTGGGCACCCACCTAAAAAAACACAGACCCTGGGGCAATGCTGACTCTCCCAATTAATAGGTATCCTGATGGGGCTGCAGGGGACCTGGGGCTCCCACCATGTCCCCGACTTATTGTTTTGTGGGTGTCCCTGATGGGCACCTGGGCTCCCACCTGAAAAACTCACAGGCCCTGGGAGATGGAATCCCCCCTCCCCTTTAATATGCAAGTTGGCCACGGGGAATGGGTTCCTGGGGCCACTATTGGCTCAGGGATTGGAGGTCATGTGCATCCCCTTAACATATATGTTTTGGATACAGGGAATCGAGTCCCCGGGGCCCCTTATGTTTTGGGGAGGGGGGCTATGCACTCCCTCTCACCTTTACAAATATCTTTTGGCCCCAGAGAATGTGGTCCTCAGGCCCACTATTGGCTCAGGGAGAGGTGGCATGTGCCCACTCCCCCTCAAGGCCCTTTGGGATGGTGTCTCAAGGAAGGGGGCCACATGCACACCCCTTTACAAATATCTGTTTGCTCCTGGGGTAGGGGCCATTCCGCTCTATGACATCCTATTTCATTCCTCTCTATGCCCCTCCACTATAAGACACTGTACACCATGCAACTCCATGATATGCTACTCCACTCTATGGTACAACACACCACTCCATTATATGCCACTCCACTGTACAACGTGCCATTCCACTCTACAACAGTCCAGTCCACTTTTAGACACTCCACACCACTCCACTGTATGACACACCATTCCACTCTACAAGACGGCACTCCAGGCTACCACATGCCACTCCACTCTATGACATGCCACACCGCTCGATGCCACTCCACTCAACCCCACTCCTTTTGATGTCACTCCATTCTATGCCACTGCACTCTATGCTATTCCACTCTATGCTATTCTACTCTATCCCACTCCACTCTCTGTGAATCCACTCTACACCACTCCACTCTATGCCACTTCACTACTATAGTCTACAACACTCCACTGTAGGTCACTCCACTGTACAAAATGCCACTCTCCTCTATGACAGTCCATTCCACTGTCTGATTCTCCACACTACTCCACTTTACAACACACCACCGAACTCTACAACATGCCACTCTACGCCACTCCACGCTGCGCCGCTCCACTGTATGTTATTCCACTTTATGCTACTCCACTCTACACCCTTACACTCTACACTACTCCACTCTACCCACTCTACTCTACACCACTGCACTCTATGATATTCCACTCTACGCAACTCCACTCTACCCTACTCCACTCCATGTCACTCCACTCTACACCACTTCAGTCTGTGACACTTCAATCTATTCCACTCCACTGTATGACGCTCCACTCTATGGCAGTCTACTCCACTCTACGCCCCTCCACTCTACCACACTATATTCCACTGTAAAGCACTCCTCTATACAACCGTCTACTCCAGTCTATGTCAGTGTATAACACTACTCCACTCTATGCCAGTGTACGACTTTCTACTGCAATCTCTGACACTCTACTCTATGACACACTACTCCACTCTATTCCACTGTACTCCACTACCCCACTCTAAGTCACTCTATTCTACACTACTCTATGCCACTCAACTCTATGACACTCTATGCCACTCCACTCTAACACACTCTACTCTACTCCATACCACTCCACTCTAAAACACTCTAATCCACTCTATGGCACTCCACTGAACTCCACTCTACAACACTTTCGACAGACTACGACACATCACTCCAGGCCACTGTACGACACACCACTCCACTCTATGACACATTACTCCAGTGTATAATATGCCAATCCACAGTATAATACCCTACACCACCCCACTCTACTCTACAATATGCCAGTCCACTCTATGACACTTTACTCAACTCTACGTTATGCCACTCAACTCAACTCGACTCCATTCTACTCCACTGCAAGACACTTTACCTCACTCCTATATATATATGTACATACACCTCCTTCCTATTTGTTTTACAGAAAGCACTTTTATTCCAGGAGCTCATTTGCACTGTAACATCATAGAAACACCTTCATGCCATGCATCCTAATTGATTGAATTTCCAGGAGTCACAATGCAATCTCCTAGTGGTAGCAAGCCAAAGCTTGAAAGTTACGAATGTCCCAATGCCTAAATGACATCTGTCATGTGCCTGTCTCTTTCCTCTACATCTGTGCATCTGTTTCTTTGCTCCACTTTTGTACTGTTGTGCCTTTGTTGCACTTCTGTGGTGTTGTCTACCTGTTGGACTTCTGTTTCGCTGTCTCTGCTTTACACCTGGACTGGTGTATCCCTCCTCTCCTGCAGTGATACTGTCTCTTGTTGCTCTCCTGTACTTTTTCTTCCCTCTGTTACACTTTTGTGTTGAACTCCCTTTTCCACTTCTATGCTGATGTCTCTTTGCTTCAATCCTGCACTGCTGTGTCCCTACTCCACTTTTGAGCTGCTGTTTCCTTGCTCTACACATGTGCTTCACTTCCTCTGCTCCACTTCTACTGCTAATCTCTCTTCTCCTGACTGACAGCGGTAGTGATCACAGGAAGAGGTTGTGTGAGGTCATGTGTCCAATTGCCCAAACAAGCTGTTCAATTTCGAGACAGGGTGAGGAGATGAGCAATGCTTGTTTTGCCTTAAGTACCCCTTGAGATGAGGAGCCCAGGGCACTTGTAAAATGATCTGTTTTGAAGTCTGGTGGGTGGTAGTAAGCAAAAGTTGAAGGTATTTAAAAGAAAGATGAATCCTAAATGCACTTCTGCTTTATTTTGTTCTACTTCATTCAGCGTGGCAGGACAATTAACTGTTCTGGCTGCCTTCATAAACACAGGGTTCACAGGAAAACCATCAGGGGTCGCAAGTTGAAAACCTTGAAATTATATTAATGGTTGTGTTGCATTGTGGTTGTTGTGTTATATTACATTTTCACTGTTTGTTCATTTGTTCCCTGTTATATTACTGTTGGGCTGTTATTTTATATTGCATTATGGTACTGTGTTGAGTTCTATAGTTAATAGAGAGAAAACAACAAATTTTAACTTTCTAGTCAAAAGAAACACAATACTTTATCATTCCAGTGATATGCAACCATTTTCCACTGCATAAGGTGATAAGATAACACTGCTACAGCTGTTCAACTAATTAGGACACTAATCAGTCCAAACCTGTGGGAGAGGCCTGTCTTAAATTAGCACTTACAATGCTTTGTGTGCTAGGAGCCCCATGTCTAAAATTAACACTTCTAGTGCTCACTTTATGTGACACATCCCTTCTTTTCATTAAACGTTGAGGATGGAGTTGATGGGTGTTACCTCCGTTGTCAGTGGTAATTGGTTGTCAATGAAACTTTAATGAAATTTGCTGTTTTTAACAGGACAGGTTTCATTGAAGTCTGTAATGGAACTACATACTATAACTGGGCACATTATTAGCACAATAGTGCAGGTGTCTGCAACCAGTCGTTTGTGACTACCAGTAGCTCACAGACACCTTAAGAGTAGCTCATAGCTTTGAGTTAATTTCTATATTTAAATTTGTTTTATTGTTGGAGCAAGAAGCGAGGCAATACATACAGCGTGCATACCAATATCGCACTACATCAGCATCGAGCTGCCTTAGCAACTTTTCTGTTAACAACTCCCCACCCCCCTCCTAAAATCCCTCCCTCCATTTGGGTGCTCATACAAATTCTGTATTTTTAACAGCCATAGATCATCATAGTCAATCCCATGGAAGGGCACCAGAGAGGTCACTCCAGTGGCGCAGTCAGGTGTAATAGTCTCAAATATCTGGGGCAGGTGAGCTCCGTGAACCCCTGCAAGAGGAGCTTAAGAAACAGCTGCCACATCTCTTGGTATGAGTCCCCTTGTTGATTCAAGGTCAGGGAAATCCTCTCCATCCCCAAAAGGAGCCATATCCGGTGTAGCCAATTCAGCCGGGACGGCACCCTTTCTGTCCCCCAAAGAGCTAGTATGGATTGATGTGCTGCCCCCAGTGCCAAAGCGATATGTTGCCCCTGTCTGGATTTAAGCTGGAATGTAATGGGATTGGGGAGACCCAAAACTATGTAGGAGGGCAACCTGGGTAACTGAGTGTCAAAATGTGCGTCAATTTCCGACAGAATCTAATCCAAGAACTGCTTCAATTTAGGGCATTCAATAGTATGTGCACCAGTGTCCCCTGGGAATCACAACCTCTCCAGCACCTGTCGCTACGTTCAGGGTTCCCCCTATTTACCAGTGTTAAATACCAATGTTAAATACCAATATTTGAAGATTTTCGTCACCATCTCCATACTGGAGGCATTAGAGGCTGTGTGTCGTGCCTGGTAATAGATGTCTTGCCATTCGCCTGGGGATAATTGTCTACATATCTCCTGCTCCCACCTGAGCTGTGCAGGGGATTTCGGCTCTGGCTCACCATCCCTAAGTAACCCATACAGTTCAGTGACACCTGTCTATGTCCTTACTCAACAGCCACCTCTCGAATTTTGTCAGGGGATGTTGCACTGCCTCCCTCACAGCCGGCGGCATCAACCAGTGCCTTATTTGGGTGTATCAGTATCTCTCTCCCTCTGGTTTCAAAAATTCAGCATGCAGAGTGTGGAATGGGATGGGGCCCTCCTCGTCAAATAAATGCCCCACTGAACTGCATCCTGGCTGCTGCCAGATCCTGAACATGGTGTCGTCCAGGCCTGGGGTGAAGTCCCCGTCCCCCACCACCAGAGTGAGGGGTGAGGGAAAAGATGTAAACCCCCTTAGACTCACCACTGTGTCCCCTTCAAAGTGGGCACGGAAACCAAAGAGATATATAGGTTCACCAGGTGATATGTGCAGTCCAGAAATGGAACCTTCCACAATACCGTTCCTGCCAGTGCCCTGTCCATAAATAGCCATCTCTTCTCGGACTCAGAGCGAGACCATTCAACCATTTATCTGAGCTGCAAGACCTGAAAGTAGAGCAACAGACACAGTACCCCCAAGCCACTCTCCACGGGTGTGCGCCAACTATGCTCACGGCTCATCACGGCTGCACCACACTAATATACATAGCGCATCAACCCTAATAATGCCTTCCTGTGCGCATTTTTGGTGCAAATCACAACTGTATTAACATGATGACGTAATTAATCATGAAGTACTAATCCTTGTAATAACCGCTCATCATTTACTTTCTGTAAAAAGCACACGAAATCTCTATAAGTTATAGAAATTGTGAATTATGTCTTTGCGCAATATTGAAATTCACCACATACAATTTTAATAGTGGAAACACACACGCATCAGATATGTTATGAAAACAAACCAAGTGGATCAACTAGGACATGAAAATGTCCTCCCATATGCCCCTTTGTTTACAATTCCTCCACACGGTTGCTGGTTGCTACATGGGATACTCATCACTTTGTCAACCGCTTATGCATCCGTTTTTTACAAACTCTCAAGGGGCACACATCCTTCATTTATAATGCCCCCTTTTCTGTGTCGCAGCCATTTTTTGCCACAGTGTAATCCTATCCTTTACCCTGCAATTATCTTCTCTTTACTTTTTGACCATTCACTCTCCGGTCTTTCTTTACTTTTTACTTTTTCTACCGAAAAACGGATGACACAGTGTTGCAGCAATCTACTGTGATGCCTGCCGGTCATTCCAGTTTTCGGCGGGAGATTGTGTATTTAAAGGCAGAGTCAGCACAGGCTCACTGTCATTTGGCCAACAGCAGACAGACTGACGCTGTCGTGCTGCCCGCGTAGTGGATCGTCACGCGCTTTGAGGACTGCAATTATTGAAGGTAAGAACCTGATGATGCTGCTCATATGTAGGGACTCCAGTAGCTTCACTCTCCCTGTTGCCTCACTAATCGGCAGATTCCTGTTAATTACAGGATTCGTCTTCATTGAAAAATACTCGCTTCTATAGATGGGCTTCACACCATATGTAGGTAAGAACCTTTGGCCTTGCCCGCCATTGCTCCACTGCGCAATGCCGTTATGCAGTAAAACCAAGTGTAACTCTGTCCCCCTGCTATTCTCAGGTACAGACCACCATATTGAACATTCGTGATTCACAGGTCAGCGCGACAGCACCGCTTGTGATTAACACCAACTCCAGGTAAAATCAGTCCCCAGAGGGACACATTTTATAGAACCACACCTAAAGTGCGCAGGCCCTAATTGTTTCCCATTCTTAACAGAGTTCCTCATCACCGTCTTCATACACGTCTCTGTGTATCAACAACACAGTGACAGTGCTCAGCTACCCACAGAGTGCCAGCCTTCACTCTCACTAGGGGTAAGGTTTCCTTAGTATGTATTATCATTAGTACAGATAGCCCTTACAGCACCTCTACCATCTTGCCTGCTGTCCCTATACTTAATATTCTTCTCTTTGTTTTTCTTCTCACATAATCAGTACCCGGCTGGGTGTCCTTGTGAGTATCTCGTTTTCCTTTTTCTCCATCACCCACTGTTGGCACGTACACCTCACGTGGCTGCGCATTCTACCCGTCAGGTACCCTTGAATTCTATGACCTTTTATCCAATTGGTCGCATGTGTGCCGGTACATGGGCCATAAGCTTATTTCATTATTTTTTTCTTTTCCTAGATGTCCCTAAATCCATAGGTCCTGATGAGACCCTAGATCACGTATAGGGTCGAAACGTCATCGGCAACAAAGAAAGCGAACCATTAACAGCGCGTATTATTGTATATAGCTGCTGTATATTGTGTATTGAGTTGCTAAATGGTCGACTTTTTGAATACCTTGGAAACCTTGTAAAATACTGTCACAATTATGTCACCAATATTTTAGGTTCCTGTTTCTCACTGGGGACACTACGCACATTTTTCTTTTTCATTGTATATAGAATTTTGTTTGTGAAATATAAAATACGATTGTATCAAACCAAAACCATAGGTGTATGTGGTTTCTTCGCCCTCTGACATCATTTTAACCCTTCCATTGCGATTGTGCATCTTATTATCTATATATGATTCTATTATTCCACAGGAACCACTGTTTCTGACAATAATTTACCCACCCAGGTTCCTCAGTGAGTTGGGTTCCCTTGTCCTTTTCTCGACACGGCTCATCCGGGGGCATCTGCCTGCCCACACAAAGTTCTGCAGCTCACCTTGCAACGTCCGAAGCATCCCCATAGGAGGCTGCAGTGGAAGTGCTTGAAACATATACAATATCTTAGGTAGGATCGTCATTTTAAGAGCAGCGACCCGTCCAACCCACGAGAGCGGGTACAGCTGCCACCGTGCTAAATCCGCCTTCACCCTCTCAAGCAATTTGCGATAGTTCAGAGTCATCAATTCAACTATGGTCGTGGCGAGTTGGAAGCCCAAGTAAGAGATGGACTTCGGGGCCCATTGAATCGAAAATGCCTGGGAGAGATGCTCCCTGGTTACGGGAGCGACCATAAGATCTAAGGCCTGCAATTTGGTGAGATTTATTTGAAATCCAGAGACCGCCCTGAACAGCTGTACCTCCTCCACGAAACTCAAAAGTGCTGTCCCCGGTTCATCTAGCGAAACCAGGACGTCATCAGCGTACACTATGATGAGGTGCTCCTCCCCCCCCAAAACACAGTCCTGTCACCCTCGGATTGTCCCTAACCCTCTGAGCAAACGGCTCCATGTAGAGCGCGAATAGCAAAGGGGACAAGGGGCATCCCTGCTGAGTGCCTCGAAAGAGAAGGAAGCGATCAGAGTTTCTACCAATAAGTTTTACAGAAGCTGTTGGTGTTCCATAGCCACTAAGAACCCAAGCTTGAAATCGCTCGCCCAAACCAAAGTGTGTCAACGTCTCGGCCAAGTAAGGCCAGTAAACGTGGTCAAATGCTTTTGCAGCATCGATTGAGAATAGCATTACTTTGCGGTGCGTGCGGGTAGCCTTATCTATCAAGTGCAAAATCTGCTTGGTATTATCCGAACAGTGCCTATTCGGGATAAACCCTGCCTGGTCTGGATCCACTATCCCCAGCATGAGGGGTGCAAGGTGAGCCATAGGGATTCCAGTAAACAACTTCAGGTCAATATTCAAGAGGGAGATAGGCCGGTAGGACCCACCATGTCTTTTGTCTTTACCAGGCTTTGCTATAACTGTTATGGAGTCCTCTGCCATTGAAGGTGGAAGGGTGGCTAAACTCATGATAGAGTTGGAAACCCTAGTGAGAAGAGGGGCTATCAACGTACAAAAAGTCTTATAAAAGACCGTTCAGGCCGGGTGACTTGTATGTCTTCAGCCTTGAAATAGCAGAAATTACCTCCTTCACCCTGATCGGGACCTCCAGATTGGCAGCCTGATCCTCCGTTAAACAGCTCACTCTAACTTCTGCCAAGTAGGCCCTAATGCCAGAGGGGGAAACGTCCTGTGCCACATATGGGGCTCTGTAAAAGTACCCGAACTTCACTGCCACATGTTCGTCTCCCATGACTAGAGTCCCCTCCTCTGTCTGTAGGGAGTCAACCGTGGTGGCCTGCCGTTGCCCCTTGAGTTTGTCTGCTGATAACCCCCCCACATCTGTTCCCCCCTACATAGAAGGCATGTTTAAGGCGCAAGATTGCGTATTCCGCATAATCGAGATCTAGCCCCGCAAGCTGTTTTCTAGCCTTCTCCAGTTGTCTCCACACTCTAGGTGCCCCAGTACGGTGGTGGATATGTTCGAGCTCTCGCACCTGCTGCTGACGCTGTGTGCGCTTATCCCTCCTGACCTTATTATCGGCCGCCGAGATGGCAATAAATTCCCCCTTTAGCACTGCCTTCCCAGTGTTCCAGACTGTCGAAATTCGCCTGTCCGGGTTATGATTGACCTTCAGATAATTCTCGATTTCTTTTTCTATCTGACTGACCACTTCCTGTCTGTGAAGAAGAGTCTCCTGCAATCTCCATTTGCAAGCAGGGGTCCCGCCCTGTGGAAGAGAAAGGTCTAAGAGGACCGCAGAATGGTCAGACAGCGTGCAAGGCTCTATCCCCACAGATGCGGTCGCTGCCTGTACCTTGAGGAAGCCCAAGAAATGATCGAGTCGGGTATGAGATTTATGTCCATGGGAGTAGAAGGTGTAGTCGCATGTAGTAGAATGTCTTTCTCTCCATAAGTTCTGCAGACCCATCTCCTGAAGCCAAAGGGACCCCCGTGAATATGGCTTCCACCGCCCCCTGCAGCTGTGATGAGCGTTCTAACTCGTTGTGGAATACTAAGTTGAGATCTCCTCCAAGGATCACCCAGTGATCTTGTGTTGCCATAATGTCCGCTACCGCCCCATGCAGAAACTGTTCCTGCCTCTCGTTGTGGGCATGTATCAAGCCTATAATCAGGGAGTGTGGACCAAAGTGAATTCGATTCCCTAGCAGGCGGCCTTTAATTTAAGCCATTTTTTTTGGGTGGGGGGAATTCTTTTTATTTAACTAGTTGCTTGATACATCTTTATATACATCATTAATACAGGGTGGAATAGGGCATGATTAGCTAGGGGAGTAATACAATGTAAAACAAGGATCTCTCACATTACCACTGCTAATCGTCTTGAGTTCTTAATCACATCCATTTTGAGAAATCCCCGGCTCCGCTGTTTCTTAACTTCTATATTTGCCCCAGTGGGCCAAATCTTTTCCCATTTTTTGGGGTATCCTTTACCTGTGTAGACCACCTGTTTGGCTTGCTGTCACCAATCTAGGTCTTGCTTCCAGGCCCCCACCCTTGGTGGATCAGTCGCACCCCGTGCTCTCGCAATATTCCTTTTTGCTACACCCGAGGCCAACATTAGCCACATTTTAATATGCTTGGGCCAGGTTAGCTCCCCTGCCACCCCCAGTTAGTGCCATAGTGCTTCAACCAGAACCAGCCATTTTTGTCCCCACCTTCCCCCGAAAAGAGTGTGAGAAAAGCAGCATCACCCCAGCCCCCTTACGTGGTAAAGAAGAGAAAAACTGCTGGGGGAAACGCTATAGATTTAAGTCTATGCCAATCAGTAGCCTGTAGGTGAGTCTCCTGTAGTAAGCAAATGTCTGTTTGGGAGTGTTCGAAGTACGAGAGTATGGCCTGTTTCTTGACTGGGTTGTTAGGCTCTTTGACATTGAGGATCAAAACCCTCAAGCCCCCCTTCATAGATGCCATAGGAAATGCCAGCCACCCTGGCCACCAGCCACTAGCTCTATTGGCCCTCCACCCCCTCTCCAGCCCCAGTGATACCCCCATGACCACTACCTGTAAAGTTGCGTGATATGTGACTTTGTGATGAGCACCCGGAAACAAACCACAGAACAAAAACAGTAAGCACCATTGTCCCTGGATCGAGGAATGGGAGGAGAGATCCAACCCCAGTCCTGTGGAAAGAAAACAGCAGGGGACCATGACCATCATCCTCATCTCTCACCCGGCCTCCCTGACCCCGACCACGACCCACACCACCCGGCCACCCCAAACATCAAGCAGCTTATCTTCAGGCGGGATCTTTAGCAATAGAATCCTCTGAGAGCTTATCAAGCAGAGCCCTCCTCTCTGACACAATGACCTTTGAGTCTGGCCTCATCAGACTGACAGGAACCTGCCTCTTCTCTGTACCCGAGCGCTCTGGTTCCTGAGCATCGATCTGTAGCAATTCACATGCTTCCACCAGGGAGCTGAGGTGATAGAGTCGACCCTGCCTGCGAAATATCATTCTGAAGGGGTGACCCCATGAGTAGGGAATCTTCTTGTCTCTCAAAAAGGCTGTACCTGGGAGAAATGCCCGACTCTTCTGGAGCGTAGAGGCTGCAAGATCTTAAAATAACTACAGAGTGTGCCCCTGTAACACTATTGGCGATAACGATCTGGCCACCCACAGGATCTGCTCTTTCAAGGGAAAGCTTTGTGCACAAGTCAAAATATCCACAGCCTGTGACGGTCCGGGACCCGCGCGGCCCACTCTATGGGTTCTGTCCAAGCGGATCTTGGTTGCCGGCGTGTCCCCCGATATCTGGGCAAATAGAGCCGCCACATAGGCTTTAACATCCCCTTTCTCTGCTTCCTGTGGGGCCCCCTCGAATGCGGATGGTATTCCGTCGGGAGCGACTTTCGAGGTCCTCCGCATGGGCCTGCAGGTCTAGTTGCTGGTCTGTGAGCCGTATTATCTCCTGCTGTAGTTGCTCTATTTCTTTATCCCAGGCGGTCTCATGGCCCTCCAAAGCGTCCACATGATTGCCAATGTCTTTCACCTCCTTCCTTATTGCCTGTAATTCGCTAGTTAGGTTTCTCTTGACATTTTGCAGATCCTCTCTCAGAGACGAGAAAAGAGTCTCCATGTAAGAGCGTGTGACCGGGGCCTCGCCAGACGGTGAGACCGCTCTGCCAGCGACCCTCTGAGTCTCCCTCTCCTGGGGACCTTCAGATTTTGTAGCCATTTCTTTGAGGGTGCCTCCTTTCTTTGCATGGGCTGATGCTGTTCTGTAGTTCCTAAAAATACATAGGATCTGTGCATTTGTAGGTGAAATAAACTAAGGGTTTGGTGTCTAGACGGATTCCGGACACCCCCAAAGGATATGTCAGCCTATAGACCAGCTAGCTCACAGTGTCACTATAAGCCCCCAAACCTTACCAAGGAGCAATTTGTTTCTGGCAACCATCAAACATGACAATCCTTGACCCTTCAGGGATCATGGAAACAGTACATTGCTTTTCGCTCAGTCAATCGTGCTCACTTAGTCTCAGAGAGTTATACAGAATAAACTTTGGGGACGTTTTCAATAAGCATTTATTGAACTATTGTCATTCTAGTATAAAACATGTTTGCTGCGACAATCATTAGACATAAGCAAATTTAAAAGATTACAAGCACCAACATAGTAAATAGAATGTAGAATTCTACCATGGTGCTAAAACAGTGAATATATGCAGGCATTTAAACAGGACAGTAATCAAGCATACTCCTACCATGTGGACCCTACCTAAGTGTTCCTAAGTGTACCTAGCATGTATGTGGGTGTAAAGCCAAGAGTCCCCTAGGAAAGAGCCAACCCCATTACCTGATGGGAGAGAATGAAGGACCCTGTCTTGGTCACGAGTTGGACACCCCGCAAGGGATGTCAGACCGCTGCTTGTCTTGAAGCTTCAGCAGTCCCGGAGCCCAGTGGCTTGTATCAGCATGGAAGCGTGAAAGTGTCTCCTCTGCCTACCTAGTGAAGGTATGGTTCTTTTATACCATGAAAAAGGCCTCGGGGCTCATACCACAATCAATATGTTGTGAGTACAATTATGTAAATGAGCCTAAATCAATACCTGCAATTATGCAAAGTAGTTCTATCGCCCTAGGATGAAGATGACCATGGCTTTTATATAGAGTATGTTAATCCTGTTATGTACGTCATGTGCAGGGGACTTTTCTAAGTATCCTCATGCATAATAAATGAGGCTAGTTTCAAAGAAACCGATTGACATTTATTCAGCACATAACTGTGTAAAAGGTCAGTGCTAGAACCGTTATGCAGAGCATGTTAGGACAAATGTAGGTGAGAGGTCGTTTGCTGCTTAGGCCTAGTTTGGGGTACATAACAATGCCATTGAGATGGCCCACCGAGCCCGCAATCGAGAGGCCAAGACACTCTATGCTCTGTCTCAGGCAGCTCTCCGGCTTCAGTAAAGCACACTCCTCCTCTCCGGGGGATGAGAACCCCATTCCACTGCCTCCACCATGTGCTTCTCAGCTCTAGCCCAATGCAGGGTCCCTCTGAAGGGTACCTCCTGTACTCAATGGCCCAGTTTTCCACCCAACCGGGCCTCACTGTGTATCCCCAGGTCCTCCAGATGCTGTAGCTCAGGTCCCTACAGGCTTGCTCCACTGTTGTCTCTCAGCTCTGGGCCGCCTGCACTGTTCGGGGAGGGGGGACACCCGCTGTCTCCCTTGGCCTCCATGCCCCCCAGTCCTCACTCCCTGCTGCTGTGCTGCTGCTCCCAGTAGCCTCTGGTGCACAGGCTGCCAGGCCCACCCAGCCCAACCAGACTCATCATATGCCAGTGCCATGCTCATATCCAGGGCAGCGGCAGGTCTCGGTATGCTGCCCCACCTCAATCACTAAAGTCCGTCTCCGGTAGGAGAGCATCACAGTCCACTAGGGACACCTTGCCTCCCTACTGCCTCTGAGGAAATTACGCCTTCACGACCAAGGCTCCAGGGAGCATTCCGTATTCACGGACTATGCAGGCGGTCCTGCTGTCCCGCTTTGGCCTAAGCTCCCCACTATGTCCACTGCACTCTCGGGACCTCCGGCGCAGGCCCGTACTGTTCGGGCCCTCACATCGCTGCGGTCTTCTCCTCATCTCGATGGGGGCCGGCTGCTCCCCGCGCCTCACGCTGGATCCGCCTGCCTCACCAAACTCTCAGGCAGAAGCCTCCACCAGCTCCCGAGGGGTCAGGAGTCATCCAGCAGTCCCTGCCGTCTGCTCCGGCCACAGTCCTCAGACAAGAGCGTGACCCACTCCACACTGAAAAAACACCCCTGATGGACTCCTCTCCACCGGGCCGACGACTATAGGCATCAGCCTCTCCCATCTCACTGGAGACTCAAATCGCCTACCGAGACCACCGCCCTGCCTGGGGGGAGTCTCCACGGCACCTCAGCAGCTCTAGCCACTCCGATCTATGTCCCCACCAGTTCCAATCTGGGCAGGCGGGGAGGCCGGGCAACACTGAAGAAGGAGAGGCCGAGCTCCACGTCCTACTCGGTCTCTGTCTTGACCACACCCCCCTGAGTTCATTTTTAAATAAACACAAGGACACATTTTCCTTTTAAAGTTAAGGGAAGGCTGTGTTTATTTTACATTATCATTTTCAGACTGCAGATAGCAGGGCCTGATAATGAGCAGTGCTGGAGTCAGAGTTTTGACATAAATCTTAAATAAAGGTCCTTGTCAGCTCAATGTTGGAATATTTCTGAATGCTTTTAAACGGGAAAGAAAACTTAATGATTAAGTTAGCTCTTCATTTTAGATTTATCCCATTTCAAAATGTTGCATTTACAAACAGCAGGCCTCTTGCTCCCAGTGGCCAGTAGACACTCTGCCATATTTATAACTGAAAAATGCTGTAATTTTTTCAAATGGGAGAATTTAAAGTGGATAAAAATATTTCGATGAAACATTCAATCAATGTTTTTCTCCACTTTCAATTAAGCCAATTATGTCCTAATATTTTAAGAAGCATGTGTCTTCCCTTTAAATTCCTCCTGTTTAAACAAATGGTTGTATTTTTCTGTTAGAAATATGGCACCATGTCTTCAGGCCACTGGGTACAAGACGTCTGCTGTTCGCAACACTTTGAAATGGGAGAAAATGTAAATGATGAGTTTTATGGAATCCATATAAACATAAAGCTAACTATTCAGTTTACGTTGCTCCCATTTCAAAGTGTCGCATTTACACACAGTAGGCATTTTGCTCCCAGTGGCTGGTAGACATGGTGTCATATTTATAACTGAAAAATAGAGCCATTTTTTAAGTGGGAGAAAGTTAAAGTGCAGAAAAATGTTCCATATTATGAACATTTTTTGCAGAACATTTTTCTGCACTTAAATTTCGCGTATTTAAAACAAGCATTGGTAAATGCATTTGGTTTTGCCTACGTGATTAATAAGCTGTTTTTGTTGTAAGCTGTAGCATGGTGAATAGTTGTGGAATATAAGTTACTAAAAGTCTGTTCAAGTTTTATGACTTGTTTTTTAAGAAAGGCAATATATTGTGCAGTTACTGGTGTTATTTTAAAGTGGGGAGATTAGTTAAATGGGTTAGTATAGTGATAAAAAACATGTACCTGATAACAAATATAGAAAAAAACTGTGAGATTTACACATGGAAGAGAAGTAAGGCGAAGCTGGACTTTCCTAGGTGCGCTGCATGGACTCACAGCACTGTCATGACTCTGGTGCTAAAGCTCCCTGTCAGGGTCCCCTCCCAACATGAAGGTAGCTACCCTCCTCTTATGGGAAGAAAACACACCGATTTCAGTCTCCCTTCTGTCTAAAGCAGAATGAATGAATAAGTAAAGACTCTTATGTGGTGGCCCCATGTGAACTGAATCACTTCTATTTTTTTATTTTTAAGAGACAAGGGAACCCAATGGGTCTGAGAGGGACCTTGGATATGAGTAATTATAAAGAAACAGAAACAGCAAATCAAAACAGAGATATAATAACAACTGTGTCATATACTTCTTATGGGAGAATAAACATTTTAATTTACATCATAAAGAACATGGAAATAACACAAAGGAAAGTGGGGTAGTGTAAAAATCATAGGGAAAAAAGTAACTCAGACACAAATAAACAAGTATGGCCAGGACATAATCAATAGTTAGGCCAAACAACATAGTAAGAGCATCACTGCCCCAATATAGAGTGGTCATATAAAATCTTTTGTGTCAAGGTGCTAAAATCGACGGCGTTTAGATCCCATAGAGAATAGTGGGGTCATCATCAGGACAAAAAGGGTGTGTTGCCTGAGAAAAACCACTTCTAGGCACTTTCAAGTTGAAAGAGACTGGACTGCACACTGCTTCCCCATAAAAGAGCCCAGTCTGCAGGTGGATGAACAGACAGCATACATATCATAGCGCTTCAAAGTGAATCGCATTTAAGTGCTTCATGCCTACAAGAAGTCAAAAACAGGGGCAGCATCAGGATGAACAGATGAATGAACAGCACACTGCCACAAAGTAAATCACTATGCACTTCCAATCCCAAACAGAGAAGGATGGTGGAGGTGGGTGGAAATCAAACAGCAGACATTGGGAGGAGGGCGAGGTTAGGGGAGACAAACAATGGACAGGGGAAGGAGAGCAGGGGGTGGATGGGTGCAACACAAGTGTGCAGCGAGGTAGTGGGAAGAGAGATGTAACAACGGACAGAGTACGAGACTAAAAGTGAGACAGAGCTACAGGGGAGAAAGAACGGGGCATGCTTAAAGCAAGAAAGAGAGCGAGCAAAAAAGAGATAAAGAATGAGGAAAGAGTCGCAGAGAGAGACGGACAGCCAGAGGGGGTCAGAGAAAGAAAACAGAAGGCTAATAAGAAAGCAGAAGAGACTAAAGAGAGAGCAAATGAGAGACAGTAAACAAAAAAAATCCAGTTTCCTTCGAAACCTTAAAAGATTGCAAACATAAAATAAATCGCTCATCTTTATGAGGGGTGGGTGTAAAATTGTGATGTCTTTCCCTTTCCTGGTTGCTACATGCAGGTCTAGCCAATCAAGAGAAACAAAAGTACCTAAACCGACCATAAACAAGTGACCCCAATCAAAATACATTGTGTAAGTTTTGCATTTGGATGCAAGCAATTTCATACCACAGTATCTGTAACACGAGATATCAGAGAATTCTATGCAACTATGTAAGTAGGTAGGTAAGTGTAAACATTACTTAAGAAATGCAGGCAACTGAATCAAAAGCAACACCAGTCTAGCACCACCCATCCAGTGTTCTGTGCTACAAGTCCGCGGTTTAAAAATATGACTTATGGTAAAGATGCAGCACTGTTCACCATCCACCTCATACCATGGCACTGCGACTGGGTGCTGCAAGTGCAGGAAAGTAGTCAGGTGAGACAGAACTGGCATTTATTTGCTGTGACTACCTACATCCATTACACAATATGTTATAGTTTAGTTTTTGCAGAAGTGCGAACCTGTAGTACATATGAATGATATCATCCCCATTTACACATTTTCAATCACAAGACATGAGGCGGGAGTACAAAATCCTTCAATTCCATAGGTACATTTTTAACACGTGCCCTTCTTCTAATTTCTACAACATGTTGTTCACCCAAAGGTTGAGTCGTACATTGTGTGACATGATTATTCAAATCATTATTAGGAACAGAATCCTGTCCAATAAGATTCTTGTTCATACTGGTATTAGAGTCATTCAAAGATAGAGTGTCCCGACCATCAAATATAAGATCAGAACCAGCAATCCATTCACAATCATCCACAGACTTACCAAGAGAAAATTTCTTACACAAACTTGTCCTGTCTTCCCGATCACTCATTATCACACGTGGTCTCCCCCAACATGCAACTTACACACTGAAATATGTCTAAAATTCCAAATTTTACCACCTTCAACCCTTACAGCTTTACTAAAAACTTCAATCACTTTCACCGGATCAGACCATTTAGAAATTCGCCTGTTTAAATGACCCCCAAATTTGACACAAACCAAATCATCCACTTTTAATTTGGACTCTTTAGGTCGATTTTTAACATTGTCATTTACCATCTTTTCTTGATACTTCTTCACACGCTCCCTGACATTAGCCAAATCCAAAACTGTATCATAAGAATTCCTCACTTTCAACCACCAAGGCATAAGTTTAGATCCAGGTTTTCTACCTCGCAACATTTCGAAAGGAGATAACCCAGTGACAGAATTGGGAGATGTCCGATAAGTTAACAAAGTCACCTGTAGAGCTTTCCTCCACGGCAAACCACTCTTAATAGCCAACTGTAAAGACTCCTTAACACCTCTGTTGAAGCGTTCTACCTGACCATTGGCCTGAGGATTATAATTAGACACCTTTTTATGTAAGACACCACATCTTTTGAGAAACAATTCAAATTCTTTACTTACAAATTGTGGACCATTGTCAGAAATAAGTTCCTCCGGTAATCCTTCACGACAAAATACATCATAGAGAAACTCAATAACCTGCTTAGATGCAATCCTCTCAACAATTTTCAACTCTGGCCATTTTGAAAAATAGTCCACAAGGACCAACGCATACATCTCCCTGCCAGACTGAGTACCAATGGGGCCCAAAATGTCAACTCCCAATTTCCTCCAAGGTCCCTGAGCATATTCGATTGGGCATAACATCAACAGTTAACAGCTTGACAGACTTGTCACTACGAGAACAAGGAGAACATTCTCTGACCCACTTGTCAACCATCCCATCAATACCAGGCCACCAGTAGAACTCTCTTATTCTTCTCTTAGTAGTGGACATTTCCATATGGCCCTCGTGGGCCAAAACACAAATCAACTCTCTGAGTTTCCGTGGGGGAACAATTTTGTCCCCCCTCATGACTATTCCATACAAAAACATAAGCTCCTCCTCAATTTTGAAAAATGAAGCAAGCTCACCACTCAACTTCCTCTCTTCAGGCCAACCTTTAAGCAAAAACTTCTGAATATCACACAAAATACAGTCTTCATCCATGGCCTCCTTCCATTTCGCCTCAGAAATGGCTTTAGCGAGATGCTCTTCCCCCAAACTCCTATTAACATCTTCCATAGTGTTAGAAATGGGGGTCTCTAGTTGGCAGAGGTAGGTACTTTTGACCAAATAGGGACCCTTGCTTCTAGTCAGGGAAAGGGGATTACACTCCTGGATAACCCCTGCTCACCCCCTTGGTAGCTTGGCACGAGCAGACAGGCGTATCTCAGAGGCAGTGTGTAAAGCATTTGTGAATACATACAGTAATACAGTGAAAACACTACAGATGGACACCACACCGGTTTTATAAAAATAAGTATTCTTTATATACACTTAACACAAGACCACAAACGACAAAAATCCACAATACTGTAATCAAAAATAATACTTCAAGATGGTAGAAATAACTCAAAAATCGGTTATTCACTTAAAAGCAGTCTTTAGCAACAGATAACCCCAACTGGAGTTATCACGACGTCGAGTCAAAGAAATCCCAAAGTACGGCGCCGACCGCGAGGTGCGCGGCGTCGGGCCCGGAGTCAAAACAGACCCACAAAGAACAGTACCTTGGAAAAGCGAAAACAAAGACAGCTCACGGCGTCGGGGAGATGCGGCGTCGTTGGTGCTGCGTGGCCTCGGTTCCTTGCTTCGGGGGAGGCGATACGTAGGGTCCTCGATGCTTGCGCAAAGCAGGGGATGCGTCTGTTCCTTACTGGAAAGGAGGTGACGTCGCGATAGCGCCGAAACCACGGTTCCGTATGAGGTCACGATGTCGATGGATTCTTGACCACCCACGTCGAGGATCGGCTCCGCGATGATGTCGGCTTCGGAGTCGATGCAGCACAGCAGTAGGCGACGGGCCTCCGTCGCAAGTCGGAGCAGCGCTCACGGCTTCGATGCAGAGTACGGCATCGCTCGCCGCTGTCGGTGTTGCAATTTCCTTCTGTAGCAGCTAGAACAGCAAGTTCCAGCTGCAGGCAAGCAGAAGGGGTGAAGTCTTTGTATCCCTGAGACTTCAGACAGGAGGTAAGCTCAAATTCAAGCCCTTGGAGAAATATTCTGCAAGATGATGAAAGTTCTCTGAAAGTTCCTTCTCCTTTCCTTGGCAATAAAGAAACCACTGCAGGCCAACCCAGCAAAACGGCACACTGGCAGAGGGGCAGTCCAAAACTCCTGCAGCTTCCTTGGTTCTTCTCCTTGGCAAAGGTTTGTCTTGATTTCCCAGAAGTGATCTCTGAAGTCTTTTCTATCCCTGAGACTTCCAACAGGAGGCAAGCTCTATTTCAAGCCCTTGGAGAAAACTCTAACAGCAGGATGATGAAAGCACACTCAGTCCTTTCCCTACCAAAGATAGAAGCAACCACTGCAGGCCAACCCCAACAACACGCAGCATAGGGGCAGTACTCCTCCTCCAGCTTTCCCGGTCCTTCTTCCTGGCAGGTTGCTTAGTTCAGTAGTAATCTAAAGTCTTGGGGTCTGGGCCCCAATATTTATACCAGCAAATCCTTTGTCCTCTGAAGGCAGAGGGTCCTGTACCTTGTCCAAACCAGTTCTGGGTGCATTCTGCCAGTGCACAACTTCTTCCTTTGTCAGTGTGGGCCAGGGTCATCAGACGCACCACAGGAGGTGGAGCCAGCATTATGGAAGGCAGGCACAGCCCTATTCAGGCCCAGGTGCTACTCCTCCCACCACTCCTCATGCAGATAGGCCTATTCAGCCTAGTGCTGACTCACCCTGTCTCCTGGAGCCCCCCAGCCCCTGTCACTCACAAAACCAGACATACAATACACAAGCTAGCAGAGGCAGGCTGGATGGTTAGGCAAGAAAATACCTACTTTCTAAAAGTAGTATTTTCAAACACAGAATGTTAAAACCAACTTCACTAAAAGATGTATTTTATCATCCTGAGTTCAGGCAAACTAAACTCGAATTTCTACCATGTTCCCTGGGTCAGTTAGGATTATAAGATGTTATAATCAAACTGCCCATTCTGGCCTATGGGGACAGGTAGCCTTGCAATTGTGAAAAACGAAATAGGCTGTAATTCACTATCAGGACATGCCACACACATCAGGGCATGACCTACCTTTTACATACAATGCACCCTGCCCTTGGGCCTACCTTAGGGGTGTCTGATATGTAGAAAAGGGATGGTTTAGGGACTGGCAAATGTGTGCACTTGCCAAGTCGACATGGCAGTACCAGACTGCACACAGGCTCTGCAATGGCAGGCCTGAGACACGCTTTCCAAGCTGCTCCGGTGGGTGGCACAACCAGTGCTGCAAGCCCACCAGCAGCATTTGATTTACAGGCCCTGGGCACAAGCGGTGCACTGTATTAGGGTCTGACAGTAAATCAAATCAAATTAAATCATGGAGTCACTAATCCATACATCAATTTATAACAGAGAGCATATGCACTTTAGCACTGATCAGCAGTGGTAAAGTGCCCAGAGTCATAAAACCACCAACAACAAGTCAGAAAAAATACAGGAGGAAGGCAAAAAGTTCAGGGATGACCCTGCAAAAAGGGCCAAGTCCAACACATAGTATAAGCAACATCACAATCCTCCTTGTCCATACATTCAGTTACATCCATTAAAGGTAGGCGTGACATACAGTCAGCATGAATATTCACCCGACCGGAACATATTCAACGACACATCGCTAGTCTTGCAATTTGGCATCCAATCTAGCTAAGCGGGCAGTTAAAGTTCTGCCCTCACCCGCTGCCAGCATGTTAATCAATGGCTTATGGTCAGTTCTTAATCGGAATTTGGTACCCCATAAAAACTGACGAAAGTGTTGAGTCGCCCAAGTACACGCTAACAACTCCTTTTCAATAGTAGAATAATTACACTCAGAACAACGAAGCATTCTTGAAGCATATGACACCACATATTCACCAGAATTGGCCTTCTGCATGAGTACAGCTCCCAAACCCACACTACTGGCATCCACAGAAACAATACATTCTTTACCAATCACATAGGATTTTAAAAATGGAGCACCAATAATTTCTTTCTTAAGTACATCAAATGACAGTTGTTGATCTTTTCCCCAAACAAATCTTGCATTTTTCTTTAATAATAATCTTAATGGATGCACTTTAGTAGAGTAATTTTGTACGAATTTACCATAAAAATTCAGTTAGACCTAAAAACGACAATAATTGCTCTTTTGTTGTAGGAGCAGGGGCATTAGAAATACTTTGTACATGGTTTAATTTAGGCTTGATACCCTCGCAGGAAATTTCATGACCTAAAAACTCAACTTTGCTTTGCCTAAATTTACATTTGGAAAACTTCAAAGTCAACCCCTTTTCTTGCACTTTTCTTAACACCACATCCAAATTCTTGTCATGTTCTTCACATGTTCCACCAAAAATTAAAATATGGTCCTGGAAAGCAATAGCTCCCTTACAGCCTTCCAATACCTCCTTCATTAACCGTTGAAAAACAGAAGCAGCACTTCCCAAACCAAATCGCATCCGCAAAAACTGAAACATGCCTTCTGGTGTTACAAAAGCTGTTAAACGCTTAGATTTCTCGTGCAACTCAACTTGGTGGTAGGCACTTGCTAAATCAATAGTAGAGAAAACAGAAGCACCTGACAGCATAGAAATTAATTCATGTATATTAGGGAGAGGATGTTTATCAATCCATATCTCCTTATTCAAGCTGTGAAGGTCCACACACAAACGAAGATCCCCTGTACCCTTAAGTGATAAAACAATGGGAGACACCCAAGGTGATGATTCTATGGGTTAAATTATACACTTTTGAACTAAATCATTTAACATGGCTTTAAGTTTGTCCCGATAGGTTAAAGGTACGGTTAAAGGTACATTTCTCACTTTATGCCTGACAGGTATTGCCTCATCCTTCAGTATAATTTTATGTTTGAAATTGATATATTTTCCCAAAGTGCTATCAAAAAGTTTTGGAAAAGTACCTTTGATTCTATTGACAAACTCATCATTGTCAACAGAAACAACATAGACAGGTGGGGTGGCATTAGGATCTAATCTAATGCCTAGTTCTTGCTGATGTGGCCAACCCAAAATAGCTACACCCTTAGTGGCTACATATACCTTTCCTCTCGTTCTTCTTCCATGTAATTCTAAATCAGACCACGTGAAACCTTCTAAATCTATTTTGTGACCAGAGTACCTGCCAGGTTGGACGTCAGGTGAAAACAATTTTTTTTCACCCCACAATTCATTAAACAACTTTTTCCCAATAATGCGATACCAGGCACAAGAGTCGACCATCATAGACACTGGTTTGCCATCAATATTTGCAATTCATCTGGGACAATTCTTGTAATTAGTGTCACTAACACATAGTAATGAATTTAACTCAAAAGGAGCTTCTTTCTCATCATATGTAATGTAATTAGCTCTTTGAGATGAGCGACATACTTTGCCAAAATGCCCTTTTTTCTTACATTTGACACATACTTTGTCCCAGGCAGGACACCCTTTAAAATTACCTACATGATTCGTACTGCCACATCTGTAGCAAAATATAGTATTTCTCTTAACATAAAATTTATTTTCTGAAATTTTCCCATCCACCTCCTTGTTAGTAGAAATAGTTGGACTCTTCTTTGGTACCATCTGGTTCTTCACTAGAGAAACTTCAGGTTCAGTATTTTGCACTTTGATGTTTTGGTTTCTAATTTCAGAAACAAACTTCTCAGACTGTTCAATACCTTTAGCGATATTAACCACAGCATTGAGAGAAGATTCCGTACCCAACCACAATCTTTCTTGTATCTTTTTAGTCTTGGTCTTCATCATAATTTGGTCTCTTAGTACTTGTTCATAATTAATAGTTTCAAACGCACAAGAACCAGCCAAAGTACGTATAGCAGATACGTAATCTTCTATAGATTCCTCCTCCTTTTGTGCACGTGAATAAAATTTGAACCTTTCCATCACTACATTGATCTTTTTCCCAAAACTGACTTTCATCTGTCTAATTGCTTGTTCCAATACATCCATGTCCCCAGCATCCTCAATGGGAAGAAGATTATAAAATTCCTTCAAACCTGCACCCCCTAGACAGTGCTTGAGTAATGCTAGTTTCCTTTTAGCAGAACAATCTTGTTTCTCAAGAACTTCAACATACGCTAAAAACATAGGAAACCATAATTCCCATTCCATTTTGGGCTCACCTGCCACTTGGAAAAAATGTGAGGGTGCTGCAATATTAGCCATGCTGAAATTTCCACAAAACAATAACAGAAAATCTTCAAAATATAACAAGACACCTAGAAAAGATCTTCCTGTAATCAAAGGTGTGCCTATCACAGATAAGACAGGCTGGAGGGTAAAGTTGCAGTAAATGAGGCTGTAGCGATGTAAGGTATTCGTAGATGTGTGCCTGTCACAGAAATGCAGGCAGAAACAACAAGGTAAAATGCACAAAAACGCAGTGAATAAAGTGCATAGACGAAATATGGAGCAATCTAAAATGGCCGCAAAGACGTGACCCCAGCGTGCTGCCGTGGTAACAAGGTCAGCGTGTAGCTCGGCGTACTCCGAGCTGCAATGCGCACGCTGAAACAGACTGAAGAGCGCGCGATGACTGGCTGCACAGAATCCGTTGCTCGCGCAAAGCCAGGATGAAGGCGCGCGAAACCAACAACAATAAGGAATGATAAAATGAAATTCCCGTAACAGGGACTCACGAAGCAGTAAGTGATGGCATCAGCGTAAAGTAGAAAACGATCCGTTGCGACACCAGCAGAACGAGCTGCAGACTTCCCTGTGGTGTCGATGAGAAGGGAAAAAAAAAACGCAGGCGAGCGCTATTTTCACTTCATCCCACTCGTCGCCAAATTCATGTGGTAATGAAGCACATGAAACGAAGAGAAGATTGTAGATTTATTCTCAGAAGAAAACAGCTTAACAACCACCGAGGAAGAAACCGCTAGGCTCCTTCAACTGTCAATCTAGAATACCCACAATCCGAATCCAACCCCCAACATTCTCTAATGACATAACTAATAGAACACTACAGCGGGCAACCGATTTCATTTTACAATATGAATAAAGTAATTGACAGGTAATCTTGTAAATTCCTCTAATGTCCTCTCAATGCTCTAGTGGTATTTACACAAAAATAAACTTCATTACGTAGTGTTATGGTATTATGGGATATGACATAGGTAGCTGTTCAATCAGTAGCACTCACCACAGCAGGGGAAGCGTCCCCTGAATGCACCACTTTAATTAAGGAGGGATGTATTCTGCGCTTCAACCAATAATTCCAGATATTAAGCCATGCAAATTAATTTGTAAAGTGCATCCATTTTATTCCATCAAAATTGCAGTGTGCAATATTACATTGCAAGTCTATTTGATATTGCAATCCGAATAATCAAATGTCAGTCGTCCATTGCTGCAAAGCGTCCCTATGCATTTTGGGCGGCGCCCTTCACCAGGGGACAAGTGACCTGTGAAGTAATGCAAATGGCAAAGTGAAAACTCAAGCTTCAACCCTACGATTGTTCATGTGGAAGTTAACATGTGGGTTACCGGTGGAATCACTGAGAGGTTAGTGCAGTTGATCTGAATGAAACTACATTATAGAGAACGTGAAGCATTGCATGCATGGGCTAATATGAAGGGGTGACAGAAAGATTACAACTGTTGATCTTAATAACACTTGCACTGCAAAAACATGGAATGATCCGTACCTTACATAAACACCTAAGGGGTGCCCTTTTGGTGAAGAACCCAGTGAATCCTCATAGAACGAGGTCGTGAATAGTGAATGGACAATATACAGGGAAATGATGTCTACAAATAAACTCGAAAGACAGAGGAAAAAAAATATAGCCAATAATACTGTAATTGAACCAATGAGCCCTGGATTCTGCATTTCATATAAATGTAAACAAATGAATATATGAATGAAAGGAAAGTCTGACAGTAAAAGAGCAAACATTCCTTTACCAAAGTGAGTCCACGGGCATGAAGAAACCTTATATCCCCTTGTTTTACTCACCTGATAGCTAAAGAACAGAGCTTTTCTAGATATGTTCGTCTATGATAGTTAGCATGTTGTACGCACATTAAATTTAGTACTTTCATAGATATAGAAGCAGGACTTGTGATGTGCTGCAATATTGGGCACCACGTTTACTCTTGAGATTAATAAGCGAGTTTCATCACGGAACCGTGATCAAGCATAAGGGTAAGTATGAAAAAACGTTAATGTCAACAAAAAAGCCCCAAGATGTCACACCATTGAAGACCATGTTTGACAGCAATCAAGCCATTAACACAACTGCTATCACCAAGTATATCGTTCTTAAGTGTGTTTAACATTACTTCTGTAATGAAAACCATCTAGCAAAAATATGCTGGTGTAATAGAATGACATACAGATGCTTGTTCCACAGTCTTTGCTTTGGAATACAATTAGTGTTCACATGGAGAGAGTAGTTCCAGCCATCAAAGCCGATAAGAGGTGGATGAGAATCAGTAATTAGGCCTCAGGAAACTGATAAGAGAAGCACACCCAAAAAACAAGCTTTGGTAAAGGAAATGCAACGCACGACTAATAGAAACAAAGGAAAACGAATGTGACAAGCCCACGGACAATTAAGAAGTGAAGGCGGGATATAAGCCCTTTTTAAAATTTTATATTGAAGACAATAGATTTCACAAGCACAGTGCAAGCGCTGTGCAGGCGAAACCAAAAAATTGTTGTTTGTTTGTGTTATACATGTAACAGTGCCACATATGAGGAAAGGTATGTCCTGTGCCACAAGTACATACAACACAGACTCTCATTCACCCATACACAGATATCCCTTTCATGCACACACATATTCATACATCCCTCAAAGACCACTCTCTCACTAACACACATAGCTGCCCTATCATAGTGCCCGTTGTCAAAGCATTGCGCTCAAACCCTAGCCTTTGGCTCTGTGGACATTAAGCTTAGTTTCAATTAAACTGGGCGTGAGTGTGTCTGGTAACATTTCGCGAGTGGATTGGCCTTCAGTAGCTCGCAATGATTTTCACTGATCAGAAGTAGCTCTCACTAGAGAAAAGATTGGAGACCCCTGCAATAGTGCAATACAGCACAGCAAAAAATATAACAGGATGCAAGTTAATATACCACAATACAACAAAAAAAAGCACAATGCAATAAAACTCAACCAACATATTAAAACATTGGCAACACAGCATAAAACAAAAAAGCACAAAACACTACAACAAGAATATAATAATGTTAAAAACCAACAGAACACTACGTAAAACAAGTTAAATAAATAACATAGCCCAAAACAAAACAGTCTAAAACAAAAACACAACATGAAAATACAGCACATCAATACAATAAAAAAACAGCACAATAATGCAACAAAATACATCTGACTAAGAACACCACAATACATAAAGTAGTGCTACAATAGAAAAAACAAAACATACACAACAAAACACAACACAACAACTACACTAAAAAAATACGGCACAATAAAAACACTAAACCCACGACAACAGCACAACAATCCACCAGACTACAATCCACTACAAAACAGCATGACACTACTATACAGCACAGAAACACAAAACATCTTAATAACAAAACTGCACAGCAACACAACACAGCAAAACACAACCACAAAACACCACAATAATACAAAATACAAACCACTTACAAACAACAGCACAGTACGAAAATTCATCACCACCTAACACAACGTTACAATGGAAAAATTAAACACAATTCAATTGTTATGTTTTTGCTTTGTGACTGTAGTATGTTGGCATATTTTTTTGCTGTGCTGTTGTGTTGTGTTTGTTAGTTGTTGTGTTGTGGTGTGCCGCTATTGTTGATGTGTTGTTTTTTTATGTTCTTGTGTTGAGTTGGGTTTTTGTGTTATATTATTGTGTGGTGCTGTGCTCGTCTTGAACATGATCAGTGTTGTTTTGTATTTAGTTGTTGCATTCTGTATTTGTTGTTTTATGGTTTTGATGTTGCATCAATGCATTATTGCTGTATTACTGTAGCATCTAGTTAAACTAAAGCTGCTGGGCCAATTTCAGCACATTTTACAGCATACATGTGACTCCTTATACAGCTGGCAAAATGCTTGTGTTAAATGCTGAGGTAAAAAAAAATGCAAAACATGGCATATGCACAGTATTCTAAATGAGCACATAAATGTGCTTATTAAAATGGCGTTTGGTATTCTTAATAGTACAACTGAGTATACATTTCAAATACACTAAACACATTACTCTTTTAACCTGGAATCACAGGTGATGTGCAAACAAGCGCTTAGAATCAATGCTGAAAAGGTTAAAAGAGGGAATGCACACTAATTATAAAATACCTATCGGCCTGCTCCTAAAACAAAGGATTTACAGTTTGCTAACTTCGTGCTAATTAAATCACGAGGTTGATTTCATCGGCTTCGAGGATTGCCAGTGGAGTTCCCTTAATCCTCTTTTGATCTCCTCAGTGCATCAAGGCGGCGGTTTATTGACATGTAATTAGATCAGGATGTCACTACATCAATGTCAGTGTAAACAGTACTAAGTAAGTAGCTGATCCTTACAAGATCAGCAACCTAATCTCCTCAGGGAATGCCAACCGGCTTTGTTAACACTTAGGTTTAGAAGTGTATCTGTTTTCCTAACGACTGGCTCTGGGGAAAAAAACTGTGAGCGGATTTTACATCGCCATGAAACATTAAACAGCTTAGGTTCACTGGTTTTCCTTTATTGAACCGTCGTCTCTTGTCTCAAATGAATAGTTAGTATGCTTAATACCACCCAAATCACAGATAAAATGACAGACATTTGTGTCATTATGGCCTGGATTTCTTATGATTTTGCTCTGTCGCTCACTATGGCCCAGATTTACAAAGACTTTGCTTTAGGTTTGCATTGCTTTTTTAACAATGCAGTGTTATGTTGGTTTTTACAATTCAACACAAATAGCGATTTGCATTGGATTGCAACCAAAATAACGCAAAGCTATGCAATGCGCTGCCTTGCATTACTTTGCGTCATTGCACAGTCCGTGGGTGGTGCATGGGCGTTCCCGTGCATCCATCCATGGTTTTTGATGCAAATCCCTATCCACACGGAATTGTAGACAGGGATTGGCGCCAAAATCCTGCGTCTCCTTGAGAATGGTGTAACGAGGAGAAATGGTTTAGTTTCTCCTTGTTTTCCCCCCTGTATGTGTGCTGCATTCTACAAGAGGCAAATGCTTAAATAGTATAGTTTTTGTACAGGAAGGGACTCCTTCCTGTACAAAAACTATGCTTACTGCAATGCAAACACTCTTGCACTATGGCACACAGCTTTGAAACGCCTGCACGTTATGAGTGGGATTATACCTGAGAAAATTGGCAGCATGTCCAGCAACCCGTAAATATTCTCTAATGATGAGGGAGGAATCCCGAAACACTGGTGTTTAGAGATACGATTGTGAAAGATGGCATTAGCTGAAAAATAATATGAACTTTGTGTGAAAAACTGAACTACAACTATCAAGACCCAGTGTGCTCCTACCCACTTTCACTGATAAAAGGCTCTCGTGACCCTCCCCCAAGCTGACGAGCTTTGGAACACCTGCACGCTATGAGTGGGATTATACCTGAGAAAATTGGCCGCATGTCCAGCAACTCGTAAATATTCTCCACTGATGAGGGAGGAATCCCGAAACACTGGTGTCTAGAGATACGATTTCGAAAGATAACATTAGCTGAAAAATAATATGAACTTTGTATGAAAAACTGAACTACAACTACCAAGACGCTATAGGGTAATGGCGCTGTTACATGCAAGCAGTAGGCTCCTGCCCACTTTCACTATGGCACAAAGGTGTCCGCTGTGGCACATGGCAGCATAAAGTGTGACAGCACAGGGAGAGAGCAGAACAGAGCCACATCTTAGAAGACATGACGCTGTTCTGCTCTCTCCCGTTCACGCTATGCAATGCAGCAACTTTACCTGCTGCGCTTCATTGTGTGATTTCTTACTAAATCTGGGCCTAGCTGCTCAGTGTTTCCCCATGACGCAGATTATGGCAAAAAGCAATGTCAATGAATTTTCGTGCATAAATGAATTTTGCGAGGAAGTTACTGCAAGAGCATCACTGAATGGCTTAGAGTACTATAGTGCAAATACTAAATAATTCATGCAAAGTGGGAGTAGAAGGAGGAACAAAGACAAAACCCCTAGGATTCCATACAACTTAAGAGTGACTAAAATCACACATAGTTGCGTGACAGTTATTTGCATGGAACCCTAAATCCAAGTAAAAAGAGACACAAACAACGGGCAAAAAAAAAACTGCATGTTTCCAACGTGTATTATGTATACTTTCTGCAAAATTACACTTAGTACATGAGAACTATTTGCCCAATTGTGTACATTTAAGATTTTGTACTGGGTGGTGTTCCTCGAGTACAAATATCATATAACACACCCTTTGCCTTGAACTGTAATGACTCTAATGCAATGTTAAATCGTGTTTATAGTAATGTCAAATTGCATTTTTTGAGTGAGAAAAGCCCCTGACATAAACAGTCCATGACGCTTAATTTAATATGGATGACAATGTGGTATTTTTTGGCAACAACACAACGCAACCCTGCAGATTTCTACGTTGGGCTGGAATTTAATCTGGATAAATCTTGACCTATGCTCCTTGTCAGGGTCAGCCTTTAGCATGGGCAAGCTGGGCCCAGGCCCAGGGTGCCAATATTCTGAGGGACGCATGAAGCTGTGTGCATTAAGGTTATTGCAACAGCAGCACCCTTCTCATCTTGCTCCAGTCTTGTCCCTGCCGGTTTATTTCTGTCTGATTTGCCTGTTTAAAGTGGTTTTAGTCCTTCATTCTCATATGGCGGGCAATGTTTTTAACACCCCTTTAGCCCCCTTCCTTGCCCTCCCTTCATCCTCTGACCCCTGCTGACACACATCAACAAAACCATCATCTGCGTGAGGCAGCCAAGCTACCGGCAATTTAGGTGAGCTGGGGGGGATGTTTTTGTTCAGGGGCCAGTCCCTGCTCATCCAGGTACTGAGCAGAGAACACAAAAGGGACCCCCTGCTGCCTCATTTAATTCACTACCATTAGCAATGGTGCACATTTATTTCAGGCCACGCCCAGGGCGCTATCTTAGCAATGGCTGGCTTTGCTCCTTGTGCATTGTAAGATTGTGAGGAAGTGAAAATGGCCTATTCCCTGTCTTTTATTACAGTATAGTCACCATGAGAGTTGTGTTATGAGATACTAGTGTGTAACTAAAGAGACTAACTTTGTGTGTGTATGTGCAGAATAATGGCGGAACAATTGCTCAATCAGCAAGGGAGAGAATTGCATTCAGGAATACAGATAACAGACACTGGAGTCTTTTACGTAACCGACGCCCCACCCATGCGTTTCCATCTGAGTGTATGTTGACATGCTACTTGGTTGTAGTAAAAGACTATTTTTGCACTTGTGTGTGCTTATGTGGGCATTTACCATACTGTGTGTTTGAACATGTGTTTGCCATTTTGTGTGTGTCGTCTGTGTGATTGCGTCAGGCTATTCATATGTGTGTTTGTGTCGGCAGTTGAAGAAGTGCATAGGTGCGTGTGTATATGTTTGCCAGACAGTATCCATACACATTCATTTTGTGCATCAGTGTGTGTGTGTGTGTAAGACTGTCAATATGAAGGCAAGTTTTAATGGTTTAAATCTGTTTATTGAATTTGAGAAGGGAATACAACATTCCCACTGTTAGACCTGGCTTGTCCAGCGGGTTTATTCCCAGATGTTTTGCTTTTTGGCCTTCTGTGTCGTACCTGTTTTTGTTAGTTTTATGACTCTGGGCACTTTACCACTGCCGATCAGTGCTAAAGTGCATATGCTCTCCCTGTAAATTGTATTTATGGATTTGTGATTCCATGATTGGCATCATTGATTTACTGGTAAGTTCCTAGTATAGTGCACTGTGTGTGCCCAGGGCCTGTAAATCAAATGCTGCTAGTGGGCCTGCAGCACTGATTGTGCCACCCACATGAGCAGCCTGTAAATGTAACTCAGACCTGCCACTGCAGTGTCTGTGTGCAGTTTGGTACTGCCGTGTCGACCTGGCAAGTACACCCACTTGCCAGGCCCTATCCTTCCCTTTTTTTACATGCAAGTCACCCCTAAGTTAGGCCCAAGGTATCCGCATGGGCAGAGTGCAGTGTATGTGAAAGTACATGTACTGAGGTGTGGGACATGTCCTGATAGAAAAATACAGTGTATTGAACTTTAGATTACTTCTGGGATTCAAGAGGAACCTTTGCCAAGGAGAAGAGCTGGAGAAACTGAGGAGAAGTACTCCCCCTTTGCTGTGTGCTGTTTGGGGTTGGCCTGCAGTGGCTGTTTCTACCAAGGAAAGGACAAGGACTTTGCTGTGTGCTGTGTCCCCTGCTTGAGAAAAATCTCCAAAGGCATGAAGTAGAGCTTGCCTCCTATTCTGTAGTCTCAGGAACACAAAGACTTCACCCCCAGCTCCCCTGAACTTCCTTGCTGGGAGTACTGACCTGCCAAGAGGTGCCTGTTGCTGTTCTGGGGCCCCTGGAGTTTGTTCCTGCTTTTGGGAGCTGTAAAAGTAACGCAACAACAAGAAGCGTGATGCATCCGCACCTGTTTCCGACGCATCGCTGAAGAAACCGACACAGCGCCTGCCCACGGCAAGAGAAATCGCTGCACGCCGCATCGAGTGCACCGATCTACGAAGTCCGAGATCACCCCACCAATTCCAACACAGGCCCTGCTATTCGGATGCAAGAACCAACGCATCGTGGGACCGCGGCTGGAGAAACCAACGCAGCACTGTTGCTGCATCGAGAACCGATGCATCCCCGATCATCACGCATCGCACCAGGGTTCCAAGTCTATATCAACGCTGGGACCGGAGTAAGAAACCGACGCATCACCTCCCCGCACAGCAAGAAACCGACGCAACACCTCCCCTGCATGGCAGTAAGGAACCAACGCATCACCTCCCCTGGAGTAAGGAACCAACGCATCACCTTCCCTGCGCGTAAGGAACCGACGCATCACCTTCCGTGCGGCTGTTTTTTTGTTTATGATTGTGACGCATCCAATGTAATTTGTGTTGAAAGTGTTGCATCTATAGTTTGCTTTGGACATAACTCTTTCTACCTTTTAAAAGTTATATTTTTATTACTGTACTGTGGATTTTTGTCGTTTTGGTTTAGATAAAGATTACTCATTTTTCTAAACTGGTGTGGTGTCCATTTGTAGTAGTTTCACTGTATTACTGTATGTGTGCACAAATGCCTTACACACTGCCTCTGAGATAAGCCTCTCTGCTCATGCCAAGCTACCAAGGGGGTGAGCAGGGGTTATTTTAGAAGTGTATTTCCCTTACCCTGACTAGGAAGAAGGGTCCCTACTTGGACAACGGTGCAAACCATTGCCAACTAGAGACCCCCATTTCTAACACCCACCTACAACCACTGGCTGGTGGGGGCATAAATGAACCAAAACAGGTAAAACAGTTAAGGAAAATTGGGGAGGGGAGAGCTTAGAGGGAAAGGGGATAGGGAGGGTCCATACAGGGTGAGTCAGTGAGAGACATCTGTCGGGTAGCTCCAATTCAAACATCTAAGAGGGAGGGGAACCAGCACAATGGAGAACACTCTGTGAATCAATCAGGGGCCATGTTTGGGGAGGGTCAGCCTAAGGACACACAGATAAGCTGGACAAGTCAATTACCTGAATTTGCAGGGACCCCAGCTTTTATTAAATTGTTGCAATTTATAAGTCACAGCTGCAGTCAGTTTCTTCACACCCATTAGCTCTCACAGTTTAAGTAGCCAGTCCATGATCATCGGGACCCGGTCAGAATCCCATTGAGTGAGAAGAAGATGCTTGGCAACCCCAATCATTAAGGTAATAGCTCACTTCTTAGCGGATTTGAGGGGGTATGTTAAGGGATTCGGCAGGCCGAATAGTAGGTAACTTGGGAATTGACGAATATCGGTGTGGTAGATCTCATCCACTGCCACCAAAACCTGCTCTCAAAACAGCTGTATCTTGGGGAAATTCCAGAGAATGTGGGTGAGAGTGCCCAGGTGACCACCACAACATCAGCAAGTGCCCTCTCTGCCCCTCTTCCACTGCGCAGCTCTAGCACCAGTAATGTGCAATTTTGAGAAACATTTCTTTGCTAGCAGTACTGCGGACAGAGGCACATGCACGGTGAAGAATGTCACTCCATTCTTTAGTGGTAAATGTGCGTTCACATTCCTCCTCCCATCTTCTTTCTACAGGTGATTTAGAGGGGGTGGAGGGTATATTAAGAAAGACAGAGATCCGAGAGGAGGTGTTTGTCAGATGTGCGTGTAAGAAGCCATTTCTCAAAGGAAGTAAGCGGCCTACTGGCCTGACGGGGAATCAGGGGGCGGGAGACCCAGTGCTGGATCACAGCGTATTGCCAGGAGGTTTCGGGCGGAAGACTATATGCAGTTCGGATTTGTGGAAAGTCCATGAGAACATCTTCATCAAAGAGGTTGCCTATCCTTTTACAGTTGACTTCCTCTCAGTGTAGGAATGTGAAGCCATGCTGCACAAGAGGGAAAGTCTGGGTTCCCTATAATAGGTGTTTTGGTGGGATACAGGGGTAGATAGTTTCTTTGAGAGTTGTACCTTGTCCCACATTCCCATTGTGGCTTGAAGCATTGGCAACACATAGGATCCCGGTGGTTGGTAGTGTTTCGGGAGCCAGGGAACCTTGCACATATGAATACCCACCACAGCCTGGTCCACGAAGAGAAACTGCTTCTCAGTGCTAGGTCTAGACCATTCCACCATGTAGCGCAGTAGCATGATAATTATGGGAGTCCGAGCCCACCCTCTGATTGCTGGAGGTAGGCCTGCTTTCTCACCATATGAGCCTTCTTCCCCTCCCAGATAAAGTCTTCTATGAGGCGTTGTACCTTATCAAGTACATGTGGTGTGGGTTGCAGCCACAAAGCCTGTATGACATACAGGATTTTTGGTAGAACTGTCCTCTTAACTGTGGCTAGGTGGCCCAGCCAAAAAAGACCGTGCCCCTTCCACTTAGAAAGATCTGAGCTGGTAGTAGCCAGCAGTGGAGCGTTTTTACTTTCAGGAGTATGCTCAGGAGTGGGATAGAGGTGTAGCCCCAGATAGGCAATCCCTTGTGTGGTCCAGGCAAATAATAATCGGTTTTCCAGAAGTGTTTGATCGGTCTTCAGGATGGTAAGGCTAAACGCTGCAGATTTTTGCAGGTTTGTTTTAAAACCAAGGGCCCCTCCAAACAATGCCAGTTTCTGCATTAATGCCGGGAGTGAGAAAAGCAGATTCAATAAGACCAGCAGTACATCATCAGCATGTAAGCCTGTTTTGTGCTGCCTGCCACCCATGGAGATGCATGTGATGGATCGGTGTCCATGGAGCTGCTCCACAAAGGGTTCCAAATAGAGGGCAAAAAGCAATGGGGATAAAGGGCAACCATGACGGGTGCCTCTAGAGATGGTAAAAGGCTGAAAGAGGGTACAGTTAACCCTCATCGTCGCCCTAGGGAACACATACCCACACTGGATCCACTCAGAGTCTAGGGCCTAGACCAAACTGCTCCAGCACCAAGCTAAGATATGGGCAGTGGACTCGATTGAACACCTTCTCGGCGTTGACGGATAGAAGAAGGGACTGAATCCGAGAGCGCTGTGGCTTGTCCAGTATGTGGCAAATACATTTTGCACTGTGACTGCAGTCTCTTCCAAGTGTGAATGTGGTCTGATCAGGGTCCACTAAGTCTTGTATATAGGAGGCCACACGGTGTGCCAGGACGCCAGTAAAAAGCTTGGCATCTATACTAAGTAAAGATATTGGACGATAGGAGGAACACTGCGCGGGTCGTCACCGGGTTTGGGAATTACTGTTATAGTGGCTGAATGCATGGTGTCGGTCAGAATGCCCATAGTGCTAAAAGAATTATAAAGGCACACTAATATGGGAGCTAATAACATCCCAGAGGTCTTAAAGAAATCAGCGCCGTACCTGTCCGGTCTGGGGGTTTTGCCTGGCTGGAGGCATTGTATGGCCATAAGGACCTCCCTGGGGGAAATGTTGCTATCCAATTTGGAAGCATCCCCTGGGGAATGTGTGCTAGCGGGACCTGAGCCAGATACGAGGCTGCGTCCCTCTGAGTCTAGCTCCTGCGCTGTATATAGGGCGGAATAGAAGTGCTCAAACTCTTTAGCGATTAGCTCATCCTGGTGGATTGTGCTACCATCAGGACACATGAGTTTCTCCACCGTTTGCAGAACGGCTTGGGCACAAAGGCGGTGGGCCAATAGTTTCCCCTCTTGTTACCACCCGCATAATAAGTTTGTTTTGTGCTTGACAGAGTTTACTCCACTCTATCCATATCCAATGTATTAAGTGTTTGCGGGCCACTGTGAGTTGGTGCCGCACAGCCAAGGAGCTAGTCTGCTTGTGTGTTTCTTCCAGGTCTTTTATGGTGGCTTCCAATTTAGACAGGGCAACACGTCTATCCTTATTAAGGTGGGCAGCTATAGCAATGAAGTGGCCCCGTAGCACTGCCTTAAGCGTGTCCCACAGCAGGGCTATGGGGGTGTCAGGGGTGTCATTGGTAGCTAAGAAGGAGTGCATGGTGACTGTGATGTCTGTAATTGACTTCTCATATGTGAATAATTTGTAGTTGAGACGCGAGGTGAGGGCACGGTGTTAGGAAAGGTGCATCATAGAGTGATGGAAGAGTGATCAGACTGAGCAGCTACCTCGATATGCACTGCTGATGTGGTGGACGTGATGCAGGGGGATGTTAAGAAAAGATCATTTGTAGCATAGGTCTGGTGTGCAGCAGAGAAGAAAGTGTAGTCCCTCATGAAAGGGTGGTGGTGTCTCCACAGGTCACTCAGCCCTAGCTCCACAAACCAATGCCAACAGGAAGTGGTTAGTGTCCTGGTTTGTCCCGCCCTCTGTGTGGAGCGATTTAGTTGGTTTTCAGATAGCATATTAAAGTCCCCTCCTATAATGATATCATGATCCAGGGTAGTGAGAATGTGACCTATGGCGTCTTTAACGAAGTTTTCCTGATGGTCATTCAGTAAATAGAGCTTAGCCAAGATGACCATGTTACTATTAAGGTTGATGCAGGCGGAGAGAAGCCTACCCGCTATTTCTGTCTGTGCATGGGTCACCCGTCCCTGGAAATGTGTAGCAAATATGATTGCTGCTCCTGCCCTCTTCCCCGTCTCGATGAAGGTGCTGGTGATCATCCCATCTGGTAAACAGGTGTCGCCAGTCGTCTCTAAGGAGTTGGGTTTCTTGAATAAGGCATATGTCACATTTCACATCCCTAAGGAAGGATAGAAGTGCCAGGCAATTCGCTAGCACATTAAGGCCTCGCACATTCAAGCTGAGTACACTAATCATCAGGAAGTGTGTGTCTTGATGTGCGGAAGTGTGGGTGAGGTTAAAATATGTACTGTGTACGAGAGCCATTGTATGGAGGGGTTCAAGGAGTATGTTTGTTACTATTGGAAGTCCAAACGGGGAGGATAGAATGAGATGGAGGGACATTAAACAATGCAATAAACAAGTTTCCCGCCTGGGAACAGGGAGCACTAAAATATGAGGGTCCATGTCTTCAGCTCTAAGCCGTACCAGTTCTCCAGTTTAGTAGCAGGGGAGCTTCACCGCCGGCAAAAAGAACAATGACGGAGCCGAGACCTTCCCCCAACCCAAGGTGCACTGCAAAATCAGAGTCTATGGCATCCAATGTGATGGGAGGGGATCGCTGGATGCCACTTAATTGCAGGAATGTCTGCAAAGAATCCAGACGGTCAGTGTTAACTGTAAGACGCATTATCACGGCGATATAGCTGGAGTATTAATGCTGCTCTTTCTTTCCGGCTTTCTGTCTCTGTGGTTTTACAAACCAGTCTCTTGGATGGGCAAGAGGAGCAACACATCCCTTCCAGGTGGTAGTGGGTTGGTGATTGGATGAATTGGTTCTTTGAAAGTGCAGGCATGTCGAGCAGGGAGCGAGCCTCCTCAAGTGTCCGGACGCTTCTAATTTCTTTGTCCCAACCAAATTGAAGTCGGAATGGGTGGCCCCATTAGTATTTGATCCCTTTATCTCGGAGGAGATCAGTCAGTGGACGGAGATAATAATGCTTCTGGAGAGTGATAGGTGAGAGATCCTGATACAGCCAAATCCTGTGGCCTTCGAAGTCAATAGCATTCCTGTCTCAAACAGCAGACATGATGACCCCCTTCTGCTTGTAGTAGTGCAGGCAGGTGAGGATGTCTTGGGTTGGCCTGGTGTGCGGGTGGGCCATCTCGCTCTATGTGTGCAGTCAAGGATGATTGTCTGTTCTCCAAGCTCTGGGGCCACATGACAAAACAGACAGATGACAAAGTCTTCCAGCAGCCAGGATTCTGCCTGCAATGGAACTCCATGTATGCAAATGTTGGAGCATCTGGATCTGTTCTCGAGATCTTCTAGCTGATAGCAGAGCTCCAAGTTCTTTTCTTGCAAGTCGATAAGTTCCCACTGGTGGACTTCCAATTCCTCCTCACGAGATGTGGTTGTTTGTTCCAGGGAGTCAACCTGTTGGTCCAACTCTGCTATATTCCATCTGATGTCCTTGACGTTGGCTGCTATGTCATTCTTGAGTGCTGCAAAGTTCTCTTGGAGGGTCCTGAATAGGGCCTCTAGAAATTCCCTTGTGACTGGTGCAGTTTTGGTCTGAGACCCTGGTGCCAGAACCTCTGCAGGAGAGGATGCAATCGTGTGTGCCTCCCCTTCTTAGTTCACTCTCTTTGGCAGGGGTTTGGCAAACAGGTCTTTAAGGGTAGTGTCATTTTTGCAATTTCGCTGGGAGGACATATTTGTGTCATGGAGCAGCTAAATCATGATAGAGAGAGGGGCGGTACAACACCCTAGGACCTATGATGGTATCAGGAGGAGGGCAAGGGGTGTCTCTCGCTAAAATCCGGGGTGCCTGGATTCTGCACGAGGATCGAGGAGTCCACCACGAGTGTTCAGAGCTCTGGGCTACCCTAGTATCACCAGTCTCACCTCCGCTACCGCGGCACTATGAGCAAATGTCAAAGTTCCAATGTGCACTCAAGGATACCTCAAGCCTCCACCGAAACGCGGGGGCTGGTGCTGACCCAGCAGGGAGGTAGGAGCGCAGGGGGCCAGAGAAATCCAGGCAGGCCAGATGGTGAAGGAGTGCACATGTAGTTAGTAGATGCTTGGCTGGTATCAGGCACCTCAGACTGTGTCTGCCATTTACTCAGATGTCAAAGAGTGCCAAGCTGGATTGCCATAGTTCCTAGTGCGCATTATAAGTAAAACTCAAGCCTCCATTGAGATGCGGTTGCAGGCCCTGATGTAATAGGGAGGTGAGAGCACAGAGGGCCAGGAAAAGCCAGGCCGTCCAGTCCACGAAGGAGTGCACATGTGGCCAGTGGAGGCTTGGCTGGTGGCAGGCACTTCAGCTTGAGACAGCCGCTCACTCAAAGGCACAGGAGCGATTTAGTTGCTGGGCCACAGATAGGGAACATCAGCTGGTGGGGCAGGTGTCCGGTCTCAGTTGTGGAGGGGTGTGCATCTCGCTTCAGCAACCCCCTCGGTTGCGTGAGCCCTACTCTTGGGGATAGGAGGTGGCCTCCAGGCACACCGCTGGTGCCACGTACCTCCGTTGACTCAGTCTGTAGCAGGCCCAGAGGATGTTGTCTCAAGCCCACCCAGTCTGTCCTCGCTCAGTTGGGTGCTTAATATGCGGTGTGAGGAGGCCAGCAGCTGGCCTAATCCAAGACGCGACTGGCAGGGACCAAGGCCGGACAAATGCGGGGCAGGACCACGCCACTGGAAGTTAGTGCAGCCCAGGAATCGGTGGCCACTAGGTCCAACGCAAGCCAAGGAGCGCAGGACCCTGCAGTGAGATGAAGTAGCTGTCAACACACCCCCTCTTGTCTATCCAAGTGCTCGCCATGTTAACAGTGGGGCAGTCTTTGTTCAGGATCCCGTATTATGCTGGTTGCTACAGGCCCGGGTCAGGATTTAATCGTGGGTGCCATCTTGGCCCTGCAGCCGCTCACAGAAGAGGCACCTCACCACTGGCTTTGGGACAGCTCCTGCAGGCCGATTTTGGTCAGGGTTTTTCCCAGGTAGCGATGACCCTCTCAGGCACGCCAACAGCTGTTGTGGGTTTTGAGGGGCCTAGCATCTGGGGGGGAGGGGCAAACACATGAATAGGGAGAAAAGCCATCAAATCAGGGAAAGGAAACTGACAACAAACCCTTCCAATCATGAGCACAAGATGACCCAGAGCTGTATTTTTATTTAATATAAGGGACGCAACAGGTCTTGTCAACAGACAGCTAAATCTGTAGGCATGACCTAAAAAGAAAAAGTGTAGTGTGACTGAATGTGAAAGGAGGAAAGGGGAATACATGATGTGTACAGCCCATTTTTACAGGGAAAAATGAACTAAAAATCGATTTACACCAAATGATTTGCAACAATGTCCATTTAAAAGCAAAATGGCATTTTAAATCATTTTCTGTGAAACTATTTTAATTTAACCAGATGTAATTGTCAATAAATAAGAAGCACTTATCGCACTGAATTGGGAGGAAGGAGGTCTTTTGATCGTGGGTGACATTGCAGAAAAGAACCTAAATAAACCTTTGACCTCGAATGATGAGCTATTGAAATTTATTTCAAACAATTTTATAGATAATTTGAGTCAACATCATGTTAGTATATGATACACACTTAACAGGAATAAACAACTGGCTGCTAATAAAGATATGTTTCCAAAATGCGATGTATCATAAGGGTGCAAAGAAAGTATCCCTTCTCCCTGTAGCAGACCTTATACATTGGTCATAGCCTTCTCTTCCTATTTCACATGCCTTCATTTAAGCAATCATTATCTTATTTTGGAATGTCTTGAATTCCTTCAGAAGCCAAAACTTACTACCAAATAGAGAATATCAGCAGATTGAAGAAATCATGCATCAACATTTGCCCATAATAAATTCTAATAGAGTGGAGTAAGAACTTGGAAGCTGTGGGCCTCGGTATGCATTTGAAGGTTGAGTGAGCCCCTCAGTGTTCCTTACTGCATTAGCTAAACAGACCTCTCCAGAGGGTCGGCTTGACAAAGAATGCGGACATAAATAATCAGAACTTATACCATTAGTGAAAAAAGATGAACAATATCATGTCCTAGTCCTACAGGGAGTATGAAAGAGCTATAGAATCTAATTAGACAGAAGTTGGAATAGTAGGAAGTTCATTGGTCGATTTTTCATAAAGCATTGGAATCTTAGCATCCTTGAATCTTTTGGAAGAATATGGATAATTGTGCCAGTGAATCACCTGACAAGCTTGAGTTTCTCATCTCAGAGGAGAGCTTGTATCTTTATTATTAAGGTTGATGTATATTTCTTTGGGATAAGGAGGCCAGAAATGCTATATCACATGCTTCACTACTATATCTGATAGAGTGATATGACGTATAGTTAAAATCAAGCAATTTAAAACTTCTTTTACCTTAGACGACGTCACTGAGGCCATAGTCACACATAACAGCGGCAAAGCCCCAGGTCTCTATATTATACCTATAGATCTGTATAGGAGCAATATCAATTTTTAGGAGACCATATATAACAACCAGCATTTGCAATGCAATAGGTCTTGCATCTGCAATAGTTTGAGCTACTGGCATTGTAATTTACAATGCCTTTTATTTATGTGTTTTTAAAACCTGCAAGAGTTGCATAAACACGCACTTTGTACCTATAGTCCTTGCGTACGCGATGCATGGCTGGCAGTAAAGGAGGCGTCGTTACTGCCAGACTTGCTTCTCGTAAGCAACAACTATAAGTACAAAGTTCATGTTTACGCACTGCTTGCAAATTTTCAACACACATAAATTAAAGGTATTATCAATTACAATGCCAATAGCTCAAACTCTCACAAATGCAAGACCTATTGCATTCCAAATGCTTGTTCTTCTCTTGCTCCTCCCTTTCCTTATTCCCTTTCTTCATGATTCTATACTTTATTACATACTAAATAGTTTTCGAACATGGTCAGATTGTGTACTACGTAAAGGTAAATGAGACCAAAGAAGTAAGTACAAAAATCTTAAAGGATTGATACATAAGTATACCGAAATGTGCAGTTTTGCTTTGAAGGAAAAAACAGGTGGTGAAACTAGATTTCACTTCCGAAGATACATGCAAACACAACATTGCAATGTTGTTTATTCTTTCGAGTGGGCCTACCTTACCTCTCAAAAGAAACATTAATTCATGCGTGATAAAGACCTGCTGTTAATATGTGAACCCCTTATGAAAGTGAAACAATCCCCTTTACTCGCGACTAATGGCAGATAGTTGATGAAGAAAACAATTGATAATTTTGACAAAAAATGAACTACTAATTCCTTGGAGGTATGTTTAAAAAAAATAATAATAATTCTGCCAAGTGAGAGGAAACAATTTTTTTCAGGGCTCCACGTAGATATCATAGTGCACCGACGTGAGGGATGCCCGAAAGGCAGGAATGTGACAGGTTTAAAAGTTGTCAAATGCCATTGTGTAAGTTTAAAAGGTTGTAAGTGTTAAACATGAGGTGTTAATCGTTTTATTAAAACTTTCTTCTCTTAAGAATGGTGTGTCTTCAACTCTCTCGGGAGGTGCTAACCTGTTTGAATTATTTGTGAAGCACTGCATGTCCACAGACTAAAAACAAGCGGACTGAGCAAGAAATGTTATGTTAAAAGTGTGTGAAAAAAAGAAAAGAATACAGAGGGATACAAACAATTCACGCAGGTTTGCCAGTGCAACTATAGGAGAATCAGAAAATGTATACAAGTGAAGTAAGTGTTGGTACATAAAGAATATGGGCGTCAATCATTGGTCAAAGTGGGGGGAAAAAGTTGGGGAACTGTGGTCCAAGAATCAGAGGAAGGGAATAACCAGAGGATTTGAACAGTGGGTGGAGTCAGAGGTGTGGCCAGAAAGAGCAAAACATCCCAATTTGTAGTATTTATTTGGCATTTCACTGACCAGTTACAGCTTATTACGTTATTTAATTCAACTAATGGATACACATGTTTGTTTAAGGTTGAATATGAGTTATTGACATTAAAATACATTCACAAAGTGGGATATGTTTCGAATCGAAGAATGTGCCAAATACGCTTAAAAGTGGTATCCCAAGCCATTTGTCTCCGAGCCATGCATTTTCTGTCATTAGAACTTCTCCCTTTTTCCACTAGAGCAGTCCAAACATGAATGAAAAATATCGTAGTTTGTAAATGTTTTCCACATAATTATGACTCTGCTATATTTGCCTCATAATACATCATCTGCTGCTTAATCTGATGAGGTAACTAATAAACTGTTTGTCGCTCAAACGTATCAAAAGTTAATAAAAAATGTGGCTTGTGTTGCTGCAAAGTGGATGGCCCTTTGCAAAGGTTGACTGGACACCTTTCTCACTGCTGCATTTGTATGTTACACTGGTACTAATGAGGCAAATTCTTTGGAGAGACTGTTAGTATGTGTTAAAATGTCAAAATAATAAAGTATCAGAAATTATACCGTATTATGCTGCAGACTTATTTTCTGTATAATTTAGTGAACACTGCAGCATATTTTTGTCATCCAGTGTTGCATAATTCTAGTGGCCCCAAAGCAGGCAGCACATGTTAAAAGTGCTTGTGCATGAAGCAGAGACTGTGAAGTTTGTGAACTTTGTTTGGTGTGCATGCAAATCCTGCATTGCCGATCCCTGGTGAGTTGCAGCTACCACTGCTGGAACAAGGCCCATGAAGGTACCAATGTGTGAGGCAGACTGGCCTCAAGGGTCCTGGGACCTCAGAGATACAGTCACTGTCGCTGTAGGGTGTGCTGCTTCATAGGCCTGCCCGCAGGAGTGGAGGTGAACTACAGTATGGATAGTGGTGGACAGGCCTTCAAGGTTAACCCACACTTGCCACCGCTAGGGTCCACCTGCTGGTGCTAAGACACCAGGGCTTCTAAGGTCTAGCTTGTGAATGTGCTCCCTCAGGAGAGTGGTCTGGTGGACTGGTCATGAAGGCTGTACCTGGTTCCCCAGTTCCAAATTTGGCAGTTCTGGCCATAGCGCCACATACTCTACCCCGCTGAACACCATACTGCCTGGCTGAGAGAAGCTTGCACTACCGTCAGCCACAACCCAATTGTGCCCCGCTATAAACACCTGGATGTTATTTAATTCAAAATGATTTACTAGACAAGAGTATTATGCTGCCTGACAAAAAAAGGAACAACATCCTGGAAAAGCAAACACTCATAGGGAATGCAAGATTAAGTAAAGCATGTCAAATGTAAGCAGTAACAACATGGTTACCTTAATAGTTTTATACTCATTATTCAGAAATCAGTGAGTGCTTTTGCCTGAAAAGTTAAAGACATGACTACAGGGCCCGGAAGGGACCCATTTTAAAGTCCATTGCTTATATCCTTACAAAACGTAAGCAGTAGGGTTTAAGACCACATCTGTGAACACAGAGCCGCTGTACACATTTTGTTTTCCATTCCACCCATCACATTTTGTATTCCAATACACCCATCAAGGAGGTATTGCAGTACCTCCAGGAATGGTGCACTTTACAACCCAGGGAAAACAATGCTGATCAAAGAAAGAAGAGAAAACAAAAGTAGCGCTTCACTGGCAAACTCTATAAATTGGCGCTAATGTGTTTGGGGGTGACTAAAATCAATCAGGCCACTTTGCAACCACTCTGTCTTGCTTTATTTATTATTTATGTTTCATATTTTAAACCTTTTATTTCTCTCTGTCCTGAAGCTGCACTTTGGAATAGAAAAATGTCAGAAAAAGACGACATTTCCAGCAAAAGTGTTTTTCTTTTTTGGATCTATTTCACAGAGGAATGAATGAAGGAAAGGAGAGGAAAGAGAGGGTAAGAACCGGGTCTTGAAGTCACGGTTCTCAGCAAGTGAGGAGGAGTGATACAGATACAGAGAGGGAAGAAGAGGAATAAAGAGAGAGGGGGCAGCTGACAGAGGCAGAGCAGGAGAAGAAGGCACTGTCCTTGTCTTGTCTGGCCAGGCAAGCAGGAAGAGACTGAGTCCTTTTACTTCTCTACCCTCCCTGCCCGCTGAGCCTTACCTATAGGCCGTGGCTATTTCTGTCACCCTGGGACGCATGTTTAAAAATAAAACAGTAGGAGAATGGTTTCCATTAAATTAAAGAAGTAGGCACACGCCGTGACCTGCCGATCCCGCCCACTTCGACCACTGGTGTAAATGCTTATGTTCATTCTATGTAAAGAATAATGTTCTAACAGATAGGTGGTAGGGAGTCGGTTTCTGCACAATGAAACTAAATATTCCGCACGCAATCTGCAGACACAAATACCAATTCTACTGGCATGTACTATGTAACATACGGCAATAAGATAACATTTTGTACAGTGAGCAGTGGAGTAGATCCATTCCTCCCTTCCACGTCCTTCTCAGAAACACACTTGTACTCCGAAACCGCAGGGGATTGAATGCCAGGTGGAGAGTAAATAAACTCTTAACAGGGTAGGAAAATCTTCAATTCCTCTATTCTGAGAGACAGATCAAGGAAGCATTTGTGTGCGTCACTACGTTTAACACGGAAAGCAATGCCATCAAGAAATAATCAACAAGTATTGGAATTTGGTGGCCACGGAACTTACCACTCAGGATCATCCTATGTTTGCCTTTAAAAGAGGCAAGAATGTGAGGGATCATGTTGTGAGCTCATTCCTTGGGAAGACTAACACCTCTGATCTCCGTACACAGCTTAACTTACCCCAACTGGTCGGCCACTTCAAATGCGGACTTTGCAAGGCTTGTGCACTGACCACTGAGTGTAAGGAATTTCAAAACCTTGGCCTGACACACCCCTTGCAACACCACACAAACTGTAACATGACTAAAGTGATTCATGCCATCAAAAGTCCATGTAACAAAATATACGTAGGACAAACTACACAAAAAGCTAAAACACATATCCTCCAACATTGTAGTAGGATTCGGTGCAAAATACATGGAGCCCCTTTGGTAGAACACTTTCTAGGCAACAATTATGCAGCCGACAGCTTAAGATGGTGGATCTTAGAGAAGATTACACGTAACCCGAGGGGTGGTGATATTGAACAGAAGCTGAACATAAGAGAATGTAGATGGATACACATCTTGGGCTCAGTAACAGGGGGCCTGAACGAATTGGAGGAGATCAACAGACAAAGCAGTCTTTTGACATATATTTAGTCCAACCCGCCAGGAGTACATTATTCTCCATGCAATCATCACATTAGCTAGATACCCTCCTATCCAACCCACTGGTCAGGGGGTTCCAACATACATTTAGAGGTATCCTCTAACTGATTCTGTACTATTAAATGTGTAATTTGAATATGGATGTTTATGTCCTTTGCCTTAACAGGTTTGATCATTTTTCTGTCTAAATCTACTGATGATCATCACTGTCCATGACCATGCTTGTCAACTCATTGTGCTCATATATATATGTGTCATTTTAGTTATGTTATATAATGTTCAGTCCTTATGAGTCATACTTTATGGTGCCTCCCGTGAACCAGCTTGGGCCATTTCTTCCTCTCATGTACAACTACATACACATTTTTTACAAGGAAGTCTCCCCTTCTTTTTGCTCTTTTAAATTGATGGCGAAATCCCTTTGTAAGCTTTTTGTGCCCCGTTGTGGTACTTTGGAATTGGGTTCCTCCTGTATTGAGACCCGGATGGCCAGATTACACTCCTCCCCCAGTCTCACGTCACCTGTTCATGCAATTAGACGAGATACGCAGGTTTCCCAGTCATGCTACCCCTGCGTACGTGGTGACACTGGGATATTGAAAATTAAAATATATACTTGAATCTAAGAAGCTTCTGTGTGTGCTTTAGATAAAGAAGTTTATCCTTTTTGTAAAGTAATCTTATGTTCAAATGCTCTATCGCTCTAAAGGAATTATTTTGTTACCCAACTGAACTACTTTGTAGTCTATAACCACAGCCGGATTACAGCAGGTGTCGAAGAGACAGCTGCGCTGTCTAGCTCGACCTAAAAACTAGCTCATTCAGTGGCGCTACAAGACTCCCCTAACCCATATGGCATAGAGCTGAGATCATCCCGATTTTTTTTAATGAAACTAGGATTATGCAGAAAATTATCATCCTAGGAGTCTGATTGAAAGATGGGAATCCCACAGATGATATCACCTTTATAGTGCATTTGTCAGCCTGAAATGTGCATTTGACAGCGACCTTAGAATCAAATTGTCAAGTGGTTTTTCATAATATTGGTGCCTAAATAACTACCAGAGAAAATCAAGATTGTTTACTCTCAAAACAATGCCCAGATGTAGTGGGAACCCAGTGGAAAAACTACTAGAAAATTCCAGGATCTCAGTGGTGTCAGTCAAGCCTATGTATTAACCTCCTTTTTGATTAGTCTTTATATTAATTATTAGGCTTTGTTCTTGGACTTTGATTTATGTGATGCTTCTAAGTCCGATGGAAATCTGGTCGCAACATTATTATTTTTGGGATAATGCCTAGCCCAGCTTTTGAGGAGGGTTTTAATTTATTGTAGAGAATGGTGGTTGAAGATTTATACAATCAAAATAAAATACACGGTTTTAAATCTCTAGATGTCTTTCAAAAATAGTAACTTTCTAGGCTCCATAGACTCTACTATCTTACAGAGGGTTTCAGAATTTGAATATTTGGGCGCTTGCTTGAGTATAAACAGGAAATGGGGCAGTCCAGTGAATAAAAGTGTGGCCACTACTGATCAACAGCAGGAGCGGCCCGTGCAGGTAAGAGCGGTGGGGCAGGGTGGAGGATAGTCAACATATGACGACGAGGGAAAATGTAATATTTATTTAATTTTCCTTCGTCAGCATCTGCTGAGTCAAGTCGGCCAGTCAAAGGCCCAACCGTAATCCCTGAGGACGCCGTTTTCACCGTCAGTATTACGATGTCGGTTTCCGACAGGCTTTTCATGTTGGGCTTTCTGACATGGAAAGCCTGTTGGAAAGTGACTTTGGGGCCCCCAGCAGGGCCCCCATTCCACCACAGCCTCCGGTTGGGGGCCGAGAGGGCACCTATGGTGCCCCCCTGTTTATCCATGCACTGTGTGGCAGGCACCTGCCACGCGGAGCAGGGATTAACAGAATATCCCATTTCTCTATGGGAGCTTGTGCTAAGGCCAGTTTACGGACGCAGCACAAGCTTCCATAGAGAAATGGGAGTATGCAACCGCACCATGCGCGGTCGCATTGTAATAGTGCGGTCTGGACCGCCGACCGGAGGGCGGTCGGTCGGTCCAGTATCTGCGATGATGTTGGTCGGAGACAACTCCGATTGACATCATAATCAGGGCCTAAATGTCTACGTTTTAATAAAAAATAACATATTTCTATTTCTAAAAATTATCATCAATTAAAACAAATATTATTAATAAAATTAAACTACCGCAAAATATATTCCCACAAACATAACAGTCAACAATTAACATGTAATGGAAATAAAGTATAACACATTTGGCATATTAAATAATTTAAAAACAATTTTAAATAAATGAATAATTTTTGTTTGTTATTTATGAATATTTAAATAACTTTCCTCCCTATTCCTCTACAAAGTAAACAACACACATTTAAAATATAACTTAACAAAAATGATAATTTCCCAATTAACCTAATTATCAATTAAATAATTAATAATAAAGTAATAATTTACTTATGTAGCCCTAAAAACACAACAACCCACACCTAAAATATATATTACAAATTATAATAATTATACTATTTACATAATTGTTTACCAAATAAACAATTAATAATAATGCATAAATAAAAATTAATTAGTTATAAATATTATACTTCCCACCCTTTACCCCTACAAACCCAACAACCCACGCCTGAAACACAACTTAAAATATAAATGAACTACACAATTTACATAATTAATTATCAGTTAAATAATTAATAATTAATTATTAATTAATGATAGTTAATTTACTTTCCACCCTTTACCCCTACAAACCCTACACTCCCACCTAAAACATAACTGAAACAATACATTATTTACACAATTTACATAATTAATTATCAATGAAATAATAATAATTACAAATGAATTACTAATTAATTATAATTAATATACTTCCCATCTTGTACCCCTACAAAATCCAACTCTAAAAATTACAATAAACAAATAAATAAAATTTAGAAACGCAGTACAAATTTACAAACTATATTAAAAAACATTAACAATAATTATTCAAACAATTTAGATCATATACAATCAAAATATATACTAAAATTCATAAAGATAATTAAAAAACGATATTATTAACAACAATATTTTTGTAAACGATATAAACAACATGCAGATTTTTCACATTGATATTAACAACATAAATATTTTTGTAAGCTATATTAATAACATAGGTCCATGCAGACATTCAACATTGCACCTGGGCATGCACCTCATATGCCCTTTGTCAAATTATTTATTAGTTCCTCCGTCATTGTGTTATCCCAACACCTCTTCATTAAAGATTACTACAATCAGGTAACATAACAGATCCTACCACAATTTTAACACAATACACATAAAATACTTGACAGGAGTGTTTTGACCTGCCAGCTAGTCAAATAGAATTTCACATTCCCAACAAAGGCATAAATCCCATTAAGGCTAGCTCAGAGAAATATGCCAATGTCATATGTATAAGAAAAAACTCATAAATCTTACAAAAGAATGTTAATATGAGTTAGTGTCCCAGGAACTGATAGAAAAAGACAGGTCTATGGGCCTGATTATGAGTTTGGCGGAATGGGAGCGGACCGCCACGCCACTGCCCTGCTCCCACACTGCCAAACCATGCCGCCCGCCAGATTACGAGTTACCTTGTGGTCTGGCGGGCAGTCCCTTGGAGTTCTCACGCCGGTGCCTACTAAAAGGACACCGCAATGGGAGTGCCAGAGTCCGTTCCTGCATAGCATGGACTGTGCAGTCCATGTGTACAAGAAAGAGGGTGCAAGCAGACAGGGGGGCACACCATGTGCCGCCCTTCATGCATACCATTACCCTGAGGCAAAAATGGGCGTTGTGGGGCACGGTGCACAGACAAAATATCGAATTTTTTATTTTGAAGTACAAGAATATCGAGTTGTAAATATCGAGGTACAAGAATATCGACAGCAAGAATATCGTGGACCAGAATATCGACAGTAAGGTAAGAAATATCGGTTTTTTTAATATCGAAGACAGTAATATTATAACAATAATAATAGTAATAATATTACAAAACTTAATGTGTCTGAGAACGTCCACATGGCCAGCATGGCCGCTCGGAGCTGATGCTCTGTGATGAACCCTCGTTCCAGCCTCCTGAGATGCGCTCCGCCGCATGATTTTCCCATCCAAAACTATGATTCCGAAACCGGAAAGCAGGTGGAGCACCTGGAGACCAATTTCGCCCTTCTCCGATCGTGCATCGGTGAGATATTTGCCGTGACGACCCTGCCAGTGAATATGCTAAAATGGCGCCCGGGGAGCTGAACGAAGGTGCCTGGGCGCGCAGCGGGACCGCTGTTCCTGGCCGGTGGTTGCGGGGGACTCAGAAGCATCGTTTGGCGGCATTCCGCCGTCGGAGGTAAAGTGATCCCTCCACCCCCCCCCGGTGCGGCCGGTGCTGAAAGGCACCGGACACTTCCCTCTTGGCAGCGCTACCTGGGGGGGTGCACACTTGCCTCACAAGCGGAAAGGACCCATTGTGGAGGCACTAACACTGCAAGGGGGACCGTTAGGGCAGCTCCTAAGTGACGTGGAGGCCTTACTGTTCCCAGTGAATGACCCGTGGCTGCACACAATCATTCTGTGCTGGTTAGGAGTGGCCCTGATACACCAAACCTGTGCCGCTGGATGACCCCCCCTACCTGTTTACTCCGCTGCCGGTGAAACTGTGGGGGCTGACAATTGGAGCTTCAGGGTCGGCCCGGCCCGTTGTTGCCAGGCGCCTGACCCTAAAATGGCGCCCTGATGAGGGACGATGGAGCCTGAGGCACTACGAACTCTGATGGAGCGGGCAAGGAAGGAGCAACTGCCCAAAGGGTGTATAGTGGCTGGGACCGAATCACTTGCTGGGCAAGGCAGACGCCTGGGAGCCCATCAGGGCATTGACATGTATCCCCAGGTGCCTGACCCAAAGATGGCGGACTCCCAAGAGGAGTAGTACAGCACCAGGTACAAGAAGCAGCCCACACAACATCAGAGACTCTGCTTGGTAGTCGAACCTACTAGGCACTGCAGGGATTTAATTCCTGTCATGAACATTCTCAAGGCGGGAGAGACACCCTGGATAGGGGGAAACAGCCTGCAGGGGACTGCTGACTGGTAGAAGGGGAGAGTCCCTGCATGCGCCCACCCGAAGCTCGGGGGAGAGAGCTCCACCCCTTCCTCGGGACTTCCTACAGTAGGCATGGGGTCACCGGAATAAGGGGACCTCGCTGAACCTGACCTTAGGATGGTGCCTGTGTTTTGGAACTCTGAGTATTTGATGAGTGATGCGATCATCTGTGAGCTACACCGGAGCTGCTGAAAGACTCATTAGTCGCCGTCCTCTACCCTCAACCTCCCTTAACTATGTCGCCTGGACTCTGCATCTTATGGATTTCCCCCCTGGGACCCATTTTTCAAACAACCTCATATAAGATGCCGAGATGACTCTGCGCGGTGTTTGTTTATTGGCATTGGCCCGAGTATCTACGTTGGCCCACCTGGGTTCTGGTCCTGCTTGCTCTAACTTTTGGGCCTCCATAAGACACTTTATTTCCACTGCCGGTCTACCAGAACTGATCTGCTTCCCTGCCCCGTGTTCTTTTTTTCTCCCCTCCCTTCCCTTCTTCCTCTACTGGGGTCCTGATCCCCTATGTTTGATTATGCAACTGTAACTAATGTAACCATGCAAATCTGTTATCTTTGTTATTCCCTACTGCGGAAACCTGAGCAACATGGCTGATGCCCGGTGGAGCTGCTAGACAGCTATAGAGGAGATCGGCCCTGGTTCACCCCCTTGACCATCACCTACCCAGCAGGACATTAGGCATAGTTCTCCTCGTCTCCCCTTTTTGTCTCCCTCCCTCCGACGAACTACTGTTAACTTTGTTCTTTTTCCTGTGTTCTTACTATACTCTTGTAACGGATGTAATTTGTAACTTGTAACGCAACGATCCTCATGTAAAGCGCTCTGATACCTCCGGGTCTAGCCAGCGCTATATAAAACTCTTCAAATAAAAATAAATAAAAAATAAAATAAATATCGTTTTTAAAAATATCGTTGTTAATAATATTGATGTTTATACTAGTGTTATGTATTTTAGTATGTATTTTGAATGTATGTGTTCTATATTTTTGTTTAAGTATTGTATGTATTTTTAAATATATGTATTACGTTTTTAGAAGTTATAAAAAAAATGTAAAGTAAATTTTGTGTTTTAGTTCCGTAGCGGGTTGTGGGTTTATAGGGGAAGAGGGTGGGAAGTAATTTAATTATAATAAATTTAATAATAATTTTTAGAAGTTATTAATTATTTTTAATTACATTTTGCGTTTTTATACCACAGCGGGTTGTGGGTTTATAGGGGAATAGGGGGGGGAGTAATTTAATTATAATTAATTTATTAATATTATTTATTAATTAATATTTATAT